>JALGBA010004225.1:517500-1117500 GCA_023970755.1 Azemiops feae
ATGGCCTCAAATCTTTAATCCAAAAAAATGAGGTCCTTGCACATAAAATATTAATATAACAGAGAGTTTAGCCTTAATATCTCCCTAAAGTGATAGTTACAATGGATTTTAATTGAAAACAAATTGCACTATTTGTCAATAAAGGTAGAATATACTAGCTAAATAATTATATATGAATGCTATGTTTCCAAAATGGTTTGAGGTTAGTTTTTTCAGCTAGGTGTCAGTCATGCTTTAATGGGCTACATTCAATAACATAAATGAACTTATACATACAAGACAGACATTTCCTCTACCCTGCAGTCTCGGTGCATCTCTGAAATCTGTTCCAAAAGGTTATCCAGATCTTAAGGGCAGACAGAGTAACAGCTTATTGCAGGGATAAAATGATTGCCTCTATTGGAGGATTCTATTTTCCCAGTGATATATGCAGTTGTCATTTAAATATGCAGCACTACTACATTAACAATATAGGTGTTTTACCAAGAAACATTCAAAGATTGGAGGAAATGGCTGATATATGAAATCTTATATCCTAGTCTTTCCCATCATGTTTTAGTGCAGAGGCTGTTTTACCACTGAATAGATTTTCTAGTACCAATGCATAGTTATACATATTTCATAAAGGAAATTTCTCCTTCTAATAGAATGAATACGGAAGTTTTCATGTATTATCAGATCAGTGGATCTGAGTGCATTTTATATTTTATATTATAGTAAGAGTACTCCTTTACATCATTTGCATGTACAGAAGTGTTGATTAGAAATAATGTTTAATTAATTCATGGAGATCAACAGTGACCATATTTTTTAAAGGATAGATTGAAACAAAATGTATATTTCTAAACATTAGAAAGGGGGGGGGATAAATAATGGGTAATAATAGGTATCATGCATTTTTGGGAATCTTCCCAAAGATTTATTCATAACTAAAAATAATATGATAGCAATTATTATACTAGCAATTATTATCTTTTACTCGGTGCTGTTTTGCTGCTGCTGTTTTTGTTCAACTTAGGTATGCTTCTTCATTCTTCCATATTAGTTTCAATTTCAAAAGAACAAAAGAAAATATATATTTTTTTAAAAAAACAAAAGTAATTTTGAATGCTAGTTCTTACCCTTCTATTAATATTTTATAGCTGCAGTTTCCTTCTTGTTCTGCTTTATTTTAAGTTTGCATCTTTCAGTGAGCTATCTGCAAAAAATACAAGGTAAAACATAATTATAAAGATGTAAAGTTTATAAATATATAGTGATTCTCTCCCTAAATCCATATATTCACAGGCTCTTAATCCATGCATAATCCATTTTATCTTCTTTGCAGTAATCACACATGAGCTTATTATTTCTTACTGAATTTATACCCCACCTTTCTAAGTGTGCTAAGATGGTTTACAAAACTAACAATAAAACTTGTAAAATTACCAGCAAAATTAAAAGACGTCATTCAAATAATGGACATTCAGTAAAAGAGTATGACTTTTCCTAAATACAGCAAGAGTAAGAGCCAAATGTACTTTGTTATATTTTTGGTTCTTTAGGCATTGAATGATGCAGAGTGTTGAAACAACAACAAGTTTATTAACTCAGAACAGAAGCAGCCCTAAAGGCTGCTGCACAGCTATTTATACAGTTAGCCTCTAGGTGGCAACCAATAGATTTAAAGTAACAGTTTCCCGCCCCAAACTTCATTATCAGCTTGGAGACAGCCAGTCTGGCTTTCAGTAACAGCAACTGTTAAACAATACAGCAATGTAGGTCAGACATTAAGCAAGTGATTTAAAACAGTTGTGGCCAATACATTACACCCCTTTCCCCTAGATGGCTCAAACTCTCAATTGCTGGACATAGTCCTGCAGATATTTAAGTGGCCTTCTTGACCGTTCTGAATGTCTAGGGGTTGCAGGTGTCTCCTGGTCTACCTGCTCGCCTGTCCGGCTGGGTAGGCCAGGACTCTGAGGTCCAGTGAAGTCAGGTTGACTTGGGTCCCTTTGGCTGGCCAGTCCCGGTCAGCCCAAACCAAAGTCCAATCATGCAGCAAAGTCTGCAGGGCTGTCCCTCAGCGCAGTTTGCCAGTCCTGTTCAGCGGATACTGTCTGTCCAGGGGAAGCTCTCCTATGGCCTTTTCCCCGTCTCCTTGAGTAAGAGTTCTGTTGGAGCGTGCAAGCTTCTCTATTGGGCCACTGTCACACGGCCCTTGCGTGCGGCCCTCTTGAGAGGCCTGAGCCAGCGACTGGTTCGCTAGCCTCCAATGCAGCTGGTCAATGTGCCGGCGAATGACTCACCCATCTTCCAGGACCACCTCATAAGAGAGTGGTCCCGACACCTTAACAACCACGGCTGCCACCCACAAAGCCCCTTGCCCGTAATTCCGGGTCCAAACCCGGTCACCCACTTGCAAATTCCGAGGTGCCTTTGGCTGAGCAGAGTCCAAGGCAACCTGGTCGGGGTGCAGCCTGTCCAGCTTGGTGATCAAACGTCGGCCCTATCTGAGTTCGGCAGGGCTTCTGCCCGTGGTGGTACAGGGAGTTGTGCATTGGCAGAGTAGAAAATCTGCCAGTCTGTGGTGCCAATCCCCTGTGACAATCTGTTTTAGTGATTCCTTGGTTGTGCGGACCATGCATTCTGCTTAGCCATTCGAGGCCGGGTGAAAGGGAGCCGACATGGCGTGCCGTATTAGATTTGCCCTGAGGAAAGACTGGAATTCAGAAGCGGTAAACTGAGCCCCATTGTCAGAGACTAACACGTCTGGAAGTCCGTGTGTTGCAAAGATTCTGCGCAGTTCCTGGATGGTCCTGGCAGTAGTCATAGTAGGGACTGGTGCGACCTCTAACCATTTAGAATGGCTATCTACCACTACTCAGCGTTTTGTCAGCTGCTGTCTCAGCAGCTATGTCCCCAGCATGAAGGGGAGATTCCGGCAAATCCTGAATAGCCAGGATACGTGCAGCCAGAGCTGGATCTGGCTCCACATGTGGCAGGGGCAACCTGCTCAGGCTGTCTGCATGGCCCATTTCCTTGCCTGGTTTGTGAATCATCCTGTAGCTGTAGGCTGACAGGAAGAGAGACCACCTCAGCATTCGAGGAGACAGAATCTGAGGTGTCTGTTTGTTTGTGGTGAACAACCCTAGGAGTGGCTTGTGGTCCATGAAGACCGTGAACTGGCAGCCATACAAGTAGTCATGGAACTTTTTAACTCCAGCCACAATGGCCAGAGCCTCGTCAATTTGCGCGTAGTTGCGCTCTGTGGACGATAGGGTCCTGGAGTAATACGTGATGTGCTTCTGCCTCCCATCAGCCATTAAGTGGCTTAACACAGCCCCAACCCCATACGGGGATGCATCACACGCAATGCAGACTCATTGAAATGAGTGAGAACTGAGTTCGATGACAGCAGTGATTTGACTGCTTGGAAGCTACTCTCGTGGACACTGGTCCACTGCCACTGAGCTTGTCTATCCAAGAGCCGGTGTAATGGCTCTGCCACTGCGGCCTTGTTTGAGAGGAAGGCATGGTAAAAATTCAAAAGGCCTAGGAAAGCCTGAAGCTCTCCCTTTGACTTCGGCCTTGGGGCCTGCTGGATTGCTTTTAATTTGGATTCCGCTGGATGAATGCCTTCGGCATCGATGCGGAAACCAAGGAACTCCGTTGACTCTACCCCAATCTTGCACTTTTCTTTTTTTAGTTTAAGTCCCGCGTCGCGGAACTGCTGAAGGACGACCTTAAGCCATTCAGCCAGAATCTCAACCGATTCCCCAGCAATGAGGACATTATCGAAGTAGGGGCAAACCCCTGGAATTCCCTTGAGCGTGCGCTCTATCACTCCCTGGAACAGCCCTGGGGCTACACTCACCCCGAACTGTAGGCGCTTAACCTTAAAAGCCCCCTATGGGTGACAATGGTCTGGGCTACCGCTGTGGCCTCATCCACGGGCAGTTGTTGATAGGCCTGTGCCAAATCTAATTTGGCGAACACGCGGCCTCCTTGCAATGACACCAAAATATGGCTGACAACTGGCACAGGGTACGCGTGCTGTTGAAGTGCCCTGTTGAGGGTGCACTTATAGTCAGTGCATATTCGCACTTCCCCGTTGGCCTTTAATGGCGTTACTATGGGGGTCTCCCACACCCCACTGTCTACGGGCTGCAATACCCCTTGTTCCACTAGCTTATCCAGCTCTGCATCAATTTTGGGTTTTAACGCGAAAGGCACTCTGCTTGAGGGCGATCGGAAGACCCTTGTACTCCCCTAGACTAGAACTGAAAACATCCGCGAACTGTTATATATACCTGTTATTCCTCATCCATCCCCTTATTAAGATTAGGCAATATTCAGAGATACTGTTTGTGGATTCAGAAGGCAGGGAGCAGTAGAACTGGATGTAACTATCACGCTACTGGCATCCTCTAGATGTCCAAATTAACTCCCATAATGGTTTTATGGAGATGTTAAACAATAAAGATAACAAAATAGAGCCTTGTGGAAACATAGGTCAGTGATGACCTGCTGCATTGGAGTTGCACATAAGCCTAAGGAAGAAAAGAAAGAAATATATAAGTAAAGTAAATACATTGGTTGCTGAACAGTAGAGGTACTCTAAGGCAATGCTCCCAAGTGTTAAAATCACTGGATGGTGGAATATAGTGTTTATATTATGCTAGATTTAACAATATTATATTTTGAAAGCCATCAGGAGAGCTACGAGAACGAGCGGGTTCATATATTTTCAGATTAAGTCACCCTTTACTGAGTTTATTGCATAGGCCATACCAGATGAAACCTCAGATTCATTTAGACTTGAGAGACAAACATTTTCGCTATCAATTTACCTGAGAATTGAATATTTGATATTGTCCTAAAAGAGGAAATCTTTAGGTCGAGGAAGCACTTTCAAGTTTTCTAAATGAGTCTTTTAGGTAGGCAAGAATACATCTGACATTCAAGGAGTTTTTGACCATGGAACCAGTTCCAACCTGGATAATATAATCATCCACAAATAGGTATAGTCAAGACAGTGGGACTTTCACTTTCTATACATCCTGTCCACATCTTCATGATTTGAAAACTGAAAACCTGACTAGCAGTAGCCAAAATTATCTCTCTGTGGCCTGTATATTAAAATAGTAGTAAATCCAATTAACTTTTCCTGAAAAATATTACAAAATTTCTCTTCCAGTCTCCAACTATTCTGGCACCAGACTCTTCTGTATAAATGCAATGAAGCAGAGAAGTAAGCCCTTTTCACTGTACACATTGCTACAGAGTAGAGTTTCAAATGGCCCCATCTTTCAACTCTGTGTAGGGTATAATTTCTCACAATAAATTCTTTATTCATTCTCTGGTCTATTTGCTTCATTGCTGTCAGCTTCCAGGTAAAAGAAAGATGGTATTTAGGTACAATAAGGTTAACTACATGGGTCATTTTGTATATTTTACAAATCAACCAGACTTTAACAATATTGTTGGTAGAAGACATAAGACATTCCACAAGTACCTTCAGAAAAAAATCTGCATTATCTGAGTAAGACAATTTTAATCAATGTTAATGCCAAACAAGTTAAGCGTAAACAATAAAGAGCCCAACCTTTCACCATACCTCACCATATTGCTTGCTTCCCTCATATCCATGTACTTATTAGATTCCCCATTGCTCTTTAAATTTTCATATCTCACTTTAAAAAAAAAAAACCTCATCAGTTCCATCTGGCCAAATGTTTCTCAGCTTTCCTCTCAATCCAGTTGGATATCTCCAGCCTGAGCCAAACATCCCATCCCTTTGGTCGCAAGCCTTAGTTCATTTTGAGCCTTAGCTTTCCTCACTTCATCTTTGCAGGCTCGGGCTATTTGCTGATATTCTGACTTAGTTATGTGCCCCTCTTTCCACTTTCTATACTTGTCCTTTTTATCTTTCAATTTGTCGGAGAATTCTTTATGCAGCCATGCTGGTTTCTTTTGAGAGCTGTTATTTTTCCTCTTTGTTGGTATTGTGCTAGACTGGGCTTTTATTATCTCATTTTTCAAAATTTCCCAAGCTTCTTGAGTTGTTTTCCCTTTGAGGATTCTCATCCATGGAATCCTTCCCAAGCCCTAAGTTTATTGAAATTAGCTCTCTTAAAGTCCAAGACTCTAGTTTGACTGTATTCTATTGCTTGTGCTTCCATAATGTTGAATTCCAATATTGCATGATCACTTCCTCCCAAGGTTCCTATGGCTTCAACACCTTCTATCATTTCATCTCTGTTAGTGAGAATTAGATCCAAAATGGCTAATCCCCTAGTTCCCTTCTCTACTTTTTGGGAGACAAAGTTGTCTGCTAGGTTTTCCAGGAACCTGTTTGATCTTCCACTTGGTGCAGAGTTTGTCTCCCAGTTGATGTCAGGGTAGTTAAAGTCCCCCATTACTATTGTGATGTGCTTCCTACATACCTTAGTTAGCTGACTAGCAAAAAGTTCATCTATGTCCTCTGTTTGGTTGGGTGGCCTGTAGTATACACCTATGCCAATGTCATTTCCCCCCCTTTTATATTGACCCAAATGCATTCAAGACAGTTTTCATCATTATTGTGCTCTATTTCTGTAGAGATGTAGTTATTTCTTATATAGAGAGCAACTCCACCTCCTCTTTTATTTGGTCTGTTTCTTTTAAATAATTTAAATACCTCTAGCTGTGTGTTCCATGTATGGGTTTCAACCCACCATGTTTCCGTAATGGCAACAATATCATAACTGCCCTCATTAACCTGAATTTCTAGTTCACCCTGTTTGCTGTTCATACTCTGTGCATTGGTGTATAGATATTTGAGTCCTTTATGACTGACCCTGTGTTTACTTTCTACATAACCTGTGTGGTGCCTGAGTTCCTCTATTGTCTTACCACCTATTTGGTTAGGTCACTTTGTGTGGCACTCGCTATTAGAGGCTTGATTTTGCTTGACAGCAAGGTTGGTATTCTTGTCCACACACACATCTATGTTACATGCACTGATAGCCCTGTAATTTTTAGATTGCCGGGGACAGGGATGTTCTGTATCAATTAACTCATTGTCCCCGCTGTTCAGTTTAAATTTTCCTCCAGAAAATCTGTGAATTTATAGCCGAGTAACTCAGTCCCTTTCTTTGATGGATGCAAACCATCTCTTTTGTACATCTTTTCATTGGACCAGCTACAGACATCGTGACTAATATATCCAAAGCCTTCCCCTTTACACCACTCCTTTAGCCACAAATTGAATTCTGCTATACGCTGGCCTTTTCCATTTTGCTCCTTATACACTGGTAAAACCTCTGAAAAAGTAAGCCTACAGCCTATTCTGCTAAGTTCCTGCCCCAAGCTCTGGAAATCGTTCTGCACAGAGAGTATATCTCTATGGCCAAGCTTTCTAAGTGGACTAGAAATATACCATAGCTGAATAGTCCAACCAGACCAGAAAAGAGACCCATAGCAACTGTGTTTTACATCTTTTCATTTTAATCACTAAACATTTACATTTTAAAATAAATGAATATCAAAAGTGCTCTTGACTTTTGGCTAACAAAGTGGTTACTGTTTTGATTTCCAAGTTTTATTTCAGCTACCTTTTCTTTCAATTGTCCAGTTTTTACAGAAACTTTCAGTTTATTATAAAGGTTCCTCAGAAAGGTTATCTTAATATATTCTGCTGTATGGCATAATCTACACAAAGGACTCAATGGGAAAGGCAGTTCTGTCAATTTTGGATAGATTTTATTGTTCACCTCCATAGCAATAGACCATAATATAGACTATTTTATACATGTAGTAACTTGCACTTGGATCCTCTTTCTGTGATTTAAGCACATAATACCAGTCTTTTCCAAACTCTGGGCCACATGTTCTGGTTCCATATTTGTTGACCCACAGCTGTTAGCACTTTAATTGCCTCAGTGTAAAATATCAGTGGATATTACCTATCTTCTTGATGCAGTCCTATTTTTAGATTAGATTAGGTTATAACATTTATACAATGCTAGGCAGTCTACATAATATTCCTGTTTTTCCCATAACAACCCTGTGAGGTGAATTTGAAAGAGAGTAACTGACCAAAAGTCACCTCATGACTCCATATCACCTGATTTCTGGTCGTCAACCAATTATGCCTCACTTTCAAGGGTAATTGTATAGTCTCTATATGAAAATATATTTTGTTCATTTTATTATTCAGTTTGTAAAGAGTTTTAATATAACATTTCCATTCTCCTTTAATTTCATTTGCTTCTATTACATATTTCATAAACATGTATTTGTACCTTAGTTGTACATTTTTTTATGATTGTTCTGATTTTCTTAAAAATAGGTTTCAATTTCCTTTCTCTCTGTCTTTGTACTTTCTTGTTTGATTCTGGAAGTCTACATTGAGTCATTACAGATCTTTCTTATTTTTTAAGGTTTTCATCTCTCGGCTTTCTTTGGCTATCATTATAATTTATTCTGAAATTCTAGAAATATCTCTTTTCACACTGATTCTCACAATGTCACTTCTCTCTCCCTATTGTTGCTCAGATTCTCTTTAGCATAAGATAAGCAGATTGAATCAATGTGTTCCTTACATTGTATTCCTTATTTATATTTTATATGTATTGTTGGACAAAACTTTCTAGCACACTCATTCTTCTACTTTTCTAAGTTTAACCTTTATATTTGACACCAATAATTTATTATCTGATTCATAATCTGCCCCTGGAAGGTTCCTCACTTATTGGATTACACTTTCCCATATTATGGAGTTGATTTGATTCCAGTGTTATCCATCTGGTGGTGTCCAGCTGTGGAGTTTGTATTTTAAGTTGTATGAAGCATGTGTTGGCAATAAACAAAGCCTTTCCCCCAAAATCTGTTCATTTATCTCTTGTGCTGTTTACCAAATCCAAATCTTCATGTAATTCCAAGTTTTATCTTTCTCCAGCTTTAACATTCCATTCATTCATTAGTAGTATAATATATTTTCTTGATATCACATTTAGAATTACTTCCAGTTTGTTTTAGAATTTCTCAATGTCTTCCAGATTTTATCTGTGATGGGTATATATACCTATAACTTTGAAGTTATTATATTGAATGGATATCCATAATTGCACTAGAAATGATTCTGTCACTTACTAATTTATAATTGAGCACATACATTACTTTGCAATGTCCTTTGTAAATATAATTGCCTTCCTATGGTTTTCCATATGAAAACCATAAGTTTTCCTAAAACATCTAATTCAGTATACTTCATTTCTGCTTTAATAATTTTAAAATTTTTCTTGGTATCTCATATTCCAGTTCCAATCATGGTCTTGTAGAATGAGGAACTTTTTTCTGTCAGTCCTGGCATGAACTGAATATATGATCTTATGCTTCTTTGCACAAGATAACCCTGCACTTTGAATCAATTTGATGCCCCCCCTTCCAATTCTGGCCTTGATTGCATTTGTTCAAACAGCTTGCTCTTAGATGGCCAAAAGGAAGACTTTGTTTGATGTTGCCTCAAGTATCTTTTTTTTTAATGTTGTAAGCCATTATCAGATTTTTATCTTTATCCATTTTTCCCTAAATCTTTTATCAAAATTGATTGTATAGTGATTTTCCTTGCCAGTATTCTGTGCATTTTTAATGCATTATTTTGATATTCATGTTTTGTTTCCTGTTCATTCAATAAGTTCCAGTTTTTAACTTGTGCTTGTTCTTGATTGACTTTTACATAATCAGCCAGTGCAAATATTTCTTCTTTGACAGTTTGATGTGAAGTAAACTTTTGCCTGCATTTCTGCGCAGCAGGTATAATTTATCAATATCACTATGGCAGGGGTGTCAAACTGCCGGCCCACGGGCCAGATGCGTCATGCCAAAACCGTGTCCACCCCATTGCCGGCAATGGAAAAAAAGTCACGATACATCGCGACACGTCACGTGATGTTGCGAGTTTGACACCCCTGCACTACGGGGATGTAATCCATACTGAATAGTCATCAGTTTTCTTATTTTTTGGTCCAAACTGTCAAGTTCAGCTTGTGTTCAGTTAATAATTCAGCAGTGTATTGTATAATACGTATGGTCCAGATATTATTGCTTTTGATGGCATTTCCACTGTCTAATTTTGTCTCTAGCAATATTCTCAATCTTTGGATGTATTTTTTTACAAACCATATTTTTTCTTGTCCATGCTTGATGTTATCCAACTATAAATTGCCCAGGTACTTTTAAGTTTCATCCTGATGGCTTCTGATGGTTTGGTCATTTGGCATTTCAATTCCATTACTGTTCATAATTTTACCCTGGTTTATTGGTACTGTAGCACATTTCTCTAGATCAAATTCCATTGCTATATATGCTAAAAATTCTAATGATATATATCAAAGACTGGATTTTGATTTCTGATTTCCATAAAGCTCCAGATCATCCATCTAAAGCAAATGTAAGATTTTACAGCATTTTTTGCTGTTTGATAGCCAAGATTTGTTTTCTTCAAAAACATTGAAAAATGGTATCATAGCACTGAGAAATAATAAGGGTGATAATGAATGACCCTGGGAGATGCTTCTCCTAATACTGGCAAGCCTATATTTTTCATTTCCAATTACCAATTCTGTCTTTTACTTTTATTATTTTTTTCTATAAATATTTTAATTTTTTCTGATATCAGTTGTTTCCAAATATTTGATGAATCCAACAACGTAATAAATCAAATGCCTTTCTATAATCAATCTAAACCATTATAACTGTTTATTGTGTAATAGTATATAGCATTACATTGTATAATGTTATGGTTTGTTGCACAGTCTAAGATACTTAGATTGGATTTGGCATTATTAACCACCTATTATGTCCTGCCCAAGGACCAGGAAGAGGCAAATATTGTTTTACAGTGTGAAAAGTATCATCGCAGGATAAAAGCTGTTCCAATTGCCTTTTGCAATTGACTGATGTGATGCTGTTCAAGTGGTGCTCCAAATGTTTTGGAATTGAACCCAAGACATCTATTGGCACTATGTTTGCTTTTTTTTTTTGCCCCAGTCATTCTACTTCGATTTTCAGGTCTTTGAATTTGTGATTTTCTCCAGTTCTTTCTCTTCTATTTTGCTGTCTCCAGGTACTGCCATGTCCAGTATCTTGCAAGTCTGAATGCACTCCCCCCCCCATCCTTTTTCTTCAGAGAACTAGGGAGAGTCTTGTCTGTAATGCTTACTCAGGTCCAGATTCAGTTTTATTAGTCTGTTATCTTGGTTGCAGCTTTTCCTCCTATCTTTCAAAATTATTCCTTCTCCCATTACAGGACTTCATTTTTCATTTCTTTTCATTTCATAGCCTAATTTGGCTTGAATTTGTACCTATCAGTAATATGTTAATTATTTTCTACACAATGATTTTCACATTTTTTTATAGTGGATCATTATGGGTGGACAATACTGTATTGGGAATGAGAAATATTATAGTTAACATTTCAAGTAGAAGAATAAAACAAAAAGAAAAATGCATCTGGAACTATTACAATAAAAGTCTACATCAACAAATGCATGTAGTTTACTATATTAACAAATGTATTAACTAGTTATTGTAATTAATCAGTAATATAATATAATAAAAAGTATGGTGCAGCTGCCTTAATAGAACAGTAATAATTTCTGTAGTGGACAATGCCACTTTATCTCACACTATGTCAGACATACTCTATGTCAGGGTCCCCAACCTATGGGCCGTGGTCCGGTAACGGGCCGTGGGCTCTTGGCCAGTGGGCCACGGAAATGGCTGGCCAGGGTGCGCATTTCCCCCCCACTTGCGCTAGCACACGCAGCCCCATTTGTTCATGCGTGCGGGCATGAATGGGGATGCTAGCATGGTGTGTGTATGCACGCCCCATTTGTGCGCTAGCATGGGGTGGTGGTGTGTGTGGCCCGTTTGCGCATGTGTGAACAGGTGCTAGCCGCTAGTACTGCACCAGTGGGCGTGGTCCCATACGCACACATGCAGTAATTTGGAAGCTGCTTTCCCCTCCAGGTCGCAAACCCGGAAAGGTTGGAGAGCTCTGCTCTATGTTATTAGATCTGATTCTGGGGACTGTACACAATTGGAATGAGTTCTCCGGAAAGCAAAAGTGTGCAGGATATAGAATACAAATTCAAGTAGTGTAGATGGTGGAATAGAGACATAATTTAGTCATCTAATCGACATGGCTCTAAATGAAAGCTCATACTAGACAGCTGGACTATATGAAATAATGGGAGACCAACTTATATAAGAACAAAATTCTTTTTTGAATGTCTGATTGCTGATAATATTACATAAAATATTCCTGGGGTAGAAGGTAATCTTAGTTACCAATGATGATGAAAGAATGATTTGATGTCTGAATGATTTAGAAAAGCATTGATCTTAACAGGGTAGAAGTGTTGTCTTTGTGGTAGTCTATGTGTCTTAAATTTTGCCATTAAGTATAATTACATGGCAACTGCTTCAGAACTGAGCAGAAATTCAGTTCCACTTCGAAAAGCTATTGTTTTTAACTGGACAGCTTTTTACAAACCATATTACAGTTGCAATGAGTTTCCCAGAAAAAGAAATAGATGTTCTTGAGAAGTAATTGCATTTCAGAAGAAGAAACTGTCTGTATTACCATCACACTTTCCAGTTGTGGAAGTGAAAATTGTGGTATTGTCAGTATTTGGCTTTTTGCAGCATAATTAATTTAGGTATGGAAGGTACAGAGCTAAGGGCAGTAATAATCTATTATACATGATTGTTGCATGGATAATTGAAATAGCCCAGTTGTCAACGCTGTTAATATAGGACATTATTGCATTGGCAAGATATGCAGTACTGTCTGCATATTTAGCAAGTAAAGATAGACGCAAGCCAGAGAAATTCAGATTCTGACATCCGCTTTGTATGTGCCGAAGCTATGTTTGCAAAATAAAGATTCTAAAAGGGAAACAAAGCCTCAGAATTCCTTGAAAAGCATCTTCCTTCGGAACCATAACACCAGTATTCACAGTCTTCTTGTTCCAAAAATGTAGGACAGAGAATCAGTTGAATTTAACTAGGATGTAAATTGTTATTATGTCTCTGACAAAAGCTGGCCTGCAGTTACAGAACCAAAGAAAAATTCCATGTAAAGAAGTTTCTGCTTCTGTCAGCAGCTGGAGATGAAGCTACATTTTATTTCTATGCATCTTCGTGTGCATTTGTGTGTGTGTGTGCGCACACTATCTAACTTGATATTCTGTTTACTGGAGGCTTGAGAAAATATTTAAAAAATCATGTTAAAGTAACAAAGTTGGGGGAAACTAATACATCAGATCAATAAAATAATGTCATAGCCAGCTAAACTCTGGCCTTAGCAACTAACATCCTAACTCAAATCTCTCCCTTGATGGTCTTTGCCCAAGGTTTATTTTTACAAATATAATTAGATTAAAATAAATAAATGAAAGAATAAATGATATGCTGAAAAAGCACTATTCAAAAATAAAAATGAAGGGTAATAGCAGCCCAGATCTCTTTTGGAAATATGTCTACTTGTTCAGGAGAGAAAAGAAAAAAAGAAACAAAGATTATAAAGATATTAGTGGCAGTCCTTGGTTAATGATGACAGTTGGGATTGGAATTGCCATCACTAAGTAACATGATCATAAAGCAACAATGTCAGGTGACCATGCTGCTTAGCAGTGATAATTCTGGCAGTCCCAGTTGCCATTATTAAGCCAGGACCTCACATGAACACAGCTTCCTACTTCCAGCCATCTTCCCCATTGACTTTGCTTGTGGGAATCTGGCAGGGAACATTGGAAATCATGATTATATGACTGCAGCAATGCTGCAACAGCTGGAATTCTGAGGCTTGGTTTTAACTACCAATTGTTCAGCACTGTTGTAAGTATGAAAAACTGCTGAACAACTGATCATTAAAGAAAGTCCCCCTTTAATTGTTTTTTTTTTTTGTTAAATAGAGCACTGTTGAGTGGCAATGACTATCATAGTAACCATTTTGTGAATATTGAAAATAAGATCACAGAGCCCAAGATGTTTGGATCCTCTACCTCTAAAATATAGAACCACCCCCACCCAACATACATACATATATATACATCTGTGATTTTCTGTCTAGGGAGCAGAAATACAGTACATTTACTTTCTATTTAAATGTAAACTTACATAATTTACAATTCATGAACAAATATGCAAACCAAAAACAGCTACTTGTCAATAATCACACTTTTCCAAATTGTTTTGATACAATGCTTCAATCCTCTTAAAAAGTGTGATTAAATTGCATATTTTAGGGAATGTCCTTGCACAAATTAATAAACACACACATGCACAGTTTATACTGTATATATGTACACACACAGAGAGCGAGAACAAAAATATTAGATTTATGCACATTGAGGCAGATTTTTATAAGAACAAATTTAAGGTTAAAAATTTAAAAATCCAGAAACTTTCATAGTGTAGAGCAACGGCTCCCAACCTTTTCTATACCCCGCACCTCTAGAACGCTTCTGATATATTCTTGCACCCCTTACAAATGTTTGAAATAATGAATTATGCATATACACTATAATTTTGAAACTTCTAAACCCAAGTTTTTGCACCTCCTGGAATATCGTCTCGCACCCCCAGGGGGTATGAGCATCCCCTGTTGGAAACCCCTGGTGTAGAGCAAGCCTGATAGATCAGCAAATGGTTGATTCCTCAGAAAGTTCTTGAATCAGCCCAAGATTCACCACTGAGCCGTGATGGCACAGTGATTAGAATGCAGTATTGCAGGCTAATTCTGCTGGCTTCCAACTCACTGGCTCAAGTTTGACTCAGCCTGCTATCCTTTCAAGGTCAGTAAAATGAGGACCCAGATTGTTGGGGTCAAAATGCTGACTCTGTAAACCGCTTGGAGAGGGCGGTAAAGCACCTTGAAGCAGGTATATAAGTCTAAGTGCTAAGTGCTATTTCTATCAACAATAGTCTCAGATCCATTATTAAGCATGCAGGTTAATTCTTCAGCCAGAGGCAAAGCAGTTCTCATTCTGTCCGTTTATTGTCCTCTGACTTTGAGCTCATAACTGGAACCAACTATGGCTCTTTCCTGTTTATTCTAAGATTTACCATATCAAAATATTTGTGTGGGTTTAAATTTAAAATATTTAAATAGAAGATTACTGATGAAATAAGGTAAACTTTTCCAATCTGGGTCTTTTCTTGCTGCGTGGACTTCTACTCTCAGAATTCTTCAAATAACTCTATTATTGCTGAGAATTATTGGTGTTGAAATCCACACATCTGGAGGGAAAGAAAGCTGATAAATTATGCGGCAAGAGAACCCTAATACAAACATTCATATCAGTTTATTTTTTTTTAAAAAAATATTTATTTATTTAGCTGCCCATTTCACAAAAGATGGCATTTACATTGTGGAAGAGTGGCATTCTGAAGACTGCTGGCTTTAGAACCCCATCTCTAAAGAAAGCTAAAGAGATTTCATTTGTTAGTGCAATACTACTTTTGTCAACACTGATTTTGACGCATTATGTAAGAATTTAGACACATAAGAAATGTGTCCCTTTCAACTTCATTTCCCCTTCTGCAGAATGATAATGTCACATTATATCCATTTTAAGGAGGCACAAAATGGAATCTATTTTCACAGTGCAACAGGTGTGTGTGTGTGTGTGTGTTTGTGAGTGTGTATTACATCATCTTGTATCTTGTTCATTAGAAAATTGTTCACAAAGCAAAGAGAGATCATAGATCAAGATAATCTCCTTCCCTTAAATCTTACTTTAAATACAAAATATAAAATAGAATAAGCATACAACTAAAGTAATAAAACAATTTTCTAAAACTTAAAGTTCTTATACAACATTGTGAATCATACTTGACCAATGATACTGAAATTAAGACATTTGTTTCTGATTTTAATCTGATTTAAAGCTAACTATAACTCAACTTTGGATGACAAATAATACATTCTTGCCCACTGCATTTGGTTTAACTGGTGACAACCATTTAAAATATAATCTTTAAAGTGATAACCTTTAAAATATACCTTAGAATGTTCTTGGGTAGTTAATGAAGATGTTTGAATTTAGACTGGACCAGTTTCCAGGGATCCTAACTACCTTGACCGCATCTGTACTTCACATAAGAAAATGCTGTATGGATGTGTAAAATTCATTGTGAATGGATATTTGGCAATATAAATGTACAGAGCAGATGTTTTCTAGATGTTTTCTTCTTAATTAGTCTAACATAAATAGCTCTGAAACAGAGAAGCATAAAACATTCATTACCAACTTTAGCAGTCCTCGTGCTAAATTAAAGTTCCTTCCTTCCTTTGTTAGAGCTCCAAATAACTATTATAACTCCTTTTTCTTATTGCACTTCCTAGAGAATACTCAATGGAAAGAACTTAAATTCATTTAAATGCCCTGGACCAAAGAATGGTGGCATTGCAAGGGTTGCAATTTATTTTAATTGTAATTCCTCACCTTGGTTTTCATTGTCAGCAAGACAAAGAGGTTTGATTAAAAAAAAAACTTTCAGATAGTGATTATACTGAGGTTATATAGAACATTTTCTACATATACACTTACCTTAGTAGCAGCCAGCTACCTAAGATATAATAGCTTTATTAATATACGGAAATTTTATAATCATTATTATTGAATTTTGTACTCTACATACAATAGTATTAAATATAATACAATTCTTATCTTTTCTTTAAAAAGGTGATACTGTACTCAGTACAAATTATCGAATAGCAAAATTTAGACTACAAGTCATCTCCAGTTTAAGAACAAGTTCCCTTCCCAAGGTCTGTCTTTAAGTTGAATTTCTGTGTAAGCCAGAACAGTATTGGTGTATAATACTGTGTAAGTAGTACTGTGTAATGAACTTGAACCATTGTGTATTTAATTTGAATAATTGTGTTTTTAACTCAAATTTTGCTATAATAGCTCCATTTTTAACTATGGATCATCCTTAAATTGAAGTATTCTTAATCCAGGGACTTGCTGTATACTATTTCCTCAATGAAATCTTTCTAGGTATCCTCATGTATGGAGGTAGAACATATTTTTTTCTTTGAAAAATGTTGACACCATAACATCCTGAATAATTGTCAAACATGTCACTTGATTTATGGGATGGTTTCCATGTTGCTTGTAACAAGAATTTCAATTTAAAATATTTTAATTCTTTCAGCCATGTGAAAAATATGTTCTTGTATTTCCATGAAATATCTTACTCGTCCATCTTATACCTTAGCTGCATTTAGAAATGACACTGGCAGATTCATATAACCTTTGGTCAGTGTTGGGCTTCATGGTTTATTGATCATAGTAGATAGTAAATCTAGATAGTAGATTTTCTGATATTTTACTGGTAACTTGCCTTCAGAGACAAGGTGATTTGCTACACAGTCCCCAAGTAACTGAGCAGGGAGTGATTGGTCTCCTAACTTTATAGCCAGCTATCCTGATTTCTGATTGGTCTTTGACTAAGCTGGTTTCCAATTGGTGCAGGTTGACTGGTCTCTAATTGGTTTTTTGTTTGTGCCAGATCCCAATTGGTCATTTTGGTGGTGATGATTCCCAATTAGTCTTCATTCATACTGGCTTCTGATTGGCTATTTTTGAAGTGCTAATTCTTGATTGGTTCTTGGTTTGTCTTGTTTTATACTGTAATATTTAACTACTTGGTACAAAAGATATACCTAGATATATTTAGGTGTATCTGACAAAATTTGTGATAGTTATCTGTTCATCATAGTTAAAATATCCATAATAGTAACTGAATGAGCTATTTATAATAGCATCTTTGCAACATGCATTATATGTACTTTGGCCTGTCCAATTTTATATCAACTTTATATCATTAAGAGATGGAGTAGTACTGACAAACTTGAAGGAGACAGTGATATGCCCCATCCTCAAGAAGCCATTGCTGGCCCAAATGGTCTGGGCAATTTTCATCCAGTCTCCAAATTCCCCTTTCTGGTTGGTTGCAACTATAGAGGGCCCTAAACAAAATTTTTGTACCCTTTTCTGTACAGTATCATGCCTGGCCATAATACAGGGATGATATTGGTCATGTGGTGCAAATCACATATCACAGAACTAGAATTAGGTGGTGGATCCATCCTGGCTCTTATTAATCTCTCCGAAGTTTTCAGTACCATTGATCTTTGTATTCTTCTAGACCAGGGGTCCCCAACCACCGGTCCGTGGACCAGTACCAGGCCGCGGCATGCCAGCAACCGGTCCGCACAAACAAGCAAAACCCCATCCGCAAGATGCAGGCAGCACACAAAACCACATACCCTCCAGTCCGTGGAAAAACCTCTCTCCACGGAGCCAGTCCCTGGCGCCCAAAAAGTTGGGGATCTCTGTTCTAGACTGCATATGAGAAGTGGGAGCAGGTGGCACTTTAGATCAATTCCAGTTGCATTGTTGGGGTAAGGAAAGGTCAAGTCTATAGCTCCTGATTCAGGGGAACCAAAAGGCTCAAACCTCCTTTGCTCATCCAGTTTAATATCTAATATAGGCCAGTGGGGAGATAAACCATTGGGACAGGGTCAGTTCAGGTATTATCAATATATTTTGATACTATTATAGTAGGTATCATAAATATGGAGAGAATCTATTTGTTCAATTTAGATGCCACCTGACTCTGGTATAGCTCTCAGTGGTTTACAGTATTCAGCTGAAGGGTATTGGCATCTAAGTGTGGAGGAACTAGCAAGATCAAGTTATGCTTTGACCTCATAATTTCAGGGACTTTCCACTGTTGGTGAGGAATAGGCTTGTATTCACCATTTGAATTGGTGCACTAGCTGAATGTCATCTTGGACTCACATGCTCATGCTTAAGGAGCAAGTGACAACCATAAACAGAAAGACTTTTTAATAGTTTGTCCCAAAGGTGCTTTTTCAAAAGGCAACTGGACTTTGTTTTTCCTTGAAGATGTTTTGCTTCTCACCGAAGAAGCTTCTTCAGTTCAATTTTTAATAGGTTCAACTTATTTACAAGCTGCACCTATTCCTTGGCTGAACAACAGTCACACCTTTGGTGACTTTATGGATTGTTGAAACAACTGAAACAAAAAGCCTTAATGCCCCTTTAACATTTCATGAGATGCTCTGGTTACCAAAGGTTGCCAGTTACAGTTCAGGATTTGGTTATTACTTGTAAAGCCCTACACATGCAGAGGGTCTATCTAGCTAAGAGACCATCTGTATTATCTTTCCATCCTGTATATTCACACAGAGTTGGCTTATTTTGGATCCCATCAACTAAGCAATGGCATATAGTGGGACAATTTTCATTTGCTCCACCTGCCATCTTGAACATTATCCCATAAGAGATTTTTATAGCTCCCACTCTTCAGGCAAGTTCTAAACTTTTGGCTCTTTCCTGTTCTCTGTTACAGTATTTGGTGGGTGCCTTTTGACTTGGGGGGGGGATAAATTGTCCCCTTGGCAACTATTGCTCTTTTTCTATAAAGTTCCTTTGTTTGTTGTTTGTTATTGCCTTGTTTGCTTTCATTTTAATTTATGCAGCTTTCCATAATAAATTGGGCTGCCTAAAGTTTGATATAAATAAGTATTTTCATAGTAAATAAAGTCATAGAAATCTACATTTTAAATATTGCAGTGGTATTAAGATTGAAAAAATAATTATGGGTAATTTATTTATTTACACATGTTATTTTTCAAAGGAAATTATCCTAGGATGCTTTAAACACCCTAGAATTGCAAAATAAAAGTTACAATAATAATTATAATACTTAGAACTTAATATAGTACATGCGAGTCACAATAAAAAGAAACAAATCTCGCCACTGATTTGCACCGGAAGCTTACTCAGTAGGTCTCCACACAGATGCATCAAGGAGTTTGGCCCACAGAATAGCACATTAGTCACTTTTAAATCTGAAAGGAAAGTTTCTAATAGAGTGTGAGAGCAAACACCTGAAGTGTGATTTCTGTTTAGATTTAATAAATAGCCTAGTGTTGAGCAGCTGAATAATCTTGCCATTTATTAACTAGGGCCATGCAATAGGCAAACTCTTCTCTAAAGAAGCTGAGGGTTGCTCCACATTATTTTAGAAGCCTGGGGTTATCTTTACACATATATTCTCTTTTTGTTCTTTTCTATGTAAATAGAAAGGCAGTCAGCAGTTCCTGTCTTACATAACCAGAGGATTTGCTAAGACACTGTTTATATTTTCTACTTCCCAAGTAGTCTTCCCAACCCTACTGTCAGAGCACGCACAGTGCGACAACACAGCAAACAGTGGCTTGTAACAAATGGTGGTTTATCTACAATATCTACAATGCTATACAAGTATCACTAGGATCAATATACATACACGTGCTATGAGCAGAATCCAACAAACAGCAAAATACAGCAGGAAAGGAAAAAGAAAAGACACACTAGAACAGACATGTCAAACTCACGTCGTCACATGACATCACGCAATGTATCGGGACTGTTTTGCCATTGCCAGCAATGGGGTGGGCGCAGCTTCCGCATGATGCATCTGGCCCGCGGGCCGGCAGTTTGACAATCCTGCACTAGAAGAACCTCCCCTTTTTTACACAGGCTCTTAAAGAGACAACAACCAAAGACCTGCTGATTCATTCCCATCATTGCATCAGCTGGTCAGCTCTTAAATCATAACCTTGACACTCCTCCCATTTAAAGATGAACAGCTGTTAACCCGAATGCTTTTACATACTCTTGATGCTTGCCTGCGATTAAAGGCTTAGTTAACATATTGGCTATATTGTTGTCAGTGGAACAATGCTGTAACTTTATCAGTTTATCCTTTATAGCCTCCCTGATGTTACAATACTTTATATCTATGTTTACTTCTGCTTCTGATATGTTCTCCCGTTGCCATTTTTATACATGCAACATTGTCTTCAAATACTGCTAAAGCTCCTTGTACATCAATATGTACATCCCTTAGCAATTGAACATACCAGGTTATCACAGAACATGCCTCGGACAGTGCTATGAATTCAGCTTCAGCAATTGACAGTGCTACTGAAGGTTGTTTTCTGGATTTCCATCCAATTACAGTGCCGGCAAACAATATCACAAACTCTGAGTTTGATTTTCTGTCCCGCATATCATTTGCCCAGTCACTATCTACATAGCATTGTAAGGATAAGTCACCAGATGGCCTTATCCTCAATCCTAGGTAATAATAATAATAATAATAATAATAATAATAATAATAATAATAATAATAATAATAATAATAATAATAATAATAATAATAATAATAATAATAATAATAATAATAATAATAATAATAATAATAATAATAATAAAAAGTCTGGATAGTGGACGTGGCAGTGCCTGGAGACAGCAGAATAGATGAGAAAGAACTGGAGAAGATAACAAAATACAAAGACCTACAAATAGAAATAGAAAGACTATGGCAAAGGCAAGCAAGGATAGTACCAATAGTAATAGGTGCCTTGGGTGCAATCCCAAAACAACTGGAGCACCACTTGAACACCATTGGCATTGACAAATTTGCCATTAGTCAATTGCAAAAGGCAGCCTTACTAGGAACTGCTTCCATCCTGCGACGATATCTGTAATACCATCAAACATCCACACCTGCCTATTCCAGGTCCTTGGTAAGGATTCGATAGGTAGACAAAAATGCCAAATCCAGTCTGAACATCTGGCTGACTGTGCGATGATCAATAATAATAATAATAATAATAATAATAATAATAATAATAATAATAATAATAATAATAATAATAATAATAATGATGATGATGATGATGATGATGATGATGATGATGATGTTGGAAGGGACCTTGGATGTCATCTAGTCCAACCCCCTGCTCAGGCAGGGAACCCTATACCATTTCAGACAAATGGCTGTCCGGTCTCTTCTTAAAACCTTCCAGTGTTGGAGCATTCACAGCTTCTGGAGGCAGGTTGTTCCACTGATTAATTGTTCTAACTGTCAGGAAAATTCTCCTTAGTTTTAGGTTGCTTCTCTCTTTGGTTAGTTTCCATCCGTTGCTTCTTGTCCTGCCTTCAGGTGCTTTGGAGAATAGCTTGACTCCCTCTTCTTTGTGGCCGGCCCTGAGATATTGGAACACTGCTATCATGTCACCCCTCATCCTTCTCTTCATTAAACTAAACATACCCAATTCCAGCAACCGTTCCTTATATGTTTTAGCCTCCAGTCCCCTAATCATCTTTGTTGCTCTTCTCTGTACTCTTTCTAGAGTCTCAACGTCTTTTTTACATCATGGTGACCAAAACTGGATGCAGTATTCCAAGTGTGGCCTTACCAAGGCATTGTAAAGTGGCATTAACACTTCACATCCATTGTTCCCTTTTAAATATCTTAATATTCTTTTAATCCCCAACCAGTGTTGTTGTTTGGGTGCTGAAGTGTGCCGACTCAAAATACTAACTGCACTGGTTATATCTGGCCTTGACCACTGGGATAAATACAGTAAGCTACCTATAGCTGATTGGTACACTTCTTGGTCACATTCTGTGTCATTTTCTTTTTCTACATCATTCTGGAAGCTTGGTGTCATAGGAGTTAACACACTGTTACATCCTAGCATATCATACTTTTCTAACAATTGTTTTATTTTCTTTGTTTAGCTTAACACACATCCTCCCTTTTGTGGTTTTCTTATCTCCACACCTAAGTAATTCCTTATTTCTCCTAGGCTTTTTAATTGGAACTTCTTTTCCAGTTGCCTGGCAAAGGAGTAAACCTGGGAGCAGTTCTTAGCAATAAAACAAAGGTAATCAACAAACACTAACAGCAAACACTCTGCACCCTTATACTGTGCAGTGTATAAACATGGATCTGCCTTGCTGCTTCTAAATCCTAACCTTCTGAGAGCAGCATCTAACCACTGATTCCAGTTTCTTGCTGACTTTTTCAACCCATATATGGCTTTATTTAATATATATACATATTCAGGGTGTTTAGTTTCATAACCTGGGGCTTGTGCCCAGTGGTGGGATTCAAATACCTGAACAACCGGTTCTCATATTTGATGCAGGCCTGGGCCTCCGATGCCTAGAATGGACTTCCAGAAGTGGCATCATGCACTTCCGGTGGGCTGTTCTAGGCCTGGGAGGCCTCCTCCAGGCCTCCAATGCCTAGAATGGACTTCTGGAAGTGGCATCCACACACTTCTGGTGGGCTGTTCTAGGCCTCGGAGGACTCCTCCAGGCCTCCGAGGCCTAGACTGGACTTCTGGAAGCCAGCTGGTTCTCCAAATTCAGGTAAATTTAGCTATCGGTTCTCTCGAACCGGTGCAAACCGGCTGAATCCCACCACTGCTTGTGCCATATATATGTCTTCTTCTAACTCTGCATTTAAATATGCAGTGGTGATATCGAAATGATATATGGTATAACTGCGTGCAGCTGCTAAAGCCAATCCTAGCCTTATGGTCTCACCTCTTACTGTTGGTGCAAACACTTCATCATAATGAACATTTTTTCTCTGCGTAAATCCCTGTGCAACTAATCATGCCTTGTGCTGCAGTTCATTGTTGTGTAAAACCTTGTTTTTATATACCCATTTACACCCCACGGCCTTTTGTCCTTCTGGTAATCTCATGGGGGTAAAAACCTGATGCACATTCATAGATTCCATTTCTCTGTCCATAGGTTCCTTCCATTTGTTTTTTGTTTTATTTAAAAAGTTTTTTATTAATAATACAAAATTAAAAAAACATTGGACATAGATATGACATCACTGGTTCCATACATCTTCCGTCACTTTACAATAATATTACTATTCATATGAACATATAATTCTTAAGCTTTATTCATTATTTAAGCAAAATATCATATAGTATTAATACTTTTCCCCTCATTTCTGCATATTTATTTATCTCTTAAACATACATTTGTCTATAATAACATCTATTTTTTTGTTCTAACACTGTACATTTGTCTTGGCTACCCTCTTGTTATCTATCCAATCATAAAATTGTTTCCAGATTTTGTAGTACTTAGTTTCACTTTTATTCTTGAGTTCCAAAGTGAGTCTGTCCATTTCTGCGCAGTTGAAATTTTTCAGTAATATTTCCTCTTCAGCTGGAATATCTTCCTCTTTCCATTTTTGAGCGAAGGCTATTTGTGCCGCTGTGACTATATGCAGTAATAAATAATTTGTATCTTTCTTATATTTTCTTTCTATAATTCCCAATAAGAAAAATTCCTTCCTTCCATTTGTCCTGTTCTGCCTTAGGCAATGACAACATCTCTTGGTATTTACGGGATTCATACCTAACACTACTCACTCTAACCCCACTTGAAGAGAACCGATCAGGAGGTACACCTTTATTGCTACGTTCAGACCTCCTCGGTATCATCTGTTCCTGTGATTCTGTGACCTCTCTCTTTATCTCAGGTCTATCCTCTTCTATTTCTACTATTTCTGACCTGTCCTATTCCTCTTCATTGGGCTTTGTGTAGCTTCTCCTTCCTGAGAACTAGTGCTACGCATTGGCATGAACACCTCAATGTTAGCATGCACCCTGTTCCAATTATTCTGTTCTGCAAAACTAGCGGACCATGAAATACTACCTTTTTTGTTCCATCTGTGAATCTATAACCTTTGGCACCTGGCTCATATCCAGCAAACCTAAGTTTCTTGGCCTTTTTCTGTCCCTTTCTTCTGGTGCAGTTATGCACCCAGGCATAACTGCCAAATGTCCTTAGGTGAGCCAATGAAGGTTTCCTTCCATATAACAGGTAATATGGAGTTTCATTTATGGCAACACTCCATACCCTGTTTATCAAATAGTTGGCTGTTTTCATGGCTTCCCCCCAGTACAATCTACTCATTCCTGCATCTGCTAGCAGTGAGTCTTTCATGGTTTGCAGTATACCATTCCTTCTTTCAGCCACTCCATTTTCTGCTGGCGAGTATGGATTCATACATCTATGCTTTATGCCTAAGTTCCTCAGCCACCTTTGGAAATTGTCAGACATGAACTCTGTTCCCCTGTCTGTTTGCAGCTGGCATACTTTACGGCCATATCTTCGCTCTACAAGGTTCACCCATTGCCTGAACTGTTGTAATACCTCTGTCTTGCTTTTTAATAGATAGCAAAACCCATATCTAGTATAATCATCCACTATGACTAGTGCATACCTAGCTCCTCCTAGAGAGGGCGCCATAGGGCCAATTAAATCAGTGTGCACTAACTGCAAAACTCTGTTTGCCCTGCGCTTTTCTTACTCACAGGATACACCCTGGACTTTGACTTTTTACAAACAGTGCAATCTAAGTAAGTATTGCATTTCTTAATATTTAGTCCCTCAGCTAGGGCTGGCATCTTTTGTAGCACTCTGAAACTTGCATGACCTAACCTCCTGTGTAGTAAATGTACACAATTATCATGCTTGGGAGTGTTTGTGTTTGTACACAACCATTCTTTTACTTCCCTAGTACATTTAAATTATCCTGCTTAACACCTCGTGCACAAATCCTACCACCTTTCCTGATGGTGTATTGTCCTTTAGCAAACAGTATTTCATACCCCTTACTATCCAAACTTGAAACACTTAACTAATTATGATCTACGTCTGGTACATACAATACATTGTCCAATGTTTCCCCAATATCAGGTACATAAACTTTACCTTCCCCTTTAACAGCAGACCATTGTCCATTAACCAAACTAACAAATGTTTGCTTAGCTGGTCTCAAGCTAGAAAATGTTTGTGGGTCATTTACAATATGCTGACTCGCCCCACTGTCCAACAACCAAGTGTTTCTAGTGTTCTCAGTCAGCGTTGCTGCCAGGGAAAATAATGAACCATCCTTTGTCGGCTGCATAGCTCTATGACCTTGTCTTGCTGCTCCTCTGTTTCTCCTCTCAGGGCAGAGTCTCTGGAGATGCTCTGTAGAACCACATGTGAAGCAGCGTTTCACCATGCAAACGTTCTCAGCTACTCTGCTAGCACCTGGGGACGTTGCAGTTTTAGACCTGGGCTGTGCGTTGTCACCACCCCTTCTCTGATGCCTTTCCAGACGTTTCTGCTCCTCCTCCAGCAACTGGCCAGTCAAATAACTCAAGGTTAAGTCCCACTCTTGCATAGACTCTAAACTAGTCACTAGAATGTCCCATGAATTGTCCATCGAACTGAGCACCACATACACCTTGTGTGCCTCAGTAAAAGTCATTCCTCTTACTTCTAGCTCTAGGAATGTCTTTCTCGTGGACTGCAAATGTGTAGACATGCTCTCTCCCGGTCTCAGTTGGGCCTTATACAGCTTCCTTGTCAGCATTACTTTGCTGCTCGCAGTCTCTCTAACGTACACACTGTGCAAAGCTTCCCAGCACTCTTTAGCAGACTGGAGATCCCTCACATGTATCAGCTGGCTATCCTCAGGATTATGCTGGCCAACGCTTTTTCATTCCTTCTCCAGTCCCCATCATCCAGGGCTACTGATGAATCAGTAACTATCATCCATAACTCCTCCCTTTGCAGGTACATTTCCATCTTCACACACCAGGAGAGGTAGTTTGTCTCATTCAGCCGACACACTACGAAACCTCCTCCCATTACACCAATGGAGTCCATGTTGTCTGCTTCCTCTAACAACCACTAACCACAAACAAACTATGAAGTACAACCCCTCTGGCTCTGGGGCAAGCTCTCATTGGGTTTCTCTTCTCTCTGGGCCCATAA
Organism: Azemiops feae; assembly: GCA_023970755.1. NCBI lineage: Eukaryota > Metazoa > Chordata > Lepidosauria > Squamata > Viperidae > Azemiops > Azemiops feae. The sequence goes on from JALGBA010004225.1 coordinate 544,215, forward strand.
CCTGTCAGAGCGCACAGTCCTATCGCGTGCGACAACCCAGGAGCAGACACAGCAAACAGTGGTTTGTAACAAATGGTGGTTTATCTACAATATCTACAATGCTATACAAGTATCACTAGGAACAATATACATACATGTGCTACGAGCCGAATCCAACAAACAGCAAATACAGCAGGAAAGGAAAAAGAAAAGAAGACACACTAGAAGAACCTCCCCTTTTTTACACAGGCTCTTAAAGAGATAACAGCCAAATACCCTGCTGACTCATTCCCATCATTGCATCAGCTGGTCAGCTCTTAAATCATAGCCTTGACACCTACTTACTTATGTTAACAATGTTGTGTTCCTAGTTGTTGTGATTAACTGAAGCTTTAAGACCTTCATCCTTCATTACTTGACCATGTTACCAAGATGAAAAGGATGCAGACCTCCCAGAGTCTTTTCAAGAGATTTCCACTTGCCAGCATATATTGTTTGCAACACATAGTCATCGAAAAACCTATACACAGATATTAATTTTGAGCCAACTATCTTGTTCTAGCAGTTTCCTTTACTAGCTTGCTTATTTCATTATGCAAGAGATACCAGGTGCTTTTATTTCCTTCAACTATTATGAAAATGTACAATCTGCAGCAGCTAACTCCACAGCTAGCCCTGGTGATGGGAGAAAAACACTTTTTCTTTTCAACCTTCTCCTTCAATCACTCTTAAATCAGAGATTTGCTAATAGTTCTTCCAGAAACTACTGAAATATGGCTATGACTATCTATGAATCCAAGAAGCCAGGAGAAACTGAAACATTATTTAAGGAAGGCAAGATGCATGTACTTTGTCAGAGCATGTGCAACATTCATTTATTTAAAATATTTCTATACTGCCATTATGCTCTCCACCTCTGGATGACATACAATACATTGAAATACATTAAAATATATAAACTTATTAACAAGGGCTTTGAATTATGGAACATTACTATCATCAGAAGTCAATCCCAAGACAATCTAAGTGTTGCCAGGATGCACTTAAATTAAAATAACGTTAATCAGGACCATCAATTCTCTCTTAATTGGATATGCATAATGAGTGACTATTGTTGATTATGGTGACCTGTGTGTTAGTACTAGGTCAATGACATAACTTTTTTTATTTAAAACAAAAGGAGTATTTGACTGGCTTTATTGTTCATAGCTATATTGTTATTAGTAAATAAAAGTAAATATAAATCTCATTTTAATATTAATGTTAATATCACATAATTTGCCCCCTCAACAGTATCCCAAACTCACTTCACTAACTGAGCAAAATGGTCCCAAGGCTGTTAGGAACACAAAATATGGAGTGTAAGTATTAATTCCAGCTTCATTCAAGGGATAAAATCTTCCTCTATGCAAACCTATTGCCAAGAAGTCCTCAGATATCTATCTATCTATCTATCTATCTGTCTGTCTGTCTATCTATCTATCTATCTATCTATCTATCTATCTATCTATCTATCTATCTATCTATCTATCTATCTATCTATCTATCTATCTATCTATCTATCTATCTATCTATCTAGCTATATATCTATCTATCTATCTATTCTATCTATCTATCTATCTATCTATCTATCTATCTATCTATCTATCTATCTATCTATCTATCTATCTATCTATCTATCTATCTATCTATCTATCTATCTCTATCTATCTATCTATCTATCTATATCTCTATCTATCTATCTATCTATCTATCTATCTATCTATCTATCTATCTATCTATCTATCTATCTATCTATCTATCTATCTATCTATCTATCTATCTATCATCGCCCATGTTACCACAAAGTAACTCTGGGAAGCTTACAATCAGAAAAGATATATACTAAAAACATAAGTTAACAAAACCCAAATACTATGATCCAATTAAAAATGGGGAGGGGGGGCAGGATGGGAGGAGGTGGGATCTGTTACTAATCTATCAACCACCTCCATTGTCATACTCCCCCACTGAGCCCCAAGCTAACTGGCAGAGCCAGGTCTTTAAGCTCTTAAGTTATATTGTCTTGGGATTGACTTCTGATGATAGTAATGTTCCATAATTCAAAGCCCTTGTTAATTAGTTATAACCCTTAAGCTGAGGAGGGTTGTGGCCAATCTCACACTGGGAGGGGCAAGGTGTTCCACAGGGCAGGTGCAATAGCAGATAAGACCCTTCTCCTGGACCCTACCAGCTAGAATAATCATGCCAACAGGGCCCACATCATGCCTATAACCTATAGCACATCCCCACAGTGGTTTCTTTTTTTCCAATACTTACAAAATGCCCTCAACTATACGTATGTGTCTGCTTCTTGCACAAATAATGCTACTATACCTTCTCTTTTGTTTGGTCCATTCCTTTTTTAATAAATTAGATATTTCAGTCTTTAGATTAGATTTTATTAATCTAAATGAAGTTCTGATTTCATGGACTGAAATTGATGAATATATGCAGGGAGGTGTAGATTTTGATTTAATTATAAATAAATGCCTAAAATCATGGCTTGGTGTTGTTTACAGTTTGTTATTTATAAGAGTTAAAGAAGGATTACACAGGTTGTTCATAGTAACATTTTGCATTCCATGGAATGAGTCTAATAAAAGGACTAAAATGAATTTGGGGAAAAATAATCCAACATTCTAATTGTTTTCCAATTATTATGTTATGTGACATCAATGTGGAAATTAAGATGAGAATGAAATGATTATAGAAAAATGACTGGGGCATTCAGAGGTCCAATTTATTTTTCCAAATGTAACTCAGATTAGGAATTGATGCATTTTGATTCACAAGTTAATCAGATTTATATATGTAAAATAATTCTTCATGAACTGTAATTATAGATTTGTTTTATGATATACCTATAAGTAAAACTTCATTTCTTGACAGTGGAAGTATATAATACCAAATACCAAATGCTATGATATTTGTAATGCTGGCTCCTTTATATTACATAAATATGCAAGGATCACAGCAGGGCTAAATCTATGTTGTGAATATATACCAGTTTAAAACCAATTTTATTTCTATATGACTTCTGTTCCCACTTTTTTTGAAATGGTGTTTGTTGAGAATTGCAATACAAAGATACAATATATTTTAATAAATAAATAAACAAACAAACAAATAAATAATATTACAATGCAGTCTCAAACTCTTCATCAGATGTTATTACAATCAATAGAGCAGTTCCAATGAGGTCAACCCAATTCCTTTCTCATAATTATTTACTTACTAGAAAAGCATTCCTATATGCATAGTTAAATTTGTTTGGATGACAGAAGAATGAAAAGGAATTCTGTTTATCTGTACCAAACTAAGATTCAGCTCCATTATAAAACCTTTTTTAAATCTGTATTTTTTCCCACATGGATTTCATTGCATTGGTTCAGCAATATCCTATACAACCTAGCTAAATTAAAGTGTGTGAACTGAAGCCAATTACTCCTATGGGTCAAAATAGTTTTAAATTTAAATCTTAATACAACTTTAAGCTCAAATGGAGGAATGTATTTCAGTAACCAGCACATTCCTTCTTTCTCACATGCATCATTAACCTGAATGTCTATTTGGATGAATCCTTCTAAGTAAATTGTTTATATGAGCTAGATGCCTGACTAACCCGATATACTTTGGTTGGATATCAAATTTAGCCATCAAATGTCATTGCTTACATTTAATTTATCAGTCACTGGAATCTCAAATAGGCAAATGGATGTCTTGGAACGATACATTAAATTTAATATAGGACTTGGCTATATATTATTTTAGTACTGCTGCTTTTCCTTCCTTCCTTCCTTCCTTCCTTCCTTCCTTCCTTCCTTCCTTCCTTCCTTCCTTCCTTCCTTCCTTCCTTCCTTCCTTCCAAAAAATCAGCAAATTATTCTTATTTTCAGTTATTAAGGTCTAACCTAATCAGATTTTAAGAACTATAGATAATTTGAAATTGGCAGCATTTCAGCTGAGTTGAAAATGTTAAATAGGGATACAGCTAATTAGTACTTGGGAAATTGTGAGGAAAGCTCAAAGGTGTATCTTAAGAAAGGGAAGTCAAAATAACATCTAAGAAGAAAGTTATGGCAAACAACCTCTATAATATTGCAAAAAAATTAAAATGTACATGAATACTTCCTAATATCCCTCTGGTAAACTTCCAGGTGATAGGTATAGTCAGTGGTAGGATCCCCTGGAGAAGATTACATAGTGGAATTAAAAACAGTTATTATGGGAAAATAAAGAGAGCAGAATCTTCAATTTCCGTGCTTAACATTTTATTATGCTAAGCCCAAATATAGATAAACTCTTTTTTGAAGCTTATACTTGAGTAATGTGAATGGTAGCTTTAAAACTAATAAAAGCAGTATTAGCAACCTGTTAGGAATATTGTGGCCTGTAAATGATACTATAAATAAATTCCTGAAAGCTGCAAGGATTTCCATAACCTATTTAATTTTTTAAATCTCATTTACAATATTAAAAATAAGAAATGTAATTATGACATGTATTATTTTTATACTGTTACAATTTCTATTCTACTTTTCCACTAAAATGTTCTCAAAATATTGAATGACAATTAAAAACAAAAGAAAATGAAATAATTATTTACATATAAAATGCTAAGCCCAGAGTTCAAAACTATAAATCCAACAAACTGATTAAAATCAATCCTCTATTTTCATTTTGTTTCTAAACCATGGCAAGAATCAGGGGCAGACCATCTTAAGTAATACAGCATTTCCACAAGATTTTGGAAGGAAGAAGAAAATAATAATTTCCTTGTTGCCCCTAATCCTGTCTCAGGAAGGAAATTTGAAATCTAATATTTGAGGGAAGCTAACCAATAATTCATATAAACTAGACCTGTAGTAGTAGGCAATCCTTTAGATATTTTGGGCCAATTCAGCATTGTCCATTTTGATATACAGTAACTCATGTGAGTAGACCATCTGTACATACAAGCAGTAGGTGGAATTACTTGAAGCTTGAAAACTCATTGCCTGCAATATAGGTGTTTGTACTCTGTATAGAATTTCATTTCCAAGAATGACATCTGAATGAGTCATCTTATGAACTTTTCCATGATACTAGACTTCTAAATGCTTAAAGTAGTTTTAATCCTGAAAGTAAAAAAAAAAGTATACAGTCTAATAACAATTATATTGACTCTCTTTCAATGCATTAATAATCATAGAAAAAACAACTCATTTGGTTAATGTTTCTCTCTATTGCCTGGTTCCAAGTCATGGTCCAAAGAGACACCATGTGACAATGTTGCTGAAATTAAACTATTTTTGCCAGTTTGGGAGATGAGGGACTACTTTCTTGAAATCTATCAAATGTTGGCATTTATGTGAAAAATATGTCCTATAGGAATCAGTGGAATTCAATATTAATTCCTCCACATTAAGAGTCTATTTCAATTACTTTTTAACATTATTATTAAGATGACATATCACTTAATTTACTTTCAAACTGTTGTTAATTTACTCCCAAATCTAATATTCTGTTGGCTCCAATTGTGAGCTTTAAGGCATAGAACTAAAATAATTTGCAAATCAGTGCACATAGCATACCAGCATGGTACATGAAAATAAGTTTGAACTGTTGGTTGATGAAGCAAAAGCAAGTAGACTCAATCTGTCATTTTTTTAAAAAAATGGACAACAAAATACAATAGCAAGCTCCCATACTAATTTTGCACTACAGATATGTGTGTGTGTGTGTGTGTGTGTGTGTGTGTGTTTGTTCGTTTGTTTGTATAAGTCCTGATCCATATCTCATACCTTTAGATTAACCACTGAAAGTTCATTTTTCAGAACTCTGTGTTTAACAATTTGAATAGACATTCACACATACATCCAATGTTTGAAAATGATTCTCTGGCATAAGGATATATAGTTTGCTAGAATATCACCAGCAAAGCACTTTCTGCCTAATGAGTTTGAAAAGTTATCCTCTTGATTAGGACTCAGTTGGCATACATGCAATTAGTGCCAAGTTCATGCAGTGATGTGGGGCTAAATGGTATTAACTAAGTGTGAAATAAAAAAGAAGCTTTAATGTTATGACTATTCTGAAGAGTGTATACATGGAGAGTATAGTAAAACTGTAAATAAAAGAACAGATGCAGAAAATGAAGAAACCTAATGCATCTTGAATCTCATTCATCAGCACTGACTATAAAGCAGAATTCCTAACTTCAGTCAAGTGAAAGGAAGGCCAGGTGAAATAATTATTGAGACTCCTTTTTGAATGAAGCGTTGATTTCAGAATGGAAGTAATCCACCTATAAAAAAAATACCTTGTATGAAAAACATTCTCTTCTTATAGATTTGAATTCTCCCAGGTAGACAGACATTTTTCCCCCGGCGAACGTACTATAGAAAAGCAAGTAAGAACAAAATCTAGTGAGTTCTCACCCTTTTGAGCAACATTTCCAAATTTCCCTCTGTGAAAACTTGAGTTTGAAAAATATGAGCAAAAGACCTGTTCCTTACCTCAGTAGTGTAGAAACTCTTAACAATCCCACTTCTCTCCTATGTCAGTTTTCAGTTTCCTCAAACCTTTCACCTTGGTTCACATAAGGGAGGCTAAGATGTAGCATGGAATATGAAATACTAGGTAAGCAACCTTTAAGTAAATGGGTTTTCACTTAACATTGGAGTCTGTATGCTTACTACTGATATGATAGTAGAGAAGATGATGACAAAAAGTGGGTCAGGACATGTCACAAGAGAGTGAGGATAGGATTTCTTTCTTTTTTTAGGAGAGGTTTAGGAATTACAATATCTAAATTTCATTTAGCCTACTTATGAGTTTTTAAACACTAAATAAATGCCAGCCATGTTGCCACTTTTCATTAATGAGGTCAAAAAAGGCTCTGCAAAATAAATATCTGGAAAGTACATGCACTCCTAAGCTTTACTGCATTTATTCCTATGCTAGATTCTGTACTTTAAATTTCCATGGAAATAGTTAGTTCTTATTTTATTTTGTTTTTGCAGTGATAATTTTAGATGAATGTGAGACAGTATTCTGCTTCACCCAATATATCCCATAAAGCTACTGTGAGGATATGTCACATTTGCTGCCAGAAGTTCCTTTAAGGAAAAGTTGTATATAATTAGATGTATTAGTTACAATTTAAGCTATCTCTTTGTGCTTGGTTTCATTAACCCAGCTCCGTGGTAACATCCATTGGATATAAATCTCATAATGGTTAAAGTCAACCTTCTGATCCCCGCATTTATTGATTTATTGGATTTGTAAGGCCTTGAAATCATTATATGATTCAAGAAGACTTTAATAAGGTTGTGGTAGTGAATGCTTAAGACTAAATATCTGGGATGATCTCCATATATGGTGCCTTGAGTTCCAGGAAAAGAATTGGATTATATATATATAAGAATTATATATATATATATATATATATATATATATATATATATATATATATATATATATATATATATATATATATATATATATATATATATATATATATATATATATATATATATAATTCTTATATATATAAATAACGTGGTGGCTGAGTTAATCGATAATTCAATGACATACAAGTATCTTTAGTGCAAGTCTCAAACTACCACATTAAATATTTCCTCTCTTTTCCCCTTAATATTTACTGTCTCATGTTTAAACTAATACAATTCTTATTATATCAATTAAATAAAAATAAGATTCTTACATTTATCAATAATTTTTAGCTTATTGGTTATTTTGACATTCAGTCTTTATAGACAATCAATGTCCTAATTAGTTTTTCCCAATTTTTAGTTTCCCATTAATATTTAAATTTAACATTTAATATTTATGATTTCCAAGTTTTAAGTAACCAAAGTTCCCTTTATCACAATTCATCACAAAGTCTAATATTCAGGATACACGTCTTATCTATTTGAATATATTCTATTTCTCACCATCTTACATCATCTAATTAATAATACTATAACATTTGTATTTTCTATTAATTTCCAAATGTCTTAAATTTAGTAACCAAAATTTCTCTTGTTTCAACATCAAATACTTTCTCTCTTTTTCTCTTAATGTCTACTATCTCATATTTAAGCTAGTACAGTTCTTATTATATCAGCTAAGTAAAAACATGTTTATTACATTTATCAATAGATTTTAGCTTATATATATCTTAATTACTTTTACATTCAACCTTTATAAACAAATCAATATTCAAATTTAACTTTAATATTTATACTTCCAAGTTTTAAATGACCAAAGTTTTCTTTATCTCAGTTTATAACAAAAACTAGTATTCAAAGTATACATCTTGTCTATTTGAGTATATTCTATTTTAATCCTCACTAATAAGTCAAAACCCCAATTTTCTTCAGCCTTATTCTAGCTTTCTTTGCCAATTCGCCTTCCCTATACATGCTTTTAAGTCATCAAATAGATCTCCCTCTGTTATTATATATATTTTTTGAGATAAAAGAGGCCATCCAGTCTCCATTTTTTTGGAAGGGCTAACAAATCGTCTCTATTTTTCCATCTCGACGTAGTTGTCCTGAAATGTTTATCTTCCTTTCGGTCTGTTCTTCTTCTTGATCCTCAGGTTTCTTCTGGTTTATATAGAAAGTCTTTTCCATTTTCAGTGTTGTCAGTCCCTTTTCTGGGTTTTCCGTTAACTGTGTTTATTGATCAGTTGAATCTTCTATCATAGTATTTGATTGTTCCACTTCTTCTATTATATTCTGTGTAGTTGATTCTTTAGTTGTAATCAAAGTTTGAGTTCGTATATCTAGGCTGACATCTTGTTCTTTTCTGTAGCTTCTTATTTCATCAGAAGCTGTAAGAATAGTTTCATAAATTGCTTTCAACATAAAGAGAATCTGTTCCTGATCTTCATCCATGTTCTCTTAGTGCTGTGTTAAATTAAAAGCTTTACAATCAGAGAGTGAAAATAATTTTGTCACTGAGTATAGAACACAGCTGGGCTTCTCACAGCTGATATCTGCCAAGGTTGCAAAAGTCTTATCTAGTCTGTGCTTCAAGCCAACTCTCTTTTAGACAATAACAAGTTGCAATATCAGGTTTAGCCACAAGATGTTGCCCATACTGCTTAAAGGTGGTTTTTTTTAAGTCCAAACTTTTTATAATCCTTTTTCCAATTTTATTTCTTTTTTTGTAAGTAAAAACCCAAATCTTTAATAAAAATAAGAAATCTTTTAGTCCTCAAATTTTAGAAAAATAGAAATCCAGTTAGAATCAGGTTATTCTTTTACCATTTTAAGCTCCCCTCGATAGTCAGTCACCGCTGTTTTTAGATGGTGAGGTAGAATTTCTCTTCCCTCTCTCCACAGGGGGAAAAATAATTTGGGCAGCTTATACAGGTAGAAAAAATAGTTAGGATTGAAGAGAGGTTCAGATCTCACCCAGTCTCATCCGCACTTCTTTATAGGTGCCTGGTAATAAGTTTTACTTCGGCTGTCTGCAGCCTAGTGACGGGCCATCTTTCGTCCGCCGGTTTGGAGGGCTGCCCCAGATCAAGTGGAAGGGCTACCGCCCTCCTGCAATCAAGCGGGGATCCCCCCCTTGCTTGTCGCCCCTACAGGGTGACCTTCGACCCTTTCCAGGGTGCCCCAGCGGTGCGAAATCGGACATGGAAGATGGAGCTCGCCTTCCAGTGGCGGCCGCGGCAGCAAACCGGAAGTCTCACAATCCTGAATATGTTGACTGCCTCCCCTTCCCCCTATGTATAACTTCTAAGAATTATTCAACATGTTCTTTACAGAAAACAAACATTACATAAATTTTAAGTATAAAAGAAATTACTGCTGAGTAAAGATGCATAAAGAAATGGCCTCAGAAAACTCAAGCAAGCTAAATAAGGTCAATAGGTCTGAATTGGAGGAGAACAAGGAGATCAGTTTAGTCTAGGAATTGGTCTTATTAATTTCATTGGGGCTTACAGGGTATGTATGTACAGGATTGTGGCATAGGACCCTATATATAAAAAAGTGTACAATCACTTTAAGATGTTCTGTATGTCTCTTACTAAGCAAAAACTGTCCTAACCATATATGCTCTTCCACTTTTCCCATCATTGTATGAACAGAAAAAGATCCACAAGCAATAATCAAAGAGATGTCCAGGGAGTAGTTGTGAGTAATGAGGAGCAGCAGCACTAACAGGGAATCATTTCTCATTTGTAGGAAAAGAAGCAATGCATGAAAAATGAATATCTTCCAGACAGGAGGGAAAATAATGTTGAAATATGTATTATTGAATTAATAAAACTTTGCAGAAAAAAGTAAGGCAAGCATGTATATAATTAAAGATATATTATTAATAAGAGTGGTAGTTAATTAGGAAAGAAAAAAAACATTTTAATGGTATTTTAAGACATAGTGAAACTGAGCATGATGTACATGCTGTGTTTGTAATCTAAGGATGAATTGTATGCGTAAATGGAAGCAGCAGTTGTACAAAGGACTTCAGAGATTTAAACAGTATACCAGTAAAAGAAAGTACCATATAGATTTTTATATCTATAAGCACGATATAATATTTGATGTAAGTGTCAGATTGACCAGAATTGAACATTTTTATTTCTTTGATTTATTTGTATATGGCCACCCAATTCACTCTTGGCAACTCTGAATGACCCACAGAAGTAAAATCCCAAATACAAAACCCAATAAATCCTCACCCCCTTGACAACAATCAAGCCACTTGATGGGCTGCCAATTATCCCAGGGTCCCTAGGTCCACTAGCAAAACTATGTCTTCAGGGCCTTTTGAAAGAGTATGAAAGTGGAGGCCAATCTTATCTCTGCATGAATGATGTTCCACAGGAAAGGAGCCACCACAGAGAAGGCCATTCTTTATCCTATTAGACGGACCTCCTTAATAGAGGGGACCTGTAATACCTGCCTCCCCACTCTGGAAAGACAGTTCTCCAAATAACCTGGCCCTAAGTCATGTAAGGCATTAAAGGTGACAATCAACACCTGGAAGAAAATTGATAACCACATCTCCTACAAGAGATGTGACATATACAAATCTGGACTCACATAAAACCATAGAGGCCACCATGTTTTGAACCAATTGAAGCTTCTACATATTGCTCAAGAGCAGTGCCATGTAGAGAGCATTGCAGCAGTCAAGACAGGAGTATGAATGATTGTGAGAGGGCTTGTTGGTACAGAAAAGTGCATAACTAATATACAACCTGTAGTTTTCAAAAGCCATTCTGGTCATGAATGCCAAGTGCTCCTTGAGCAGGAGTTATGAATCCAGGAGAATCCCCAGATTATGCAGTGGATCCATCTGGGGTAGTGCAACCGTAACCAAGACCAAAGTTGGCAATTCTTCATATATCAAAGAACCCCAAAGCCAGCACCATTCCATCTTGTCAGTGTTCAGTTTCAGCTCATTGCTCCCCGTTCAGCTCTTAACAACCTCCAGGTATTACAAAAGGGAGGTCATGGCATTGCTTAGTTCACCATACGCTGAAACATAAACCTGAGTATCATGAGCATACTGATGATATTTCACCCCATGGTATAGATCAGGGGTGTCAAACTGCTGGCCCGCGGGCCGGACGCGTCACATGGAAGCCACGCCCACCCCATTGCCGGCAATGGCAGAACCGGCCCGATACGGTGTGTGACATCCCGTGACGTAGTGAGTTTGACATGTCTGGTATAGATGATCTCACCTAGTGGCTTCATATACTATACATTAAACAGAAGTGGAAATGTTGCCAAAACAGAGTAGCTGACTGAAGGTCTAAAAGAATTCCTAAGCAAATAGGTTTACTCCAAGAGATGTTTGTAATTTTTTTTCTATATAGATCATAAAATCATATATCCCTATGATGTTTCCATCTCAGTATTAAAAGCAAACATTCAAAATACAATTCATGCCTTTATAGGTATTGGCATGTTTTATTTCTATATTTCACCAAATATTTTATTCTGTTACATGATATTTCAAATATTTGATCATAGACCTTTTATGGTTTCATATTTTGATTTATCCTCATTTCTCATGTTCTGGGATATTTTGGAGATCTTCCTGAAGGAGATGTTCTTATCCAATGGGCTCACAGAAGGTTGTGTTGCTCAAGTAATTTCATGACTGGCTGTATATGTAGTTACCTAGTCCAAGTACAGAAAGAAATGAACAAAATACTCCATTATAATTCAAACTGTGAAATTGGTTTAATGTTTAAATAAAAGTTAGGAGATGTGATAAACATCTATAAAAACATCTATAAAATAAGAAGATAATTTATTCTCTCTCACGTAGTACTTGAACTTAATTTTCTGAAAGCTTTAGAAATGCACAATTCTTTTGAAATTTATCACTACTAGATTTTTAAGTCTAAAGCCACCTTAGGGCTTTGGAGGTGGGAATAATTCTTCCTGCCTTTGGGGCTAGAAGAGAAAATATTTAGCAGAACAAGTAGGGTGATGAAACCATAAACTGGCTGATTGACAATCTCCATAGACATTTGGTTCATTAAGTAGTTACTATGTTGAGCAACCATTCTCCAGAAGACAAACTAATAATATTCTTTTTGGTATTCCTATATTCTACCCCCAAGATAGTCCCTGTTGCCTTCAGATAATTTTGGTTTGGTTTTGGTTTTGGTTTTTTTAGCAGGTGGGTACATTTCCAAATAGAATATTAAACTGAAGCCCACCCACCTGCCTATCTTCTACAAAAGCCTCTGGGACTTTACTCTTATTTACCAGAAAATAAAGAGTAGCAAATAAGAGTGGTGCTAGAGATTTGTGCTTTGATGTGTAAGTTTCCTATCTATTTATTTTTAATAAGAAGAATGCGTAACAAAATTAAAATCAGCTTGATGTGTATTAAGGGAGAAGCTAGCATGTTTCCACAGCAAAGCCCCAGCCTGTAGTAACATGAACCTATTTGCCTACATTTGGAGCAGTAATAGCTAAACTATTCATGAGAGTACCTCTTTGGAAACAATTCTCCTTATTTAACAGCAAATGAATTAGATGTTTGCATCATTTTTGTTCCTAATTTCCATTTGTAAAAGGAAAGCGTTATAAAGCCAATTTGTGGGATTGTTTAGTTCTCTAATGACACATTGTGTCAAAAGGATTTATGGTAGCTTATCTACTAATATATCTCAAAGCACCTTCTAACAGAGATCTTTTGAAATGTTTAGGGTTTGAACTTTCAGGGAAAGGACCATTTCTGAGAATGCAGCAAATGTATTGGCCAACAACAGATATACAAAATATGTTAGCTAAGTGACCCATGTATCTTTTGCTGTCATTTAAGAAGTGCCTCCTTGACAATTTGCAGTGATAAACTGTCATTACTTCACAAATGCTTTTTAAAAGAAAAAAAATACATATTTCAAGATATAGTCCAGGTTGATTTCTCCCCAATCTCTCTTTGTTTTAGCAGCTTAAGTGCTTTGAAGCTCTATTGGATCAGACCAAAAGACTACATAATCCAAGCCATCATTTATAATGGCCAAATAGATGCTTAGGGCAAATCTACAAGCACAACATAAGACCAGTAACAAATCTCTGCTTATGTTCCTCTCCCCTGCCTTGTTTTCCTCAACTATCATTGAAAGGGTATTATCTGTGTTATGTGTTTGTTTGGGTGTGTTTGTGTATGTGTATAGACAGTATGATTAGCAGTATTTGATAATTTGCCCCACATGTATTTTTATAACCCCTTCCTATAGGGCACATTAATGAATTCTCTAGTACAAATTCATACTGTATAAAGAGTTACTTTTTCAGTCCGAATATCCATCTGTGGTTGCAGTTCCACAGATTACCCTGAGATCTACTGTACTAGTAAAAGCAAGATGGTGGCAGCATAGGAAGCAGTATTAGATCACAGGGAGAGAAGTTACTAAACTAAGTAAGGAAAGTACAAAGAGAGGGGAGGGGAAAGGGAGGAAAAAGGAGCAGAAAGTTAGATAAGAAAGATAGAAAGGATAAAGGAAAAGAAGAAACTGCAGTAAAGAGAAAAACACCAGCAAACAGCAGCACAGCGAATGAATGGCTGCACATGGAGTCGGAGGTAGCCAGCAGCAGAGAACGACAAATCCAGCTCAGGAGCCCAACTAAACAGCCCAACACTGGAAAAGAGGCAACTGAGAGCAGCGAACCAGCAGCTGAACAGCAGAGAAGGGAGACTGTTGGAGGTAGTGAATGGGTGGGTCATAGTATATTCAGGAATAGCCTAGATCCATTCTCCAATCTAGGCATCCCGGCTCAAGGAGGAAGGCAGGCATTCTGACCCAGGGCCCAGCAAACTAGAGGCAGCCTGACTTCCACAGCCCTCTCCCTGCATCCTTACAGCCCCGCAGCCCACCCCAGTAACCTGCCCCAGGTGGAGGACTTGATCAACATTACCTCTCTAGAGAAATCAGCAGCCCCCCTGCCTCCTACTAACCTGGTAGCCCATCTGGTGGAGGACAAAGGACCTGGAGCAACAACAAAAGGAACCGGTGACTGTGAGAAATTGGTGGTAGCAAAATCTGTGGAGGGGAGTAACGCAACAGCAGAATCAGCGAAGGGGAGAAATGCAGCAGCAGTAGCAGCAGATGCACTTTGAGTTAGAGAGCTCTGATCTCTAAAGCTGAATGGCCGGCTGAGTGGAGCAGACCAGACAGCGGAGCTGAGCCAACTGGAAAGCTGAACGGAGGCCTTACCAGAGCAGAGACAACAAGAGGCCAGAGCAGCAAATAATGGAAGTGAAGGCAACAATTAAATTTGAGGTCCCAATAGGAAGGGAGGAAAGACCCCAGTAGAGAATAAAAATAAATACAGGACAGAAAATAAAAGATAAATAAATAGGCAATTAATAAGGACAAGAGTGGAACATTAGAAATCAAGGAAGAATAGAGTTAATAAAGAGACAAATCTTAACAAGGCAAATCTTTTTTCTTTTTTTTACATAACAAGTTTTATTAGTTTTTGTATGTTTTACAGCCAAGTGCTTATAACACATCGTGGAGATAGGGCACTCCATAGAACACAACAAAAAATACAGTCATACGTATACAATTTAAACTGCTTCTTTAAAAGTTCCCTCTCTATTTTATCAATAAAAAAGAAGAGGAAAAAAAAGAAAAGAAGAAAGAAAAAAGGAACACACAAAAACAAAAATCAAAAATTTATCAAAGATATTTTCACCCATTTTCAGACTTAACCAACTTTCAAATAATCTATTCCAATTTAGTCTTGCATAAACATATAGTATACAATTCGAGCATTCCTAAAATATCTCTATTATTCCAATTTCAATTTATATTTCTCAATCAAATTATATCTCTTATTCTATTTTATATATATTTTAAAACCATTACATAAGACAAAATAATGTAATAATGTTATAATAATAATAATAATAGGACAATAATTATTTCTATCATAAAGTAATAATATAACTATTATATCTTAATATTTCTCAACTATATTCTATTTCATATATTCTATCCAATATTTTTATAAATTCCTCAATTGTTTCAATTTAGTCCATTTAATACCTCACTAATTACCATTCAATTCTTGTAAGTAAAAGTATCAATAATACTTCACCAGTCTCAATCTCGATCTGACTCCTTTAATTTTAGGTTTTCCAGTTTTTCCTATTGTCATTCCAAACCATAATCAAATCCATATTTAGCTCTAATGTTGACTCAAACCAAAGTAACCTTAAAAATCTCAAAAGTATTAGCTCATTCAATGTCCAAAAGCCCTTTTTACCCATCAGATAAGATTTTAACTCTCATTTTTAAATCTAATTCTAGCTTTCTTTTTATGCCAAGTAGGTTTCCACAGCAGGGCCTCTAAGTCTTCCCATCTTAGTGACTGGCTAAAGGCCTTTTCCCACCATTGAGTCCAATCATGTTCTTTTTCTCTTTTATCTAGTGTTGTCTGTACTGTCATGTTGTCAACATTTTTGGTGCCTCGTATTTGGAAGTCCAATCCTGTTGCTTTTAAAGTTGTAAATGTTTTAGTTGAGTTTTGCCTTTGCTCATCAAAGATGTCCATCATGTGGGATGTGTCCTCTTCCTCTTCAATAGATTCAATAGATTCAATAGATTGTAAATGTATTTCATCCATCTCATTAAGTTGTAAATCTGATTGTATATCATAGTCAATCAAAGGTTGAGTTTCAATTTTTAATTCTAAGTCCTCCTTTTTGCTAAGCATTCTGATATGTTCTTTATATTCCATTCTCATTTCCAAAAAAATTTCTAATATAAGTCCATAATTAATCTGTGAGTAGGATTCCATCCTCTTTTTTTTTAAAAAAAGTTCAGCTTAAAGAATAAATTGCAGCATTATAAAATATAGAGTCCAAACAGAGATATATTTCCAATCAAAGATAGCAAAACGCCAATAGTCAAGTCCAGCACAGAAATAAAGAAAACAACAAAAGTCCCAAGTAGCAGTCAGTTGTTATGTTGTAATCCAGTCTGGGCATCACGCCAGAATCAGAAAGTGGGAGTTCAACTAGAGAGAGTTACAATGTATCAGTCATAGTTTCTGGGCTTCCTGCCAAGTCCCAGGTTACATTGTATCCAAAACAATCTACGTAAATCCGCCCAGAGGGGAGAAGGTTTTTTAGGCAATACTATTCAGGACGGGGGGAGGAAAAAAAACATTCCACCCCCTCCCTTAGGATTTTCACCTAAACTGGAAATAAACATTTCCGGGATGCCCGAATTCCAACTGCTTATATAAGGAAAGTGAAATAATAAAAAACAATAATTATTTTTCCAAGGACCGTTTTCCCCGGTGATCAAACGCTGCTTTCTCAAAGTAGGGAAATAATTCTTAAAGCTGTTAGCAGGGAAATAGGTAAAGTAACAAGAGGGAAGGAAAGTTCTCACCCGGATCTTCCACGGTGGTTCATTTTGCTTAGATGTTGCTGTGATTTTCAGCTGGAGCAGCTGAGTGATCGGCCATGTTACTGGCCGATCTTTTCCCTGTCGGCCCAAAGGTGATTTTCTCGGACCTCAGAGGGAGCCACTGCTCCCTCCGCGATCAACGAGTGCCCTCCTCTACGGTGGTCGCCCCTACAGGGCAACTTTCGACCCTGTCCAGGATCTACCGGCGGGGGGAAACCGGACGGCCAAGAGAACGAGTTCTCTGCACGTCCGCGGGCGCTGCCACCAGATCCGGAAGTCAACAAGGCAAATCTTAAAGCATAAGGTAGGGAGGAATTGGAGCTCAAAAACTTTAAAAAAAAAACAGAGGAAAGAAAAAGATAAATAAAACTAACATAATAGTAAGAAAGTTAAATAAATAACAAGGTAGAAAAACGAGCACAAACAGGCAAAAAAGAGATTTTAAAAATAGGCATAATTACCTAGAACAGAGAAGGTAAAAACAAGGCTAATAGCAAAGCACATCCACCAACCAAAAAAGAGGAATTTTCAAACAACAAACTCATGGAACAGGTGACTGATACTATTGTGGTATGCAATACATGTTCCATGTATGTGCTTATGCACAAAGAACACCCAAATTATACATGTATTAAATGTAAACTATGTGAACTACTAGACTAGAGGAAAAAGTAAGGGACTTAGAGGCAACTCTAGCCAAAGTCCAACCTATGCAAGAAAGCTATACCGAAACTGAACCAAATAATGAAAAATAACTCCTAGAAGATTTGACCCTACTGATAAACCCTTGGAGGAAGACAAATGGAGGTTTGTCACACATAGAAAGAAATCAAAGAAAGAAGCAACATACATCTAACAAACCTCTACCACCCAATCTAACCCAACCAGAAGGAGCCCCATTAAAACTGAGAAATCAATTTCTCCCCCTAGATGGAAATACGCAGACCCACAATCTCCCCCACAAATAAAACATGAGGACACCTAGCAAAAAAACCAACAGCAAATATTCCTAAAAAAGTCACATCAACAAACACCCCTGAGATAAACAGAAAAGCACTCCAGATTGCACCCCCCAAAAAAGGAAGGCGAGTGTTGGTAATAGGAGATTATATCCTCAAAGGAACAGAATCAGCCATCTGCAGACTGGACATACAATCCAGGGAGGTATGTTGTCTCCCTGGAGCAAAAATCAAAGATATGGCTGAGAACCTAACCAAAATAATTAGGCCCACAGATTATTACTCTTTCCTCCTCCTTCACATTGGGATGAATAACACAACAAAGTATCTGAATACAATATTGAGAGATTATAAGCAACTAAGCAATAAAGTTAAGGAGCTAGGAGCACAAGTAGTGTTCTCATCAGTACTCCCAACGAAAGGTCAACCCCGATTGAGGGAAAAAAGAATTCTAGAAATAAACCACTGGCTAAAGGGTTGCTGTCATCAAGAAAATTTTTGTTTCTTGAACCATGGACTGCATTTCCTACGTGAAGGATTCTTGGCAAGGGATGGGCTGCACCTCACGAAAACAGGAGAAAATGTACTTGGAAAAAAACTGGCCCAACTCATCAGGAGGGCTTTAAACTAAAATTGAGGGGGAAGGGTGACCAGTCTATAGAATCTCTAGAACACAAAACCAGTCATAAAACCCAAGAAAACAAATCAAACAATGAGGTAGGGAGTGCTGAGAAAAAAGAAAAACTCAAACAACGATCAGGAGATGCAGGAAACATACCCATGGACAGGCATAAAAGCCTTAAATGCTTATATACAAATGCTCAAAGCTTGGGGAACAAACAGGGTGAACTAGAAGCAGTGGTACATGAGGATGGGTCAGTGGTGGGATTCAAATATGTGAACAACCAGTTCTCTGTGTGGATGCTACTTCCGGAAGTCTATTCTGGGTCTGGGCAACAAAAAATTAGCTACCGGTTCTGCCGAAGTGGTGCGAACCAGCTGAATCGCACCACTGGGATGGGTATGATATAGTTGGCATTACAGAAACCTGGTGGGATGAAACCCCTGACTGAAATGTTACTGATGGAAGGATACAAATTGTTCAAAAGAAATAGATCTACAAAAAGAGGAGGGGGAGTTGCACTATATGTAAGAGAACACTACATATCTACAGAAATGCACATGATCAAAGATAAAATCCCTCCAGAATGTATATGGGTCAATATAAAAGGGGGGGGGGAAAGTGACATTGCCATAGGTGTGTATTACAGGCCACCCAACCAATCAGAAGAAATAGATGAACTCTTTGCCAACCAGTTAACAAATGTTCATAGGAAGCATACTACAGTAGTAATGGGAGATTTCAACTGTCCAGATATCAACTGGGAGACCAATTCTGCAGCAAGTGGGAGATCGAACAGATTCCTAACCAACCTAACTGACAACTTTGTCATCCAAAAGGTGGAGGAGGGAACTGGAAGTAAAGCTATACTGGACCTAATTCTTACTAAAAGAGAAGAAGTGATAGAGGGAGTTGAAGTTGCCGGAACCTTGGGTGAAAGTGACCGTGTCATACTGGAATTCAATATAATGCAAACACAGAGAATAGAAAATAATCCAACCAGTGTCTTAAACTTTAAAAGAGCTGATTTTAACAAACTCACTGAAAAAGAAAAACAAGAAATTCAAGAAGAAACCAGCATGACTGCAGAAAGATCTCTCTGACAAACTGAATGACAAAAAGGACAAGTACAAAAAATAGAAAGAGGGACAAATAACTAAGGCTGGTTATCAGCAGACAGCCAGAACATGCAAAGATGAAGTCAGGAAAGCAAAGGCTCAGAATGAATGAAGACTTGCAACAGAAATCAAGGACAATAAAAAAAAGTTTTTTTCAACATATTAATAACAAGAAAAAAGTAGGTAGGTCTACAAAAGAGAGAAGATGGCAAAGAAATAACAGACATTACGAAGAAAGCAGAGCTGCTTAATTCATTCTTTGCATCAGTCTTTATGCAAAAAGAAACTATAGCCCAACATACCCCCCAAAAAAAACCTACTGCAAAAGACAAACTAGAAACAAAAATTAAAATAAGCAAGAAAATGGTAAGAGAACATCTATCCAACCTTTACGAATATAAGTCATCAGGACCCGACAGATTACATCCCAGAGTTCTGAAGGAGCTGGCAGATGTTATTTCAGAACCATTGCACCATATTTTTCAAAACTCCTGGAGCACCAGGGAAGTACATGATGTGGGCTGATGTGGTTCCCATCTTGAAGAAAGGGAAAAAAACAGACCCAGGAAACTAACAGACCAATCAGTCTAACATCAATACCTGGGAAGATCCTGGAAAAGATAATAAAAAAACAGATCTGCAAACAACTAGAAGCAAACAAAGTTATAACTAGAAGCCAGCATGGGTTTGTTAAAAACAGAACATGCCAAATCAATCTTATTTCATTCTTTGATAAAGTGACTAAATTAGTAGACCAGCAAAATGCCATTGACATAGTATATTTAGATTTCAGTAAGGCATTTGACAAAGTAGACCACAACCTACTTCTTGGTAAGCTAGAAACAGGCGGAATAGACAACATCACCACCAGATGGATTTATAGCTGGCTGACAAACTGTAATCAATGAGTAATCCTCAATGGTACTAGAAGCAAACAAAGTTATAACTAGAAGCCAGCATGGGTTTGTTAAAAATAGAACTTGCCAAATCAATCTTATTTCATTCTTTGATAAAGTAACTAAATTAGTAGACCAGCGAAATGCCATTGACGTAGTATACTTAGATTTCAGTAAGGCATTTGGCAAAGTAGGCCACAATCTACTTCTTGGTAAGCTAGAAACAGGCGGAATAGACAACATCACCGCCAGATGGATTTATAGCTGGCTGACAAACCGTAATCAATGAGTAGTCCTCAGTGGTACTAGATCCACATGGAGAGAAGTAAGCAATGGTGTACCAGAGGCTCCGTCTTAGGCCCAGTAGTATTCAATACGTATCTTCATCAATTACTTAGATGAGGGAATTGAAGGGGAACTCGTCAAATTTGCAGATGACGCCAAACTGACAGGAGTAGCCAACACCCCAGAAGACAAACTCAGGATCCAAAAAGATCTTGACAAACTTGAACAATAGGCCCTTCTCCATATGTGGAGAAAAGCAAAGTTTTAGATTTAGGCAGGAAAGGTATAAGTACAAATTAGGCGAGACCTGGCTCAAAAACAGTAACTGTGATTTGGCACATATATCATTAATGTATTCAGTTTTGGCTCCTATTCAAAAAATGTAAATATACAAAGCACCAGGTAATGATTATTTTACTTCTACAATTTAATTTTAATTCTACAAATGAAAATGTATAAGGGGAAAAGCAATCAATCCAGTTCTAAACAAATTAAATTAAAATTAAATTAAATCTAATTAGTTAACTGAAAGATTTTTTACTTCTTAATAAGAACAAGGAAGCTAGTAAGCAATAGCAGACTTAAACATCTATATGTGGAGGTCTGTAAGACATGCTAGACAACAGGGAGAGACAAAGTGATTGATGACTAAAGTAGAATATGTGCTTAAATTGCATGTTGATGTGATAATACCTACTCACTTTCCTTTTCCATGCTTTATTTAGAACCCCTTTCTGTGACTTTCAAAAGGATGCCTATAATGGGGGAATACATACTGAATTCTGCCGCTGTAATATAAAACATTTTTATTAACTTCCAAAATACTTTAGTGAGTTTTTTTTAAAACAAAATACAAATGAGACACTTGATTTTAAAGTATTAGAAATGATACACTTGGGAGAAACCCCCAAGTAATGCAAATCAAAACCCCCAAGTAAAAATCAAATAAAAAAATAAATAAATACTAAAATTTAAAAAAAACCAGATACAATTCATAACTTTTCTATGCTATAGTATAACAATAGCTACATTTTATTTATACAAATAAATAAAGCATTAGAACTAATTTTTAAGCAACATACTGAACTGAGACCATATGAAATTCTTCCATCTGAACTTGCTTCTCCACTGATACAAAACCAATTCAAAGATTAAGAACTGACAAAGTCCATTTAAAGGCTGAGAGCTAACAAATTGGTTGAGTCAATCATTAGAGTTTAGTACAGACACTTCCTCCATAATCTTTATTTTTTAAA
This sequence comes from Azemiops feae, assembly GCA_023970755.1. Classification (NCBI taxonomy): domain Eukaryota; kingdom Metazoa; phylum Chordata; class Lepidosauria; order Squamata; family Viperidae; genus Azemiops; species Azemiops feae. Next base: position 566,275 of record JALGBA010004225.1, read on the forward strand.
ATAACTTTTATTGAAGAATTTTACGATACTAAAAAATAATGTCAGAAATAAAGAAAAGAATAAAAAAGAGAACAAATGCAAATTAAAAAATGAAAATATTTTTTAAAGGACAGGAAAAAAAGGAAAAGAAAGAAAAAAGAATACTTAAAGGAGCAACTCCCTGCCTTCCTTGCAATAAATAAAAGCAAATTAATAGTTTCCCAACCCATACATGGGAACATATATGATTCTCTTCTTCCCATAATCCCCACCCCCTTCATTTCTATCCAGATATCAGCAGAAAATCATTAAGGGGTTTCCAGAATTTTATATAGTTATTTTAACCCATTAAATAGAATTACTTTATATTTTTCCCTTTTACCTCTAATAGTCTTAATATTTCATTCGTCAGGCTGCTGTCTTACAGATGAATTGCCATTGTAACTTTCTCCCATTTCAAAGATTTTTTCAAGGATCTAATGACTTTTGTCTAGGTCATTTTTATTAATTTGTAATTTGTATTTTCATTCTAACAATCATTTCTGTTTTTTAATCTACCATTTTCTCCCTTTCCCAATATTTCTATGCCATGTGGGATTTTCTCTTCCACATGTTTTACATCTTTGACTTCATTAAAATATTCAAAACAAATTGTGGGTAGATGTTGAAATTATTACTATCAGTTTAGTTATGTTTCTCTCCCACTTCTAATTCCATTGAAATGTTTTTATCTATAATTTTGCAAGTTTCCACTGGAACTGTAGTCCCCTTTCCATTTCTGTATTCACAAAATCTAAAGTTTCTTTCTATCAGTAATCTCTTTCCTTATAGATTAAACAATTTCCCTGAAAAATGTTTTATTTATTTAATTTTTCAAAGTTCTTAACAAAAGTCTTAATATTCCAAATTTGTCTGGCCCATTAATCCATTTAACCATTTCTTAAGCTTTCCCATTTATTTTATGTTCCTCAATTCTTTACACTGCAATAATTTTTTTCTTGTATTTTGGGATGAAGTTTTATTCACCAAGTAGATTTTCAGACTTGTTTGGAAGACCTCTTTTAATTTCAAAATAATAGTAAATCCAAAAGTGATTAGAAAGTGAGATTAGATGAATTTAGTGTCCTTATAGACTCTGCCACATAGGAGTTCTTGATGGCTTTCTGTCAGCCTCCCAAGTAGACCTGACAGGAAACAAACTCTAGAAAGAGTACAGAGAAGAGCAACAAAGATGATTAGAGGTCTGGAGGCTAAAACATATAAGGAACGGTTGCTGTAATTCGGTATGTCTAGTTTAATGAAGAGAAGGACGAGGAATGACATGATAGCAGTGTTCCAATATCTCTGGGGCTGCCACAAAGAAGAGGGAGTCAAGCTATTCTCCAAAGCGCCTGAAGGCAGGACAAGAAGCAACGGATGGAAACTAATCAAGGAGAGAAGCAACCTAGAACTAAGGAGAAACTTCCTGACAGTTAGAACAATTAACCAGTGGAACAACCTGCCTCCAGAAGCAGTGAATGCTCCAACACTAGAAGTTTTTAAGAAGAGACTGGACAGCCATTTGTCTGAAATGGTATAGGGTTTCCTGCCTGAGCAAGGGGTTGGACTAGATGACCTCCAAGGTCCCTTCCAACATCATCATCATCATCATCATCATCATCATCATCATCATCATCATTATTATTATTATTATTATTATTATTATTAACAAGATGAGCTAATTGTACTTTATCATAGGGCTACATTAACAAAATCCTGCAAGTTTGAAAGTACAAACATCCTGCCGTCTCTTTTACCACCTCATAAATTAGGATAGATGCTTTCTAAGTTTTAGAATAATTAGCTGTGGGCTCCTTCTCCTTTTATCTGATCATTTCCTAGGTGTCATTTCTTCCCCTAGTTTCCCAAGGTTGTTCCCACATACCATCACTCTTACCTCCTTGTGCTCAGACCCAGCTGATGCACAACTGTGCAATCTGTTGTCCTCTATTTGGAGACATCAAATTCACATTTTCCTCACCTTGAACTCCATACTCACCTTTTTAAAAAGAAAACAATTCTAATTTTAGGAATATAACTTAACAACCCATTAACACCCTAAAATTTAATTTCCTAAGTCTGGTTCACCATACTGTAGTAGTAATATCTAACAAAATAAGAAATCTATAAGTGAACAAAAGAGAATTAATAGCAGAATGAGAAATATTAAAGAGAGAGAAAATGCAACTGTGTACTAGTTAAAAATGTCAGATTACCTGTTCTTAGCAGCTTCATATGATATAGGGCTCCTATGTTGTAAAACAATATTCTCAACCGGTGATAAGCATACTACAAATAGGATTCATTAGTCTAGCTGGGACAAATAGGTCACTGAAATTTTAAATTTTCCATTTTTTTATGCTTTCTCCCTTAAGTACTTGGTGGAGTAATTCATGGCACTTAAAATATGAATAATTGAGAACAATGGTTTACAACAGGAGTTCCTAAACTTTTTGCCATCGTGCCTCCATTCAGTGAAATGGACATAATTCCACTAAAATCCAAACACCAAAATGAACGCAAATAAACTATAAAAGCAATACAATGAAAAATTGAGTAAGGTAGATTTATTGTAACAATGTAACTAAATGGTTTTTTGTACCTCCCCTGAACTCTGTTTGGACCTCCCCAAAGGAGGTCCATCCCTCATTGTGGGAAAACCTAGTTTGGAACAACAATTCTCCCAACATGGAACCTTTCAGATGCATTAAATTCCCAGCCAGCTTGATTGTCGACATGCCAGCTGATAATTCAAGCAGATGTAGTTTAACATATTTGGAGAATACCAGGATCAGAGAGGATTGATAGATTTCTATTTATATGACCTTCTGTCATTCCTCTGTATAATAGTAGAACTGACTGGCTTGGAAATGGCTTCTCTGTTCTTTGGATAAAATACAAAAAAACTGGCTTCTTCATAGTAGGGTAATTTACTAGAACTATACACAAAATCTGCATCTACACTCTCAGCTGCAAACTTTTCTCCTATTGGGGTACAATAATAATGGGCATTATCTGCAGTAGCTATTATAGTGTGTCTGTGTCTGTGTATCTTATGATTTGGAACACTTAGCAATCAATACATTAAATACCAAATTCCAAGAAACAGATGCAATCAAGATGAAGACATAATGACACTTGGATAAAAGCAGTCAGTTAAATGAAAATCCATCTCTGATCAGAGAACTTTCTAAAACTTTCTAGAACTTTCAGCCATCTTGCTAAAACTAAGCAAGTCTTGACTGAAGAGAATCTCATGCATATAAAAGAAAAGTAAAACATAAATACTAAACTAAGTAATATGCCCCCAGCACTTTTGGAAGATACTTAATACTAATGGTAATAAGTAAGCTTTCTTATGTTCCTATATGTATCATCATCGTTTACCAAAACAGTGGATCATCACTGTGCTTAAAACAAAAGGAACACATTATGGGTTAATAATAGGTTAAGTATGAACCCTGTATATGTCAAAGAAATTATTTCTGTTATTGATGTGCTGATGCATTATTTTCACAAGGAATAACAGTACAGCCTGGTGGGCTAACAGAAGTGGTGCAACCACCATCACTTATCTTCATAATTGAAATATGAACAAGGCAAGAAGCAGCCACAGATGTAAGCACAATTGATGGCAAAATGGCAAAATGTATGTCATGATGTCACAATGCAAATTTAGCCTTTTCATATTTATGCTGATATCATAACACATGTTTTTGTCACACATGCACTTTGCCACCCATCTGCATCTGCCTATGGGAACAGCACAATTACAAGGCTAGTATAAAATAGTGTGGAATGCTGAGCAAGCCATGCCAATGATAATCTTTATGTCCAGAAAGTAATATATTAGCAAGCATGTGAGCCCTTTCCTTCCCTTCATTTTTTTTTTTTTGGCCTTTTATAGTAATGAGAAAATATATGACTATCTTTCCAATTCAACTAGTATTTTTTATTTTTATATCTCATCTTAAATATAATCTATTTTAAGAAGAGACTGGACAGCCATTTGTCTGAAATGGTATAGGGTTTCCTGCCTGAGCAGGGGGTTGGACTAGAGGACCTCCAAGGTGCCTTCCAACTCTGTTATTCTGTTATAACCAGTTTCAAAGGGCAGCAGGGCTCCTGTACTGTTAGTGCTCACTGCTGCTGGTGCTGATTGAAGAATAAAAAAAAAATCCTAGTGCAAATTGTTATGGGGGACTCTCTACACCTTCCTGCTAAAAGGTATTTTGTCAACTAATTGCAGGTAGTTTTGGTTCATTACCTCTCATGGGAAAAAAAAAGTTAATTAACAAGATGATGCATTCTGAGGAGGATAATTTATCCTTACTATTATTGTTGGTGATATTAATAGAAGCCATTTCAGGAGGGTGCATTAAAGGAAAACATTATCCGTAAACAGCACACCAACTCATTAGCATGTAGATGGCCCTTTGATTAGCTAAGGATTCTGCTAGAACACTGTTACATACCTTGCCAAAATTGGAAACTATGGACATTTTATAAGCATTTTACGAGTTCAAAATGCATCTTAACATTCTAAAGGTTTGGGTGATAATGTGTAATTGCATTCCACCCTTAAACAAATTTTATATGGGTTAATTTAGGTAGAACATACATTAAAATGTAAGCAAAAGAACTTTTTCCACCATTCCTAGCAGCAGATGGGACTTTTTATCAGAAGAACATAGCTGAATGAGGCATTCCTTCTCTCAAATTGGAGCTGACAAGCATGTGTCTCCTCATTTTCTCAATCTTATACTCAGGGAAAATGGAGGACATTCTCTGGCAATTCAGAGAAACTTGCAAGTGATGATAACATGACTCTATGACACTAAACACCATCATAAATGCATGCCACTTGCCAAGCACTGAATTTTGATCACATGCCTGTGCGGATACTGCAACATCATAAGCGTGAGGACCAGTCATAAATCACTCTTTTCAGTGCTGTTGTAACTTTGAATGGTTACTAAATCAATGGTTGTAAGCAAAAAGTTAAATAATTGAACAATTTATGCTTGGAATTTGATGTTTCAAGATAATTGAAAGAAAAAATTAATGGCCATCAAGTAAAGAAAATGTATTGGAAGCATATCTGAGAATGTTCAGTGAATGGAATTTTTCTGCATTTGGACCTGGTGATAGGTTATGTTTAAGAATGAATACTTAGGAAGAAAGTAATGAAAGACAGAACTCTTTCCTAGGCATCAGGCCTTATCAAGGTGGTATGTCAAACACACGCCTGCTAAATAAATGATTGCTTTCTTTGTGTTCCATTGTTTATGTACATCTTTTGTGTATTATGTGGCAAAAGTTATCAAATAGGATATTATAATTAGTAGTTAAAAAAAGATTGTAAATTTGGAGACCTCATATAGTGAAAAGGAAAGATGTTAATCAGTCACTATGATTACTGGAAGGGAGTAAATAGTTAGGAGTATAACATAATTCGTGCTATAACTTAGAGTTCTGTTAGTTCCTAAGCAAGTTTTATACCAGTACTATATACTCAGGAAGGCAGAGAGTTTGCCAGAACTCTTTTTATTCAATAATCAGCCTATAAGAAAAAAGATGAAATCTTGAGCAAAAGAGAAAGGCAATCCAAACAATAGCTGGGAAGACTAATTTGACTTTTTAATTAATAGGTGGTTTGTCCATGAGAAGAATAAATGGGGATGATTTCCAAATGTGAGTCATCTGACAAGGAGAATTATGCAGGAAAAAGGTGTTAGACTAACAGCTGGCCAGCAGAAAACAGCTTAGAGAAACAGAGCAAGCTTGTTGTCAGGCAATAATTATTCTAAAGTAATAGGATAGGCCAAAAACTGGCATTCTGTAAATACTAAAGGGATATATTGAAAGGAAAGCTGCAAAAGGAAGCAAATAAAAAAAAAAGATTCTTCTAGACAAGTGTAGGAATAAATGAAAGAAACAAAACTGAAGTTGCTGTCCTTATCTGAGAATAAGCCTTAGTGGGCCACATGTCTACTTATATCAGCTGCATTGTACAAGATGAGGTGCTAGAGATTATAGCTTTTTTGACTGTCACTCCAACAAGAGTATTTGGTACAGTTTAGGGCTGTATGAATCAATAAAATCACTTTAGCAGTACCTCAGTAGAAAAACACTCAAATGTATTGAGCATTATCTTAAAATTGAAATAATAACAATGACAATAATAATATCTTGTAACATACAGGAACTTTCTTTGCAACATATTGGTTTCTGTAACCTCTAAAGTAAATTCCCCAAGAGCCATTTTTAAATGCTAAATGCTTGATCTAATGGAATTCATGGTGGAAGGTCTGAGTCAATCTTAAATACTGAAGCTCAAAGTAAATTTTGGGTTGGCTCTGTATGTAAAATGACACTAAAGATGTTAATGATGTTAATAGGAAGTTCTCTTCCAATAACTAGAAGGAGGATTGCTTCAGGTAATCCTAAATGAATCTTTTCTAGATATGTGGTTTAAAGAGGAGACTCAAAAGATTAGTCAGATTGGCATTAATCCAGATTATTTATTCTCCAGGGTATGCCATGAGCAATTCATTACACCAAACAAAGACTATGGGATAATTCAGTACAGGAATTAATGGTCAAAGCTAAGTATCATGTTCACCTGCAACCTTTGGAATTATAGATATATTTTTCAGTTCCATATTTGAATAATTTACGGTATATTTAAGTAAATACAGAATAGTCTTTTAAAAAAAACAGATAAATGTGTTGCCATCAAATACGCTATATGGTAGATTTTTTTTAAAAAAAGTCCCCATTTCTCAAAGATTTCATCCCTGTAATGTTACAGATAGTCCTCAATTTATCATTCTTCACTTACCAAGGAAAGTTACTTATGACTTGTCCTCAAAGTTACAACTGCCACACCACCCTCGCAGTCACATGTTCATATTATGGGTGGTTGGCAATTGGCTCACATTTACAATTGATGCATTGTCCTGCAATCACATGCTCTTTTTTTGACAAAAAACACCCATTGGATAAGATGGATTTGGACTTACAACCATGTGATCTGTTTTATGACCATGTGAGTCACTTAATGACCTTGGTGGCTCACTTAACAACTGTTGTAAATACGGTCATTAAATCAAGCCTGGTAATGTGGTGATTTGATTCACAAACTCAACAACTTACAACAAAAATGCAGACTTAATTGTGGTGGTAAATTGAGGATTACCTGTACTGAAGATTCTGTAACATGGATATTTTATTGTATTGTGAATTTTATAAGTCTTTATCACGAAGTTATCTGGCTTATTTTAAAATTTTAACCAGGAAGAAATACTTCTGAGTATGTAAAATTTTTACTGTGATTACAGTGGCAACAGCCAGATTTTTAACTATAACTATATAAACAAAGCTTTTCATGACAAATCAATGAGTTGGGATTTTAAGTCTATTTTATAATTTTTATTAAATATTTTACTTGTTAAACTGCTGAGTTTAGATTAATGTCGAGTTTATATTTGTAACTTGCTTTTGTCCATTTTGATAGTAAATAAAATTTATAACATTATTATATCATAACCTTCTAGAATATGAGCTTCAGATAATATGAATTTGAAATAATATGAACTTGATTTTAGTCTTCTTAGCCAAAGAACGTTGGTTGGTGGGTTCTAGAAGACATGCCTTTTTTGCCATAGCATCTACTTTGTTGAACATTCTCCCTCTGGAGATAAGGATGGCACTGACCATGCTGGCCTTTTATAAAACCCTAAAAACTTGATTTTGTGCCCCAAATGTGTTCAAGAACCCACTTCTTGGTTCTACTAGTGATTTGGGTTATGATATTTCTCAACTGCTTTGTATTTTAATTTTTGTAATATTTATAATTGTTTTTATTTTATTTTAGTTCTGCCCAGAATCATGTGTTGAGATGCAAAGATGGATGGATGGATGGATGGATGGATGGATGGATGGATGGATGGATGGATGGATGGATGGATGGATAGATAGATAGATAGATAGATAGATAGATAGATAGATAGATAGATAGATAGATAGATAGATAGATAGATAGATAGATAGATAGATAGATAGATAGATAGATAGATAGATAGATTAGATAGATAAAGATATAAAGATATAAAGCATCTAGCCTCTTGCTAACCAAAATTTTGTCTATTTGGACATGATGTTCATGTTTATATCATTTGCTATCTTTGCAATATTACACATGAGCATTTAAAAACCCATACACATGTGAACGTTTAGTTCTAATTAGGAAGCCCATATACGAAGGTAGCCAAGAATTTCAGCCATGACTTTGTATACTATTTTCACAGTAGAAAAGTGGAGCAGTTTCCTTCAAACAATAAACCAGCCAAGAAATTTAACTGGAAAGCTGGCTTTTGTCTATGAAAAGGCATGTCCCACAACAACTGATAATTGGATTATTATAGGCCACTGTAAGCTATAATTGGTCAATTAATCATTGATGGTGTCAGTTTTAGCAGCAATGGGAAAAAATGAATCAGGAGGGACTTTATATTAAAGACAGAGAACAGAAGACAAAAGCTGCAAAGGTTTGTTGGCATTAGCACTACCTTGGTCTTTAAAATAAAACTGAAGCTCTTTATCTTAGGAGCTCAGAATGGCAAGGCACTCTCTTGCCTGATTCAACTGTTTTTCAAAGAGATTGAATATGAGAAGGTACAAAGAAAACTGAACTATTTCTGCTGAATAATTTTTCCAGTTGAAATTTCCCAGCTCTTTATCCTGTTGGGTAAAATTTGCAAACATCATATTGGGCATAACAAATCCTTTCCCTTCTTTTCTGCATCCTTCTCCATAAATGCCAGGATTTCTTATAGTTTCAGTCGAGAGGCTTCCATTGCTCTGAGTCTAATAGTATGTGAGTGTATTTAATTTCAATTAAACACAATCACTGAGAAGTCAGATTTACTTATTAGTCTGATCAGCCTTTCTGGAAGCTCTTTTAATGTTAAAAAATGCTAATCAAGTAAAAAGACAGTATTGTGCAAAAAGGTGCAGAGAGATAGACAGCAAAAGCAAAAGTGCTTTATTTATTTATTTATTTATTTATTTATTTATTTATTTATTTATTTATTTATTTATTTATTTATTTATTTATTTATTTATTTATTTATTTATTTATTTATTTATTTATTTATTTATTTATTATAAATAACTCAAGGCCACAAACATACCTAATACTCCTACCTAACAATCTTTCCTCCTTCTATTTTTCCTTCCTATGAGGTGAGTTGGTCGGAGAGATTGTGACTGGTCCAAAGTTACCCAGCTGGCATTTATTTAAAAACTCACGTGCAGTTTTATCTGAAAGTGAATGAATATTTATTTCATAGTTTGTTTACTTTTTTGGAAAAAAAAGTTAACTGGGTCATTTAGATTCCCTTTGATATGTTTATTCACACACTCCAGTCAATTTTATTTTTTCAGCTAATTTTGCTGGCAGTTTTTTATTTAGTTGGAGGGGGGTGGGAAAGGACCTCCTTTGTTCCTGTGTTGCTGCGGCTTGGTTTTTAGCTTCTGATTTCCATGCTCTTGCCAATAGAATGCTTAAGACTCCTTGCCACGAGAATATAAATATATTTAGTGTATACAAGCAGTATATAGACACATTTTCTCTCTTCATCCTCATTCCTGGTAAACATGAACCCAGCAACCATAGTAAAAGTAGCATCTGCTAGTCTAGCAACTTAACCTGCAGGGCTTAGCATAGAAAAAATGTATTAGAGTTATGTCTGTATCTCTGAACACATGCTGTAAGCACTTTATTAAAGCACTCTTACCCTCAGTAGGGTGAAACACATTCTGACAAATTTCATGATCAAACTGATAATTAAAAGCATTGATTTTCAAAATTTAATGTATCTTTAAGAATATTCCAGTTCATAACTGCCCAACAGGAAACAAATTAAGAAACTCTTCTTCAGCATCATAAAAGTGAGTTCAGTCCCACAGAGCAAGAATCAGGCAGTACACAGATGCAATAGAAATGCATTTGTGATATAGACTTAGTTTACTGCAGTGAAGATACTAGCCAATTGGAATGATAGGAGTCAATCATGAATTTGGTAAATCTCAAAAAGAACAAACAAAATGTTTATTATTACCTGGATAAACTTGGGAGGCAGTTTTCTGAATCTAGACAGTAAATCTTAACAAACTCAAATGCATTTCCTAGTCAACATGTTCCACCCCATACTATATATATGAATCTGTTCAGTTTTGAAAAACATCAAGACTAGCAATCAGATAAAAATTGGAAAGATTCTGAGGGTGAATATATACATGAATGTTATGGTATTTTTCCACTGCTGAGTTAGTGTTACCCACAATCAGCAAAAAGTTATACAGGCATGAGGTTTTCTATCCCAATTGTCAATTATCATCCTGCACCTATTGCACTTGTTCTAGTTTGTGGAGAAACAGTGCTTTTCAGATTATGCATTCTGCAGTGTGGGTTAAATGAAATTATTTGTTTAAGCCTCTAGTTCTACTGCCTTCTGCTCTCCTGAATGCTATTAGTCAGTAAGAAAACATCCATCAATCATAACAATGATTCAAGAATGAGACCATTTTATATCTAAATTGTCGAGCTCCTCCATCCTTTCTCCTGACATTTGCTTGTTTGAGTTTATATGCTGGTCTAATCTGACTCCAACAGTCCCACAGATACAGAAACCACAAAAAAGTTCATTAATTTCAGAGCCAAGGAGAGCCATTTACACATAATTTCACTGTTGCAGAATTTCAGCTATGTGCAAAACCTGCTGCCTCTATGGAATTAAATTTGAGAAAGAGACAAAGCAAGTCAGCGTGACAATAAGTGTCTTTATGCAACTTCACAATTCTGCAAAGTCCTTGGTGCTGCTGATGGTGCTGCTGATGGTGATCTTTTATTATTCTTTCTAGAGTCTGACCTAAAACTGAAGGGATCAGGCTACATCAGCCTGAAACAGTCAATAAGCCCTCCCCTGTTGATAACCCTAGCTATATATAGGGCATCTCAGTTCATCACAAATGGAATGGGTGGTGGAAGCACCTCTAATTTTGCACACCTTGCTACTGCTGTTGTTTGCTGTCAGCATAAGGGGTAAAATGCTACTTTAATACTACCATGTTCCCCTGAAAATAAAACTCACTCTGAAAATAAGCCCTAGCCTGATTTTTTCAGTGGGCCTATTATAAGCCCTACCCCAAAAATAAGCCCGGGGGTGGGCGTGGCCAGCACAAGTAGTGGCAAGCATGTGGGGGCCAATGGTGTCCATTTCCAAATGTTCCATAGTCACCCAAACACTTTTCGCCCAGACGGAGAAATGCTTCGTCTGCTTGCAAATGGGGCACTTGGAGATGGAGTGAATCACTTGATTTCTAAGCGCTCCATTTGCAAGCAGACGAAGCTTCCAGTCTCCCTCTAGTGAAAAGTGTTTGGGCACCTTTGGGGTGCTTATGGCAGCTCCACCTCCTCCCCCACCTGGCTCACCTTGTGGCGGTGGCACAGCATGTCGGGTCATGTGGCCTCCTGCTGTGAGTGGCTGTGAGCAGTCACAGAAGTGGGCCAGCAGCCATGCGGGCTCCTGCTGGACAGAGCTGTCAGTGCCACTGCCATGAGGTGCGGCAGGTGTCGGGGAAAAAAATAAGACATCCCAAAAATAAGACCTACTGCCTCTTTTGGAGTCTTATTTTTGAGGAAACATGGTAGCTCAGTTATGAATGATTGTTGCCAACCTCATTTAGAATAGAACAGAACAGAACAGAACAGAACAGAACAGAACAGAACAGAACAGAACAGAACAGAACAGAACAGAACAGAATAGAATAGAATAGAATAGAATAGAATAGAATAGAATAGAATAGAATAGAATAGAATAGAATAGAATAGAATAGAATAGAATAGAATAATGGAGTTGGAAGAGACCTTGGAGACCTTCTAGTCCAACCCCCTGCTCAGGCAAGAAACTCTATACCATTTCAGACAAATAGTTGTTCAGTCTCTTCTTTAAATACTTCCAGTACTGGAGCATTCACAACTTCTGAAGGCAAGTTGTTGCACTGATTAATTGTTCTAACTGTCAGGACATTTCTTCTTAGTTCTAGGTGGCTTCTCTCCTTGATTAGTTTCCATCCATTGCTTCTTGTCCTGTCCTCAGGTACTTTGGAAAATAGCTTGACTCCCTCTTCTTTGTGGCAACCCCTGAGATATTGGAATACTGCTATCATGTCACCCCTCGTCCTTCTCTTCATTAAACTAGATAAACCCAATTCCAGCAACCGTTCCTTATATGTTTTAGCCTCCAGTCCCCTAATCATCTTTGTTGCTCTTCTCTGCACTCTTTCTAGAGTCTCAACATCTCTTTTACATTGTGGTGACCAAAACTGGATGCAGTATTCCAAGTGTGGCCTACCAAGGCATTGTAAAGTGGTATTAACACTTCACGTGATCTTGATTCTATCCTTCTGTTAATGCAGCCTAGAACTATGTTGGCTTTTTTGGCAGCTGCAACACACTGCTGGTTCATATTTAAGTGATTGTCCACTAGGACTCCAAGATCCCTCTCACAGTTACTACTACTGAGCAAGGTACCACCTAAACTGTACCTGTGCTTTTGATTTTTCTTGCCTAAATGTAGAACCTTAATTTTTTCACCACTGAATTTCATTTTGTTAGATAGCACCCAATTTTCAAGTCTGTCAAGATCCTTCTGTATCTTAAGCCTGTCTTCTGGAATGTTGGCTATTCCTGCCAGCTTGGTGTTGTCTACAAATCTGATGAGTTCACCATCTATTCCCTCATCCAAATCATTGATGAAGATGTTGAAGAGTACTGGGCCTAAAACAGAGCCTTGGGGTACCCCACTGCATACTTCCCCCCATGTAGATGCAATTCCATTAACATGGAGAGTGCGGTTGGTCAGTCAGTTATGAATCCATCTGGTGGTGATGCTGTCTAACCCACATTTTTCTATCTTATCAAGTAATAGGTTGTGATCTACTTTATCAAATGCCTTACTGAAGTCCCAGTAAATTATATCCATAACATTCCTCTGGTTCATTAATTTTGACAAAGAATGTCTGAAATGATCTATTTTTGGCAAACACATGTTGACTTTTGGTTATGACTTTGTTTGCCTCTAGATGTTTGCTGATTTGTTGCTTGATTATCTTTTCCAGAATCTTCCCAGATATTGAAGTCAGGCTGATAGGTCTGTAGTTTCCTGGATCTATTTTTTTTCCTTTTTTGAAGATGGGAACTACATCAGTTCTTTTCCAGTCCTCTGGTAGTTCCCCAGTGCTCCAGGATCTTTGAACAATATAGTTCAGTGGTTCTGAGATCACGTCTGCCAGTTCCTTCAGTACCTTGGGGTGTAATCCATCTGGTCATGGTGATTTGTACTCGTCTAGGATGGACAGGTGCTCGCGCACCATTTTCGTGCATATTTTCACTTGTGTTTCTATTCTGTTTTTTACCTTACTGTTTTTATAGGTTGGACTGTTTTTTCCCTATATGTAAAGACGGATGCAAAAAACGAGTTGAGTAGTTCTGCTTTCTCCCTGTTGCTTGTCACCTTCTTGCCACTTTCTCCCACTAATGCACCAATTGTTTCCTTGATTTTTTTCTCATTTTTTACATGTTGAAAGAAGCTTTTTTTGGTATTTTTTACTTTTGTCCCAAGCCTTAGTTCATTTTGAGCCTTAGCTTTCCTCACTTCATCTTTGCGAGCTCGGGTTATTTGCTGATATTCTGCCTTAGTTATGTGCCCCTCTTTCCACTTTTTATACTTCATTTTGTCTTTCAATTTATCAGAGAGTTCTTTATGGGCTTTATTTCATGGGCTCAGGCTGAGATGAAGGATGTAAGGCAAAGTAAAGAAATAGCTAGGCCATATTTATACTATAGTGTGATGAAGTGGAAAAAGATACAGAAATACTAGCCTAAGAACTGACCAACCCATTTCATAACTGCATTCTCGACTTGGAAAGTAGCTTTATCTTTGTCTTGTGGTGGTGCACTAGCTTGCCCTGATTAAGGATGTTGCTTATTGAGAAAATAGTCAGAAAGAGGACAAACATATACAACATTTTATTTAACCTTTTACTTTAAAAAAAAAACATAATTCAAATTTGGAATATATTGCAAAAGGAATGAGGAGAGAGATGGAATGGGATAGTAAAGTAATTCAAACTTAGGTGCACAGAGTTTTTTTTTAAGGAGGGATTGACTCATTTAATTTATATGGCTCTGGAGTGGTATACAAAGGATAGCTTGCTACTCCTCCAAAAGGCTGTATGCAAGGGAAAATAATTTTATTCCATCATGTTTTTGGTTTTAGCTGAAGCCAAATGATGATGTTTTTATTATTTTTTATAGGAATCTTTAAAATCCTTTGTATTGTTTTAATTGCATTGTTACTGTTTTACAATTAATTGCCATAGTCCAGTGAGGTCACATCATCCTAGAAATGCTGCAAATATATATTTAAATCTTCTTGCCAGAGTGCTGCATATACAGTTCCCTGATTATAATTCCATTCAGAGCTACTATTACATTCAAGACTGACAGTTTTGCACACATCAGTAAATTCCTGAAAAATAATTTATGGTGGCATCTAGAAAACATGGTTCTTTTACGTAAATGATTTTGGATCATATAATGGGCTTTTGGCAAGGGGTGATTTATGCAGGAATTACTGCACAGTAAATGGTCATTCAAATTGGTCCACAATCTGTTATTTTTTTTTTATTCAGGCACTTCCTCTTTATAAATAATAGATGGATTCTTTCATATTGATCAGAAAGCCAATCACATTAAACAACATTGTTGCTTTTCGGTGATAGGGGCTGAATATACCATTTAGTATGCGGAATAAAAACATTTCAGAAAGTGAAAAAGATTTACTTGGACATGAGTTCTTATCTAATATATTGATCTTGCAGAACATAAATCTGAGTCTTTTTTTTTTGCATTTCCTTGACCATCATAGCTTAGGCATAGCTCTGTAGTATATAGAGATTTCATGTAAACTTTAACCATAACTTGCCACAACAAAATAAAGCACTTGATCTGCATTTAGGATTCTGTTATCCAAAATCCTTAGGTAAAAGGATCAAGGTTCAAACAATGGGGGGGGGGGAATCTCTGCCTAAGACAATGAAGAGCCAAAGCCAGACAAAATATTTGAAGATTAAATTTTATATATATTCAAAAAAATAATTCATATATAGCACAAACTGGGAGAGGGGGAGAAGCAGACACAAACTGGGAGAGGGGGAGAAGCAGACACAATTTCTCAAAGCATATTTATGGATCACCAAATTATTGTGTTTGACGATAATGCCCTGAATATCTTGAAATTGCACATCATCTTAAAAACTGTTCATGGGTTAAGTATCATTCACAGAAATTGTCTTTTGATGAGTAGTGATATAACTTTTCACCAATGCTATTTGCAAATGCTCTGATATAAGAAGAAAAGTAAGCCAGCTGCAGTAAACCTTCTATGTAATGGATTTTAGTTTAGCAAATCAGGATTTTACTATAATATCCATATGTGAAGTCTTATCTATAATTATGTGAAAGTAAGTTCAATTAAATATTCTGAATTAAACATATCTTGCTGGGAGGAAGAAACTGCATATGTGGTTTAAGTACTATTAAGGTACTTAAGTACTTTAAGAGGAAGTAAATTATAAAATTATTAAAAACTTTATATTAATATAAAATAATAAGCAAAGTAATAACATTACTTTATTACCAAAATAAATGGAAATTTTCAAAATCTTTGAATATGGAATGCATAATATAAAAGCCTCTTTAATGCAATTTCTTTCCAATTTCTATTTTCACATAGAGATAGCCCTGCTTTCTTAACTTTAGTCTATCCTGACTAGAAAAACCAGGAGTTTCAATCTAATCCATCTGAAAGATGCAAGTCAGATGCACATCCCATAAAAAGTTCACATTCCAATATCTGTGACTGAATTCAGAAGAGTGGAGATATGTTAGATATTCTGCTTCCTTTTATGTTATAAGTTGTTCACATAAGTAAATGTATTTTAAGGTACATTAATAAATGCACAAGAGCCAGTTCAGTGTAGTGGTTAAGGCATCAGGCTAGAAACTGGGAGACCATGAGGTCTAGACTTGCCTTGGGTATGAAACTAGATGGGTGAAAGAGCAGCAACTGTTCTGTTATTTAATTGATCAGCTAAAGTAGTATTTTGTCAGATAAGGTTTTTGTCAAATTCACTTTATTTATTTTTTACTCTGCTCCGGTGTATTTCAAATTGCAGCAAAGTTGATAGTTGCTTTTAGATTACTGCATATGGATGATCTGTTTTCACATTGATGGAAATTCTTGTTTCAACCTACCCCAAACTTCCTAAGTTCAAACAAGCCATTCATGTTCCTGGAACTCTTTTAGGGAATATGATTTATCTACCAATATTTATTTATTTTCTCTTTGGGGCATATTGAAATTACAATTGAGTCACAACTTTTGTAGAGTCTCTGGAGAACATACCTAAAATTCTACTTTATAGTATAAAAAATACCTTGAATATGCTGATTATGTGCTAACAAGGTGGTGTCAACTTTTAGTGATCACATAGATTTTCTTTGTGATGCTCTGCCCCTAAACTGTACTTTTAGGACTTCCAGTGTTACTCCCATTGCCACTGTGACTGAATCTATCTATGTTGTAACTGGTTATCATCTTCTTGTCTTTCTTTTCACCTTTCCCATCATTAGCACCTTCTCTAGGGAGCTAGGTTTTCACATAATGTGCCCGAAGTAGGACAATTTGAGCCAGGTCATTTATGCTTTCAGTGAGAACTCTGGATAGACTTGTTCAATGATGCATTTTTTTTTTGTTTTCTTGTCTATCCACTATATTCTCTTCCAACACCAATGGTGAAAACCATACATTTTCTTCTTATCCAAGCTTTTCAAAAATCCAACTTTTCCTTCCACAGAGTGTCACCATGAATACAATTTCTTGCAATGTTCTGATCTTTGTAGATATGTATGTATGTATGTATGTATGTATGTATGTATGTATGTATGTATGTATGTATGTATGTATGTATACAATTTTACAGCTTGGAATATCTTTTCCAAGAACTTTATGGCTGCTCTACCAAGTGCTAGTCTGTGGGATATTTCTTGACTGCTTGTTGTTGTTGTTGTTTTTTGTTGTTGTTGTTGTTTGGTTGGTTTTTTTACTGATGATGTTTGATCTGAAAGGCAGAAGCTATTCAGTATCATTTCATCCATCATTTCAACATCTGCTTTGCCAATTCTATGGCTGGTTGTTGTTAGTTGGTCTTCTTTATATTTAATTTTAGTCCCATTTTTTCACAATAGTCCTTGACTTTTATTAGTAGAGTTTTAAGCTCTTTTGCATTTTCAGCTATCAGGATATTGTCACCAGCACAGCACAGATATTTGGTGTTTTATCATTTACTTTTAAAACCATATTCTCTTCCAAATCAGCTTTCTTAATATATATTCAGTATATAGGTTGAACAAATAAGGAAGAATATATAGCGTTATCAGCTTTATCTTATTATTTTGCCAACCCACAGCCAGTGAATTTTACTGTAGCCATGCATATTTCATCTAATATTTTTAGTTTCCTTGGTGATTATGAGGGAAATTACCTTCACTATGATCCAATACTCAAAAATGCATATTTTTGTCCCTCTAAAAAAGAATATTATCTCATCCAGAGATATAGACACACTATGACTTCCATATTATAAAATGTATCAGTCCAGCTTGAAATAGTTACTATAAAGCATACTTCTCCAGCTCAGTTGTTTGGTAATATGCCTGAATGTCAACTATCAGATTTCCCATACTTCCTCAGTGCTGCAATTTCAACAAATGTAAAGTGTAAAATGAAGCATTTTACCATGAAAAACATAACCTTCACCTTTATAGTAATGAGATTTATGTTCAGAATAACTAAGCAAGGCAATTCTCCTAAAAGGAAAGAATATAGAAATCAAGGGCTCTGTAGGCTGGAATGAAGGAGAGAAAGGGGAGGCATGATAAAGGTATTTAAAATTATGAGCGGTATTTGTTAGGTGGATCAAAAGAAGTTCTCAATGTGTTAGAACTGAAAGTCATCCATTGAAACTAAACATAGCGAAATTCAGGAAATGTGGTAGCCCCCCCAATAGCTACTAATATCAATGGTTGTTTATAGGGGTGCATATTAACCATAAAATATATATTTAAGTCTAGAATGAACTGTTGTACTTTGGAAATTCTGATGAACAGTTTTCTTTTAGCTGTGGACTGGGGAAAAAACTGTAATATTTTGAATGTTTTGAATTTTGGCTAAAATAACATTTTGGGGTGCTAAGCAAGATTTTACAGATGAATGGTGCCAGGCTAGAATAAATCAATCCAGATTCAAACTGGAGAGTTCAAGTATAGAAATTAAGAGGGTATCTTTAAATTATTCAACCATTAATTGATATTATTTTTGTCATTGTGCTATTTTTTCCTAGAATGTATTTATAACTTAATTCTTGTACCTAAGGAGGAATTACCATGTATATGTATAGATGTTATATTGTGTCCATGGAACTATTCAATCTACTACTATTATATCAGCACATTATTGTGTATTAAATAAGAAGTTGTAATCTTTTGTAGAAAGATGGGATAAATAACTGAAGCCACAGCCTCACAGATGCATTTAGCTATTGTTTTAGTTTAATACCTAATAAAGAGAACTGGATGGACCAAAATTTCATTACGGTGATACTTTGTTTTTAGCTAAAGAAATGACAAAATGAAGGAAATTTTGTTGTAATTTAATTTTCAGAGTTTAAACTGCAGAATGAGTTCCAGCCATAGATGAAATTCAGGTTCAGGACTTGGCTTCAGAGAGAAAGAGGGACATGCTGTAATTTATGTGAAATTTACAAAATGTGTTATTTAATCTGATAACATGAAACTTTATAAAATGTAAGGATGTAATTAATATTCAGACTTATTTATACAATTTAATTCATTCCGGTAATTACTGTGCTTTGCTTCTAGGTTGTTTATAAAAACAATGATGTAAGACTGGAATTGTCTCGACTGGCCAAACAAGGAGATCCTAAGATGAAGATTCATGGTGTCGTGGCATTTAAGTGTGAAAATGTGGCAACCTTGGATCCAATCACTTTTGAAACACCAGAATCCTTTATTTCTTTGCCTAAATGGAATGCCAAAAAAACAGGCTCAATATCCTTTGACTTTCGCACCACTGAACCCAATGGGCTGATTCTCTTCAGCCATGGCAAACCACGACATCAGAAAGATGCCAAACATCCACAAATGGTTAAAGTTGACTTCTTTGCCATTGAAATGCTTGATGGGCACCTCTACCTGCTTTTAGACATGGGCTCTGGAACAATTAAAATAAAAGCTTTGCAGAAAAAAGTGAATGATGGAGAGTGGTACCATGTTGACTTTCAAAGAGATGGACGATCTGGTAAGTTTTAACCAAAATGCTCATGAACTTTAAATCCTCTATAGTATAAAAAAATTGTTAGAGAAAAAATGTGTATTTAGTATTACTCTAGAACAGCAAAGCAACTTATATTTTGAAATATTCAATTAGTATTTTGATTATTTGTCTTCCTGAACAAGCTGGAGAGTTTGAACAGTATTCAGAAGATAATCAAATGATGCTTATTTTTTAAGTATTTTCAGTGTTTAGGAAATGTAATTCGCATATACTATATTGCTCCAACACAAAATAATTATGGAGAATAATATAACACTATAAAAAACAAAACAATCTAAAAGACCTTTGAACCATTGGTATCCTTTACATCATACATGAAATGATTTCATTTTTCTTCAGGTACAGAATTGATCCATTAATAGTTGTACACTATTCATATTTTTTTCAAAAATCTTAACTTTGTTGAGAAGAAATTATCAATGAACAATGGGCACTGAATGAATCATAATACATTAAGGAAATGCATCTATATAAAAATAAAACATTATAAAACATCATTAGTGTAATTGTATGTATATAAAATACAGTTACATTTTGATTTTGATTGCAGTTAGTTATACTTTTAAGTTCTTCATATATTTTATGGATTATTCTCTGCTGAGGAAAAGAAAATCAAATCAGAGTTGAATCAGATTTTCATGAGAATTGTTTTCCACAACAAAATATTGCATTGTGAGATGTGCATAACTTATTTTGTGGGATTTTTCTACCAAAATGCAGCAAATAAAAATAAAATAGCATGTAAATTTTACACCCAAACTTTCCATACTTCTTGGCACATCAGTTTTCTAGGGGGGAAAAGATAAAAATGAAAATATATATAGTACAACTGGAGAATCAAAGAGAGAAGCAACCTAGAACTAAGGAGAAATTTCCTGACAGTTAGAACAATTAATCAGTGGAACAACCTGCCTCCAGAAGTTGTGAATACTCCAACACTAGAAGTTTTTAAGAAGAGACTGGACAGCCATTTGTCTGAAATGGTATAGGCAGTGGTGGGATTCAGCCAGTTCGCACCGGTTCAGCAGAACCAGTAGCTAATTTTTTGTTCCCCAGGCCCAGAATGGACTTCCGGAAGCAGCAACCACACATATTTGAATCCCACCATTGGGTATAGGGTTTCCTGCCTGAGCAGGGGGTTGGACTAGAAGACCTCCAAAATCCCTTCCAACTCTATTATTATTATTAGAAATGCTAAAATGTGGATATGGTTTGTTTATGGAGTGGCTGTGTAACTTGTTTGATTCCTAGCAACTGGACGAATGCTGTTAATATTCTCTTCTACTAAGAGAAAGTAATCAATAAATAGGAAACACTTGATATTAAGTGGCTGGGAAGATGCTCGGAAGAATTTTCATTAAAATGGTGACAATGAGCAAACCTTAGGAAGACCAGTGTGATTTAATGCCAGACAGGAGGTGCGTAGACAGAATTTTAGCTCTTTAGCAAGGCAATGGCTCCAAAAATGACTGAGGCTGTGATCCTAGTGCTAGCCTGGTTGACAAATGGAAACCGTTTATCTGGTAGGAGAAAGGAATGAGAACTGTGAGACTACCTATAGGGCCTAAACCTCCCACTGATTCAACTGACATTGCGGGGCACTTTAGGCCATCTAATGAGCGAGCGCACATGGCTGCCTCACTGCCACCAGGCGAACCACTCATCCCCAGTGAATGCCGGGACCTAGCGGAGGCATTTAGTGAAAAAGAATGCGATGCCCTGCCCCCTCACAGACCCAATGACTGCTCTATCGAACTGATGCCAGGAGCCAAACTCCCATGACCGAGAATGTACGCTATGTCCCCCCTTGAAATGGAGGAGATGCAGCGATACGTGAACAAAAACCTAGCGAGGGGGTTCATTGAACGGGCCAAATCTACCATGGGAGCCCCTGTGTTATTCAAAGAAATACAAAGGTCTGAACGTGGTGAGTGTGGAAAATAAATACCCCCTCCCCCTCCTGTAGGACTTACTAACCCACCTGGCTAAGGGGAGCACCTTCACTAAATTAGACCTGAGAGAGGCATATTATCGGGTGAAAATAAAGGAGGGAGACGAGTGGAAAACTTCCTTCAATTGCCCCATGGGAAGCTATCAGTTCAAAGTCATGCCATTTGGACTACATGGGGCCCCAGCCGTATTCATGCAGTTGATTAATGAGGTCCTACATGATCACTTGTACAAAGGGGTTCTGGTATATCTTGATGATATCCTGATATACAGCATGAATATGACTGATCACATAAAGCTGGTGAGAGAAGTATTGAAGAAACTATTGAATGCCAAGCTGTATGCCAAATTGTCAAAATGTGAATTTCACCAGACCCAATTAGATTATCTTGGCTACAGAATTTCCAACAAGGGCGTTAAAATGGATCCAGCCAAAGTGAGAACTATAATTGAATGGCAACCCCCAAAGACTCGCAAACAGCTTCAGAGTTTTTTTGGGTTTTGCCAACTTCTATCGTTAATTCATCCCCTCCTTTGCCGAGATTGCCCTACCCCTTACAGAACTACTCAAAACAGGCAAAGGAGGAGGAAAACTGCGACCGGGCCAACCGCTTACATGGACTATGAGCTGTCAAACAGCTTTTGAGAATTTAAAAAGACTATTTGCTGCTGAACCGGTCCTAAAGCACCCCTGTCCAGGGGAACCCTTTGTAATCCAAGCTGATGCCAGCGACGTAGCAGTCGGAGCTGTATTACTGCAAAAGAACAAAAGTGGAGTTCTACAACCCTGCGCCTACACCTCTAAAAAATTTACTGAAAGCGAGAGAAGATGGGCAATTTGGGAGAAGGAGGCCTTTGCTATTAGGTGGGGACTGTTAAACTGGTGACACTATCTAGAAGGGAGCAAGGTGGCATTTGAAGTATGGACAGATCACAAAAATCTAGAAGCACTGAAAACTCCCCGCAAATTGTCCCCAAAGCAAGTGCGGTGGGCACAGTACTTTAACCACTTCAACTTCACTCTAAAGTACATACCGGGAGGAAAAAACTTCCTAGCTGATGCGCTATCCCGATTACCCCAGTACAAAAGTGAACTTGAGGAGGTTAATGAGGCAATTATCTCCAATCCACAAACTGACGCTCAACATACGCCTCGCAGGGTCCCTAATCCTGATGACCCTGGGGTAAAGAAGATAAAACAAGAGCTCCTCATCGATCAATGGTTCAAAGATAATCAAATCTCCCTAACATGCAGGGATGGTTTGGCTTACAAGGGGGGAAAACTGTATCTGCCTGAAGCCCTCTGTCTTAATGCTCTCAAACACAGCCATGATGTAAAACAGGCCGGGCACTTTGGATATTTAAAAACTCTACACCTCATCCACTGGCAATTCTGGTGCCCAGGGCTAAAGCGAGATGTGGAAAACTATGTCAGGAGTTGTACTGTATGTGCCACAATGAAAAGAATTCCAGGGAACCCCCCTAGGCTACTGCAACCAGTGGCAGACCCCTCTCAACCATGGGAGGAAATAGCTATGGACTTTACAGTAGACCTACCTGAAAGTAGGGGAAATACTGTCATCTGGACTGTGATAGACCTGTTCTCGAAGCAGGCTCATTTCATTGCCTGCAAAGGACTCCCATCTGCCCAACGACTGACCAAATTGTTCCCGAAACATATCTACCGGCTGCATGGTGCCCCTAAGTGAATAATTTCAGACAGGGGGGTGCAGTTCACAGCGAAAATTTGGAGGAGTTTTCTTAAATTAATTGGATCATCCCAAGGCTTATCATCTGCTTTTCATCCAGCTACCAATGGGGCTGCAGAATCCGCTAACAAAATGGTGGAGCAATATCTCAGATGCTACGTTTCCTACCAACAGACAAACTGGACTGACCTCCTCCCTTTTGCAGAGGTGGCTTACAATAATTCTGTTCACAGCAGTACCGGCTACACGCCTTTCAGAGTAGCCACAGGAAAATAGTTCAGCCCAATACCTGAATACCCTCAGGTGCCCTCCGCCTCCCAGACACTTGATCATTGGGTGAGGGGGTGGGAAGAAGTTTGGAGAAACACGAAAACTGCGTTAAAAAAGTCTTCCAAGACCTATAAAAAGCAGGCTGATAAAAAGAGGGCTCCCCAAAGAACATTCCAAGTTGGGGAAAAGGTTTATCTGTCAACTAAATATTTACGCCTCAAATTGTCCAGCAAGAAATTGGGAGCAAAATTCTTGGGGCCTTTCCCCATCGTAAGGATCATCAACCCCATCATAATAGAATTGAAACTCCCTAGGCTTTTAGGGAGGATTCACCCTGTCTTCCATTGCAGCTTGTTAAAACCTTGTCGGGGCTCCACTTTAAGACCTCCCCCTAAGAAGGCACCCGGGCCTCTCATAGTAGCGGGTCAGACTCACTATGAAGTGAAACATATTCTTGACTCTATAATTTTTAAAGAGAAATTGCAGTACCTAGTACAATGGAAGGGGTACTCGCTGTCCGAAGCTACTTGGGTGAAATCTAGCGATGTGAAGGCTGACCGACTCATCAAAAAGTTTCATGAGAAGAACCCCAACAAACCAAGAGATAATCCCTGACATATGCTTTTGTTTACATACAGGATCTATCCTTTTTGTAAGGGGGGCCGGATGTCAACGCTGCTAATATTGGATATTCTTGCTTTGACAAAATATGCAGAACTGTCTGGTATTTTTAGAGTTAACTTAGATGATGCTGGGGGGGAGGAGAAAGAATGTGTGTGGAGAGTAATTATGCGGGCTACAGAACGGAAGTGAACCTTTGCCCCCCAGGCTGATTGGAAAACGTGATTTATGACTGCAAAATAGAGGAGGGGAATAGGCTGGAATGTTATGTGCAGGGGAGGGGAATTCAGATCTTGGCATCCATCCATGCCGTGCCGACACTTTGTTACATGAATAAAGACTTTTTAGGATAAACAATGCCTGGAAGTTCTTTGAAGTGTTTCATTAGTCGGAACCTTGACATCATTTATGGATTAATATGTAAGGGATGCTTGTGATATTAGAAATGTGTTGGTTGGGAGTATGGATATATATACATATTAGCTACAGAAATTGAATGAATGAATGAATGAATGAATGAATGAATGAATGAATGAATGAATGAATGAATGAATGAATGAATGAATGATATTTACCATAATGTTTATAGGTTCTGCCTGTGGTAAATAATACATTTTTCACATATCTTGGAGAAATGTTTCCTAAAGAGGAGACATGATAGATTAATATAAGGTGTGATAGAGTTGCAAAACAAATACATGTAAGAAGAGTGAAAGAATTAAGAAGAATGGAAGATCAGGAAAGTTGTGGTTGAATGAAGTTGATGAGATCCGGAAAAGAGAGCTCAGAAGACATATAGTGAATTGTGTTAAAGTAAGTCTTCCTATTTTTTTATTTCCTTTTCTACTACATAAAACTGCTTACCCTGGAAGGGAATAGTGTAGTAGCTGCTAATATAGGATATTATTGCTTTGACACTAGCATTTCTTTTGCAGGACCTTAAGTGGTCTCAATGACACTGCAAGTGAGACAAATAGAAATCAGCAAATAAAAATCAGCATCATAGGAAATAGTTCCAAAAGAGTTATCAGTTTGAATTATCATGTGGAAGTGCCATTATTGAGACAAAACTGTTATTGGACCAGATATAAAGGATCTGATTTAACTTGACATTGGCCCACAGAATGCGGCATTCCAGAAACATTTAGAAAGTTACAAGATTGTGTGTGTGGTCTCTGTGTTACCTTTTTTTGGGAAAATAATAGGCAGCCTTATTATCAGGATCATAGATGTTAGTATATATTAGTTTCCAAAGTGCACCTTATTATTTAAAAATAATATAAAAAGGGCTTTCTATCTATCAGAGAGTAAAAGCCCTATATATGAAATCTTAAGCCTGTCTGTTGCATACTTGGAGTCATACTGTGTACTTCCTCTATTAACTCATCAACAATATTTAGTGCCTGATTTTTAAGTCTTCAGCTTATCTCACCATTGACTGGCTTTCCAACCGAAGTGCACTATAAGAAATACATGGAAATGTTACAATTCATTTTCATTTTCATCTAACTGCAGTAATTTTGCTTGAATCTGGAGTTACAGGTAATTGGAAAGTTTCTCTGAACAAGTTGGGATTAAACCAGATTTGATTATAAGAAACTTAATTTGTTTCAGATGAAACAACAAATTGCAGTTAGTTACAAATGGAAGCATGCTCAGCATCATACCTTCATTTAAAAGTTGCAAGCTTCTTTGATGACTGACTGACTATTCTACCATCATAGCAAGGAGAAGGACACTACTCAGCAGCTAAAATAAGCAATCTCTCCCCTTCTTGCTTGTGTTGCAGTACGGTGGTGGATAAAGGAAATGCTAATGACTGTCAGATGAGCAATGGAAGAGGGACGATTCAGACAAAAGTGGCATCTTAACAGAGCTGATACTGTCCCTATTTCCTTTCATTTCCTCTGCTACTGCCTGATGTAATGTTGCTGCCAAGCCTCAGTTTTAGAAACCAGATTTGTTAAAATGAAATTGCTGAGATAATGAATATAATTGAAGAGGCTCATTAACTCATACCTATGGGAAATGTTTGTCTGTTATTACTGCATTGCCAACCTTGCAGGTAAAGCAGAGAGGAGGAAGAGGTGAAAGTGGGAGGCTGGAAATCCCACAAAAGCATTCAGCAAAGCTTTGCTGTCTGTGGCTTTTGCAACATGACAATATTGCATTAATAATTGTGTTATGAGGCTCCTTGAGCACTTTAATGTTTTGTTAAATTCTTCAGGATGTTGAAAGAAAAAAGACAGAAGCCTTTCAGATAGGTTTCCTTAACCAAGCTGTTGCCCAAACATCTGAAAAATGATGATCGTGCTTTAAAATCAGACAAGAAATTCAATATGGCCAAATTCTACTTGTACATCCAGTGTAAATCAGACTATATAAACAGTTTGTTTTCACTGCTAAGCCTACATTTAACAGCTAAAATGTCATTGAAATTTTGAATTAAAACCTGAATTCCAGTTTAAGTGCTAAAAATTATAGGGTGGAAAGAGGCATATGGCTTTTTTTTCAAAGTATATAATTAGAGGCTTGGAATAATCACAGTCTCAATCAGAGTAACATTTTCCAGATATCCATTTCATTGTTGGAAGTATTTCTTTCCCTTTCTCTGTCCCCTTATGCCATCTAGGAGGGTTTTTTTTTATGTCTCTGTGTGTGTAAAACTATATGATACTTTCCAACTTATTCAAGTACTTTTCAAATTATTCTTGTTTCATAGAACCCCAAGAAGTAGGGGATAGGTGCCCTAACTAGTTGTCTGTAAACAATAGAAAACGTAGGTCATGACCAATCATCATAATGACAAAACAAATAAAGCACCAGGTTTCCATTCCTTGGGAGTCAGTTCCCTCTGTGCTTTGAAGTCTGTTATGCCTTACAGGTATTTAGCCATAGTAAGCATGTTTAAAATTTTAGACTGTCAAGGTTTTCTTCCAGATATTCTTTCATAGAGGAGCAGTTGCAGAGTTGCCCACATTTTAAAATCGGATCACCTACCATGCCATCCCAATGGTTAACACAAATAACACACTTGCAGGTTCTTCCAAACCTCCCCCTGCCCTCATGTTTTTCTTTTCTTTCTGATCAATGCAAAACATCTATGGAAGGTAAATGGCTATTTCAATTTTAGATATGCCTGTTCAGGTCAGAATCCTGCTGAGTTCATTGAAGTTTATTCCTAAGTAAAGGATAGTATGATTGCAATATTCTTAAACAGAATTTAACAGCAGAAACAGAATCAAACAACTGATTGCATTTGCAATTTAGCAGCAATTTCTGAAAACAGTTAAAAACCTTTACTTCACCTCCCCTTGTAACTATTGTTTATAATACATAAAACATAATCAGGAAAAACAGCCTATGTCTGCACATATCAGAACTTCACTAGAGATAGCTAGGTTCAGTCATGAATATCTGCTTTATTTCTAACTACTGCTCAAATAATAAACTCAGTTCAAAGGGATTAGCTAAACTGAGAATGGGAGGTAATGGCAAATGTTAATTGACTAACTGACTAACACTAACACATCCCAGTAAGGTATTTAGAAGGCAGAACTTCCTAAATACTAGAACATCCACCTCTTCAGGATGTTGATGTTGATGTTGGGGGAGAGATTAACAAAGAGTATACCACCAGGGACATAATGACTATCTGTTTATTGAGAGACAGGAAATTTGAGGGGATGAATGTATAGATGAAAGAGGAAGATAAACTGAAATCATTATAGAAAAAGGCCTCCTATCCCCAGTCTTCTCTGGCATTTCAGAAGCATAATGATATCAAATGTCATTGACAGGACCAGAAGGCCATGCTTCCTTCATCTGGGTCCTAACAAACATCATGGCATGGTTCCGACTGATGAAACTCTTCAAAGAACTTCGAGGCATTGTTTATCTTAAATAATCTTTATTCGAGTGGCATAGCATCGGCACATACATAGTCGAAGCCAAAATCTGGATTCCCCTCTCCTTAGCACACAGTATCAAACACAATTCCCTCCTCTAATTAACAGTCATAAATCACATTCTCCAATTAGTTTGAAATGCAGGCTTTCCCTCCTGTTCTCCAACCCGCCATTTCTTATCGTTTCTTATTTCAAAAACCCTGAATTCACACGCTATTAAAATATTGTTATGTCTAACTAAATCCCATCACATTCCTCCTCCTCCCCCAGTATCATCTAATTTTAAGAGTACAGCATAAGAAAGAAAAAGGCTGCATATCCATATGTTGTCAAAGCAAGAACATCCAATGTTAGCAGCGTTGACACATCATCTTCCAGATCATCTAATGCCATTTCTGTCAAAAGCCAGAAATGTGTTATTAATGGAAGTAGTAGCTTCACCCAAAATATGCTGTAATGTATGTCTTACTACCTTCTTCAACATTTTCAAATTGCCAAAGCAGAAGTTGGAGATAAGGCGGAAATTATCCAGAATAGCCAGATCAGGAGACAACTTCCAAAGTAACTTGAACTACCTTCCCAGAACAGGAACTGCCTGTCCTGTGCAATCAACTCAGGAAAGGATTCTCAATTTCCCTTCACTTCAAAATATTAAATAGGACGCAGGAAGGATAGCTCTTCTATAGCTGGCTCAGTTTGTTTGTTTGTTTGTTTGTTTGTTCGTTCGTTCGTTCGTTCATTCATTCATTTGGGTTTTTTATCCTGCTTTTATTACTTTATAAGTAACTCAAGGCAACAAATACTCCTTCTTCTCCCAACATCTTCATCAACGATTTGGACGAGGGGATAGATGGGGAACTCATCAAATTTGTGGATGACACCAAGCTGGCAGGAATAGCCAACACTCCAGAAGACAGGCTTAAGATACAGGAGGACCTGGACAGACTTAAACACTGGGCGCTATCTAACAAAATGAAATTCAATGGTGAAAAAAGTAAGGTTCTACATTTAGGCAAGAAAAACCAAATGTACAGGTATAGTATAGGGGGTACCTTGCTCAATAGTAGTAACTGTGAGAGGGATCTCGGAGTCCTAGTGGACAATCACTTAAATATGAGCCAGCAGTGTGCTGCAGCTGCCAAAAAGCCAACACAGTGCTGGGCTGCATTAACAGAGGGATAGAATCAAGTTCACGTGAAGTATTAATACCACTTTACAATGCCTTGGTAAGGCCACACTTGGAATACTGCATCCAGTTGGTCACCACGATGTAAAAAAGATGTTGAGACTCTAGAAAGAGTGCAGAGAAGGGCAACAAAGATGATTAGGGGACTGGAGGCTAAAAACATATAAGGAACGGTTGCTGGAATTGGGTATGTCTAGTTTAATGAAAAGAAGGACTAGGGGTGACATGATAGCAGTATTCCAATATCTCAGGGTTGCCACAAAGAAGAGGGAGTCAAGCTATTCTCCAAGGCGCCTGAGGGCAGGACAAGAAGCAACGGATGGAAACTAGTCAAGGAGAGAAGCAACCTGGAACTGAGGAGAAACTTCTGACAGTTAGAACAATTAACCAGTGGAACAAACTGCCTCCAGAAGCGGTGAATGCTCCAACACTGGAAGTTTTTAAGAAGAGACTGGACAGCCATTTGTCCGAAATGGTGTAGGGTTTCCTGCCTGAGCAGGGGGTTGGACTCGATGACCTCCAAGGTCCCTTCCAACTTTATTATTATTGTTGTTGTTGTTGTTGTTGTTGTTGTTGTTGTTATGTTCCCCACAACAACCCTGTGAAATGAATTGGACTGAGAATGAATGACTGTTATAAAGTCACCCAGCCAGCTTTTGTTTATTAATCAAAATAACTGCTCATCTCACTAAAAGTGACTCTGGGAAGCATAAAACAATCATTATAAATGTTAATGTATGCTATCTTGTTGGTTGAATGAGAGGCATCAGTTGTACAGCAAATAAATTTATTTATTGTTAATCAAGCCACCTTGGTCCTTAATTGGTTGTTGTTGATGTGATGATGATGATGATCATCATCATCATTGTCATGCTCCACCATTGGAAAAGTGGGCATTAAATATCCAGAGAAAACTCCCCAGGGAGAAAACCTAAAAAGAGCAATATGAATTTACTGCATCTGTGCTGCAAAAATCTGGATTGCCCCTAGATGTAGGAAACAAAGAAAACTGCCATTCAGATTTAGTATGCTTAACTGCAACTGTTTATTGATTTCAAATCTCAGTTTTAGGTTTCAGATCATTTATTGATTTCATTTGCTTGGAATTGTAGAGCTTTTGTAGAATAGAGTTTGCTCTGAGGACACCTAAAAAACATGGTGATCCTGTGAAATTTGTGATGATTACATACGCAGATGTAATTTTGACAAAAGCCCTAACCTGGTAAAAGAAGTGATACTCTGATACAGGGTTTTTATTTGTTTTGTTTTTTTGTTTTTTGCAATACTAATTAGATGCAGCAGTGGTTTTTTAAACAGGTAAATGTTTAGATTCAGAATAAGGCAGTTAATTTTGCCTAGATATGATTTATAAAATTGCATGTACCTCCCTCCCTCAATGCTTTCAAATTATGGTGCTGGAGAAGCCTCTTGAGAGTCTCTTAGACTGCAAGGAGATCAAATCAGTCAGTCCTAAAGGAAATCAACCATGACTGTTCTTTGGAAGGACAGTTTCTGAAGCTGAAGCTCAAATACTTTGCCCACCTAATGAGAAGAGAAGACTCATAGGCAAAGACCCTGATGTTGGGAAAGGAGAAGGGAATGGCAGAGGATGAGATGGTTAGATGATGTCATTAACTCAATGAAAGTAAATTTAAGCAAACTCCAGGAAATAGTGGAGAACTGGGGTCGCAAAGAGTCAGATATGACTTAGCGACTGAACAACGTTTCCTCAAAGCCTTAGGCATGGCCCCCAAAACACCTGAAGTTGCTTGGAAAATATATTTTAAAAAGTATTTAGATTAAGTATATCGCTTTAATTTTAAAGTAAATATTTTTTTTCTCTTCAGATTCCAACAATTTGTTTATGTTGGCTTCACCTATTTTTGTAGTGCATCTCCTAATGTATCACTCAAAGATCAAATGTAGCCCTAAGCCTAAAAAAAAAAAAAGTATGTTCTGATATACAAGCACTTATCCCAGATGAATTGCTAGTCCCAGAAAATAATTAATGAGAACTGCATTTTACTGCTGTGCACTTTCACAGAGCTTAAAAGGACCACTAAGAGCTTTTGATTAACCTGTTGTGCTTTCCCTTTTGTCCTTTAGCATGGCACTGCACTTCTTTTTTTTTTACATTTTTTCCTGGCACTCCCAGAATCCATTATTGATCAAACTCTAGGAGAACAAGAATAATATGCACACCAGTATATCTGCATTCTGCAAAATGTTGTGATATGATCCACTATTAGAGATAGATGCACAAACACACACACATACGCACATGCATATACACACATACCCCTACATTAAAAGCAGGCAGGAAAAGTCATCACCTTTATATCTAACTAAGTATAGATTTTAGATTTCAAAGAGAACTTTAAATTAGTTTATATTTCATTAAAGAAGCATGGTAAATGTTTCTAAGGCTTAAGCTTCCTCCCATCTAAATGTAGGAACAGATGAAAGATTATTATTTTACTAATAACAGATCCACAAACAATAGACAACTAAATTGTTTTCCGGTAACCATCTCGCTGTGATTCTGACATAAATTGATAAGGCTTTTGAATAATGTATTACTGAGCTGTTACCTTACTTGCAGCTTTGGCCCTTTCACATGCAGCATTTGCTCCAATCAGGCACTGGTGAAATGCTGCCATCTTTTTTCCATAAGGTAAATATTTGGTGCAGTCTCTGTTTCTGCTGACCTCATAGACCAGTGATGGCGAACCTTTTAGAGACCAAGTGCCCAAACTGCAACCCAAAACCCATTTATTTATCGCCGGGTGCCAGGTGGGACGTGGCCCACTGGGTGGGCGTGGCTGTGGTGGTCATGGCAGATTGGGTGGGTGTGGCCAAAGTGGCCGTGGTCACCTCGGTGTTGCTCGTGGGGAGGGACACCTGTGGCGGCCAGGCAGAGTTGGGGGAGATCCAGGGGGCCTCTGGCAGGTGGGGTGATGGGCAGGAGGCTCGTCCTGTGGGGTGAGGTGAGACGAAGCAGGGAGGGGTGCCATTGCCATGGAGCAAGGCGAGGCAGGGGCCAGGGCAGCTGCTGCCTGACACCATCGGCCCCCGCACACAGAGGCCAGCGAGCGCATGGGGGCCGACGGTGTCTGTCAGCAGCCACAGCCTGCTGGCTCCTTGACCGGCACACTCTGGACAGCTTGCTGACAGCTGAGGAGGTGATACAGTGGGTCATGCCTGGGAAGAGGAGAGCATGCGAGGCCAGGAGGGACAGAACCAGGGGGGGAGGGAAACCAGCCGTGCCGGGATGCATCCGGCCATGTGGGACCTCGGGCGGCTGGTTGAAGAGGGACGGTTGCCATCTCTGGGGCATGGCATGTGTGCCCACAAAGAGGGCTCTGAGTGCCGCCTCTGGCACGCGTGCCATAGGTTCGCCACCACTGTCATAGACACTTCCATGCATTTTTCTTGGAAACTATTCAGAAGTGGTCCTTGATTACTTATAGGATGTTTCCCACTATACCTCTGGTATTTCCTGGAGGCCTCCCATCCAAGCACTAGGCAAGCCTAACTCTACTTAGGTTCTCAGTTTAGATAAGATCGGTGAGGTATTGCCCCTGCTACCTAGTTCTTTAAGTAGATGAGCTAAGACTGCAACCTTTTTCATTTTGTGACTGGCAATGCTAGCACTCTTCAGGGCTTGTGGACTCCCTTTTTTCTGTTCAAACTAACTTTTGTTTCTCTCTGCCTCCTTGCCTTCTGGGTTCAAATAAGCCATAACTGTCTCCCTACTTCTACCCCCTTCCCCATACATAGGCTGTATATTTCTATTTGGTTGCAGCTGTTGGGAAAGTATCTGTTGCAAAAGGATGGCATTATGCCATCATCACAGATTTGAATGAGAAATAATAAGCAAAAATAGTGATACTTTGATAAATAGCTTTTTTCTTACACCAATTTGTTTGCTTGTTTTATTCAAAGTGACCAAATAAACACATTTCATCATAGATGAACAGACTTACAACTGTTCATTTTGTTGACTGTTCGAAGCTGCAAGATGCTGAAAAAAAGTGACAACAGGTCCTTGCACTTATGTCTGTTGCAGCATCCCCACGATCACATGATCACTATCTGGGTGCTTGGCAACCAGCTTGCATTTATGATGGTTGCAGAGTCCTGGGATCACATAATTGCCATTGTAACCTTCCCAGCCAGCTTCTGTCAAGCAAAGTCAAGGAGGAAGCTAGCAGGGAAAGTAGCAAGTTGTGATCATATGATGCCACATTTAACAGCTGCACCGCTTAACAATGAAGTTTCTAGTCCAGTTATGGTCATAAGTCAAGAACTACTTGCATTTTGAAAACACAGGGGAAGGGATACTAGAAATTATTGTTTCTCTTCTATGTGAGATATAGATGGGGAGATGTTGACTACTCCAAGAGAAGCTCTAGCTTAAGGCACTAAATTGACTGAACGATGATTTCCGCACTCTCCAATTTATGGGCTGGAGGAGAACTAATTGCCTCATAGTATTCTCTGTCTCTTCTCACCATTATAAAGTTGGCAGAAATTAAAATGAGCACACAGAAAGTCTCAAACACTTTAGAGGGATTATGGAGTGAATATGGAATTGTATGGGACGTGCCTTTTATTAAAAGTATATATATAAGTATATACTGTATATATATTGCATTTCATGTTCACGGCTAAAACTCAAACTTTTTCTAGGAGAAGGAAAAAGAGCTGGAGACAAATGTCTTTCAAAATTCTCCATCAAATTTGTAAGCAGTGAAATTAGATCAGTGATTCTTCAGGGAAAGAAGAATTCTCCAATTTCTCAGGAGGCAGAGATCTATAATGGAAGTTTCCCTAAAGATGTCAACTTAAAATTTAATTTAAATGTGTGGGAAGTGAGTCTGCATGCCAGTGAGATGTGATTGCATTAAAAAAGGCAGGATTTAACACACAAGGGTGCAAGGGCACCATTCTCCAGATATGAAGATTTCTCCACAATTCTCCTTTGCGTCAATTCCTAAAACAACTTTTGCTTTGTCACATCAAATGATAATGTCTAGAAAAGAAATGGGGGGAGGGGTTTGTGCCCACTATTAGCATGAAGAAGGTTTGCATACAGGATACAAAAAACCTATTGGAGGAAAGCTCCAGCTGGCAGTACTGTATTATATAATTAACAATCTCAGTTATTGTCTGATCTATGCTTAAACACTAGGACAAATCTGAGTTAAAATATATACTTTGAAAATTTAGACTTAGATCCTGCTTCTTTCATTTTTCTCTACTTTGTAAACATTTTTATGTGCCTGGCATATTTTGCTGGCAAGAGTATAGTGCTAATCAACAATCAATTCTACTGCAACCTTATGCATATATCCTCAGAAACTACAGCCTGTTTTGTTCAAAAGTTTACTTTTAGGAAAGCAAATTCTTGAAATCCTGCCTATACAATTGGCAATATTTAGGTTTGCAATTTTTATTTAGGGAAATGTTCCAAAGCTCAGGTTTGAATAAACTGGGTAGAGTAACTAACTTTTTTACAGCATGGTTACTATGGGCTGAGAGGCATAACTTTAAAAAAATATCCTTCAAAAGACACTGCTATTATTTAAGAATCTTTGATTAAAATAAAACTCTTCAAATAATTAAAAAGTTTAGGGAAAAGGAGTTTGATCCATTCAGATGTCTCATTTTTATGAGGTCTTATTTGTCTCAGGATTTTAGGAGGAACAGTCTGTGTCATAAATGTTAAATAACTCAAATAACATATTATGATGGTTCTAAATGGCAATGTCAGTCAAAGTTCATCTACTGCTGCTCCATATATCCCAAGAAACAGGACAGATAAATTATGCAAATGTGCTTAGAACAGAAACATACTTAATCTAAATTCATATTTAATGTTTTAAGATCAAATCATTTCAATATAAGAAACAGCTGGAAACGCTCTGATCATGTTTTGATCCTAGCGCTGTTTTCCTCTCTCATGCGTCCTGAAAATAACAGTGGAGCCCTGGTTTGGATACCATCTGACAAGACAGAGCAAATTGTGGGTTCCTCAAATGACTTTCCATAGTGTTCTTTTTTTTCATATTTATACTAGTTACTTTTTAAGTTGTTTTTAATTATTTTGGATTGTTCTTCAGTGCCATTTTTCATTCAAGTTATTTTACATAGTAGTGGAAACATTTCACTAATATGATATGTAGTTCCTCAAACATATGAAGAAACATTCATTTCATTTTTCTGCTATTTTTTTTACATCTGTTTTATTTTTTTGTTTTCAATGTCATAAAATTACATTCGCCCATTACTAAGAATAATCCTTTTAGACATTCGCTGGCTATAATTTTTGTCTCCCATTCACATGGTATATGTATTCGTGCATTAACTGACTGATTGATTGATTAATGTTCTTACTTCTTGGAAGAAAAAGAATCAAGTATGGTGCGAGCCTAATACAAAATGTGCCATCTTCATTCTGTTGAATACAGATGATCAAATTATATGCTATAAAGGAATTAAATTGGTTGAATCACACAATCTTGGATGGTATCTACCATGTTAGAAAATCAATATACCCTCTTGCAAATATATTGGGAGAAAATTGCCTTGTTTTTATCAGCAAATAAAACAAATGAACAAACATAGAATTATAATTCATTCCACATGATTAATTCTTGTAATAACAATTGAATGAGTTATTTCTATTCCTTTTTTAAAATAATTTATTCAAGTTTCAATTGTTCTCCAGATAAATGTATGTGACCTTAAAAAATATTTATTATAATTACTGGGGGGGGATGACTTTCACTGAGAATTAGAATATAAATACCAATAATAAATAGTTAGAACATGTTGTCTCAAATGAATTACCTATACTTTGTTCCTAAATAGGTACTATTTCTGTCAACACAATGCGAAGTCCTTATACTGCACCAGGAGAAAGTGAGATCTTGGATCTAGATGATGATTTATACCTTGGAGGTTTGCCAGAAAATAAAGCTGGCCTTGTCTTTCCAACGGAGGTCTGGACAGCCCTTCTAAATTATGGCTACGTGGGCTGTATTCGAGACTTGTTTATTGATGGACAAAGTAAAGATATCCGTCAAATGGCAGAAATCCAGAGCACATCTGGGGTGAAACCCTCCTGTTCAAGAGAAACAGCAAAGCCATGTCTAAGCAACCCATGCAAAAACAATGGCATATGTAGAGATGGCTGGAACAGATATGTCTGCGATTGTTCTGGTACAGGTTACCTGGGCAGATCATGTGAACGAGGTAAGTCACTGTCTTCAGACCTTTGGTTTACAGAATGAAACAGTCATGTACATTCTACTGATCTATTATGTGCATTTTTTCTGCATACAATTATATGGATCAATCATTTGGTTGATAATAAACATTATTAATCTATAAAGCACTGAATGAAGCAGTGGACAAAATACTCCACTGAGAAAAGAAAACTACCATGAAAATGATCTAATCTTCACATACAAATTATTAGTGAATGGAGCAAACTGATTTAGAATTTTTTTTCTTTATTTTTCTTTCAAAAAGTGGTATCTAAGGAGAATATTATTAATGCAATATATATAAACAATAATAATACTATATCATTCATTGCCTTCTAAAACCTAGGAACAATTTGCCTGGTTTATTTTGCTGGTTATAAAAATCAGGAAGGTGTCAAATAGACCTTGCAGTATTGGTTAAATAAATAATGAAATTTATAAATAATATTTGATCAACACTATAACTATAAAGCTGTCAACAATAAAAAGCTTTGCAAGGGTAGTTTGCTTCAAAGGTAATGAAATGTGAGTGAAGTGCTCCTACAATGTGGTTTCATGATTATGGTCCCCTACCTCTAAACAATGAAGTGGATGTGGTACGTTGTTTTATTTAATGCCAATTTGTGGGCCTGTTCTAATGTCCAGGGATTGGAAGAGACTTCTGTCTATGGAAGTGTCAGAGAAAGCTCAGAATCAAAATGAAGTGTCTCAGTAAGACAAATTGCGCCACCATTGTGTTCACCTCACATATTGTAACACTTCACCATAGAGGCCTAAATGCAAGGCACATTGCATAGATCTAGTAAATAGTAATTTGTCATAGAGCCCTAGTTGACCACCACATTCATTTTCAAAGCAAGTAACTCACAATGACATTATGGTTTTCGCAGGATACCAAAAAGGAGAATACTTAAGAGAATGTATGGATTATCAGTACTAAATAGAGAACAAGGTTTCAGTCTGAGATGTTTTATTTGGCCCACAAAGTGAAAGAAAGATCTCAGAATGAAATTATAAGGTTGGTAAGGAAAAGAAGCAGAGGTTTCTAGTCCTGGAAACAGAAGCAAAGTAGAAACAGCTATATAACAATCATGAAGAATAGTTTACAATAGTTAATGCAAAGAACCTAAACATTTAGGCAAAGAACAAAAAATAACAATTGCTATCCTAACTAATGGATAACTAATATAATTTCAGAAAAATATTACTAAATAAAATGTCTACTAAAGAAAGAGTAATTTGACAGGGACATTCAGGAATGATCAAAACAAAGAAGACAGCAGTATAAAGGAATTCTATAGCAATTTTTAGAGCACTTGGTTATCTTAGATCTCTGAATCTAAGGCAGAGGTCCCCAACCTTTTGGGTACCAGGGACCGATTCTGTGGAGAAAAGTTTTTCCGTGGACTGGAGAGTGCATGGGTTTGTATGCTGCCTGCATCCCACGGATGAGGCTTTGCTTGTTTGTGTGGACCGGTTATTGGCATGCCGCGGCCCACGGACCTGGGGTTGGGGACCCCTGATCTAAGGCTTCAAAAGTCATAAGGCTGATACTTCATGTAGTATGATAAGACTTTGCTGTAACGTTGTTTTTACCTTTAGCATTTCCCAATTTGGCAGTTTTCAGTTATGTGGCCTTCACTTGTCCAACTACGTTACACAGTTTGGTTAAGTCTCTGTCAGAGAGAATTGAGCTATTTTCTTGCCAGCACTTTAAATCCACCAATTCAACCATTCTACCATAGGCCACAATGAAGGCTTACGATCTGATAAGCATTGTCAGATACCAGCATTTGGATAGGAGTAACCTGTAATGTAGTTAACAGAAGGAATATATGACTTTCCTTAACTCAATCAGCAGAAGCCTTATTAATGCTGACTTTAGTAGATCTCTTGTGTCTAAATGTTTCTCAAATCTTTCTCTGTGCTACGGCATCAGAATAGAGTCTAAAGGAAATAAAAGGTGTAAATTAGTCATGGACAGAGATCCAACGCCTCTGAAGTCCTCTGTTGTAGTTCTTATTGGTAATTGATCATGTTGCAAGACATTTTCTGACATCTATACTCTAGCCGTTGTACCAAATGTTTCATTAACCTAGCTCCCCAGAATACCAAGGAGCTGAGACAAGCTTTATGGTTTAATCAAAGACATTTGGGAGCGATCATCTCCAATCTTTCTGGTGGAGATGAAGATCTTATTAGGACTACTACCTGCAACAAATTCCCTGAAAAGGCTCCGAAAATGTTCTAGATTCACAGTCCCAGAGGAAATCAGTCACATTTATTTTCCACTCCAGCTGAGGTTATAGGTAGTTTTAAGGTGCAGCTTCTTCAAGTAGTGATTTGTCTATGACAGTGGTGTCAGAGAAAATGACTTTTTCTGTGTGTATGAGCATCCCTAAGAATCCAGCTTGGGGAAAGATAAGTGAAGCAGGATTTTAACTTTAATTGAAAAACAAGAAAGAAAATACATGACGGAGAAAGACTGAGCTAAATATTTAGCTAGTTACTTCCTCCTAGAAGGAGAGCCAAGTACAAAGGGTCCATTTATATGTGCATTAGGATTAAAGAAGAGCCTGATATTAACAATGTGCTTGACCACAGAGCTCCCTTGCCCCGACTTTGAGATTGTAATTGAGAATAGGTCAGCACATTGGTGCCTCTATCTTGGGGCCAGGTTCATTTATTTATCAGTCCAATCTGCATGCCACCCAGCAGCCGAACGTCACTGTAACAGTGAGATGGGCACCATCTAAATTTAATAAATAAATAAACTCCAATGACTTTGGGCAGCTTCCAGCAGGAAAATAACTACATACCCTCCTCTATTCTGATTCTTTTGGAGAAGGAACCTGGAGAAGGAACCTGCAGAGTTCCAATTGATCCTTCTCTTCTCGTCATGGGTCTCTGTGATCATTTCTCCTTTTCCTGCCAGAGAAAACAGAGCCTTCCTTGGCACTCAAGGTTGTTCTTCTTTTCTTTGACTCTAACGGGAAGGTATTCCACAGACGGATATTTCTAACTGTGATTGCAATGCTTCCCACCATAGATTATAACCATACTTGGCTGGTGCACAGTTGCGGTCTTCCACATGATGAGGAACTTTGTGCAATCAGATTTCTCAGCATGTGGGATACTGTCAATTTCAATTCTTTGGTACAACCTATGCTAACATTGACTACACAACATTACAAAGTCTTATAATAGGCTACTAATTTATCACCTACCATACCTAGAAAATGAGAATTGATTCTCAATAAAATGTCATTATTATTGCATCTTCATAATGTGAAATAGTGACCATAGTGCAATAGTGCAATAAAATTCAGCATTCAGACATGGGTTAACTTACATAGCAAGTTCCGCATAGTTATATTTCACTTCAAAGAAGGGAAATTCTCAGAACTGAATAGACTGATGAAAAGAAAACTCAAATAGGAAGCCAAAAGGGCAATCACTCTCCAGAAAGCTTGGCTGCTGTTTAAAATCACAATAATAGAGGCTCCAACATAATCAAAGGTTGATTCTGAATAAGTTTAATAGCCATAGAATAAAAAGGTAGGCCATCTTGTAGATAAGCAATGGGGTAAAGAATGGAAAATAAAGAGTAAAAGTAAATGGTCATTTCTCACAATGAAGAGAGGTAACTAGTGGGGTCCCCCAGGGTTCTGTCTAGGATCAGTGCTTTTTTAACATATTTATAAATGACCTGGAATCACCTGGTGCTTAATGGAATAGCCAAGTTTGCTGATGACACTAAATTGTTCTGAGTGGTAAAAACAATAAGGGAGTCTGAAAAGCTCCAAAGGAATCTCTGCACATTAGGGGAGTGGATATCAAAATGGAAGGAGCCATTCAATGTGAACAAGTGTAAAATAAAGCACATTGTTGCCAAAAGCTCCAACGGTTTATAAAAACTAATAGGATCAGAAGTGAAAAGGAAAGAGTTCATGGAATGATGATAAATAGTTCAGTGAAGATGCCAACATAGTGCACATCTGTTGTAAAAAAAAGGCCAAAAGCTTGTTAGAGATAATAGAAAATGATATTGGAAATAGTGATACCAATATTATAATGCCCTTTATATAAATCATTGGTGCAACTACATCTAGAATATTATGTGCAGCTCTGGTTGCCATACCTCAAAAATGATGTAGTAAAGCTAGAGATGGTTCATAGGAGAGCAATTAAGAGGCTCAAGGGATGGGGCAGCATCCCTATTTGAGGACTGTTTGGTCTAGAAAGGAGGCAAAGGGAAGGATATGGTTGAGGAATACAAAATTATGCATGGTATGGATAAAATGGACAAGGAGAAACAATTTTTCTCCTTCTCAAAGTAGAAGGGCAATTCAGAAATAAACCTCCATTTGAGCATGTGCGAGAAATAGGCGGGGATAGTGATGCCCAGCCTATGGCGCCATACGCAGTAGTTCAGTAGGCAGTGAGGAGTGGAAGGAGAAGGTTGTATTGTAGCTGATTCATCTGCTAGATCAATTGAAAATGAAGCCTGCCATAGAAAATCCCACCAAATGTGAAGTGTGTGCAGTAATACGATTCCTGTGTGTGAAAAAACTTGATGAATCACAACTGCCAAAAGTTTTTTCACACAAAGGAATCTTATTACTACATGCACTTCACATTTCTATGGCAAGGTTCATTTTCAACTGATCTAGCAGACAAGTCAACTACAACACAACCTTCTCTTTCTACTCCTTACTGCCTACTGAACTACTGTGCATGGCGCCATAGGACAGGTGTTGCTATCCCCGCCTATTTCTCGCACATACTCAAACGGAGGTTTATTTCTGAATTGCCCTGGTACTACATTAGTAGAGAGCATTCTAACCTATTGTATTTGTGTGTGGTTTGCCAACTGCACAGTAGCAGATAGGAAAGCACTCCAGAGGACCATTACCATCGCCCAGAGGATTATTGGCTGCCCTCTCCTCCCCCTCCCTGATGAACTGTACAGTTCCGCTGTCTTAGGAAAGCTCAAAACATTCTTAAAGACTCATCTCATCCCGGACATTCTTTTTTTGAACTATTACCATCTGGCAGACGGCACAGGATAATAAAAACAAAGACAAATAGGCTGAAAAACAGTTTTTATCCCAGAGCCGTAACCATATTAAATACTACTGTATAGTGCAACATTGAAGTGCAATATGAGGGGCAGCGCAATGGTGAATAGAATGTGAAAGATGTGTGTATATAATGTGTGTTTTTACTTGTGGTTTTTACTTGTGTGTAGTGTGCACTATGGCACTTAATTTCATTGTGGGATACACAATGACAATAAAGATATTCTATTCTATTCTATTCTATTCTATTCTATTCTATTCTATTCTATTCTATTCTATTCTATTCTATTCTATTCTATTCTATTCTATTCTATAATTAGAGGTCACCAAATGATATTGAGTCCTAGAAGAATCCAGACAGACAAAATGAAGTACTTTTTCATACAACATATAATTCAACTGTGGAATTCACTGTCGTAACATGAGGTGCTGACTTGGCTGATTACAAAAAAAGAGTTGGACCATTTCAGGAATATCATAAGAGATCAAGGGCTATTAGTCTTGGTAGGAGTGACTAACTTTGAAAACGATCTGATGGGAGACTAGTAGGTTTCCTTGTGCAGTTCATGAGCTATCGTGATATTAGACTGCTGGGCTAGATGGTCAGGAATCCCATCCTTATGTTCTTATGTTATATCTGCTATGCATGCATACATTTTTATTATACAAGAATTGCTTTTTAGTCAAAAACACTATCAGTGCTGCACACCTGACTATGAATGGCTATGTGGCAACTCCTTCAACAGCATAACATTCCCCAAATTAAGATTATTTACATTCTACCAATTTGTGATCATTTTGCTATGATCTCAGACAATTAGAAATCATATTGATGTGATTATGTCAGATTGTATGCAATTCTTAGAAGTATTGATGACATTTTATCTCATTCTTCCCTCCCACAGTCCTTTCTCCTTTCTTGTAACTCTCAGATCTGTTTTATACGAAGAAAATCCTACTGCACAAAGTCATGTTCACTCATATACCAATGACTGTAGTTATTATACTATGTAGTCAATCAAATTTAGCTATGGCATGTGGCAGAATAAATTCACCACGCAGGTAAAGATTTTTCCCTGCACTTGATTTGCATCCCCCCAATTAGCTTTAAAAATGTCAGTGAAAGCCTGAGCAAAAATCCCACTTTCTCTCTTTAGGACTAGCTGAGGCAGAGCCTCCCATTTTGTACTGTTATAAATAAAATCACATCCTCTGAAGTTTATTTCTTGTTTTAGAATAGGAAACCTTTTGGCAGAAATCCAGGTATTCCAATGTCTCTTGACTTTTCTATTACTGATAGACCACGCTAACGGGGGTAGGGGGGTGGGGTGGGGGCTGTTACTAGACTGTCAACTGAATTAGAAAACTCTTCAATTAAATAGACATAGTGTACCACCCTGTGGCAAACTCCTGCTATTACACATGTGGTTCCACTCCCAGGCACTTTCAAAGACAAGAGCGTGGACAGCAAAGAGAGGATTGTGAACAGAAAAAAATCTGCAGCTTTAAAAATAAAAAACTAAGGAATTTTCGTGCAGGTCATGTGGTCCCTGAAAAAATGATAACAAGCATATGCAAGTCTATAAAATAAAAAGCAACTCTATAGAAGTTTAATAAACTGCCTCAACAATAACAAAAATATTTTCTAAGTTTTTTTCAATAA
Organism: Azemiops feae; assembly: GCA_023970755.1. NCBI lineage: Eukaryota > Metazoa > Chordata > Lepidosauria > Squamata > Viperidae > Azemiops > Azemiops feae. The sequence continues at coordinate 609,502 of JALGBA010004225.1, forward strand.
ACTAATGAATTGCTTTCTTAGTTCAAGTTGCCTGTCTTTTTAAATCCTGTTTTTATTATTTTTATAATTAACTCCAGGCAACAAATGTAGCATGATTTCAGCATTTTCCACAATTTAATTTTCTGAAACACAGACTTTGAGCTGCTGGGACCAATATTAATCTGATGTACTCACAATGTTATCTGGCTATTTTTCCTGCAGATATCTGTAGTATTTATTCAGCACATGGAATATTGTATGTTACCCTAGAGCTTCCCTATCTGGAGGAAGTTATGCTCAAAGCATTTCTTTTCCTCCTCCTTCAATAATAATTGTATCCCAAATGGTCATGCATTGATATGATTACAACTTCTGAGATTCCAAAATACAATAAATCCATCCTTTTCTACAGAATTATCATACTACCCATGTGTGCCTGCTGATAAAAATTTCTAGCCAATAAGCATAATAACACCATTACAGTTGCTGCATGAAATAAAAGAAAAGGGCAGCAGACGTGTGTGTTTACTTCAGTGAATAAAACTCCTTCTGGAGAAATAAAGGAGAATCATGTTGAATGGAATAAGGAATTTGTGCAATATGAGAACCAAGGGCTATAGTAGATGTTCACTAACTGTTATATTTTAAACTAATTTAAATCAGGAGCAAAGCAACATGTCTACTTGATTAAAGAAATAGTTTAGTCTAGTGGTTCAGATTAGAAACCAGGAGACTGTGAGTTCTAGTCCTGCCTTAGGCATTAAAAGCAGTTGGGTGACTTTGGGCCAGTCACACTCTCTTAGCCCACCGTGTGAGGCTCAGGAGACAAGCAGCTTAGTCAAATTCCTGTCACAACCAAATGGATCAATATTTGGTTGATTTGAAAAAAAGTGGATCCTGCACTTACAAGAAAAGTGCTAGGAAGAAAAATAATTGTCCCCTTCTCTATTCTGGATCAAAGCAAAAGGTAAGTTTTCATTCAGGGTCCTGCAATAGTCAATGTAATGTTCCTAAAGTCAAAACCTTGAGCACTATTCCTAATTTTTATAATTTTCACAAGTTGCAGCCCTCTCCTGCCTATTTCCACACAATATCTGACATTCAAAGATACACTGCTTTTACGACTTTGAAAAAAGAAAGACCAATTTAGCTAATATTACATAGGGTAAGAGTAACAGAAAATTTTTCTAATACACCTTCCTATTTTCTGAAACTGGATGAAATATCACAAAGAAATATTATTTCTTGACGATCCTGCCCCCTCTAATTTGTCTGATGTCAAGCAAACAATATCCTGTTGTTCTATTCATGCTCACTCTTTCTTGGCAAGCTCTATTCTTCCAAGTGATTTCGTGGGAATAATAAGGGATGACATTTTCATTCTTGGGCATTTGCACAGAATTAAACATTTGGCTTGAGACCCAGGAGCTGCAATATTTATGCAGGAAAAATGGACTATCAGTGATTACCCTATTTGGTGTTTGAGAAATGCTCTGCAGGAGATTCTTTCCTAGCATTAGCTCCAAGCCTGAGAGGACAGTTAGAAAGCTGTCTTCCTAAAAAAAACTTCTTCGATATCACCATGTTTGGCTCCTACTGATAATCATTCATTTTATTGACTTCTCACTTAGACTGTGCTTTCATATTACTGGTAAATATATACCATTTGTTTGCTGTAACTTTTAGATGCCACTTGAAGCCTCGAAACAGGAGATTCGAATATCTTGCATTAGCTGTAATTGAGTATAAGTAGTCTCTGTGTTTCAAGTTTAATTTTATTTTATAATTGGAAGCTAGAAAGAATTTTCCTTTTCATGTAAGAGAGTTCATAAAAGATGTGGGCCATGGGGAGAGTGGAGAGAAGAAAGCTATTGCCAGTTTTATATTTCTCTCTCTCCCATCCCTGAAGTTGGTTATATTCTCAAATGGGCTGAACATAATAATCTTAGAAGTTGTAGTGTTCTACACATATTTTGCTACTGTGAGTTTTGGCTGATTATGCTGAAAGTATAAACATCAGAGTAATCAGTGGATGGGCTTTGTTTGTTTATGGCAACATTAGCAGATGGCAAGACAGATGTCATGGCAGCATAATTTGGCTTCTTTCTTTATATTTTATTGGGGTTTGCAGTACACGATTACCTTTTGGCAACAGCTTTCACAGGTGTTCATTTCTCAACAGGCTAGGAACAGCAATAAAAAGGGCAATATGAATTAAATGAATGAAAATTACAAGGGGGTAGCAGAGATGCTAAGATGCAGATTTTTTTTCGTTTGGCCTACACCCTTTTATTATCTGTATTAGATGAAAAAGAGGGGGTCAGCCAAACAGCTTACATGTCTTCAGCTAAATAAAACAAGTACCAAATATTCAGTATGATCATGTGATCACTGTAATTAATAGACCAAACAGTTTATAAAAAGTAGGCAAAAGTGGGGAATCAAGCATTTAAACTGGTATGCACAGACCAAATATCTAAACAGCCCTTCAAATTGGATTTCAAATGATAAAACACATGTGCAGAGCAGTGTGCACACTAAAGGGGTATCCTTCTAGCTTTGTAATATTTATTATATATTTATTTGCAAAAATAAAAGCACGTAGCATTCATTTCTGGTATATTCTATTACAAATAAAATAAAACTCAAAAGAACATAAGTATTTTACAAAAATGATGCATCTTGCAGAACAGAATTAATATTTGAATGAATTTATTTCCAGAAATAAACCATTAATATCAATACTCTGTGAAAATTCTTCTGTGCATTAGCAAATTCATTAGCAAATCCATTTCTCCATTTTTCATAATCCCCAAAATTACTATTATTTACTTTCAGGATAAAACTTCTGAAAACTTACTAATGTAATTCCTTCTGCCTCTTCTACCCCAGTCCTTAAGGGACAATTGCTCTCTTGTGTACTTTAAAAAAGCCATTTCCTCCCTTTATAACTGTTGCACTTCTAATGCAGAAATGATGGTAAAAACATTTATTCCCTGCCCTACATGCTGCAAGCTGCCTAATGAGCAAGATATTATTAAACCTTTTTTTTCCTGTTGTTTGGACTATAACTTTCTGCTCCATTGCTGTTTGGCTTTCCAGTCCCTTTGGAATTGAGACTAAGAGTGAGAATAGGCCTTTACTATATATCATCTGATCTGAATGAAGTATAAAAACGGGTCCACCTATATTGTTCAGGAGTGGCGACGAAAACCATAATCCATAATCATTCCAGGACATCTACAATATTATTGCTGAGGCAGTGAAAGTATGAAAAAAGGTGTCTAAAACATGTGGCAGAGCATAAACTGATGCTTTGGCCAAAAGAGGGAAAAATTCACACAAAACAAAACAAAAAGAAGCAAATATATCACCACCATTTAATTTACCATTATGCATGACTCTTTAACAAAAATTTTAGGCTTATCATATTTTCCAGACCTGAAAGATTGTATAATATTATTGATAATCTGGTTTTCCATAAAACCCATACCAAATTTCATTATAAGTCCAGGATGGGCAATGCACAAGCAGCCACAATCCCCTGTCTATTATTTCTCTACATTAATGATTACATGGACATGATCAGCCTTTGGGAGGCACAATGCCTTCTTTATGACCAGAGTCTCAACACTGTCTCCTAAATGCTTGAAAATATTTGACCAGACCCACTCAGTGACATCCGCATATCCCTGGATATACCCTGTATCTATTAATGTCCATAGTAATTTTTGAAAGAAAGAAAGAAAGAGAAAGAAAGAAAGAAAGAAAGAAAGAAAGAAAGAAAGAAAGAAAGAAAGAAAGAAAGAAAGAAAGAAAGAAAGAAAGAAAGAAAGAAAGAAAGAAAGAAAGAAAGAAGGAGGGAGGGGGGAGGGAGGGAGGAAGGAAGGAAGGAAGGAAGGAAGGAAGGAAGGAAGGAAGGAAGGAAGGAAGGAAGGAAGGAAGGAAGGAAGGAAGGAAGGAAGGAAGGAAGGAAGGAAGGTGTCCATAATAAAAATTGCCTGTTCCTAAGACTGAATGAAGCCTGTTCCCATGATTGGGGGGATGGCATGTATACTTGTTAACCAGGCTTTGGAGTTTAGTAAGTCAAGTGATATTTTTAAATGTATGTTTTCGGGGAGGCTAATAGCTAAATAGAGAAGGTCACATTATACATATTGTATGTGCAGGCCTGGACTTCTCTCCTCAAATCTCCTCTCTTCTCTTTTTTATTTTTAATGGTGTTGGAATGTTTATATTAGGAGATGGTAAGTAATTGAGTAGTAGATGAATGCAGCATTTAAAACAGATAGAATATTTAACATTCTATCCTTGGGTGATAAAATGTATTTTGTTTATAAATGTATGAATTGCTGTGGAACCATATATAAACAACAGTATAGATATAGAATATTGTTAAGCAGGCATTGGAAAGGAAAACATAAGCATATCTTTCATTTGATAATAGTTATGTTACTGCTGTTGTTATTTTCTATTAAGTTATTGGTGTTAACAATTCTTCTTCAGATTCTGGGCAGAGTTTGATAACTAGAAATAGCAATCCATCAGGTTAATCAGAACCTGCCATTTTTATAATGCAGACTGCCCAATTCTTGTCACATCTCCTATTTACAATGTCCAGGAATGCACTTGGAAACAGAGATTTATCATGCCCTTTGTGTTTCACTCTCTATAGTTGGTAGGATATGCTCACCTTGATGCAGCACAAGATTTGTAAACCTGGTTTAATATATCTTGATGTAACTCTTGGTATCTTTTGTAGGCTTTTCACCTTGCAGAGGTCCAAGATGGTAAATTTCTTATCATTTTTCTGCTTGTATACTTTTAGAGGCAACTGTTCTAAGCTATGATGGAAGCATGTTTATGAAAATTCAACTCCCTATGGTGATGCACACAGAAGCAGAAGATGTCTCCTTACGGTTCAGGTCTCAGAGAGCATATGGCATTCTGATGGCCACGACTTCAAGAGAATCTGCTGATACATTGCGTTTAGAGCTGGATGCAGGACGAGTTAAGCTAACAGTCAACCTAGGTAACATTCTTCCCCCTCTCCCATCCCAAAATTTACATTTCAAACATCCTTTTTTATCTTTGCCTGCTAGCATCAATTCAATAGCCTGTTTGACACTGAAAATAACTTGTCTTTTATATATGAAACTTGTACGTGTGTGTGTGTATGTGTATTTGTAATATTATTCCATTATTTATTTATTTATTTAGTTGGGATTTATATTCTTTTATTTTTGTGCATTCCTTTACAACCCATTACAATTAATTTTGAGCTGCAGCCTGTTCTAAAAAGAGAAGACCAGCACTTCAGTGGTGTTAATGGGGTATTCCGTTTTGAAAAAAAGTGTACCTAAAATGATTTATCCTAACAGATATGTCCATTTTGCTAGAAATCAAGTATTCCTTTGGCACAAGATACAAGTGCCTGTTCAGTACCAACCTCCACTTCTGTTCCTGAAAAGCTGTATTCCTGGCTCTGTGTTTGTGTTTGGCAATCTCTCACCAGTTATATAAACAGTGAAGAAACTAACACTCTGTGGGAATACCATGTTATTGTCAGTGTCATGGATGATGATAGTCTGAGAGTGGTCCAAAATAATAAAAAAAATTCCCTGGCTTTTCTGTGTGGCCTACAGTCAGAAACCACACCTAAGTAAGTTACTCGCGAAAACAAAGTTTATTCTCAAAATGTTCACAAATATGTCAGAGCCATCCTGATTATAGTTTACTGTTTCTAGCAATTTCTAATAATTGCAGTTTATGTAAAATGTACGCACAAGTATAGAAATAAGATACCTTGCAAATCTATACCACAATTATAAGTGACATGTTTGTTTGCCATGGTCTTCTCTCTCTGTAGCAGTCTGTCATTCTATGTTATCAAAATCATCTTTCTTCCCTGCTTTCTGTTGTTTCTTAAAAATGCTCCCACAAACTTCATGTTGGTTTTTCTGTGTGTCACAAATAAGACAACCCTTCAATGCCCAAAGTCTGCGGCCCTCAGCAAACAGCCATGTGAACACGAACCACATAAACTCTTCTGCAGAACCAAGATCATGCTTTCTAGGGGTGTTTTTGTTTTTTGTAAACAAACTCCTTTCTTCATTCACAAAGCTCATATACTGTAGGTTTTCTTGAAGAGCTTCATTTTTTGAGAATACTTTCCAGACCATTCATGCAGCATATTGAAAAGCTAACCTAAGTGATTTCACTTTTAATTTGGAAAAAAAAACACACTAATAGGACAGTTGATATATTCAAACCCCATTTCTAAGGAACCTCGAATGGTTGAATTTTGATTGTGTTAAGGAGATTTTGCAGTGGGGAATTCTTCTAAGTTTTACCTAGAGCCCTCTTGTGGCAAGTTTAAGTTACTGCAGGCTGCTATATAGTTTTGAGTTGAGAAAATGGCAGCGCTGACAATGAAATGGGGGCTATTTCAAGAGAGCTTTCTGTAGACAGAGGCGCATAGGGGATGTTCCTTGGCTGTTTGCAACCACTTTTCTGATGCGGTTGACGACACATGACAAACTCAGCTACATGGAAACAAAATCTAAGGTTTTTTTTCTTTAAATGTCTATAAATCCTTAAAGACCTTGAAGAGGAATAATTAAAATGCTGATTATCCGAGCATAAATCATTCATCCATAGAAAACCTAGCAGAGTATACATACAGAAGCAATGGAACAAGAGCAACGGTTTTCTTTTTACAAACCTTATTCATTCTGAGATTCAAAAGTCACTATTGACGCGTAAGTGTGGGAAAACAGACAAAAAGCAAACCATCAATCATAGATTTGATTCAGAATAATTATACTTTAAAAATAAAGATTACATGAAAGAATCACTTTCCAGCTATTTATGAATTGTTTAAATGGAGTTACAGATATTCTAGAAATTGAGAAGAAATCTAAAGTAGTTTAAGTATGGCATTTTAAATGTTGAAAAATATATCCTCCTTTGAGGTAATACCAGTGGCCCAGAATGTGAGATTTTAGCCTTGGCGAGCACTATTCCCCATTGTGACGGAGCATTTTTTGAAATTATAATAGAGATCTCTTTGTTCTTTCATATATGGGAGAGAATGTTGCAGCCAGCTTAAATCCACTGACTGGAACCATTGCCACAAACAATTTTTCTCACTTAGATTTGTCACCATGTAGCTTTGTTTGAAATTGGCCATTTTTTTTGTTATCCTATTATCACTTCTTCTACTTCTAAAGTCTTATCACCATATAACTGCATTCTCTGGTAATACGGAAAGAATCAAAACATATATAGTGGCCATGTTTGCATGTGTCTGTCCCCGGAAGGGTGGAATGTGATTTTACTGGATGTCTGCAGCTAATACTTTGAAGGATAAATTTTCATTTCTCATCTATTCTTCCCCATCTAGACTGTATCAGGATTAACTGTAATTCCAGTAAGTGCCTATTCAAAATTTTTAAATTTATTATTCCTCCATTATGAAGTATTTGAAAACTTTAGATTATATAACATGCCGCATATCATTTTTGCATAATAGAATGACTTTCATGGGATGGGAGGTACCTTGGGAAAAATGTCATGGATACAAAAAGAAACCATAACATCAACTCTGCCGTGACCCCTCCATACTCCCAAATAATGCTTTAGAATAATTTCAAGAATGTTGGCAGAGATTTTTGGAGTTTCAAATCAATTTTGAAAGGAAAAATATTTTTATTAATATCATTGTATGACCAATTAGTTGCTGTTTATGAACATGCACTTGCATGATGGCAAATCCTTAGTCCAAAAAATTTAAAAGATGTTTAAAGTAATTCAATATTTAAATGTATTTCTCATTCTTAAAACAAAAAAGAAATCTTTTTGACTTCCTATTGCAACATACTTAAAGCAAAGCAACTACACACACTTCTAGATAAGCATTCAACAATTATTCTTCCAAATTAAGCGTTTTCTCTGAGTTCTTTCACTAATACATTTTGCTTGAATGAAACGAAAACCTCAGTGAATGTTTTAACAATATTAAAGGTTATATCTGCGTAATGGTTTCTTTTTGATTCTACAGTATATTGTTTTTATTGTATGTCTTGCATCATTTTTACTGGGTAAACTGATAATAAGTTTTTAATCTTTCTGATATTATTTGGATTAAGATTCTATGTTCTGAAAGAGGATTGTGGACTGTGATTTTATTTTGAGTCTGTGGATCTCCCAAACATTCTATAGTAAGTACAATAGATTTTATTTTTCCTTTTGGGGAAGGATGTTAAATGTTGCAGCTTTTACATAGTCAGTGTACATTAACATACAAATAAATGACCAAGTATATGACGGACTTAAACCTACTTATATCAATTTCAATGGAAGAATTTTAAAAGGGATCTTAACAATTCCACCGATAATAAAATTGAAAGATTCTAACTTTAACTAGACTATGTTTTCCATACATCAAACATTGTAACACAATTGCATCAAACATATTGTAACACAATTCAGTGGCATTTAGTAGATTTAAGGGGAGGGAAAAGGCGTGCTTATTGAATTACTGCCAATGGTACTCTGGATTTTTGCTTTGGAACACTCAAAATCTAAATTTTCTTATTCAAAAGGAAAACCCAATATTATTTGCACAATTCTCCAGTTGCCTTCTTGTAATGGGTAAACTGTGAATTATAACTTTTTATGATACTTCCATAAGAAAGTAAAACAAAAAACAAATGACTAACTGGAATAATAGTAAGAAAAAAAGGCATTGTTCCGAATACTTTTTGACAGAAGTTCTTTAATGTAATTGCTAATACAATTCTAATTGCACTGTGTTAGTAATATTTTAAGGGAAAATAGATGTTGAAAACATGAATAGTGATACTTAAAAATCTGGAACTAAAATTAAAATACAATTTCAAAGTAGTTGTTTCTTTGTTTTTATCTCAGAACTGTATATGCATGTGGAGATCAGGCTAATCTCTTCCTTAATGGCTTTTAGAAGCTTATTAAAAGCTTAGCTTTTCTGGATACCATTCCAATATTTCTCACTTACACCATCATTAACTTTTTTTATTTTTACTGTTACGGTTATGTGGTTCTTAATTTTTAAAATGTACTCTAATTATTATTATTTTTGTAATTACATTGTACTGTGGATTTTTTTTTATTTCATATGTTGTACACCACTTGTGAGAATCATGAGAGTGCAATGGGATAAAAATTTAATTAATAAATAAATACATTATTTAAGAAGGGACATAATGTTAATCTTAAGTATAAAAAAAGGTATAGTTTGCCATGGACACAATAAACAACTTTGGTAGTTGAGGGCCAATCTGTTGAAATGTATTATTATATTCCTTGTGAACTGTTCTATTCTTCCTTCCCATGGAAGGGAGAAATTCTTCAGAAGACATCTATGGAAAGCAAAAGGGTATATTTGTTGTTGTTTAAGACCTGAAGTTTATATGATTGTGATTATGATACAGGTAGTCCTTGATTTACAACCATTTGTTCAGCAACCCGTAGCCTTCCCCATCCCAAGGCACCCCATATTGCACATAACATCCACAACAGGGAGAGTCAGGAATGCACGAGCACCTTGTTTAATGACCACAACAACCTATGACTGTAATTTTAAGCTCAATTGTGGCTGTAAGTCGAGGACCCCCATCCCGTACAATGTTTTCTAATAAGTTACAGTTAACGTATACATTTCAGCCATTAATAATGCTCTGATTGGTGCACAATTAGAATACAAAGTCTTCATGAAGATGGACCATTTCACATGGTGAATATTTTGATATGTTAAGAGAAAGGGTGTGAAATACTTCCATGGTCAGGTGTATAATCCATGGTCAAACTGGGCATCACATCTTTTTTGCCAAAGATAGGACAGCTGAGTCACAAAGAAAATGTAAGAATGTTCCAGTTAATATATCATCTGAGGAAATTTTTGAAAGAAGGTAATCTGAATCCTGAACTGAACATAAACAAATAATACTGTTGATCGCATGTAATGGTCCAATATCTCTTTTGCAATTTCCTGATTTCTAACATTTTATAAATTTGATCTGAAATAAAAATTTACAAGTATTCAAAATGCATGTCCAACTTTCTAGAAAAACTAATTTCAAATACAAAATTTCATATCTTAAACTTAAAACCTTTCAGTTTCTGATGTGATATTTTCATTAAATACTTCTGATATATTTCAAATGCTTGCATTTTAGCAAGCATTGAAAATGATCAATTGTAAAATATTATATTCAACCTTTTAGATAACTATTTGCTGTCAAATGGAAATTTATGTTAAATATATCTGTATTTGTGTATGTGTGTGTAATATACATAGAAATGTAAAATCTACAGTGATTATTTGACAATATTTTTAAGGTTTGGGTATACCTTCAGAAAATTTAATATCAACATTCAAAGTAACAGTTGGAGGAATTAATTTCCTTTTATGAAAGGGGAATTTTAATTCTATACTTTAACTTTTTTATTTATACATTATTATATTATTATATAATTATATCCTATTTCAATTGAATTTTATCACTGAAACCATTTAGCAATAATATGTGAATTAGAAAAAGTCATTATTCAAAAATGCAAGTTAAAAACAATAGAAAACAGTTGAAAATTAAAAATCTGTTAGAGATAATTAAGTTGCTCTTATAGAGACAGAGAAACACAGGTCCTGAAGACTATGTATCAGAACTGCCATAAATTTAAAGCTCTAAATAGAAAACAATCCTTGGCTCCATTTTCTGAGAAAGGTATATTTTTATTAGACATCAAATATATTGAGTTAATGCATAGCCAGAACTGAGATTCACACATCAAAATTCCTACTTTATACTTTCCCCACTTTTTCCCTCAACTGTCTCTTATTTCCTACCCCAAGGTAACCAATTAAAATCTTGCAAGCTGTTTTCCTAACAGTCAGCATGCTCTGGTATGCTGCTCCCTCCTTCTTCCAGCTGGGTGACCTTGAAGCAGCTTCTCAAGAAGGCACAGCACCTACTTTCAATTTCCCAAGCATTCCCCTTCACCTCCCTTCTCCATAGTTCATGGCAGACTGTCACCGCATATCAGCAATGCTCAAGCAAGCATGAGGTGGTAGCTGACACTATGTTCTATAGCATGAGACAAGTTGCCTGTGGTAATAGAGGGATATTGAGAAGATTCTCTCCTGTGATCTTAATCCCTGAGCTGATTTATCCTAAGAGAGGTAGTCCCTCAGATATCCAGAATAAGTTATTCAGACTTTTTTTTTTTTTTAACAAAATAATTTTTATTGAATACAAAAAAAAAAGATTAAAAAACATTGAACATAGAGTATCATCTTTGACATACATCTTTGTCGAAACATTCCTTATTATACACATACTTTATACATTTCAGATATTTTTCCTCTATTTACATCCCTTCTAATGACCTTCCTTCTTTTTTTTCCTTCCATTTGTAAAATTTATTCCAGCTTAAATAGTATTCTGTTTCCTCCTGATTTTTTAATTCTTTCGTCATCTTATCCAATTCTGCGCAATACAAAATTTTCCTTATTAACGCATCTCCACTAGGCACTTCATTTGTTTTCCAATTTTGGGCAAACAAAATTCTTGCCGCTGTTATTACATGAATAATTAAGTATATAAATATATATTGTTTATATATTTTTCTAATATGCCAAGTAGTAGCATCTCTGGATTATATTTATAATCTCAGCGGTGAAAATGAATATTTTACCCAAAATTATCTTTCTATTCCAAAATATTCCAATCCAATTAGACAAAAAATTCTTTAAAGAGTTGAATAAGTTAACTTTAGATTTTGGGTGGCAAGGAAGGAAGGCGAGGATAAAGCAAAAGTCTCTACAGGATGCTAAAGAGAGAGGGGGATTAAGCTTCCCGGATTGGGAGTTATACTATCAAGCGGCGGCCCTGACGTGGATCAGGGATTGGATAACATTGGAAAATAAAAGATGTTTACTACTAGAGGGGCACGATCTCCAGCAGGGCTGGCATGCCCACCTATGGACAGATAAAAGTAGGAACCATCAATACTTCCTGAGGCATAAAGTCCGGCAAGAACTAATAAAAAGCTGGAATATAGTTAAATGTCAATACTATACAAAACTCCCAGGCTGGTTCTCACCATTAGAAGCAGTTATATACCCCAACCTTTATAGGCAAGATAGGGTTATCATATACAAAGATATCCTGTCAGAGGAAGGATATCTAAAGCAAAGGCAAGAGCTGAGACAACAGGGGATTGCTTTGGAATGGTGGTCTTACCTTCAGATACAAGCAAGATACGTGAAAGACAAGAAAGAATGGGGATTTAATAGACAAGATACGGGGCTTGATAAAATATTATTAGGCTCGGAGAAAAAACAAATAAAAAAAATATATAAATATATGTTAGAATATAAATTATTTGAAGAACAAGTTAAAGAAACAATGGTTACCTGGGCAATAGATTTGGGGCACGCTATAAACATGGACCAATGGCAGCAAATCTGGGAACGTAATTGCAAAATTACATTGGCAACAACCTATAAGGAAAATCTCTATAAGATGCTCTTTAGATGGCACCTGCCACCGGCTAGGCTCGCAAAAATGTATAGTGGCTACTCACCACTTTGTTGGAAGTGTAAAAGGGAAAAGGGTACTTTTTTCATGTTTGGTGGGCTTGCAAAGAGGTACAGGTTTATTGGCAGAGGGTTTGGAATTGGATAACAGAAATGACGGGTCAAAAAACTCAATATAAACCAGTTATTCAGACTTTTTAAAGATTAATGCCAGGATCTTAATAAGAGTTGGGTGGTAATAACCGCAACTATCACAGTTCTTTCAATAATGGTATCCTAGGATGCTTGTGACTTATGCTGGTGGGTAGTCTAACTACTATATTTTGTACCATTTGAAATTTCTGGATGCTTTTCCAGGGCATGGAAGGGATCACATAAGTAAAGATAGATATAATCACAGAGTTAGAGATCTGCATTTTCAATGACCAGGTATTATTCAAATAAGAGAGGGAGGGAGGGAGAGAGAAAGAGGAAGGACACTGAAAAAAATGTTACTAATGCTGTTCCTTCTAGCTGCAGAGTACTTAGGTGAGCTGGCATCACTGGTGAATTTAAGGAAAATAATAATAATGATTTTTAAAAAAAGAATGGATAGGAGGCAGAATGATAGCCATCTGGAGGGAGCTGCCATAGAGACAAATGAAAAAAAAAAAACAAGTAAATTTTGTAATCAGAAGGATTATAATATCTAACTGGTTGTGAATATTCTTTGAAGAATTATATAAGACTGTCAAATAATGGGGAGACAGCAATTTTTTTTCACCATGTAACTTGGCATTTCTTCCATTTATTATATTGTAGCAGATTAAATTGTGATATAGTTGTAGCATGCATACCATGGATGTAATATAAATGTGTACTCCTATTTATGAGTGTTTTAATGGTGCAGAAAAAGCTCTTGATGTAACACTTTGATATATATCGTTGCTATGAAACTGAGAGTCTTTTCTGTATGACAGGGCAGCTTTTCTACTTTTGTGTTATTATACAGTGATAAATATCTAGTTTAAAAATGTCAGACTCTGATGTTTCACTTTTTGCTGAGATTAGAACATGATCATATCTACGTGAGAATAAAGTCTCAAGCTCCAAAAGCCATTCCTGAAATATCATCATAAAGAATCCTAAATTATTCCTAATTTCATTATGTGTGCTGAGGTTGCTTTTAGTTTAGAAATAATATTATCGGGTTATAACTAAGATATCTCCTTTAATTTTTTATGTCATTGTTTTTTATCTTTATCTTCCTATCCTTTATGAACGAAATATAGGACCCTCCCATTTTACTGTGACAAATTGTATAAAGGTTGAGTTTTGAATGGATAACTGGAACGAGATTTGTCCACTGAGTGAGCTTCAGGCTCTAGAGAAGATTTTATTTCAGCCCTTAAAAAAACCATGCTTGTTTACTGCAGCATATGGAAATTCAGAAATCAGTTAACTGTTGAATTAGACAGATTGACAGATTCATCATCAACTGTTCTTTGTTACTATCCTTTTCCCCCCCAAAAGGACAGAAAATAAAGTGAAAGATAGGCAAACCATTGTGGGAGTGTAATCGCCCAACTTCACATATGAGGTAGGGTAACTAAACACTGATAAATAATAGTATACATTACAATTTGAAATAGTTGATTATTTTCCTTTCAGATAACTCATACCTATCTTCATGGAGCTATGCACAAGGGTGAATTCTGTACTTTTAATTTGCTCCATGCTTTATTTATTGGATTGCTGAATGTTAACTGCAATAGAGGAACTTGCAAATATGAAAATATAGCTCTTTGACTCCATTTTCTTTGGGGTTTTTTTTATTCCCAGGCAGATTGAAAGCCTGCCTGGAGGACACATTAAGAGTGACAAAGCAGTTACCAATAGCAGCAAGGAATCTTAATTACTCTTTTCAAATTCTTGATAGGCATTTTTTCTATTTTTTCTAAATTCCATTAAAGTATGAGGAGAAGCATATGGGTTACTTTAAATATATTAAAATTACAGCTTTTGAATGGTGACTTATGCTTTTACAAACTAAACACCAAATATTGGAACGGAATCATTTCTTCTCCGCCACCCTTGCCTCCCAAAAATTGTAACAGAAAATTATGAGGAGAAAAGAAAGTCTGCAAATAAATATTCAACCTCTGGTCTCATTGAAAGTTTCAAAATAGGTGGTAAAAGTCTTAGTCATTTTGTCCAGTGCAGAAGGCAAAGATCCAATTTCATCTGACAATCCAAGCAAGAAATGAGTCTTGATTGGTTATTTGTAGAAGAAATTAGGGAATAACAACAACAACAACAACAAAAACAAGACTTGCTATGTGGACAAAATGTCAAATCCATTCTAAAGATTAGGCTGACCGTACAACCAGTCCTAACAATAATAATAGCTATAGGGAAAATGTCCTTGTTAAACAAAGGATAAAAGTGATTGGGGATGAATGTAACAAAATATATTTATTAGCATGCACAAACTATACAAAGAACCCAAATAAAGCGAGGTTATTGATGTTATATTCTTGGTACATAGGAAAGATAAAGAAAATACTGTAAGTCATAGAATGTTCCTTATATCAGCATATCTTTCATAAGAGATTGGAGATAATCTTTTTATGGTGCATTCTTCCACCCTATAAGGATACTATCCTGCCAGACACCATCAACATGTTCTGTAAACAATAATGTGTATAGTATCTGCACACTTCTTCTCTTCACACCCTACCATTCAGACTCTAAAGAAGGATACTTGTATGGTTTTCATTATCTGTCTCTCTCAAGATCACAACACTAGTTTTTATTTCAATGTGCAATTTTATTAATGTTCTGCTTTAGATCATAAATGGGCTTTTTCAAAAGAATGCAGAGAATAAATGTAGTATAGAATGAATTAAACCTCCACAAATTGTACATATCATAATAATAATATATAAGGGAGGATGTTCTAGAAAGAGAGGAAGAATTAGTTTGGTTTGTATATAATTATTATGCTATAAAACAAAACCACATATTTTGCATTTTCTGAATTAATGTGTTTTCAGATGTCCCACTACTCAAACGTTTTGTGGTACATTTAAAATATGTATGCTAGGAGTTAGTCATGAAGTAATAAACAAATTGTTTTATGAAGGACTGGTTTGGCTAACTATGCTAAGACAAGTAAAATAATATAATAAAAAGGACCAGATTATGTTAAATAATACCATCTTTAGTTGCTACTCCACACAGAAATATCTTGTAAAAGAAATCCAAACCCCCCCTCTCTCACACACACACATGCAAACATGCCTTAGAGTCATTCATGTATGAAGAAGTCAAAGATGTGACTTCTCCATTTACAATATGTTCTATTTCATCTCCCTTCAATCTTTAATCTTCTATGTAAGGGGCCAACAATCTTCTTCCCTCAGGGGACAGGAGGAGTTGATAACCGGCCACTATCTTCCTCCTTTGGTGAATACATATGGAGGGAGAGCATGTGTACAATTCTAAAAATAATGCTGTTTGACTAGACATATCATTCTCACATGCAACAATGATAAAAATAGAATTCAGATTCAAAGAGTATAAAAGTTTTATTGTTTGTTATAGAAACACGTTTCTTCTGGATTAAAGAATCTAGATATCCAGTGTTATTTTTTCCAGCAGAGATTATCTAGAAGTCAACAACTTTAGAGGAAACATATACAGTATATCCACTGTTTAATATTTTCATGGAAACTAAAAAGTATTAAGGTAAATAAGCTGCCTAGAGTCACTTTGGTGAGAGGGAGGCATAGAAGTCTTACAATGCTGTGCAGTGTAATGCAGTGCAATGCAATACATAATAGAAATGTAATTATTGGAGTTAAATACATATAGATCAATGTAAACATCTAATCTTTGTCATTAATTGCTTTAAATTTCTTTAAAGAGCAGATATATCTCCAGATTTTAACTAACCAAAATATAGGCAATTTTTTCCCCATTAATTTAAGATCAGAGATCTGCTGCTCCATACCTTGACATTAAATCTCTGAAACTATTAAGTCAGGATGTGTTTAAGACCTTTTGTTTCTTTCTCATTTCAAACAAACTAATGTAATTAAAGCTTTTTGACAAAATAAGCCAATTACAACACTCCATTACATTTTGCAGATCTCTCAATTATATAACACAGTTCTGCAATGTCAAGTTGTACAAAAATACATAGCTTAGAAATTACATATAGAATTTGCATTGGGGCGAGTGACATCTCGCCTCCCAAATTTAGGGTATAGAAGGTATAGTTGGTCTAATTGCCAAACATACATATCTAGGTAAAAATTAGTACAAACATTCATACAGTTTTTCATTCATGAAAACCCCATAAATATTTTAACAAATTTTCATTTATTTTTAAAATGATAGAAAATAGTGTGGTACAAACTTTTAGCTGAAAAAGAATAATACTTTTTAGAAAATGAAAAGGAGATGTTTTTCTATTCCTGTGCATTAACTTCTGTTCATTGTTAGGTTTCCTTCGTTAAGGCAAGCATTTTGGGGCAAGGTTAACAGGAAGTGTTATATCAGGAACAAGTAAACTTATAGTGCTCTCTTTAACTAATTGCACATGAAGCAGGATACAAGCATATTTCATCCAATTCCTTAGTCAGAAATAAATGGGGATAAATTGAAGTTCCAGGAATCTATTAATGAAATTAACCTTATTAATTCTATATAGACAAGATGTCTCTTGATCAAGGTCACACTGTACAGGAGTCATGTTTGTGAGTTCTTTATATTTGGAAATCCGTTACTTGTCTCTTTGGGGACCCAATAGATAAACACTGAAGTGTGACACCCAGATGAATTGACAACCAGAGGATAGATGCCTATAGGAGAGTTTATAGGGAGAGACAACTCTGGAAAAAGACCAATATACTGTTTCTTTGAATCCTATCAGATATAGTCTTATTTTTAAGTATGAATTCTTAAAAGTTTTACCAAGAACAGATTTCCCAAACAACCAAAATATAATCATGACTTCTTTCAAACTAGGAACCTAATATGGAGGTTTGAAGCCTTTCTTCTTCTCCTTTATATATATATGCTATTTATTCCATCTCTTCTGTTTTCCAAAAGCCTTTCTGTTTTCTTCATCTTCCTTTTTAGTGCGTAAACTGTCTGAATGTTCCTGATGTTCTGGTCGCTCCAACAGCATTATTATCAGCAACAGTTTCCACATTCATCAGCCACCCAAGGAGTTTCTTCCATATTATCTTATCAGCAAATGTTAGGGAAGGAAGATCAAACACTGATGTACCGATACAACACTTTTCTCAGCTTGCATCTCTGAAAAAGGCAGAAATTTAATGAAGTCTATTTGTCTCCTTGATATCTCAAGCTTTCAGTAGTGCACTGGATACATAAGAAATTGCCATTTATTTTTATGTGGATACTACACAATTTTATTTGAGATCAAATTGACTAATATATTAACCATGTGTTGTTTTGATAGGATTTACTGAATAAAAAGGACAAAATAAAAGGCATCCGGATAATGTCTCCTTTTATACAACTCATCTGTGGATAAATAAAAAGTCTCAGAACATGGCAAATCAGATTAGGTATTTGGCTGGTGAAAATGGTATAATCTTTAGCTGTGTTTTGATATTATTTTATCTAAAAAAACCATATAATAGCATATGGTTAAAAACCGATCAGGATATTTGAGTGATGTAAATAGCACATTCAACCTTTGGCCACTGCTAGCGTGAGATTACTTTCAAAACAGAAGAGTTGTGAGCATGGAGTCTTTTCTATTTTATAAAACCAAATCCAAGCATTGGCTGAATTTTTATTTCTTCTAGAAATATTGCCCTCCACAACAGAGTAAAATTCCAGACCTCTGGTATTATGCATAGTTCTTTTCTCTTGCTGATGGAAGATATGGAGTAGGAATCCAATAGCACCACACCAACTAGAAATATATATCAAAATAGAAATAATACGTCACATTGGAAGCAATGGTAATTAAAAAGTAGCATTGGCTAAAGTCAAAAGAAAAAGGCATTTCAACAGTTAACAATTAATAATGGTGATGAAAATCAAAGTTGAAAAGTTGTGGCACAAACTAGCCATAGTGGTCCCAGTGGTTATTGGCACATGGGTGCCATACCAAAAAATCTTGGACAACACTTCAAAAACCTGCACATTGACAAAATTTCCATCGTCAATTACAAAAGGCCACATTGTTTGCATCTGCACATCTTTTTCCTTTCCTGAAAGCAGACAGTCCAAGGGTCAAGCTTATCTCCCAAAAAAGAAATTCCATGGCCTTGGAGCAACAGAAAACCCTCTTCTGTGAACCCAATTAATTGTCTTCAGGGAGTAAGGATGGCTTTATTAGGGTATCCCTTGCTATGTTTAACATTCAAATGGGTTTATATGTTTTTAAAAAGCATTTATTTATTAATTTAAATATTCATATCACTGCCCATTTCTCAGGAGTGATTCTTTAAGGATCTATGGTTTTAAAGCCATAGAAATCATCCTTAGATGATTTTTAAGTAGTTAAAACCAAGAAGATAAGCATTTTTCACCTCAAGTAGACTGAAAATTTGGTTTTCTGTATATACCCCATCTCTCTGTATTTCACTAGCTAAAATGAAATAACAAAACTGGTTTTTCCTTGAGAGAAAAAATGGCATAATATTAGATGATAATGCACTGAAGGGTCTTGGACAGCAAATCTTTTCCTAGCATATAAACCAGAAGAAAGTGACGTAGAGTACCATCAAATGGGAAAATACTCCTATTTTTTATGAAGCTGCTTTATCATCTTAATAGAGTGGCTCAGTGATTTCCAAGATGAAATGGCTGACAGAACTCAGACTTGGAAGCTAAGGAGAAGAACTATCCAGGTCTGGTATTTTTATGTTTTCAGCATTAAAACAAAGACTATGGAATTCCTCCAGAGACAGTCTTTGTAATTCCTCTCCAGACATTACCTACAAGACAGTTGTTCTTTGCAAGCAGTCTCTGGTGAGTTTAGAGCTCTGGCAGTCAAGGATATAACCATCTTGTTCAAACTATGGCCAGCACCTTTAAGGACACTGAATTTCCATTCTTCCATTTCAAATCACCTTTAGAAATTACTTGTTAACTGTGTTTTAGCTATTAGGAATATTTGGTTCAATAAGTCTCAAAACACCTTCAGTCCTAAGCAAAAGAAGTTTTACATACATGTTTAAGGACTCTTTTTTATGTATACACAGCAAAAGAGTGATTAGAGCTTTGGTTTTGAAAAATTACAAGTGGACTAAGGGTCCATATGGATTTGAAATAAGATTTTGGAATTAATTATAAAAGTCCTTCCCTTGGAAAAAATGTTTTTGTTTTGAATTTTTTGAAAAAAAATGATAAGATGAAACTCTAAAGTTTGGACACAAAATCAGATAGTTAAAGTAAAAGGAAGGAATAAAAACTTAGTTTATTTGATCAAGGATAAAATTGATGTGTTGTTATTTCTGATAACCCCATAATGGACTTTTGCTGATCCAGACTGAAATAACAAGGCTGTAAGGATTTGTTTATAGATAAGAGAAAGGATACAGGAAAAAGATATCATTTGTTGTACTTTAAGAGAAGGTGATAAGTTACTAAAATAGTTTATACTTGTAATGATGGGGGAGTCATATCTTTATATGTTTCTTTTCTTTTTCTTTACTACAGTATTTTTTTCCCATTTTTCTTTCTATTTTTTTTCCTGGACCTTCTATTTTCCTTTTTATTCTTTTTTTTTCATTGTATTAGAGGGGGGGGGTTGCAACTGTAATTTTTAATAAAATTAAAGAAAGACTAAAGTGATCCAAGATTGTTTGTCATGTAGCTCCAGTAATACTATATTTAAATTTTTAATATATGTAAATAGATGCAACCTAAAATAGAAATACATTTTGTGTTTTATGTAGCCTTGCAGACTCCAATGGTAACTTGGAAGTAAATATTCTATGTTAAATGAATTTTAGTAAGATAGCTGAGCTGTCAGTTCTAGAAATAAAAATTTAACAATGTCGTAGAAAGTACAAATGTATTATGCATGGGTACAGGAAAGGCAAGATTCTTATATTTACACAACTATTCAAATTCAAAGGCAAAAGCTTCTAGCAAATCAGATGTATAGTTTCAGTATGGGTTTAGAAACGCCAAAAAATATTTAAGCAGAAATTATTGAAAACATATGCAAAGGAGGACTGCTGTGTACTTTAATATTTATTTAGCTCAGTAAATGGTACCATTGCTGTACAGTGATGTGTCTATGCCTGGATTTGTGGGACAAAATCTTCGTAGACTTGGGATCAAGAAATAGACAAGCAAAATCTGGAAGATACTGGGAACTAGAGCATACAGATTTAGAGTCCTCATCTGGATAAATCATACTTAGGAATGAAATTGCAAGTTTTCACATCACTTTTTATAGTCAAAGAGATGCCAGCCATACTAGTATGCAGTTAAGGACACTTATTTCTTATGATATGTACAATTCATTACAATTTCCTGCCTAGGAGCTGAACCTAATTTTCTCCTTCTCCTTCCTACTATATTGATTACGCAACCAAGAATGTCAATAGAAACAGATAAAGGAGAAATATTATTTGTGCACTTTATAGCAGCTATAATTTATTCTATTATCATAAATTCTAGAATATAAAACTATCTGGTAACATAACTGAAGGAGTCATGGCAAAATTAGGGATAGATAAAAACGAGTGCTTTTCTTAATAGAAAACAATGAAAAAAATCTTCAAAAAGTGGGAGAAAGTAGATTGTAGTGAACCTGAACATCCCTAAAATTTTACTCCAAATTTATTAAAAGCTACAAAATCCTAAGTCTAATTCATATTTATTTTATGCCATTGTGTAAAAAAGTCCAATATTCAAATTTATGCAGAATTTTGGTGGGGTCTTTTTTCTTTGTTTGATTTCTTTCATAAAATTAGAAATAATTTATTAGAAATAATAGATTTTCTTTCTTATAAATGAAAACTTAATTAAAAGCAACATGACTTTATAATACTCTGAAATTAAAAAAAAAATCCTAAATCTCATTAGAAACAATTCATTAATGAGAAGGATATTACTGATTACAGTTAAAATTATTAAGAACAATATGAGCATCTTATGCTTTATTCAGATTCCTAAATGATAAGTTACCTTTTCCAATGAGGTTGTGAATAAAATCAAAACGGAGGGGATTACCACACACACAGAATACCAATTGATGACTCAGTTCAGAATACAAGAGGGAACCAACATGAAAATTAAGGACAGAACTACTTAATGCATATTTGTCGTCTGTCTTTACAAAAGAAGAAACATTGTATAGAGCCACTGACCCAAAATATTAAAAAAAAACCTCTTGTTAGAATACTGAAATGTTTGCACTTTAGTGAATATTCATTATTTTCACTTTCCAAAGCAAAAAGCCCAGATTTGTTACTGCAGGTGGGGAGGAAGCAATAGATTTCTGCAAACTAAAGAAAGAAAAAAGAGATTAATTACTATAAGAATTGAATAACTCTTCAACTAGCATCTCGAATAAACCAGAATTAAAGGGATCCTCAAATGTTTTATTATTGCCAGACTGTGGACTATAAAATGTTTGGCGATAGCTTTCATTGAAATCTTTAGTATACTATTGGTAAACATGTCAAAGAACATTTTATCTATCTATATTAACTACATGAAAAACCTGTTCTCTGGATTCACATAAGACATTGGATATAATACATTTTCTGACTACTAAGTGAAATTATGATGAATTGGTTTTAGGATTCAAATTTCACATTTAAAACTCCTACCAAATACTATTGGCAAAAAAGTACAATATATTATGCAACAGAATGTTTAATCTGGCTTCCAGTTATTTTGAAGCAAACACTGAAGGTCTAAGACTTTCATCTTTGTAACCTGGAATATGTTACAGTACATTATTTCTTATTCTAATCAAATTAAATGAATAAAATGCTCCCTAGATCTCTTGGATTTTAGATTTCACATGACAGAAATTGGATAAATAAATAATAATAAAAAAATAATAAATGTTTAAGCCATCAGGGGAAAGCAGTGGAAGAAATCCTGCTATTGATAGAAAATAATTAGAATTTCTTTTTCAAGAAAAAATGTTGCAGCATTTTTAGGAAAGCAAATTCATTTGAGCTAAAAAAAATGCAATTAATGGGAGAGGTCCACCTATACAAAAAAACACCTTGAACATAGAATTTAACAAAATATATGCCAAGCCACAGTTAAACAAAGATGGAAATAATCTCAAGTTCAATAACTTCTCACTTGGATAGAACTTTGTAAAAATATCCAGATTTTGCAATGCCTTTTTTTTTCTGGGGATAAGCTGATCATCTTTTAAAGAAAAACACTGCTCAGTGCAACTAGATGCTGCATAAAGTGAAATACAAAGCAGATCTGAGAATCCTTACACAAACAAAAGACTGAGTTTTTTTCAAAAGAAATTTTCAGCGTGATTATCAAAATTCCTCATATTGAGAAGTGTTGACCAGTTATTATCCATTCAGTGAGAAAATAGAGACACTGAGGTAAAACATAAACAATTAAAAAAAATGGTTTTGGCAGTAATAATAAAACCGCTCAGAGTTCAGCACATCTTTAGGTTATTGATGGATTTCACAAGTACTTCAAAGCAAGTTTGCATTCAGATAGCATATTTCAAGAAAAGTCACTTTGGAATATCCCAAAGGGTTCAGAGTCTCCTCTTAGCATTGAAGACATAATAGTTCCCAAAAGATTTTGCTCCCCCCCCCCCCAAAAAAAAAGTTCTTTCTTCTTTCAGCAGGCACAGTCAAGTAACTAAATACAGTCAAGTAACTAAAATACTGGATACAGGATATAATTAAAATTAACTATGCACATGATGACCCTTCCATCATGTTTTTTTTGACTGCACATGCTTTTCTTCAACAGTATGCCCAATAGTTCACCTCCTTCCCTTTCTTCCCTATTCATCCTCTTAATATTACTCTCATTCTTCCAGCATTAACTGTCCTTTATTTTTTTCAGCTTGCTTTTCTACCAAGTGTTACAAATAAGTGAATATTCAGTGGAAGGATGAGTAAGTATATACAATACTGATTTGATTTTTTTTTCTTTATCACCTCATCCTTATGTTTGTACCAATGGACATAATTTATTTTCATGCAACATACTATTTATGTTGTAATGTGATTGGGAGCCATAACTTCCCTTGCTCCTATTGGCTGATCTAATATAGAATTTGAAAGAAGTTTGCAAAATCTTGGAATTTTCATAGCTGAGGAAAGAGTTTGATTGAATACTTCATAGCAATAGCAAAAGTACTTAAATTTATATACCGCTTCACAGTGCTTTATAGCCCTCTCTAAGCGGTTTACAAAATCAGCCCATTGCCCCCAACAATCTAGGTCCTCATTTTGCCAACCTCAGAAGGATGGAAGGCTGAGTCAATCTTGAGCCAGTGAGACTCGAACTGCCAAACTGCTGCCAGATGGCAGTCAGCAGAATTAGCCTGCAATACTGCATTGTAACCACTGCGCCATCATGGCTTCACTGACAAAAAGAGCTCTGCTTGTCAAACAGGAAATATGAAGAAGTCTTGGGAGGCTGAGGAAATTTAAGAAAAAAGAGATAGAATTTGCTATGGAAGAGGAACATCAGCTGTGATATAAATTTAAGAATGTTAGGAATTATATTGCTAATTTTATGTAGAATATGAGAAGGATTGGGATTGCATGAATAAACCTGAATGTAGAAAAGTCTAATGGGCAACTAAGAGTTAAATTATTTAAAATAATTAGTCAGAGTGAGGGAGGAGCATGCCCTCTGTCCCTTGAGAGTTTTTGTAAAGATAAGCCACTAAGCTTCATTGTGCTTGTCATTAGTAGCAACAGTTCTTATTCCTGAGATCAGATCTCACTAATATTGATGGAGGCTGCCAAGCAAAAAAAGAAATCAGGACTCAGGAGTTATGCTTCTTTTCTTTTCTCACCTGCAAGACAGAGAGAGACTGAACAAATAGTTATTTCTACTTCTCACAAATTTATCCCATATTTTTGTGCCTTACTTTAGATTTTCACATCCTGAATGTTAGTTTAGGCAAGCCCATTTGCAATTGCCCTCTTGAACTAAATTATGAAAAGTCACTGCATTCTTTAACCTTCTTGTCATAAGCACCTGAAACTATTTCTCAATATTTACATATCAATAAATATTACACACATAGAAATGTTAATATTTTCACGCTCTTTGAAGTATTTTTATACAGGAAAAGCTGTGTAGCTAAGTGAAGACTTTGGCAGCACATCTTTCTTCCTTGTATATATTAAAATATTTTAAATTTCTTATTGATGTGATACTGCACTTGGTATTATGATACATATTTCATTGATGCTGAAAGAGGTTCAGGTAGTATTCTTATTACCAGTGATTTAATGAACACCTTTCATATTTCACTGAAGGACTCAAGGAGCTTGGCTATTTTCCTAACCATGAAAAAATAATAATCAGAACAAATTAATTCACTAATTGAAATATTGCTTGGTCTACCATGAGGTCATGTAAAATGAAATAACCAAAGTCATATAGGTAATTATATTCATGCCCTATTAACATAGCAAGGCCAAAAGCACCTTAGACTGTAGCTAATGACTGACTACCTGGTACACTCTGTTTTTCAAATAACTATTATCATTAACTATGTTTTTATTAATTGGAAATATATGTACATTCCTGAACAATGGAGCAATTCTAAAGTTGTACAGCTATAGACAGTGTAAATTAATAGATCTGACAAAACTCTTTAAAGGTAAAGATATTATAGAGATAGTAACTATATTTAAAGCATATTCTTCCCACAGTGAAACCCCATTAATAAAATGTGAATTAATATCTGCTTATATACCTTTATGAGTTCACCTATCAACTTTGTTGTCATTGATCATCTGAAGAAATCATTTTTGTGCCTCCATACCCGCATATTTTGATTCATCTATCCATATCTGATTTTTATGGATTTGAATTTAAAGACCTGTTTGAATTATTGTATCAGTTTATATTAAACTTTCTTCTTGGAGGTCAGGAATGAGATTATACTCACTGTCCCAAATCCTGACTTGGAAATGTTAATCTAAAGATCAAATAAAACCTGTGACAACATATACACTCAATGTGTGTTCATAAAAACATATAAACTCAATGTGTGATCAAGAAAGCTTGTAAAATTTGCTGTATTATAACAAATAATATACCTGCAAGGATGTCGATGGAGATTCTCAGTCATCGAGGTCATGCTTGTCCCAAAAATGCTTTTTCAGGAGACAACTGAACATTCTTGTTTTTTCTTTGAAGACATTTCACTTCTCATCCAGGAAGCTTCTTCAGCTTTTACTAGATGGTGGGGAATGGAAGGATTTATACTCCTTGCAGACAGCTGGTCATTTGCATTCTTTTAGAGAGTCGTTGAGGCCATTTGGAGATTTTTCTGTGTCCTCAGGTTGCCAGAGTAGTGAAAATGTGTGTGGAGCTTTCTTGGCTCCCATTTGCATATTTTTACTATATTTACCATTCAGTTTATTACTGAAAATGTAACAGTTGTAATATTTGGATCTTGATAAAATTGTCATTCAAGCAGAGCTCCTTTTGCAGGTTGCATAAAGATGCCTTGCCATTGAATTTGTAGTTTCTGTTTCTTTGACAAGATTATCTATAACAGGTGAATTGGCTGCTTTACCATATCTTTGTAGATGTTGTGAATATGTATATACGGTGGAAATCAGCATTCTAAAAAGCATATATTTGCAAAACAGAAAAAAAATAGTTTGAGAAAAGAAAAATAATTTTGAAAAGTAACTACATACTATGCATCTATATGTTTGCAGACTACAAAATCTCCTTCAGTTTAAGATATAAATTGCTTTCATCAATTGGTGAGTCAGATCATTTTTTAAAAACCAAATAACATATTTAATAGCATTTAGGTATTTGATCCTACGAGCTTGCAGGAGAGAAAACTAAGGCTAGACTAGATCCACAATCAGCCCCAGCCTCATCCCTTCCTGGGTACATTTTATAAGAGAATCAGAAGAACTGAGAGAAGAAAAGGCTTGTTGCCTATCAGTGTGCTTACTATTGATTAATAATATTTAACTGAAGAATAAAAGATAGTATGGAAATAACCACGTGCTAAAATTGCTTTGTAGGTAGCTCTAAGGAGCTCCTTGAAAATGCAGAGATCAGGGACTACTCATCCACAAGTACATTTGTGTGCTTATGCACATGACCAATTTTCACACACAAGTAAATTTTCAACGTAACATGTAACTACCATGTGAAGATATCAGCATATTAAAATGCACTTCTACCCATATCTTATTGTATACTTGTTGTACAAAATATTTCCCATTGAAAGGACTGCATATGCAATGATACGAAAAACTATTTTATTTTTGCTGCTTGCCTAATGGGAAAGCAAATCAGTATAGTTCACAAATGTTGCAGATTCAGAAAATAAAACACAATGGGCTAATCACTGGTTTTTGTGGTCACTTACTAGACAAAAATAGGGATCTTGATGAAATTTAAATTATAGTTTGAGTTCCTGAGCAAGAGGGTGAAATGCAAAATGGATGGACATAAAGGAGGGGAATACATTTACACTATGTTGTGGACTAGCATGCATTGATTACCTATTAAGAAATGTCATGCAGAAACACTTAATTTTCCTGTAGAGCTAAAATCTAAAAGTGTAGTTACTTCCCTGTTTTTTAGATTAAATATAACAAGTTTTTTTAGAGCATTGGCATTTTGGTATTGTGAGCTTTGTTGTAATATCTATCTATCTGTCTGTCTGTCTATCTACAGTATATCTATCTGTCTGTCTATCTATCTATCATCTATCTATTATCTATCTCTCTATGATGTAATACTTTATAAAATAGATTCTTAACATGCATTCTGCAATTTAGATTTCAGTATGCCATGGAGTAGGTACTGAACATTGATGAGAAATCATTAGTAATAGGGAAAAAAATATACAATTGTTGGTTTTACTAATTTTACTTATTAATTTACATAAACTAATGGTTTTACTAATGCTAAAGTAGTGAATGTAAAGATATTTAAAAAACAAAACCTTACAGCAGCTTTTGCATACTGTTTGAATGTATATCCTCCCTCCCCATTTCCTTTGTGAAGATTGTACATGAGAGAAGTGCCATGGGGTTCCTTATAAATAAAAAAGAGATGTTTTAAATAAATACTCTATTGCACATATGCTACCTTAAGATTAAGAAAGAGGGGTTGCTGCAATTGTTGATGAGATTTATTTATTTTCAGCATTTTTAAAGCCATCCATCTCAATAATGTAATTTTGGATAGCATTCAATAAAAATGATCAATTGTGATCCTGATAAAAAAAATACCCAATATCTGTATTAATACCCCAACACAGGTAATCTAAGTCAAATCTGGGAGTAACATCATACTTTTTAAAGACTTTCTATGGTGAGAACCATAGAAATCGCTGGCTAGATACTTTCTCATTTTGTTGGGCAATTCTATCTAACATCAATCTATCTCTGGAATATACAGAACAGATGAGAGTCCTCAACTTGTGAGGTCTCTTCTCAGTCACTGAGCATAAGCAGTATTTTGGTTTACTAAGGAGAAATGGAGGATGAAGTAACTGATAAAATTCTTGCAGCAACAATGGTATAAAACCAAATGGGAATAAAACTAAGCATCAAGTGATAATTAGAGCATAGAAACGTCTGTTCTTCTGAAAATTCCTAACCAGACAATCCTACTTAGAAAGGATGGGAGGACAAAGCATTAGTAGGTCATCCAGATATGTGTGTGGATTTCCTTGCAGATAAAGTTACTCAAGTTACTTCAAGGTAGATACTAGTTGGGCAGAGCCAAATATGAAGAGTAGGGCAGCACGATGTTTGTTCAGTGAGTCATGCGTAATTTTACAACCTTTGTTGCCATGGTTGTTAAGTGAATCACTGCAGTTAAAGCATGGGATCGCTTTTTTCAGCAACTTTGAATGGTCACTAAGTGAATAGTTATAAGTCGAAGGCTATCTGTGCTAGAAAGCTTTTTTATTAGGATCTTCTGTGAAGAATATACTTTCCCTTGTAGCTCAAGAATACTTGAGACAGATGGACATGTTCTGTTGTATTGCAAATTTTCTAGTTCTATATGGTACACTTATTATCCCCTTTTTACTTATTTATCACTATTATTTGTTGGTAATACTGTAATTTCCAGTGATTTAATAAATTATTTTCATACATTTACTGGCAATGTACCATTAATTATAATGTCATAACATTTATTTGTCAGAGTATAGACTTACAATCAATAACAGGAAGGAACCAGGACAAATGATAATGTATCTTTCTCTTGTAGTGTATAATTTTCTACCGTTATATTTTTAGTTTGTTTATTTTATATTGTATCATTCTCTACATATTTTATTTTTGTACTATATTTGAAATTGCTGACCTTTGAAAAAAGCAAAGATGGTATCCTATAGCCCCAGATGAATTGACCACAGATATGAGATCCTTATTTTTTGAGCATATAGACAGCACTTTGCACAGTCCTATTTGCTATTCTTCTATCCAGGCCAGGCATAATACAATGTAACTCTTGGAGCATTTCAGCTGAAAAAAAGATCAACAATTACTAGGGATGCTACTATGGAAATTCACATAGGTAGTTGCTCTTTCAAAGAAAAGCTCTGATTGCAGTTATCCACTATTATTTATTTAATAGGAAAGGTCAAAGACTCTGATGAACCAACTTTAAACCCAAGTTCTTTCCTAATATAGACATTCTAAAGATAGTACTTAGCTTTGTATCTTTTAAATTATTTTTTCCTCCTCAGACAGGCGGTCAGAGGTCCTGTCTGTGGACACTTCAATATCCATTTGATAATCTAGGACTAAAGCAATTTTATGAATTATTTTTATTAAAGTTAGTGGAATGGAATCTAATTAAATACTATGTATGGTTTAGAGCAAATAAGTTTGCTACAGATTTAATGCTAAAACACAGATGTTCAGATGCCAGACTAAAGACATGGAGGTTAGGGAGAATAAGGGCTGTATGATGTATGTGACTCTGTTTTTTTGGCTTAAAAGCCTCCTCATCTACACATCTGAAGAGGGTGTATAAAACTATTCTATGTATGTTCTTTTATATTTGTTTTTTGAATGATGAATCTTCAGGAGCTGCTTTGATAAGGGAGAAGCGGAAAAGTGCCGGCTCAAAAAAAGATGCTTCATCTGTCTAGTAACTTTCCCTGTGAATAGGTTTATAGTGAGCGAGTTGGGGTGGGAGCAGTAAATAGGTACAAATAAGATAATATTAACATTAAAATAAAAGGCTATTCAGAGAAGCAGATGCAGAAGCAGCCTCTGTGAAACTGTGTACATGTGAAGCAATCTGCATTAACACTGAAAAAAGATAAATTATTTTAAACTCATGAATGCTAAGAAATAATTTCAAAGCTTTATGGATATTTTCTGCATCTTTCTGTTTTTTTTAAAACTTTCCTAAAAGAAGTATTTAAAATGAGTTCACATCTGAAACTGAAAAATAAATGTGTTTTTTTTAATGAAATTAGTTACCACATGGAATGAAGTCTCAAAGGTGCTTTTCTTCAAAAAGCAAATCTCCAGAGACACATGGAATGAAGACATCTGAAAATTAAAGGGAGATTATTCATTACAAAATAAACTCACAGTCCAGACTACTTCTTTCCTGAACTTACATTTTTGTTCTCAGTTTGCTTTCTTAATATACAAAAGTAAAATGGTACTAGTAGAAAAATGTAAAGATGTTTTGCCTATTTTATTCCATGTTCCAGTTTTCTTAACATATGAATATGTTGATCAATTTAGGTGAACAGCATTGTTTGTTTTAATAATATTTTTAAGGTTATATTTTCTTTTTAATGTCAAGTTGGAATGATTGTGATGTGACATAAATTGACACAGTCAAAATGATGAGGATCACCTCAGATGTGTTGGTCTTCAGCTTTCAGAATTTCCACTTAGCATGCTTTCCAGTATTACATGAAGGCATCAGGTTGTCTTTAAATTATACCTGGAGATCCAACCTTGTGTATGAAACTGGGTTTAAGAGCGATTCATAGTTCTTACATGAATTAAAAATAGGCAGCCTTCATTACAGTATTGTATACTGAGAAATATTAGAAAAGAAACAGGAAGTTCAACCCTGTGAAGGGACAACCTTGTCTTCGCCCTCACATCCCCAATTAATTAATTGTTTATAGTTTCCCTCTTTCTTGTTTCCCACAACATTTCAAACTGTTCTGCAAACATAAAAACCATGATCTATAAACTGACATATATGAATAGAAAATATGAAAGATACCCTTCTATATTATCTTTCTAGAATATAGATAGCAATAACCATTGTGATCCATTTTACTTATACCAGAGAGACATGACTGGAAGACAAGCATGCTCTAAATTATGAGGAAGTTAAAGTATCACTTTGTATTTTATATTCCAATGCCATTGATGCCATTGGTACTTTCAACAGATCAGGATTGTCTCCTACAAACTTTGTATTGGCAGTTTTGGAATTTGAGCATGCAGTACTACATTCCTTTTCCCAATGCTGTCGCATTGGATATAGTGGGGGGTGAGGGGTGGGGGAGAGAGACACTAATTATACCAACTGCAACTAATGTCAAATTATATCTAAGGCAGGACTAAAACTCACGGGTTTCTGATTTTTAGCCTAGTGCCTTTAAACAATAACCAAGCTTTTCAGAAATTGATAACGCTTAATTTTTAGGATTTCTAGTCATCGTGGCTCATCTCAGTTTATCCTGTTCAAGGATCACAAATGTTAATATATTTTAATTTCATGTTTTGGAAGTAACTTTGGACAATTATTATTTGTCCATGGCTTGCTTTTCACACTTACAATACAAACTGGGAAGAAATGATGTGTCATATGGGTATTCCTAATGCTCAATACATTTTTGCAAGTTTTTTGTAGGCTATACAAGGATACTTGTTATGTCTTTAAGAAGTGAAATATTTGAGATAACCAAATAAACTAACTGCCCTTTTGTGCTGTGGATGCCAGAAAAGGATCCCAATATTAGTATTTAGACTCCACCAGGGAAACGCCACTAATTTAAAATAATTTTAAATTATAATTATAAATAGTTTAACTGCTTATTATTACAGTATTATACATAATGTATAGAAAATAATATATTTTCTATCTGGTTTTGCAGTCCATCAAAATGTATAATTTTTGTCATTTATTTATATCTTAAAAAATAGAAATTAAATTATTAATGTGACTTTTTTAAATATTGTTAAATAGGAGCAAAATGTGAGGAAAAAATTGAAATGTTGAATGTAAGATAAATTTAAGGTAAATTATAGTATTATAGAATTTGAACAAGGTCAGAAATTTGTGACCCAAGAATTCATACTGAATGGAAATAATTCATTAACAGGATATTAAACAACTTATAGTGTGTGTGCGTGTGTGTGTGTGTGTGTGCTGTTTGTGTGTGTGTGTGTATTTTCTAAAGTTAAAGCAAAATCAAGCTCTTACTTTTATGGGCCAACTGAGAACCATAGCTTAATACAGCCTTGCATGCTTTTTGCTTCCATCCCAGACATAATAGAGGGGGAAATCTAGAAATACTGTAGTGGAAGACAATAAAAATCAGAGTATTGTGCAAAGCATTTCAATGAGGTGCTTTCAGTCAGAGGAGTGTCCCGTGAAGTGGTTATGCATTAGTGCATGCCAAGACAAATAGAAGTAGCTTTGAAAGCAACCTGCAAGCTTTGCAAATAAGGTGATTGCTTTAGTAATTTGAAAAGAAATGTTTTGTATGCACTCTTACATATTGTAGCATACCTCTTTCAAATGCTTTGTCCAGCCCTGCTGAGTTGCATAAAGCAAAATTATACAATGAAAGCAACAAATTTCATCAACTGCAGTTGAATCTGTAGTGTTATTTCAGTATCTTATTTTTCTTCTCACACGTTTGTTTATTGGATAAAATGGATAAAATACAATGGGTCAATGCATTGGCCTAGGATGCACTGAGGGAAAAAAAAGAGGTAGGCTAATCTCAAATGTACAATATTTTCCAGTTTCTTAGAGTTTTTAAAAGACCACCAGTGTAGGATAATTCCTGATAAATTAAATAACAGTTAAATTATCATCTGGCCAGGAATATCTTCAGGGATGGTAAGCCACAAAAGCCAACTCCTTGTTTACATGAAAGGCAAATGTGTGAAAAAGTGGAAAGCTTTAAACATGCCAGTGCAGCTACCATCTTGACTTTTTATGATCTCCTCTGCAAATACTATTGTGTCTGCCTTAGATCCAGAGAATAGCTTGTATGAACAAAAGGCACCTTCGCTCATATTTCTCCTTATTCCACCATTCCACTGAAGTTTCTAAATCACTAGAATAGGTAGAAACTTTATGAAAGCCCCATTGCACAGATACTCACACACTCTGAATCACATTATTTTCTGCCATTCAGATATGGATTTTCATAATCATTTGATCCTAGCTTTCAGTAGCTTATGACTGGGCTATCTCTCTTTCTTTCGAAGGATTAGAGAGTTGTAAAAAAAATAGAATAAATTTGTAAGGCAATGCTCAGGAAATTTAGAATGCTGAATTATCTGGTGATTGTAGAAAACTACTGAGCACAAGCAAGAGTAGAAGTCTCTTGAAACAATTATTCAGAAAGGTGATAGGACATGGATTAGGGCACAGTGACAGAGGCATCAATTTTAGTAGTTTGAAATAGAGATATTCATCTCTAATAAAGGCAAGCACAAGATTCAGAAAATGTCACCCTTGCTCCATAATGCTTTAGAAGCATTAATTTCAAACAGGTTTCTGTACCCAAATCCCGAATTTGCTTTGAGAACTTACTAGCTACAGCTGGAACTAAACAAAAAGCTGTAACAGAAGATTAATATGGTATGGGAAAACATGCCTCTAATACTTGTAGGGATAATAATAAATAATAAATAAATAATAAATAATAAATAAATAAATAATAACAATAACAATAACAATAACAACAACAACAACAACAACAACAATAACAACAACAACAACAACAACAACAACAACAACAACAACAACAACAATAATAATAATAATAATAATAATAATAATAATAATAATAATAATAAAGTTGGAAGGGACCTTGGGAGTCATCTAGTCCAACCCCTGCTCAGGCAGAAAACCCTATACCATTTCAGACAAATGGCTGTCAGTCTCTTCTTAAAACTTCAGTGTTGGAGCATTCACCGCTTCTGGAGGCAGGTTGTTCCACTGGTTAATTGTTCTAACTGTCAGGAAGTTTCTCCTAGTTCTAGGTTACTTCTCTCCTTGATTAGTTTCCTCCGTTCTTCTTGTCTTCAGGCCCCTTGGAAAATAGCTTCACTCCCTCTTCTTGTGCAGCCCCTGAGATATTGGAACACTGCTATCATGTCCCCCCTCGTCCTTCTTCATTAAACTAGAAATACCCAATTCCAGCAGCCATTCCTTATATACTTTAGCCTCCAGTCCCCTAATCATCTTTGTTGCTCTTCTCTGTACTCTTCTAGAGTCTCAACATCTTTTTTACATCGTGGTGACCAAAACTGGATGCAGTATTCCAAGTGTGGCCTTACCAAGGCATTGTAAGTGGTATTATACTTCACGTGATCTTGATTCTATCCCTCTGTTAATGCAGCCTAGCACTGTGTGGGCCTTTTTGGCAGCTGCAGCACACTGCTGGCTCATATTAAGTGATTGTCCACTAGGACTCCGAGGTCCCTCTCACAGTTACTGCTATTGAGCAAGGTACCCCTATACTATACCTGTACATTTGGTTTTTCTTGCCTAAATGTAGAACCTTACTTTTTTCACCATTGAATTTCATTTTGTTAGATAGTGCCCAGTGTTCAAGTCTATCCAGATCCTCCTGTATCTTAAGCCTGTCTTCTGGAATGTTGGCTATTCCTGCCAGCTTGGTATCATCTGCAAATTTGATGAGTTCCCCATCTATCCCCTCGTCCAAATCGTGATGAAGATGTTGAAGAGCACTGGGCCCAGAACAGAACCCTGGGGCACCCACTACACACTTCCCTTCATGTAGATGCAGTTCCATTGAGGACCACATGCTGAGTACGGGCCGGTCAGCCAGCTACGGATCCATCTGGTGGTGATGCTGTCTAACCACATTTTTCTTCTTATCAAGTAGTAGGTTGTGATCTACTTTATCAAATGCCTTACTGAAGTCCAAGTAAATTATATCCACAGCATTCCTCTGATCCACTAATTTTGTCACTTGGTCAAAGAATGCAATAAGATTTGTCTGGCATGATCTGTTTTTGACAAACCCATGTTGGCTTTTAGTAATGACTTCATTTGCCTCTAGGTGTTCGCTGATTCGTTGTTTGATTATCTTTTCCAGAATCTTCCCAGGTATTGAGGTCAGGCTGATAGGTCTGTAATTTCCTGGGTCTATTTTTTTTTCCTTTTTTGAAGATGGGAACTACATCAGCTCTTTTCCAGTCCTCCGGTAGTTCCCCAGTGCTCCAGGATCTTTGAAAAATATAGTTCAATGGTTCTGAGATCACATCTGCCAGTTCCTTGAGAACAGAAACAAGCCTGAGACCTGTTCATTTTCATCCCAGATAGCAAGACATGCAATAATGCTCAAGTGAAATGGCCTTTTAACTAGTCAACTATTAAAACACAGCCCTCATCCTGTTGATGGGAACTACCTTGATTAAATGGCATCATATTATCTCCATGCTTCTAGCCATTGCCTACACATTCCTTACTTCTTGGTTGTCATAGATGTAAATTAAACTGATGCAGTATCAATTAATTTATTTACTTAATATATGTGCCACCTATCTCACTGTTGTAATGACTCTGGATGGCTTACAAAATGATAGACAGATAAATAAAACAATTAAAATTAGCAAAAACTATAGAAATTAAAAACCAAGTGGATGGATAGCATGGGGGGGGGGTTCTTCTCTTAGCTTGTCAGCCACCTCCAACATAGAGGATCCCTATAGGGACCTCAAGCTAATCAGCAGATCAAGGTTTTAAGGCCCTTCTGGAAGTCCAAGAGGGTGGAATTGGATCTCACCTCTAGCAGTAGAATGTCCCAAAGGACAGGGGACAGAGCAGAAAAGGCACCATTCCTATTCCCCACCAGCTGAAATACCTTGACAGAGAGGATCCTTAGCATATCCTTTCTGCTGAAGCAAGAAGGGTGAGCCAATCCCATTGTACTAGGCAGCTTCTGCAGATAGAATTATCATACTATCAAGGTACTCCAGAATCTGTAGTGCTCATTTACTGTAGTGCTACCATCTGTTATCTCCTGCCGCCACCCCAGTTTGATAGAAAGAATGCAAGGGCTTTGCTGTTAGATTTCTGGTGGCATCTCACTGGAAAAGGGCTTTTAGAAAGCTGAGAAGTTTCAAAAAGAAAACTGCAGATCTTCTACAACAAGTGTCAAATGCTCCCATGAGTGTAACTATTCTATTCCATTAAATATACTTAAAGTCTAGGAAAATACATTGGGAAGTTCAAATTGTTTTATTTATTAGAACAAGCTTACAATTATTGCAGAACATCCATTATAACTAGCTCATTAATCATAAAAGTATGCACTACCAGAAAATTGTACATTATAAGGAAATTACAGTAAATATCTGAATCATTGCCATGAGATATTCTTTTGGAATCCAGCAAGGGAAGTAATAAGGCTAGCAGGATGCTGGGTCTGAATTTTTAATTATTTATTTGATTGGTTAAAGGACATTCATTGTTAAATAGAAAACCACTCTTCATTAAGGAGATGTAATATGCCACCATGTCAAAAATGCTATTCCCTTGAAGAAATGGGGAAGGGAAATGTCTAAGCTTAATGAATTGCAATCTAGTGCCTACCAGATGTGAGGGACTTAAACTACTGTGTCACAAGTCCTTTTGGCCATGCAGCTGGGAATTCTCAAAATTGTACCCTAACTTATTTTAAGTGTGTTAGCTTGGAGAGAGGCTACATTACTGGCCAACTGGTACTCAGTTTCCATTTTAGGGTAAATTCTAGGAGAGCCATTACAGATCTGAAGTGGCCTGTTATAACTATTTTTTGTCATTTAAGCACATAGGAAATGCATGTATCTCTGTGTGTCAATGTGTATGAGTGGATGGATGGATGGTCAGATAGATGGATAGATACAGAGAATATTGCGAGAAGCTGTTCATTTTTATTTTAAGTTTACCTGTTATTTATATATCCAAAAATAGCATGTATTAAATGATAAAGATTTTATTTTTCTAAAATATATGATCTCAGCTAATACAAATTCTTTTATTTATTCATTCATTTATTTAGTTGTTTGTTTGTTTATTCAATTTATATAGCTACCCATCTCACCAAACAACTTCATTTATCACTCATAATTAATTGTCTTAAGAAAGTGACAACTGCAGAAATATCTATAGCTTAATCCATGTTCCTTCTGATATCAGAAAGCCAATGAATATAAAATATAATGAAATTTAAGAGTAAAATAATTGCTCCATTAAAACAGAATGATTGCTGTTTTCAAAAGCAAAAAAAACTTCTTGCAATTATTTTCATTACTTTTATCTGGTTTTACCTTTTTTGTTTGTTCTTATAAACTTATTAACCAAAAAGATAGTGAAAAATATTTGTAGCTCAGGTTTCAAACAAGCAGTCCTTGCTGCTCTGTGAGCTTGCTTGTTTTCTTGCAGACCTTTCATTAGCCAAACTAGGTAAGATCATTAGTGCTTGCAGGGAGTGGTATTTTCTTTCAATTTATATTCTGATGGGTTTTGACTGCTAGTGGGGAGGTGTTTTGGTCTTTTGTTCCCTTTTTTGGCTTGTTGATTGCCTCCTTTGAACAGTATGTGGATGTTGTTTATGTCTATATGTCTAATGATGGCCGATTTTTCAGAGTGCCAGGCTTCCAGGAATTCTCTAGTGCAGCGGTCCCCAACCTTTGCGGCTTGGTGGCCCGGCTGGGGGGTGGGGGAGAGAGGGTAACCAGGCCACTTGAGCAGCAGTGGACTGGCATGCTCACAGCTCAACTCACACAAGCAGCGGGCCAGTGTGGATGCGCATGCGTATGCATCTTGACTATAATTTGAGCTGTGCATGCATGTGTGCACTGGCCTCCTGCTTGTGCGAGTTGAACTGTGCATGTGTGCACAAGTTGAGCTGTGTATGCATGTGCATGTTGGCCTGCCTCTCGTGCGGCCTGGTTCTGAATAGGCATAGTCCGGTAGTGGGCCATGGCCCGGCGGTTGGGGACCCTTGCTCTAGTGTTTTTGCCCTTGGCCTGATCTAGGATGGTCACAGTTTTCCAGATGAATTGGGAAACAACTGGGAAACTATGACCATCCAAGATTAACACCAAAATTAACATCAGACCAAGAATCAAGAAGTAAACAATCAAGGAACTTCCAAACAAGCTAACAGTAAACTGCCCAACCAAAGAACCTCCAAGACCACTCCAACCAACCCTAACAGGGCAAGCCACTAGAGTATAAATTTAGAGTGAAACCCACTCCCTGCTAGCAGTGATGATGTTACCTAGTTTGGGTAATGAAATGTTTGCAAGAAAACAACCAAGCTCAGAGAGCACTAAGGATCTCTCATTAATTAAAAATATTTTTTTTAAAAAATCCATCCACTTAGACTATATCAGTGATTATCATTTTAGTTCATAAAAGATTCTTAATACTACAACCATAATTATTTAATTCAAGAAGCAAATTCTACATCTTTCTCCTTTTAAAATATATTTTATTAATTTTTACAATAACAGTCTTTAGTGCTTAGTGAACAATGTGTTGTCTGGGTTCATATATTTAAAAACAATCAATAATAATTAATTTCTATAATTGATCAATATGTTAGTTAATAATACATTTCCTTGATCCTCTCTTCTTCCAGTAATATTCTCCTTTTGTCTACATTAAACAAATATAACTCTTAATACTTTCAATACATACAAAGTTGGGTATAAACATTTTTCTAGTATTTGTACATATAACAATAACATCAACATATAACATCTTTTCTAATCAGCTTATGTTTGAATTGCATTTATAGAAGTCATATTATTAAGTCATTATATGTCCTGTTTTCAAGATTCTTGTTGTTGTTGTTAGTTGCAAAGTCGTGTCCGACCCATCATGACCCCATGGACAACGTTTCTCCAGGCCTTCCTGTCCTCTACCATCTTCTGGAGTCCATTTAAGCTCACGCCTACTGCTTCAATGACTCTATCCAGCCACCTCATTCTCTGTCATCCCCTTCTTCTATTGCCCTCAATCTTTCCCAGCATTAGGCTCTTCTCCAGTGAGTCCTTCCTTCTCATTAGGTGGCCAAAGTACTTGAGTTTCAACTTCAGGATCTGGCCTTCTAAAGAGCAGTCAGGGTTGATCTCCTCTAGGACTGACCAGTTTGATCGCCTTGCAGTCCAAGGGACTCACAGGAGTCTTCTCCAGCACCATAGTTCAAAGGCCTCAATTCTTTGGCGCTCAGCCTTTCTTATGGTCCAACTTTCACAGCCATACATTGCAACTGGGAAAACCATGGCCTTGACTATACGTACTTTTGTTGGCAGGGTGATGTCTCTGCTTTTTAGTATGCTGTCTAAATCTTATTTAAGCTTAATTTCCCCTCAGTATTGAAACCACTCTTATCAGTCATAATTTTGTCAAAATTCATTACCTTAGAATATCCAAACTTTTCATTCAAATAGACCGTCTCAATATTTTTACATTTCATATATTATAAAAGTATTATACTATTTACATATCTTATCCCTCTTACTATAGGGCCCCTTTATGTCCAAGCTTTGTCTATTCTTTTGACCATGTTCAAACAAGTATTTAATCATATAGCACACCATCTAGCAATCTTACTATAGGGCCTCTTTATATCCAAACTTTATATTTTTTAACTGTATTCAAACAGGTGTTTAGTCATATAGTATTCCATCTAATAGGTTGAATCACATCTCTTAAATCTAATTCTAATCTTCTTCTTTTGCCAGGTCACTTTCCAAATCAGTAGGTTTAGCTTGCCAGGTTGTGCTTTTGTAGATATTGTTGGGGATAAAAAAGACAAATTAAATAGAATATTCATTTTTTTTATCTCCCACGCTTTAGTGATTCTCCTGACAGCTCTTTAATCCATTTTATTAAATCTTCTTTTTTGTCCTCAAGTTTGTTTTGAAGTTCTGGAAGATAAAGCATCTTTTTTATTTCCATTGTTGTAGCAAAATTTTGCTAATTTTCTTTTGTTTTAGTTGTAGTTCTCTTCATTTGTAGCTTCATATTTAAGTCATTTTCCTCTGGTTTGTATTCTATTGTCTGATTTATTTGTTCATTCTTTATCATCATTTTTTGACCATTGTTTAATTGTGAGTTTAGGTTAGAGATATGTTCATTTATATTATTAAAGTTGTTTTTAATCTCATCATGATTTGAGACAATTGTCATTTGGATCTGTCACAGCATTGCATATATTTTCTCCTGGAATGTATTTGCTTTGTCTTGAGTCATTGTTCCTGCAGATCTCTGATGTTCCAAGGTGGGGTCTTCAGGAGGAGATGTTAGGTGTGGTTTTCTGTCACTTTTAGATAAATATACAACATCAATTTTGTCTCCCTCCTCTAAGTAGTTTTTCACCGGTACTATAGTCTCTTTAATTAGCTTTATCAAACCAGCCCATCTTAAAATCCAAACAATCAAATCTTATGTAGTTCTTATCTTAATATATGGTTTTTGTAATCCAATACATTTCCAATTATCAAAGCACCACTGAAAACAGTATTTTGTAACAGTTCTTCTTTTCAGGGGTCTTATGATTATCAGCCAGTCAAGATTTCAGTCCAAAGTGTTTAACCACCTGAAAGCTTTCAGTAACTTTCCCTTTAGAAGATTAGCCAAAGGCCAAGGTTTTTCTTTCTCTGCAAACAGTTCTTAAAAATGCAGCTCAGTGTGTTTATAATCCCAGAAGGTCAGCAGTTCCTAAACATATATATTTTCACTCTGTAGTAGATAGCCCAATGCTTTGTTCCCAGCTGGTGTTTTTTTTCTATTTCTGGGCATCTTGCCAAATTCTGAGTCAATGCAGCTATAGTTTTCTCTAATCCTCCACTAGATGTCAGTAGCTGTTCATTTTCCAACTTTTAAAGCAAAGAGATAATAATAATAATAATAATAATAATAATGATAATAATAAATTAATAATAATAATAATAATAATAATAATAATAATAATAATAATAATAATAATAATAATAATAATAATAATAATAATAATAATAATAATAATAATAATAATAATAATAATAATAATAATAATATTTCATCAATACTTTTTCAGGTATGGAATTTTAACAGTTTTCTTAGTTTTCAAATTTATCCAGACTAGTATTTTTAACCTCATTTCAATATATTTTTGTTCCCCATAAGAGTTTAATTTGCCACTTCCGTCTATGCGAGGGTGGGAGTGTAGTCCCCTCCCTTCTCATTTTGGGAGGATTTTTGCTTCTTGAGAATCTTTTCCAGGAAATCAGATACAAAATAAGAGAGAGAAGATCGAATTCCTCACCCAGTTTCAAGCACACTGTTCACTGTTGTTCTGGACTTTGGACTTGGACTGCAAGTAGCTTGGGCTGGTCACCCAAGGTGTGGCCAGCCTTTCTCCTGTCGGGTTAGAGGGCTTCCCCCAGATCGAGCGAGATGACCGCCATCATTCCGCGATCATCACGGCGCCCCTCTTTCTTTGTTGCCTCTCCGGGGCAACTTTAGACCCATTTAGGGTCCCCTGGCAGGGCAAAACTAGCCTTGGGGTGCGGAGCTCTGCAATCCATCGGCCATGTGCTATGGTGCAAAACTGGAAGTCTCCTACATCTTTCTCATTTAGAAATAAATGATACCTGCTTGTTAATACATTATCTTTATCTTTCACGTTTAGTTTTCCAAAATACATTTAAGCCTCTTAAGATCCTGGTCATATATATCAGTGGTGGCAAGATATATTTGATAGGCCACAAGTAGCCCTAACTATCCCATTTATGGTAGTTAGAGTCCCAAATTACTCTGCAGCCACAGCAGAAATATGGGTGTTTTTCGGCATTGTGATTTGGTTCCTTCTCAAAACTTTAAGGGTATTAAAATTAACAAGAGTCTCTGAGAAGAAAATCTTTCCAATTTCTGCCTTTAAAATCTCTGTTCACATTCATTTATGCATAAAAGGCCATCACTAACAGTTTTGCTGTAGAATATCAAAAGTATGGTTTGAACCATTTGAGGTGGTGTTTAGTCCTCCCAAATGAAAAATAGGGTAGCCAAAAATCAGCCCATTTTTCCTGTGATATCACAGCTTTTCATATTTAATATTTTTTTTTCAATCTCACATCAAATGATTGTTTTATTATAATAACTGCAAACTTCATATCCAAAATGTATTTCCAAATTCCACACTGTGGTTTTCATTTATTTCTAAGACATATGGCACATTTTTATAGAGACTATGCTTAGTATAATATACTTTTAATATAAACCTTCTATTTCTATTTTATTAAAAAGTAACATAACTATGTATTTTATTGATATTCTTTCCATGTAAGATTTCATTAAGAGACTTTAATCATGGTATTTCCAGATTTAATATAGAAGAACTAGGATTCAGTACCTTAATAATCAATCTAATACAGTTTGTGACACAAACTCAAAATCATTACACATCATCCCACTCCTATCTTTCTATAGTTATTGACTTTAGATCTGAAATACTCCACTTTGCTTTAGATTAGTTATATCACAATATACTATTTTATTTTTAACTACACACACATACACACGCAGGCAGGCAGGCAGGTAGATAGGCAGGCAGAATAGCTATGGTGGATTCAAAGCACAGATCTGATATCTTTCCTATTATCATTCAGCACAGTATCTATTTTGAAATGATAGCATCAATCTGTTCTAAACATGGACAGAAAGCTACAATCTCAGGTAGGTTGCAAGTTCTTATCTCTGTAAAAACAGTTTCAGATAGTGCTTGACTTATACCTGATTGTTTAACCACCACTTGAAGTTACAAGTCCTCAGAAAGGATGTTTTACAGCCATAAAGCACTTCTAATTGTTGTAGTCCCTGTTTCTGTACTCCACCAAAGTCATTCCTTTCTGGAAGAAGGGGAACTAACTTCCTTCATCAGGCAGCTCTTTCAGCCAGTCTCTAGAGATGAGAGGGAGCCAAAATCCAAGCAGAGAGTGGAGAGACAGTATATAAGAGTCACTTCATGGTGAGATGGGCGGCAAAGAAATTTAATAAATAATATAAATAAATAAATTTAAATAAGTAAGCAAATAAATTTGGATGGATGGATGGATGGATGGATGGATGGATGGATGGATGGATGGATGGATGGATGGATGGATGGATGGATGGATGGATGGATGGATGGATGAATATAGTTGTTAAGTGGACAGAGTCTCAGGTAAGGAGCATGGGGGCCTCGTGTGGATAGGAGAGGCCTGGAAGGCCCAGTGCAGGCCACATGCAAGTGTTTCTGCCTCAGGGGCTGAAAATTCTGCTAGAATTTCAGCAGGGATTTTCAGCTCCTAATCAGAGCTTCCCAGGCTCTTCCACCCAGGGTATCCTGTGCTCCTTACCTGAGACTCTGCCCACTTAACAACCCATGCATTTGTTTAACAACCACAATCAGGAAACAGATGTTGAGAGAAGCAGTCATGTGGGTAAATCGCGTCTCAACACTTTGCATAACAACTGAGATTTCTATCCTAATTGTGGTTGTAAGTCAAGAACATATTTATACTCTCAGCCTGTATAGTAAATCTCAGCTGTATATTGCAAAGTTGTAGTGCTTATTTTATTGTAATCATCTTTCCTGTGTGACTGGAAGTCAGTCTGGAAAATATTTATTTTTTGCAGGTGAGAGATACAGATACAGAAGCCTTGGTCAAACTCTGAGAAGAATACAATAATGTATTGGTATTAGCTCCCAAATGAATCCCATCCGCATATGGCTCAAACACTTAAAAGGTGTTTCCAGGAGGCTTTCAAACATTGTTTGTTTTCCCTACCTAATGGACCTCCATCAATCTCTCAAACACTGACAAACATGGCCTTAGAAAGCTGCATATGCTCTGCAATCTTGCAGGTCATATGCATCAGAGTCTCTGCTCTACTCTCCACAAATGGAGAGCTCAAGCTGCTGTTAAAGCAGTATTGTTCAAACAATTTCTTGTGATATATGTCTAACAATCTTAGTTCAGATATTCTGAATGTAATATATAGAATTTACTAAAATAAAGTTTAATTAATGAGTGGTCTAGTGGTTAAAGCTCCAGGCTGGAAATCAGGAGACCATGAGTTCTAATTCTGCTTTAGGCATGAACATCAGCTGAGGAACTTTGGGTCAATCATTCTCTCACAGCCCAACTCATCTCACATGGAATTGTTTTGGGGAAAATAGGCGGAATTAGGTAATATTCCTTGCCTTGAGTTATTTTGAAAATAATAAAGATAGGATAAAAATAAATGACTTTAGGCATACACAAAGACAATAACATGCCAGTTTCAAACACTTTTTCTATTTCTGGATAATTTTCATTTTTAACTTAATTACTACTCAATTAACTTTACTGAAAAGATGCAACTTAGGCAAATCTGTATCACTAGTAGCTACCAGCTCTGTGTTGATTGTGTCAATTTATGAAAACAGGGGTTTTTTGTGTGTGTGTGTGTATTAGTGAAAGAACATGCCTGCCTTTTGAAGTCTACCTATTGTTTGATAAGTCTTTCAAAGATGTACTGTTATTTTTAAAATTATTACTATTTATTTATTTATTTTGCTCCAGCAAAAGTGTCTCTCTTTTTGGTTCTGTTTCTTGTTGTGTTTCTCTCCTTCTCTCTTTGTCCCCTATCTTTCTCTCTCTCTCTCTTTCTCTCTTTCTCTCTTTCTCTTTCTCTCTGTCTCTCTCTCTGAGGTTCACATATTGAATGATGTAAAGATACCATAATAAACTGTTTGGCATACCCTACAGGCAAAGGTCCAGAGACTCTTTTTGCTGGATATAACCTCAATGACAATGAATGGCACACAGTACGTGTAGTTCGAAGAGGAAAAAGTTTAAAGTTAATAGTAGATGACCAACAAGCCATGACAGGTAATAATGACTAATAACTATTTGCTTGATTTTCCTTTCAGTATGTGTTTAGTGATGATTGCTCTGGTGGTGAAAATTATTTCAGTTTCCCTTGTCATACACTAGCCCTAAT
Source organism: Azemiops feae (assembly GCA_023970755.1). Lineage (NCBI taxonomy): Eukaryota > Metazoa > Chordata > Lepidosauria > Squamata > Viperidae > Azemiops > Azemiops feae. The sequence continues at coordinate 654,491 of JALGBA010004225.1, forward strand.
TGTAAGGATCCACAAAGTTTTATGGATATAGGCAGAAAATACAACAAAGGACATTTAAAAAAAAATAATCATGTGAGGTACTGGGAGAGGACACTTCTAATAGATTGAAGCAAAGAGAAGGAAAACAGAATTAGGAAAAAAATGATATAAAGATAATATAGATATAATGATATAATAAAATTGAAGGCAGCCAAAGTTCACACATTTCTTTGAAACAATACATTCAATCTGTGATTGCATCCTGGGTAAGAATTGTAGTTGAGTCAAAAAATGTGATACTCTTTTCCCTATTCCAACATACCAATTTACTTTTCTCTACCATAATTATATCATCAAATCCAAGAACTGATCTAAGTGGGAAGTGCTGGCAAGAAACCCAGAAGAGCAAAGACTGTATTTCTCTTGCATTGTCTGTTATTTTACCTCATTTCAAATCACTCAACTGACTCCAACTTTTACAGTGCGCAAGAAGAGAGGCTAAGTTGAGAGCAATTAAGCCAAGTCTGGCTAAAAAGATTCCAATGATAGTATATCTGCATAACGTTTTATGCAGCATTCTGGATGAAAAAATCAGATTTTTTTTCCAGAAGACATTTTGCTTGTTTGGATTTAAACAGTGTCTGATGTGGTCATAGAAATAGTTCTGTTCTTTCGTCTTGTTTCTTAATGTTACAATAACTTTCAACCATGTGTAGTTCTGTGTTTCAACATGATTTGCCTAGGCTATTGGCTCAACATATTTGCATTGGCCTAGAGTTAGGCTCATTAAAGCCCAGATAAGTGATAATTTTCCTTGTGTGTGTGTGTGTGTGTGTGTTGTAGACCAAAATAATAATAAAAGGCACTTTCTTCAATAAATGACTCTTTTTCCAATATCCTTTTAAAGATAGATACAAATTATTCCACTCTAAAAAATGGAAAAATCTTAGACCTATTGTTTTCATATTTTGTAATTAGCAGAGCTCCTAGTGGTACATGCTGACAAGCCTTCAAACTTAAATTTGAATGTTCAAATAGAACACTCATAAAGATTTTCTTCTGTTTACTATACCTTGAGATTCCCCCGCCCATTTGGTTAAATTAACATAGTTTTTCCTTGTTTTGATTGCCTTAAATTAGGATAACTTTGATGCTTGACTCATTTCACTTGTAAGTTATGCACTCAGTTTTTCTTAAATATAATTAAAAAAAAGTACTAAACAAATGGGCACTTCCAGCACATATGTGAAAATACATGTGGTAGAATCACATGGTTAACCATGTTTGTGTAGGAGACTTCAGCATTTGAAATAGCCCTAGCTTTTTGGCTATAACACTAACTTCTCAAAATTGCTTTTTATTTAAAGGTCAAATGGCTGGGGATCATACAAGACTGGAATTCCATAATATAGAGACGGGAATCATAACAGAACGGCGTTACTTGTCCTCAGTCCCTTCCAACTTCATTGGTCATCTGCAAAGCCTCACTTTTAATGGCATGGCATATATTGACTTGTGTAAAAACGGGGACATTGACTACTGTGAACTAAATGCCCGCTTTGGTTTCCGGAACATCATTGCTGACCCAGTCACCTTTAAAACGAAAGCCAGCTATGTAGCTCTTGCCACATTGCAAGCATATACATCTATGCACCTGTTTTTCCAGTTCAAAACAACATCATTGGATGGGTTAATACTTTACAACAGTGGAGATGGCAATGACTTTATTGTAGTTGAATTAGTAAAAGGGTGTGTATGCAACCTGTTTCAAAGATATCAGCTCAGAAAGCTTAATGAATGTTCATATTTTTAGGCAAGATCTTGGACTCTGTGATCTTTGTTCTGATGTAGCAGTGTGAGTTCCTGTGTCTTTAAAGCTGAGCACTGTCTATCCTTCTAAGAAATACATATTTGGATGGTACTGTTCATACTTCAGTTTCAGCCCATTTTTCTCCAGTGTAAACATTTGGTTAACAGAGTGACTATCAAGACTTCCTATGTATACTAGTATCATTTCTAACAATGGTTGTTCCTACACAGGCTCAGGATAGCAGATGTTGATTGCAGCTGACCTCAGTGGGAATTAAAACAACATTCAAGACAACATTTAAGGAGGATTAAAATATTATTTATATATTTAAATATACAAAGAATAGAGATGGGTCCTTCACAAGGAGGATCATGTCTATACTATAAAAGGAAAATAGAGCAGAGGGATCAACCTTTAATTGTAAGTGGACCTCTGACAAAATTTAAATACTTGTTAAAGTGGAGCATTCCCCAGTATTATTTTGGTAAAAGCCACGTTCTAAGAAAATTAATCTGGCTTCTCACTATTCTGGATTTGAAATACATTTTAATAAAGCTAGCTTTGGATGGGAAGGGAGCTTCCAGAAAAGTGTATTCATTAATTTTCATCCCACATCATTTATTTTGTCACTTATGTAAAATATTTTCATTTTTCTTTTCCATTGAAAAAAGTAGACAAAATATGTCCTATGAGACTCCTGTTACATCACTAGTTCCTCAGCTGGAATTTATTTGCCAGTGGCAACAGAAAATGACCTTCCTATGTTTCCAAATGTCCAGAGCTTAACATTACTCAAGGACATTTTGGAAACCAGACCGGTTCATGGCCATTCTGTACTGGAACTATGATATAAATTTATGCTGTGAAATAATAATGATGATCATCATCATTATCATCACACTGGTCCTCTTGGTAGTTAAGCCTATGGCTGGAAGTTCCACACTGATATAACTGCTGGTGGGCTTTGTCTAAAAACTAGAACCCCAGGATCTTTTTCAGATCTTCTGTCTGGAGTAATTACCTTACAAGAAAAATGTACATATGTTGAAATCCTATGAGAAAGACGATTGGCAAAGTCTAGGAAGTCCAACAGCTTCTCTGCTAAGAGAGAAGTTACTTGTTTGAAAACTGACTGGACCTATTTGCTGTAAATATTAAAATATATAGTAGCTACATATCTTCTGAGGGAATTATTCTTTGAAATGACTTGTAATTTTAATCAAGAAATGTAATTTCTCTTTTGAGAAATACAAAATTTTCACTGAGGAAATCTACAAAAATTCAATAGTTTGGATAAAGCAGTAAAGTATTGCACTATATTAAGTCTTTCTTTCTTTCTTTCTTTCTTTCTTTCTTTCTTTCTTTCTTTCTTTCTTTCTTTCTTTCTCTTTCTTTCTTTCTTTCTTTCTTTCTTTCTTTCTTTCTTTCTTTCTATCCTTTTTAAAATATATTGCCAGTTTACATATTGAGACTTTTAGACAGAACTAGTGATGAAAGAAAATAAACTCCAAAATGATCTCAATTTATTTGTATGGCTTTAATAGGGATAGGGTAGGTTTGGCAGGGAAAAATAGAATTTACAAGTTATAAAAGTTGGGGGGGGGGAATCTTCTAGAGATTTCAGCTGAATTAATACTGCTGTTTTAATGCCGTACTTGATGAATAAAAGAATTAGTGGGCTAAGGCAGGGAAAAGCAGCAGAAGTGAAGGTTATAATTTATTTCAGCAATGCCTTTAATAGATGGCATATTAAGGAGGCAATTTTGCTCAATATTCTGAGAAAAAATATTCTACATTTTTTCTTTTAATTCTCTCAACATTCTTGACATAGATATTTTGATCTGTCCCAAGTTAGCCTTGTTCAATGTAAGAGCAGTTAACTAAGAATTTTATAAATTGCCAAAAGGAAAAAAGCAATGAAGAGCTGTAATTTTCATCTACCTACTCAATTTAGCTGTTTTTCTTTTTTGTTTACAGGTATTTACATTATGTGTTTGATTTGGGAAATGGTGCAAATCTTATCAAGGGAAGTTCCAATAAACCTCTGAATGACAACCAGTGGCACAATGTAATGATATCACGGGATACCAATAATCTCCACACTGTAAAAATTGACACAAAAATCACAACACAAAGCACAGCAGGAGCAAGAAACTTGGATCTCAAAAGTAAGTGACAATGACAGAAATAATAAAAGGGCTAGAAGAACAGAGTATATCATTATATAGTGATATGTTTTGTATTTCTGTAACAGAAATATTGAAAGACTACAGTATGCTGGCTTAAAATGAGCCAGAGTATTTTAGTCTAGCCAGCTCAGCATTGGCAACATAAACTGGTAATATTTCTCCAAGATTGTAGATGGAGGGTTTTTCTCCCCCTATCCTGGATAGGGATGCTAGGATGTGAATTTGAGACTTCCTGCAAATCACTTCTTCTGAGAAACACTATTATATGCTTTGTTATGTACCATATTCATTTATTGACCTATTTTTAGTGGGTTAACATTTGCATGTTTGTAAAATTTGTTGTTTCTCTAAAGGAATTAAACATTACAAGGAATTTTTTTTATGCATGATTGCAAACACTGCTTTGAAGTCCTGCCTATATTAATAGATAATATAATATAAAAATGCTCCAAGGAGATATCTACATGGATCAGCCCAAATCATGAGAACTGATTGTTAAATAATTGCTAAGCCTAAAATTTATTTTTTCTGTGCTCTGCCAGAAAAGCTGACTTATATTGAAAAGCATTTGCATATCATGGGGGTTTCAATTTAACTTACGTTGAATTGTTAACTTTAGCCAAACTTTATTATTTATTTTTAAATTTGTGGCCTCATGAACTTGTGATGAAAAAAGTCAGGCTTATTTGAAATTTTAATGATTAAAGACATCACAAAAGTTGAGAACCTCTGTCTAACGGCCATTCTTGCTGTAATACCTTATTATTAAATATTTCTCATTTTGAAGTGGTAACATAATAAATTTTGGAGAAATTTCCTCCATAATTTTGATAATACCCCTGACTGGAACAAAATGCTGCTACTAGAATTTTGCTTAGTTTCTCTACTTATATTACTTCTGAAAAAGCAACATTGATTGATATTGAGCCCAGTCCAAAATGCTAATTAAAATGATCTAGGGCCCAAATGTGTGAAGATATTCCTCTCCTCTCAAGTTGAAGACTTTCTCTGTTCCATTCATGAGGGGAAAAAAATGCTAGTCCTTCTTGTAATTTTATTTGGAATGTCCTTTCAAAGGAAATATACTCAGTGTCAGTCCTGTGTTTTGGAGATAGCATATTAAAATCATATTTGTCCAACGGGTATTTTTAAAAATCTTTCAAAGACTTTTAAAAAGTAATTGTACTTTTAATACTTAAAGCTTCCTAATTTCCGTTTCTCCTCACATGCTTAACTGAGCCAGGATATGGGGATATAACATGTTAGTAAAAGCACTGAAGGGATTAATTGGCCCACATAATTTATGTCCATGTGGGTACATTTACAGATATTTCATTTTTAATTACCATTCATTCAGTGACTATTCAAAGTTACGTCATTGAATGAGGAGACTTGAGGCCAGTCCTCAAAATTGCAACCATTGCAATGTCCCCACAATCACATGATCATTATTTCTATGCTTGGCAACCAGCTTCCAATAATGATGGTCACAGAATCCCATAATGACATGATTGTCATTTGCTAACTTCACTGTCAACTTCCAACAAGTAAAATCAATGGAGAAACCAGTAGGAGGTTGCAAATGGAGATCATACCTAACTACTTCAACCAGAACTGCTGGAAATGCCATCATAAGTCAATGTGGCCAGGTGACACCACACTTGTTGACCGCAGCAATGGAGCTAGCAATGCCAATTACTGTTGTTAACTAAGGACAGTCCCAGCAGATTATAGTGAAATATTGTGTTGATTCTACCCAATCAGCCTTGTTGTGAAAATACCTAAAGTCAATCAACTGACTCATTGTGCAGACTCAGTTCTTCAAACAAGGAGATGGCAAGACAGAGGTTTTCTTACTGAGCCTTGATAAAAAGAACACACTTCCCAAATGGTAACAATAACCAGTGCATTGCTATATCTGCTGCCCTAGTTAATAGAGAAGGGATTAGTTTTCAAGTACAGAACATGGATTAAGGTAGCACCAGGAGTTTCCTAGAAAAAATGGAGGATAGATTTCAAGTGGTTCTTTGTATTAGGACTTGTGATCATATGCTACTGGAATTACCAGTAAAGATATCTGAATGGGGGACTAGGTTAAGTATGGGAACAGACTTAATCTAGTTAGATATGATAAGGATGAGGTGGATGAATTTTTCATGTAGAACAATTTGTCTAGCAAATAATTTGCTGAAATATATTTAAAATGGATGGTTCAGATTCTTTCTTGTGGAATATGCAGTAATTATATAGAAAATAAAAATAACTAGGAAAAGATATAGCCAGCCTAAAGGGTTGCAGATAGATACTAGGCTTCTTTGCTTGCTCAGAAGTAAAGTTTTAGAATCAAATCCAAATTGCCACATATCCCCAGTAATTAATATAACCTTGAATTTAAATCTATCCAACTGAACCCACAATAAAATATTGCCGTATGGGGAATTCCTACCTAGTTTCATGCACCTACTCCATTGCCCTATTACCAAAATTATCTAAGTAAAGCAGGGTTTTTTTCAAATAAAACTTTCAGCAGATTAGATCAGAAGAGGCTTGAGAGCAATATGCAGTCTACAATACAATATATTCAAAACAATGTCCTTGGCATCCACTGGCTGCTAAGCAACACCCGTGTAGTCTTCTAATTAGGTCTGCATTCTGAATTACTTCTGCTTTTATACAGCTAAGGCTGTAAAAATAAATAAATAAATAAATGATTCTTTGCCATCCATGATCTAGCATCTATCTTCCCCTGATTTTTCTGCTTTCGCCTTTGCAGATATCCTGATCCAGGATATCTTATATCATAAGCAAATGGCTCCACACTCTTGAAAAAGAAGGTGCACAATATCTAAAAAATAGCCAATTATTTTTGGCACATAAGGAACAAAATCACCCAAAGCACTTTCCAATAACAGCAACAACAACTGATTGACTGTTTTCAGCCCTTACAGGATGCATAATATTCAAAGTCTGCTGCCTGGAATAACCACTTCACTGTCTAATGGAAGTGCCTGCTCTGTCCTCCAGTAGTCAGTAAAAATTCCATACCTACTGTACATGCTTATTGTACTTTAGAATCATAGAACTATGATTGCTATGTCCAAGCAACACCTACTGCTGTTTTTCTAACCAATGGGAAAGGGTGAAATGTTTCAGAACTCTCTTAGTGCAAAGACTCATGGACATTAGCTACTTTATAGAGACCGTTGGTGGGACCTCTGTATTCTTAAAGTAGTGACTTTTGACAAGTTTGATTACATCATGCCAGAATAACCAACAAACAGGTTTTATTGTAATAGTGACTGATTATGGATTCAACAAACATGAAACTAGAATTGTTAATACATAATTAACAAAATAACACGCATAGGCTTATTTTGTGAATTAGAATATGAGAAGCCTCAACTCTAAATCATAAATATCTGCATTTTCTCTTGGAACCACCAAAATATTCACAGGTATCTGAGCAACACAGGAATCCCCATGGAGATCTGGATCTCCATTCATTTTCAAACAAACAGCATTTAATGGAACGAAAGGAAAGAGTACTATCTATAAAAAAATATTTGGTTGAATTATACTCTTTCAGAGAAGCATATCTGTTACTTTTTATCTTCTCATTGTAGAAAACTTGATCAGGTTCCCACTTTTATGTTTGGAAAAATCACTTTAAAAAAAAAAGAATGCTGTCTTTCTCCTAGAAAATGTCCTTTCCTGTCAGCCTGGCAAGGAAAGATTAGTTTAGGACATCTTGAAGAATGTCTGCTATCACCATTTCCCTTTGGCCAGCTGCAGCATAAAGGTTTAATGCAACTGCCATAACATGAAAGATTCAGTGAAAATATAATAATAATAATAATAATAATAATAATAATAATAATAATAATAATAATAATAATAATAATAATAATAATAATATAATAATAATAATAATAATAATAATAATAATAATAATAATAATAATAATAATAATAATAATAATAATAATAATAATAATAATAATACGGTTGGAAGGGATCTTGGCGGTCATCTAGTCCAACCCCTTGCTCAGGCAGGAAACCCTATACCATGGGTCGGCCACCCGAAACGTCGAATGAGCCGCACGGACCCGTTTGGCCTAAAAAAAAAAACCCCTGGGAGCCGCGCCCGTTCGCGCATGCGCGCGCACCCGCGCACCCGCGCGGCCCCCGTTCGTGCATGCACGCGCACCCGTTCGCGCATGTGCACCCGTTTGCGCATGCGTGCGCCCGCCCATTCGTGCATGCGCACCCCTGCATGCGCACCCCCCGCGCACCCGCCCACGCATGCGCGCATGCGCTCCCCAAAATGGCGGAGGAGGCTCCGGAGCCGCAGGTAATGCCTCAAAGAGCCGCATGCGGCTCCGGAGCCGCGGGTTGCCGACCCGTGCCCTATACTATTTCAGACAAATGGCTATCCAGTCTCTTCTTAAAAACTTCCAGTGTTGGAGCATTCACCACTTCTGGAGGCAGGTTGTTCCACTGGTTAATTGTTCTAACTGTCAGGAAGTTTCTCCTTAGTTCTAGGTTGCTTCTCTCCTTGATTAGTTTCTATCCATTGCTTCTTGTCCTGCTCTCAGGCGCTTTGGAAAATAGCTTGACTCCCTCTTCTTTGTGGCAACCCCTGAGATATTGGAATACTGCTATCATGTCCCCCCTCGTCCTTCTCTTCATTAAACTAGACATACCCAATTCCAGCAACCGTTCCTTATATACTTTAGCCTCCAGTCCCCTAATCATCTTTGTTGCTCTTCTCTGTACTCTTTCTAGAGTCTCAGAAGACAACAATGAAGTTTATTGAATGTAGGAAGATATCTTAGTTAATGTGTTTGTTTATTGTCTCTTCAGTTCTTATGTCAGATTTTTTTCCCCCTGCATCTGCTCTTAAAGATATTTTGAATTGTACATGGCATATATGCTTTCTGGGACATTTGCCACAGAAAGTATAAATTTCATTAATCTTCTATGGTCTTTTTCTATGTGAAGATATCACAAGACTGATAATGTTAGTATAATTGGTCCCTTGATACATAATTAGTTTTCAGTATCACAGCTGTGTTGATGAAACACACATCTATAGAGGAAAGTGTATGGTCAACAATGACAGAAATGTCTCATTAGCATTTCATCTTGGAAGTTGTCTAACTGCGTTACTGAATATGGATAAGATGGAGATTATCAGGTTTCAGCCAATTGCCTTCCTCTTCTCTTTGGTGTTTCTCCGTTTTTCCCAGGGCTTCCAGTTTCTTCTGCTCTTAGTCTCTAAGTTTTGATTGTGCTCATTTATTGATCTTAAAATGAGATTCCCAGTTTTTTTCTTGCTAAATATTCATAGCATTGGAAGCAGGGAATGATAGAAAGGCTCTCAGTTTTATTGGTGTTTGCTTTGATTGTTTTTAGATTTGGATCATTGCAATAGTCTCCTGATATGTTTCATGTTTAGATAATCTCAGTAGCCTCCTAATGGATATACAGTATACAGGATTTACAGTATCATAGGGCATCCCTTGGAGTTTGCATTGTTATGGTTCTAAATATTGGTTTAAATACTTTATTGTTAAATTATGAACTAGTTTTACTGAATGGGATTCTGTAATTGTTGTATTGGTGAAGACATCATAACTGTCAAAAAAAATAATCCACCTGAGCCCACTGGCTTTCTGCACAGTCTGTCATCTGTGGAATTGTTAATTATCTAAGCAATTTGGTGTCAGACCTTCAAGGTATTGCAAGTCAGGAAACAGAAACAAGAACTAATGTATTATTATAGGATATAATAGCATAATCCTGAAAACCTAACAGAGTTTTTCTCCCCCCTCTTGTACCAAAGAGAATCAAGGCAGGACAATTTTGAGTTTCCTTTTCACTGGTTCTTCTTTTTCAGGGATAAGCTGTTTACATAATTAATCATGCATTCCTCCTGAAGCTTATCTATGTAATTTTCTACACCTGGTTATGAATGAAGTAGCATAGAAATGGGTTGTTGTTTAAATAGAGAAGTATTTAAACTAATGTTATAAAAAGTACATGATAATGAGTTGCCTTATCGGTGAGATGGGTGGCATATGAATTTAATAAATAAAATAAAATAAATAGTTGAAATTTTCTTATAAAAAGAGAAAGAGGAATGATAATGGATCCATTCTCTCTACTCCTAATATTTATTGAAGCTGAAACATGATACTGGGTAGGGAGGCTTCCCTGAGCAGAAGCCTAACAAGAAATTGCCCTTATTTGTTTGACTATTACTCAGATTTAACTAATACTAATTTGACTAAAAAATTGCCTTTGCAATTCCTTGAAAATTTTCTTCCCTGTGAAAGAGGTTTCTGTTTTCCTATCTTATACTCAGGACACTTGAAAATTTGAATCTCCCTTGGTGTGATTCAGAATTAGTTTAATGGTTAGAAATAATTGAGGATGCTACTTGTGATAATCTTGCCCTTACACATCTTACTATCACTTTGAAACTTCACCGACTGTCCATACTTTCTAATAAAAAAGGTACCAAGAGAGGAGTTTCCTTTTGAAGTCTGTCCATGGCAATTGAAGTATGAGAAAATAAGACAGCTGCATATAAACAATGGAGTAATTATTGCACAATGTTACCCTATAACTAAGTGTAAAAATAACAGACTTGGTCTACCCAAATATCACCAAACTTGTCTTCATTTTGGAAAAAAAAACATTTAAAAGCCTTTTAAGCATCTTCAAATTGAATAACAATTAGGAAAAAATGCAGGATAATTTTTCAGTGGCTCTTCAACATATGTTTATATTCCTAGCCTTTAAATTGACTATTTCTGCTATTGAGGAACCCTGAAATAACCATTTTTCACCTCTGCTCTTTCACCTTTACATACCTGGAATGTACTTTTCTCCACTTTATATAGTGTTCTTTGCCTGTATTATGTTGCATACAACCTTCTATCTATTTGTTCAATATTTGCAGTACTTTTCATGACATGTGAGTGTTCAACTAATTTGAGGATTTCTAGAATGAACGGCTGATAGTTTTAAAAAGCCTGCATTTGAAGTAGTGTTAGAAATTGGTGAGGGGGTTAAGAAAGAAACATAAAATATTTAGATCATACTTAATTCTGCAAAGATGTAGGATGCCTCATCATACCCCACTCTGAGTACTGCTTTGAAAACTGGCTAAATAAAATCTTGAACAGTGTTCCCCTCCTGACAGAAAATTCAGTTAGCTAAACTAAAGCCAGGTTTCTGTTTATTATCGGCCATTACTCCAGCCTTTAAAACTACCATGCTTAATAAAAGCACTAGAGGGCACCATTATGTCACATAATATAATTCCTGGTTCCATCTCAGACCTGAAAGAGATTCTAACTGCAGTTCAACTAGGCTGAGTTATTTAGCTATTTCCTATGTTCTTCGCATTCTAAATTCCATAAAACATCCTGTGCAAAATTAAATTCTTTCCCACAGAGTTTCTAACCTTAAGTCTTCAAATGGCAAAACTAAAAAATAAGTCTATAAAGATATTAAATCAGGGACTGGAATAATAAATACTTGCAGCAGTCATCCTCTTCCTTGAGTGGCCATAATAGAGTTAGAGCTAGGGGGTAAAGTGATTTTATTCTATGTCCAAAGTGATGGTCTTTACATGAGCAATAATTCTTTCACTATAAGAAATCTAGAAAACTCTGTGATGAGTCAGAAAAATTTCCATTTTCCCGTTTAATACCTATTTTATTTTTATTGTTGTTTTTGTCATCCTTGTGTGAAACTACCTTTTAACTTCTTTATTTTTTTATTGAACAAATACATAACTATAAAATAATAAAATACAACACAATATTAAGCCCTTTAAAAAAGATTTATTCAAAAGAGCCTTTGCATTTCGTTCTATATGGTCACTTGTAAAGCCAGAAGAAGCCTGAAATCAGAGAAGGAAAAAAGATGAACTGATTCTGTCTAGGGCAGAATGCTTCAGATGCCCATGAAATTTGGGATCTCCTTCCAAGTGAATAAAAAGAAGCTAATCCTTGGGGTTGTTGGGTGAGAAGTCTCCTTACTCAAGGGAAATCTCTGCAGAGAAACATTGGAAAGTTTCTTGATGTAAATCATAAGAGATCAGGTGTCTGGAGAAATCCACAGCCCTCCAATGAATGGAGAATCCTGTGGAGTTAGCACTGTATGTTTCCCCCTTTGTTTTCAGTGGTAGGAAAATAATTCAGGGAAGGGGGGAGGGAGGGAAACAGAAATACAGAATTTATTTTTTCTATTCAGAGGTTGTATAGTTGGAACATTCCTTGGTAAATAGTAGGATTGCTGTGACTATGCCCCAAACCCACACATTGTACACATATCCTGTATTGCTGTTTTACACAGGAATTGTACTGCCTACTGCAGACTCAAACAATTGCTCATTGCTTTACAATGATTAGAATAAGTTCTCCAAAGCTAAACCAGGAGTCTTTCTCAGTCCACTTTGAACATTCCATAAAGAATGATTTAAAAGCTGTCTTGAGATGTGGCTTTTATTTTTTTAGTTCTCAAGACATCTCCAATAACTGAGAAGATATTTAATAGAATGTATGCAGGATTAACAAATGATTAACTCCTACTTATCCATCAATTCATCTGACCATAATAATAAAATACGATAAAAGAATAAAAGGTTATATTAGGGCTTGATGGTTTTGTGTAAGAGCAAATATGGAGAAAGAGATGAATACATGAGTAATAGTATATCAGGCAGGAAGAGAGACCTGAAGGGAGAGGTGGATGTCTGAAACGTATGTCAACAAAATTAACAATACAAGTAGAAGGTATTGTAAACACATATGCCCAACATCCCCCACAATCTTCCTTAATACTACGTATTGTTCATATGCATGTGAGCCTCGGGGTTGCATCCTCCCAGCCAGATGGAGGATATTAGAAATGTTTACATCTATTTTCAACTAACTGGAAATAGAAAACAAATAGGAAGTTCATGAGCCTAAGGCTTATCTTGCAATGCTAAACCATAATTTAGTATTACAAGTGCATGCAGCCAATTTAATTGTGTCACTGCAAATTGTTAGTAATATAAAGAAATAAATCTGTGGAGATTTTTCCTTTAAACTCTTTCAGTACTGAACATTTCAAACATATATCAGCTGTATTTCCACATAATTTATATAAAAAATACATAGATGTACAAGATTTATATGATATCTTGACTGGATTGCCTGCATTAATATAATTAAGGTTTTTTTATTTATTTATGTTGCATAAATAACGTAAGGTAAGGTAAAGTTGATGGTTTAGTCATGCATCTAGCTAATTGTTTAAATTGTAAATTATTTAATAAAGCATGATCATTGATCTCATGCAAAAAGTGGTAGGTACATCAGTAATACTTGTATTCTTTATCCAGACACTCAGCAGAGAAAGCAAATTTAGGTTTATAACTGTTTACTTTTTGAACTTTGTTTACATAGCCAAATGAAAACATATACATATATTCATATGGCTTGACAGACTTGAACATTGGGCACTATCTAACAAAATGAAATTCAATGGTGAAAAAAGTAAGGTTTTACATTTAGGCAAGAAAAATCAAATACACAGGTACAGTATAGGTGGTACCTCGCTCAAGAGTAGTAACTGTGAGAGGGATCTTGAAGTCCTAGTAAACAATCACTTAAATATGAGCCAGCAGTGTGCTGCAGCTTCCAAAAAAGCCAACACAGTTCTAGGCTGCATTAACAGAAGGATAGAATCAAGATCACGTGAAGTGTTAATACTACTTTACAATGCCTTGGTAAGGCCACACTTGGAATACTGCATCCAGTTTTGGTCACCACGATGTAAAAAAGATGTTGAGACTCTAGAAAGAGTACAGAAAAGAGCAACAAAGATGATCAGAGGACTGGAGGCTAAAACATATAAGGAACGGTTGCTGGAATTGGATATGTCTAATTTAATGAAGAGAAGGACTAGGGGTGACATAATAGCAGTGTTCCAATATCTCAGGGGCTGCCACAAAGACGAGGGAGTCAAGGTATTCTCCAAAGCACCTGAAGGCAAGACAAGAAGCAATGGATAGAAACTAATCAAGGAGGAAGCAACTAGAGCTAAGTAGAAATTTCCTGACAGTTAGAACAATTAATCAGTGGAACAACCTGCCTCTTGAAGTTGTGAATGCTCTAATACTGGAAATTTTTAAGAAGAGACTGGACAACCATTTGTCTGAAATGGTATAGGGCTTCTTATCTGAGCAGAGAGTTGTACTACAAGACCTCCAAGGTCCCTCCCAACTCTATTATTATTATTATTATTATTATTATTATTATTATTATTATTATTATTATTATTATTATTATTATTATTATTATTATTATTATTATTATTAATTATTATTATTATTATTATTATTATTATTATTATTATTATTATTATTATTATTATTATTATTATTATTATTATTATCCTTACCCATCTCAGAGTCTAACAAGCCCAATTAGATTTGAATTCCAGAAAAACTGAAGCAGGAAAACCACTGGGCGTGATAATCTATTCTTATAGATTGTAGCTCAGATTGCTACTATTCCCTCCCAGTTTAATGGCAATCAACAATGCTTGGTTTGCTGATGCCAAGCATCAATGTTTGCTAATACTGTTCCATTTAAAAGTCATCACCTCATCCTGTTCACATGAGATCTGTGACTTTGAGACTTTCCTCTATGGTCTGTTTTGAGTGGGCACTATGCACTCTATATTGTCATCTTTCATACACAGCCATTCATGTTGTCACCAAATACTTGGTACAAAGGAACCAGACAGTTAAAAATAAAAAAAGAATTACATAGTAACACTAGTAACAATGTGGTCATAATGAGTTGATATGGTGGGTAAGTCCAGTCAGCTTAAAAATGTGAAGCACTTTAAGACATTACCCTGGTAGCTGGATCTGCTAGTGATTCGGTTTGAAAAGTGTGATGCTCGGATGAAGGTTGCTGAGGATTTATATTCTTCAGTTAATAGATCTTTACAAGCTCATTGCATTCTGCTCAGCTGTTCCTTGCCATGATTGCCAGTTCTAATGAAAGAGCAAATGGTATTCTGCTTTCTTTTTATGCCCCACAAGAGAATGAGCTGAATTTTTACAAGCCCAAATGATTTACTAAAGGAACTTTCTCCTTCAACAGGTTGAAACTGAAATTTAATCACAAATTATTTAAAAATTTCTGTTATATTAGTTGCTATTGTTTTATGTAAGAAACATCTTATTAATTTTTATTACTCTGGATTTTTTTTTGCTCTTACAAGGTCAGTGTAGAATGCATCTCATATATTCAAGCAGCAAAAGTCTAATTCCAAACAAGAAAGGAACATTTAACTGCCAGTGCTGCATCAGATTAACAAACAGCCATAACTGTTGTCTGAAACCATCATGCCTAAGTAAATTTCAGCAATCTAACCATGAATTGATTAAAACACCATGTAGTATTAGCCTTCTCTTGCAGAGGTAGAATTCTAATTATTACCCTTAAGAAGTGAGATATCAGTCTCTAGATTTCTTCCAAATATCACCCTACTACTTCAGTCTAATTTACAATAAGAGTATGGCAGATTCTATATTACTCATTGCAATCATTATCACACACAAACTAAATATTTAACATGTGAATATATGGAAGTATAAATTAAGATCAAATGCAGGAAACTATGCAAGAGTAAATGGATGATAGTGAACTAGCCTCGGATTATCTTCATTTGAAGGCCTAAGAAAGATTCACAGACAGGTTTTATCTGTGCTTTGAGGATGTTTGGTTTTTGCAGCATTCCTAATTATGTAAGAGTAGCTTATGATTGCAGGCATCATCATCATCATCAAGTAGTAATGCATTGATTTTGCATGAAGCTATGAAGCTATAGAGAATACTACAGATATATAATTGATAAAATATTTGGAGGGTTTGAGAAAGCCATTGGCAAAGAATCTATTCTTCAAAATATCTGGAGAAGAATGTATTAAGGTTTATGTTACTCAATATGTGATTACAACAGATCATCTTGCATAATATAGTAAAAGGGTTCATAAATGTTAAGCCATGGTTTACTAAATAAACAACTGGCTGGTTTAATACAATACACAGCTATAAACCATTTCTTACAAATCACATGGCTGGATGTTAATCTATCCCTGGACTTTACTGGGGGGAAAAATGTGTGCCATCAGGTCATTTTCAACTTCTAGCAATCACATAAATTTTCATGATGAACTGAAAAAAAAATATCAAGACTTTACAGAGTCATTGTACCTACATATACTACATATATTATCTAGCCTTTACTATACGCCCTTTGAAACAATTACTTAAGAAAACTAAAAAGACATAAATAGTCCTAAAATACAAAAAAATGCCTATCCAACCAATGTGGTCAATATTTGCTATGACATTGCTATTTTCTTTTTTTTTTTAAATTCTTCCATGAAATTATTCATTACAACTGAAGCATAAGACTCTGATCTAATCAAGTTGTTTTCTGAGCCACAGGAATGGTTAAAGCATCCAATAGTTGTTGGGCAGTTTGACCAAAACTCAATTTGTTTACTTTAAACCCATATATTTTGAAAAAGGTCCATTAAATAGAGTAAATGTTAGTTCTGAATAAAGATGCTTGAGACTAAGCTGCCAATCAATCATTTATCATAAATATATACAAACCAGAATTGTAAAAATCAGTGGAAAGAAAACGAAATTCAATTCAGAGCAGAAACCATTATAATATCTTTTCCTACCTGATATCTTGTCCATAACCTTGTGACATAGGCCAGTTTTTCACCAGCATTGTCATATCTTGGCTGCAGACAAGACACAGAACCATAGAAAGATAAGGCTAATTCAGGCAGATAACACTTCAGAAATAGCAGTCTTCATTAATTCCAGACAATTAGGTCCATCCCTTGCCCTACAGGCCTCTGAACTATCACTATTAAGGTTGGTACAAAACAACCGAGAGCCTCCTCCACCTAATCTTCAGTGGGTAGGCAATGAAATATTAGATCAGCCAACTGATTGATCAGAGGCTTATGTTACAGATGGAATTCGTCTTAAAGAAACAGATGGAAACTTATTCTCTAATCTACTTATCAACTTATAGCATTATATTGCTTCATCTAGGACTTCTAAACAAAGCTTAGAAATATGTAAATATGAGAAGGGAAAAATACTTCCTCAGGAGAGTTTGTCTTGGTGATGGTTGTTCTCTGTGTAAAAACATAGTGCAGGGGATTCTGGCTGAAGGAGACTTTGATTAGCATAATCATTTATTGTTGGTTAGTATTATCCAGTGAATTTATTTCACTGGAGCTTAATCATAACTAAACTATGATTTTCTTTTTTTCTGGAATTCAAATGAAGAGACAGATTTCTACCGTAATAATAAGCCCCCCCATACAGCCTTCCTTCTGCACAGATTTAAGTGCATTAACAACAGAAGGAACTAAAATTTTGGATTTTAAGCTGCCAAGCAGCGGCAGAATTGAACTGGGGAAAAACAGCAGTATTAAACACTAGTAATATGCATATTATTATAGCTTTGTTATATTATTTTGCTGTCAGGCCAAACCAGATGCTGCTGTATTAGTGAAATGTCTTTAATCCTGTAGCAAAAAACTTTACACTTCTTGAAGTAAATCAAAATAATGTTATATACTTTTTAGAAGACAGCTGATGTTTTAAAATAAAACTGCATAAATGACATAAATCAGAAATGAAGGCAATATCCAAAATGATGCAAAATGAAACCACCACCCCCAAACCTGAAACTGTACCAACTTTTGCTTTGATACATTTTATTAGTGATTACTACTGGATTTCTATGATGGATTTTAACTGCCAGACATTATTGAGATGCCTAATTCCATTAAAAAAAAATCCAGCCTACACACTAATAATTTTAGGTCAGTGTGTACTGACATCAAAATCTTGTCCCTTCCTCATCATGTACATATTCACGAATAGGAATACATCCATATCTACACCATGTTAATATTCCATCAATTCACAATAAATGGATTGCCACATTCATGGCAATTATCTTACCTTTTCCCCCCTCACAATTTAGCATGTCTCAGCAACTTCTTTGCACAGTCTGTTGGACAAACACAGTCCTCTACTTTTAAAATCTGTTTAATCTCTGTCAAAAGGAATGCTTTTCATTAAAATTTACTAACAAAACATTAGAGTCAGAAACTCACTAATACTCTGGAACCTAGTTCTGCATGGAAACAAATCTGTTTCTCTAGTTATCTCTATTTTTTTATGCTTTGTACTATAGATAATTTAACTGACAAAAAATGAGAAAGTCAAGAACATGATTCAGAAGATAGTAAACAAGGGTGTTGTAATGCATCAGAAACACATTTTGTCTTAGTCCCATCCTAAATTCATTTAATAATAATATTACACATACAGTATAACAGTAATGCTACATACAGTATATATCCACATATACATATATTCCTGCTCTCTTGCCTTGTTGGCACCATTTCTTTCTCTCTTTTTTGGTAAATGTTTAGTTTATTGGGAAAAAAAGATTAAAATACATCATGAAATGCACCATGTCTAATATTAAGGCTCATTCACCTAATGAATATGGTTGGAAATTTTTTTCTGTGTTTGGAAAGCTTGTATGCAAGAACACCAAGAATCTGCTGTTACTATAAATGGTGCCTACACTCTCCAGGTTAAACTGAAGTAAAAACATAAATAAATGTATTTTTCCAAAACTGTGAAAATAATATGTTAGAACATTGGCTTTTCACCCAAATTTAAATTAAAATTATAATAATATTAAAAGATAAGATCACCAAAACTCCTGTGAGATTATAAACCTTATGAAATTTCAGAGGCTCCAGAGGATCTCACTGCAGGGGTCTCCAACCTTGGCAACTTTAAAACATGTGGACTTCAACTCCCAGTTTTGCTGGCTGGAGAATTCTGGGAGTTGAAGTCCACATGTCTTAAAGTTGCCAAGGTTGGAGACTACTATCTTATCAGTCAGAACCCAAAATGTCATGACATTTCAATGTGTTCCTGCAAAACGTGCTGTTCTTCTGAGAGATTTTGGCAATTTTCTCATTTTGAGGAGAAAAATGATGATGGTGATCATAGGAGATTTCTTGTAATGGGTGGCCCTTCATGACACTGCGTAAGATCACATGTCAATGCCCAATTTCTTTTCTCCCTATTGGATTGCTGAAAGCCTTAAGAAGAGCTTCTGGGAGCTGCAGCACATCTGAAGAATGCCTAATTTTCCATAGTAAGATGGGTCATAACTTAGATATATTATTGGCAAATTAGCATGAAGTCAATATGTTGTTGAAAAAAATTACTATATTTTTAATAATAATATTTTTACTTTTCTCAGGGCAAATACCTATCATTGTTTCTTTCTAATGGATATAATTAAAACCGACCAGAGTCACCTCAAACTGTGAGACAGATGGATGTAAATTTAGTAAATAAATAAATAATATACTGTAGGTATTTTATAATGTAGCAGAACTTTTGCATGCCAGTCTCCTGGTTAAGGTACATGACAAGTGCATTGGTTTCATGGCTTCCCCTAAGGAAAGATGACAATGTATGCACTTTTGTTTTCTTGCTGGATGCTAAGAATTAGCTATCTGGCTGTATATATGTTAACTTATACTGAGAGACTGAAAGGAAGGCTCAGTTGTATCATGAACCCTCCCTAAGTTTAGAAAAACAAAGAAGAGAAATGTGAATGGGGAAAAAAATGAGAACAATAAAAGGGTTGTCTAGTTCAGGGGTCCCCAACCCCCAGTCCGTAGACCAGTACCGGGTCGCGGCATGCCAGCAACCAGTCTGCACAAACAAGCAAAGCCCCATCCGCAGGATGCAGGCAGCACACAAAATCACGCACTCTCCGGTCCATGGAAAAACCTCTCTCCATGGAACTGGTCCCTGGTGCCCAAAAGATTGTGGACCTCTGGTCTAGTTGCAAATATTGTTTCTGTTATAGGTATCACAGAGGTGAAGACAAGCATTACATTATAATACACTTTATTTTAACCATTTTTCTTTCCTAGGAAAAGTTATAGTTCCTATGCACTTATTTCAACAATCTTTGGTTACTTTAGCTTCTAGGCAATGAGGTATGGGAATTTTAGTTAGCAGTGTCTCTGATAAGAGTTTCCCACAAATAGAAGTGGAAGCCCAGAGAGCAGCTAGCAGAACTGAAGGTCTATGCAAAGGGTCAGGGATAGCAACCAAAGAATCTCAAAAAGGCTATGGGATTGCTTAAAACCATCAAGGGAGCAGAAGTCAAGTGGAACCAGTTAATTGGGGGGGGGGGAGTTTAACCTTCAGTCTAAATTCTAACTGGCTGTCAGATTAGAGGCAAAAGATTTTGCTACAACTTTCCTTCTTTTCACTGCATATATCAAGAAAACGAACATTACAGGCACCTGATTATCTTGTTCCCTTCCCTTGTACATGTCACTCAACAGAGTGGATAGCATGGGCATGCTCTTTATCCCTTCCCTTAAATGTTGCCATCTTATGGGAATATGAAATGTGCCTTTTCCATTGTAGCCCCTCCCCTATAGAACCCTTCCCTGAAATTTAGCAGGCTCCTACTCTTTTAACCTTCCAAATAGCATTCAAGACCTGGCTGTTCCCCCAGAGTTTAATTATGGTGCCAGGTTTTTTTATTTTAATATTTTGATGTTTAATATTTTAATATCTTTCATTTTAATACTTTTATTGTACATAGATATGGTTGTATCTCTTGGTTGTGAGTTACCCAGAGCTAGGTATAAGGTGGGTAACTATATAAATGTTTTAAATACATTAAATCAAATCATGGTGGATAAGTATAGGAACCACTTATAATCTTGTAATATTAAGAGCAGTCAAGAGCAGGAGCTAATGTTGGCCATCACTGAAACATTCTGTATTTTGGAATATACATTTCATGTGTAATGAAATATACTTAGCCCAGAGAAGACAAATTATCCTTTTCTGAAATATAAGGAAGGCTTCTTCCATACTCTCAGACACCAAATGTGATGCCACATGCTAAGAGACAGAATCCAGGCTTGCTAAGCAGATGAAAAGGACAAGCATGCAAGTACTCCCTTCAGTTCCAAGGGTCTATGATAGCCAGGGATAAATTCATCTTCTACTTATGTCTTCCCCCACACGGCATTCTCTAGAAACAATTCCCAGTGTTTCTTCAGCAACAAACATTATGCACCTAGGTGTCTGTCCTTGCCATAATGCTGTAACGATGAAACATGTCTTGTGACATTATGATGCAAGCTCTGTTCTTTCCTACTTGTGCTGTGATGTTGCATTGCAAAAATATAAGGGTAGAGTGTGCAACCTGAAACATGTCATTACTTGCCCACTTGCCGTTCACTATGAATGCCTATTAATATTAGTAGTATATTTTATACTAAAAATATAGATAGTACCTTATGCACGGTTCACATAACTAGAGAGGCTAAAAGAAATCTTGTTTGAAGCCCTAATTTTCTGAATACAGTAGAAAACATTCATAGAAATAATTGGCAAGGTTATCTCAAATCAAGAGAGCAGACTTCAGAGATCAAGTCAATCATCAGGCGTATCCATTCTTAGAAAGCCACAGGATGTCTATTCCAGTCATTTTTGCCTTGCCAACTTAATAACATTTGTCTGCTCGTCTGACTTACTCCAGTTGTGGTGTTTAATGGGAACCAAACAGTTCAGGATTGATTGTGACAATGGTTTCTAATAACTAAATATTGACCATATAATAATTGTGTATTATAGTAAGACTTTAAAATCATGTATAATTCACTTGTACTATACAAGCTAGGCCAAAGTAGTTATATACTGGTGGAAATTCGAACTTTAAATACATTTTTGGGAGGAAGAGGTTTATATTGGTTTGGGAGGAATCATTAACACTCCTTTCTTTTTTTTGTTATATATTGATTATTGTATTATTGACAAAGGGTTCAATATGACTACATTTGAGCTAGCTAGATGGCCTTGGAAGTAATATAATTCATGGACACTGTGAAAAAAAAATGATTGGCTTACTACAACTTACAATAGTGACTGTTCAGAGTTACAATGGCACTGAAAAAAGTGACATGACTGTTTTTCTCACTTATGACTATTGCATCATTCCCAAGGTTACGTGATCAAAATTTGGACACTTGGCAACTGGTTCATATTTATGACAGTTGCAGTGTCCCGGGGTCATGTGATCATCTTTTGTGACCTACTGACAAGCAAAGTCAATGGGGAAACCAGCTTCACTTAACAACCATATTACTAACACAACGACTGCAGTGATTCACTTAAGAAATGTGTTAAAAAGGTGGTAAAATGGGGCAAAACTCACTTAACAAATGTCTTGCTTAGCAACAGAAATTTTGGGCTCAATTGTGGTCGTAAGTCAAGGACTACCTGTAATTAGCTGCCAGAGAGAGGCTGTATTTTTTCATGAGCAATTGACATTTACTTTTCTTGCTTTGTTTTATATTCCTGTTTATTGGCTCTTTGGGACTCTCTGAGCTTAGTTGTTTTCTTGCAGACGTTTCATTAACCAAACTAGGTAACATCATCAGCACTGATGATGTTACCTAGTTTGGATAATGAACTGTTTGAAAGAAAACAGCCAAGCTCAGAGAGCACCAAAGACCCCTCATTTCAACCCTGAGCTACAGTTATTCTCTTTTATTATTATTATTTTGCCTTTTTGATTTATAATAAAAATTAAGAAAATATTTTTGTGCAGCTGTGGATTAAAACATGTTCAATTTATCAGTGAATAAGTTTAATAAAAAATTATTCATCCAAGCCTTTTGTTTGACTTCACAGGTGATCTATATATTGGAGGAGTAGCAAAAGAGACTTACAAATCCTTGCCAAAATTGGTCCATGCCAAAGAAGGATTTCAAGGCTGCCTTGCCTCTGTGGACCTCAATGGGCGTCTTCCAGATTTGATTTCAGATGCTCTGTTTTGCAATGGACAGATAGAAAGAGGATGTGAAGGTATGGTGTGATCATTTCACAGACTTGTCTCAAACTCTTATAGTGTAACCAAAATGTTTCTAAATTTAATTTCATAGTTGGGGAGCTATAGCATCTTTTCTGCTGTTATTTGTATTTGGATGCTGCCAGTTTCCCATCTTATCAATTTGTTCTTTGTTACAGATGCTAAATTAGTTTACATAATTAATGAAAGTGGATGTTGTTGGTTGAGAAATGCACTCCAATGGCACAAAGCTCAATTTAAACTTGAGAACATTAAGTTATCTACCAGAACACAATTGGTCAATTCTGCCACGAATTAGCTGATTTGCCTGTCTTTGTTTTGTTTGTGCAGTATCTTAATTAATTGTTGTGCTAATTAGCTCCCATGCAGCATTTTATATAATCACAGTGCATAGATACTAGTTACAGCACTGCAGTACATAGATAGTAGTTAGAGTATAAATAAACTAATTTAATTAAGATGCACATTTCTAACACACATTAAGAGAAAAAGAGATGTTAGGATTCTACAGGGGGTCTGAGTCTAGGGACTCTTCCAGCAGCCAAGTTAACGTGTTCTCTACCAGTCTTGAGATGGCAGAAAAAAGGCTGACATATATTTGCAGTCCATATTACTGGTTCCTCTCCTGCCACAACAAGGATCCTGATGAATGGTATTTGAAATTTCCTTATGTAGAGTAGAATGGAAGAGTTTTGATCAAAATGACTGCTTCTCAAATTAAGAGGGAGCATTCTCCTGAAGAGCTATTTAGTACCCAACTGAAGGTTCTAGAGAAAAACATTATCTGGCAGGAGATAAACATTCTTCCTCCACTTATTCAGATTTGACTTAGAGGTTTGGCCCCTGGCCAAAGATCATCACTGATTCCTATTGCATTTGTGGGTGGTATGTGCAGAATAGTGCTGATGACTCTCCTGCAGATCAGATCAAAGCTAACACTTCTTCATTGGAATTGACAAAAATGCACAAAATGGTTTCAAGTGGAAACCATCTTCAATTGCCCAGCTTGGTAATTATATCCATCCTGCAGTTATTTGTCTGCATCCCACCAGCTGGTAAATTTTCACAGTTTTTTCATGGGCATCTATTTGACATAATTTGAAAATTTACCAGTGAAGGACCACCAGATAGTTTATGCATATTTATCTGTAAGGTGAGATAAGAAAACAGTCATATGACTCAATCGTTTAATTAGGAGTGACTAATCATTCTATTGTATTTGTAGAACAAGAATTTTCAGATATAGAAAATGAAGGGAGAAAAACCAATGAATTATACTTCCACATTATATGGATTTTATTCAGATGCTGTACTTCATTCTCTAGCTAGGTGGCAAAAGCTAGCTGATCTCAAGATGCTAATCATCTGATTAATAGATAGATGGGACACCACTCAGAAATACCAGAGTTTGAAGGCCAGACAGAAGATTGAATACTGTTATCAAGAAAACAATACAGATGACATAGTTTTATCACCAAGAGAAAAAGTAATCCTAAAATAACTTTTTTATAGTTAGTTTTAAATGTGCCTAATTAAATATTGTTACTACAGTTATCCACCTAGATCATGGGTGTTAAACTCGCCACGTCACATGATGTGTCGTGACGTATCGCAATTCTTTTTGCATTGCCGGCAATGGAGTGGGCGCAGCTTCGGTATGATGAAACCGGCCCGCGGGCCGGCAGTTTGACACCCCTGACCTATATGTATTTAGCATTAGTTCCTTGCAGAACATATTATGACACATATCCAATTAATAAATATGTCACAGAAATTACTGCTTTTTCTTTTTTTTCAGCACCCAGCCAGGGTGGATTCTACCTGTTAAATGTTCAATTTAATTGATCACTTTTTCTTCTTTATTTGTACACTATTCTTTTCTTTTTTGTTGTTGTTAGGGTTGATTGTATACTTTTCTTTGGTTTAATTTTGTTTGTTTTGTTTTGTATTTTATTCTCTATGATAAAACAATAAAATAATAATAATAATAATAATAATAATAATAATAATAATAATAATAATAATAATAATAATAATAATAATAATAATAATAATAATAATAATAATAATAATAATAATAATAATAATAATGTCATTATATCAAAGATTTCCTCAGGTACTGCTTCATGACTATTTCCTTAATAATAATACAGCTGGAAGGGACCTTGCAGGTCATCTAGTCCAACCCCCTGCTCAGGCAGGAAACCCTATATCATTTCGGACAAATGGTTGTCCAGTCTATTCTTAAAAACTTCCAGTGTTGGAGCATTCACAGCTTCTGGAGGCAGGTTGTTCCACTGGTTAACTTATAATTCCTGCTTAGGCTGGAATTATATTCGCTCTTTATATGCTCGGTCCCAGCAGACAAGATCATGGAAGAGGTCTGAAGGAATGTTTTAAAACTGTACTATAGGATTTGATAAATACTAAAATAAGCCTTTTTTTTTAATGGTAAGCAAGGATCATTGGATAGAAACTAAAATAATTTCAGAGAAATAAATTTAGTGCAATCCATAACCTCAATAACTAACCTCTTAGTTTTTAAAGATGAAATGTATTCTATGCATTTGTGTGAATAAGGAACCAAAATCTTCCGCCTTCTCTCTCTCAGGCAGAGCTATGGCCTGTAATTGAGCTTCCTCAATTCACTTTCTCTCTTTTCAGTGATCAGTGAAAATATGTACTCTCCCCACTTCAGATTTTATCAAAAAAGAGCATCCTATAGGCACAATTGCAAAATGTGTCCAGATGGTTATTTTGTGACAAATGTATGTTCGTTTAGGAGCAAACAATTGTTTCAAATAATTCATAGGCATTCACAACATTCATTCTACCAAGCCAATAGTCATATATGGCAGCTAAAAAGGGAGATTCCATCAAAGGAATCCATGGGGGAGGCACTCAAGATGGAATTCAGGACTGCACAAAGGAAGCCCCATTCCTTTTTAGCACCGATGTAAACATTCAATCAAATATTCACAGATGTCATGATAATTTTTTAAAAGTACCGTTCTTCTACTGTAGACATTCCAAGATTCAATATTCCTTTGCAACCCAGAAAGCCACCTGCCTGCAGCAAAAAAATTGCAGAGGTTTCGGGTGGAGGAGATTTATAAATTTTCTGCATACAGTAAAGGTCTGCTGATCAGTTTGATATGAAGAGCCAAAACCCCAAATTCATCCATTCATTTTTTTACTACTTACATGTTCATTCATATTATTTAATTTTCCACAAGGTATTATTTTTGTTTGAATTTTTAAATCCTTATGACTTGAATTCTAATTTTAATTTGATGATTAATGTTAAAAAATTAAAGTGTGACTCAATATATGAATACATAGCTTCTATACACCTAAAGGTAATTTCACTTTATTGTGTAAAGCTTGCAAATCACAGATTCCAGTGCAGGTGAGAAAGAAGGCAGATTGTGATACATTCTGTTAGTGATTAGATCTTGGTATTAAAATAATCATTTAATTATGTAGCACCCAAATTCTTAAGAATCACCTTAACTGCCAAATAATTTATATAATCAAGCTTATTTACAGAACCAAACTGAAAGGCTGAAAATAATCTGAATGGATGAAGTCAGAGTCTGACATTAGCTCTGAATACATTCAACCTATACTTAGGTCTTTGTTACAAAACCAATGAAAATGGGTTTAATATTGATGTCAACTGAGGACAGCATTATATGACCTAGATTAGCAACAGTGGTTAGTGGTTTGGTCACTAAGTCAAAGGAAGAGGGTCTAGATAAATTAGTAGCTCTACTCTACTTGGATTTAGGTTCTAGTACTGAAAAGGGACCGTCTGGTAGAAGACGCTCTGTAACTGCAGCTCCCAAGCCACCCAGATCCTGCCACCCTTATATGCCATTTTTCACACAGATTTCCTTTTCCAGATCCGAAAAAAGACAATCTGATTTGGGGACTCCTGCTTCAGATTTTGTACCTCTTTGAGCTTTTCAGTTGCTGTCCAATCTCCTCTTATTCTGCAGTCCACTCCCACACCAGTTTCACTCAAGGCTCAGTAGCTTTTGAAATATCTGATAGGGCTCTCAAAAACTGCCCCACAATTTATTGTGTTTTGTCTATAACTCAATTTATTAAGATTTCCTCTTTCAAATATTCTGAAATGGACTTAACCTTTTACTTCCATTTCCTTCCTCTGGTTTTTAAAAAAGCCAGATATTACAATTGTATGTGAGTCCTTATAGTGGTAAAGAATATTCTTTTTTTCTTTGACTTCATCCAAGACGCATCCAAAATAAATCTACAACTCATCACACTTTTCCAATATTTATTATTTTTATTTATTTATTTTATTCATTTGTATCCTGCCTTTATTACAGGTAGCCTTTGACTTACGACCATAATTGAGCCCAAAATTTCTGTTGCTAAGTGAAACATTTGTTAAATGAGTTTTGCCCCATTTTACGACTTGTCTTGCCACATTTGTTAGGTGAATCACTGTGGGTGCTAGTAACATGGTTGTTAAATGAATCTGGCTTCCTCATTGACTTTGCTTGTTGAAAGGTTGCAAAAGGTGATCACATGACAGAGGGACACTGCAACTATCATAAATATGAATCAGTTGACAGCCTCTGAATTTTGATCACATGATCATGGTTGTAAGTATGAAAAATGGTCTTAAGTCACTTTTTCAGTGCCGTTGTAACTTCGAATGTTCACTAAAGGCAGAAAAAATATCCAACACACTTTCCTCCTCCTAATATACAGTTTGCTTCATCATAGTATGTTCACCAAACTACAGACATCAATCATGTTTTATAAATCAAAAGACATTTTCACCCAAAATAAAGTCAAATGCAAACCACAATATATAAATCAGATAATTGTGAGATATTTGCTGGGTTCCAAAAAGGCAAGAAAGCAGCTGTATGACTAAAGCTCTGCCCCTTTTTACATGCATCACATGAAAAAGGTTTAGAGCTTTGACTGTGGTCCCAGCTGTAGATCACAAAACCATGTGCCTTTTAATGACATGTGTTAGTTGCCACATGATGCCACACCTGTCTCCTTCTGATCCTTGGGAGAAAGGAAAGCCAACAAAATATTTTGCATAACATAGAGGAGTATGTTCAATTAACTGCTTACCGAAGCTGCTCCATTTCTGCTAAATCTAACCTTTTCCCAGGCTGCATTCACATAAGAAGCTAAGTCACAAAATAAACAAGATTAAAAACAAAGCTTAACATGTGCAAATGTAGCTACTAGATCTTTAACTGACTCATGTAGGATGTGAACTGAATTATAGGGTATAGTTCTTAACGTACATTTGAATCCAGGGATTTTAACTCTTTTGGTCTTGTACACATATATGAAATTTTGAGACTAATTGGTTGCCAGGAAAGATCTGTGGAGAA
This sequence comes from Azemiops feae, assembly GCA_023970755.1. Lineage (NCBI taxonomy): Eukaryota > Metazoa > Chordata > Lepidosauria > Squamata > Viperidae > Azemiops > Azemiops feae. The sequence goes on from JALGBA010004225.1 coordinate 682,917, forward strand.
TCCCAAAATGAATATCATAACACCTATGGCTATTAAAGAGCATCCATTTATCTATCAATCTTCAACCTTCTTTTGTATTTTTTTCCCTTTTGCTTAAGTATTTACAAGAATATGTTAAGTCATATGCCAAAAGCAAAGTGTCTGCTCTATAGATTATGGAATAAAAATGGTGGATGCCTATTTGTGTCAGTTACCTCATGCCTGGCATATTGATATTTTAAGGAAAAAGTGGAAGAGTACCAATATTTTTGGCTGTATCTATATATTTTAATAAGGTGGCAAGGGAGATAGTAAGTGTCAAAGCCATTCTCTGGCACGTGGGCACCTACAGGCCCTTCGATTCCTCTAGAGATTTAGGATGGCAAAGGATAATGTGTTAATGATTGAATTGTTTATATCTGAACGTAACAAATGGCTACTCAGGATTAAACCATCCATTTCCTTTTGCTAATGTGTTCACATTTATCCTATGAAAAGAAATGATTTTAATTTTCCTTCATTACATGCCATCAGCTCAATTAACCATTATATTTGTAGTAAATGCTGGCAAATTATTGCATTCTCATTTTGGCTTGCCTGGATATTTATGTCTATTAGCATTAATTTATTTGCATTACTTGGAATTTATTTTCCTCTTTAAGAGCAGCATGCACTTTTTTTTCTCTGAACAATTTCTCTGTGTTTGCTGCCATTTCAATATTTGCTTACTAACATTTAATATATTTTGCTTTTTTTATTTTGCTGACAAAGTTGCATTGATGAAAGCTGATTTGCAAGGTAGATGCCCTTGTGTATATTAAACAAGACTGAAACCCATACAACGCATTGAGAACCTTCAGCCACTTCTGTGCTGATATCTGTGTGTTGTAGCTCATTTTCCTCTTCTTCCCATTAAAAAATATGGCACAGAGAACCATCTTCTCCTGGGATATACTGAATACAGGCTTTCAGTCTTGTGTCTTATTTGTATAGTGATTGCTTCAGTGCTTTAAACATGCATCTTTCTTTAACATTTTATTTGTTTGTTTGTTTCTCCCAGTGGTCTAATTATGATCTTTAGAAATAGAATGGTTTTGTTTCTCATGTGTAAATGTTATTTTTTTGAGCATGTTGGTGCATTAGTTGGCTGATTTCTCCTCTATCTACTTTGTTCTTAAAAACCTGCATGGGACAATTTAAAGCATGCAAAAAGATACTTGCCAACATTCCTGCTAACGAGAAAATATGATTTTTTTTTAATTTAAAAATTGCCAACCCAAAGGTCTTCTGTCTGTCGGTAGATAAAGGTGTTCATCAAATCATTGTTTAAATAGCCGTATTTTTCTTTTCCTTGCTTGCTTTTAATATGACATATGTGGCTTTGTTTTTGGTTGTTTGTATTTTTTTGTTGTTGGTTTTTTTGTTTTGTTTTTTTAGTTTTATATTCTGTTTTCCACAGTCTCTAGTAGAACTCATTGTTTTGGAGAAGATAGTTTATAGATGTTAAAGTAAAATTAGAAATATCGAGAACCACCACTTCCTTTTGCTTGAGTTACTTGCTTCTCTTATGTTATTATCATGACATGAATTCATATCTTCATATTCCTCTGTGTTACAAACAAAAACCATATGTCTCTACATAACATGAATATTATTAATAATATGGGTTAATCCCCTTATCAGCTTTTTTCCCATAATTTACTCTAAAAACATGAGATGTTGGCAACTACCCTGTGTGATCCAATGACACATATGGTCACTCTGAATGACAGTCCTTCATGTTCTTTTCTATGGTGTGTTTTATTGTTAGGCCCCAGCACCACATGCCAAGAGGACTCCTGTGCCAACCAAGGTGTCTGCTTACAGCAATGGGATGGGTTTAGCTGTGACTGTAGCATGACTTCTTTCAGTGGGACACTGTGCAATGACCGTGAGTACATGAGCGCCTTCCCTTTTTTTCCACTCTCTCTAAAAAGTTTTAAGAGTTCCAAAGGGTTGCCTTGAAGCGAATGTCCAAAAAGTTGCATCAGTTTAATAAGTTATAACCAACTGAACTACCAAACTCTGCAATCAATACTAGGTGTTCCTATTGTGGCTGTAGGAAATGTTTGACCTAAGTACAGAACTGCCTTAGAAAGCAGAAAACAAATATGCAGGGATCCTGGAATTGTGGTTTTGTAAATTTTATCTACTATATGGATTTGAATAACATCTTGACATAAAAGATATTAAATATGGGCATTTTATTCTTGGTATCAGTTTCTTAACATTGGGCTGCGGTTTTTGACTTCTTTCATTTCTTGTTGTACTGAGATGTATTATAACTTTGTAGCATTATACCACAAAGTTGAAATTACAGATGACAGCTCTTTCTTACCTTCCTACACCAGATAGGTTTAGGTGACCTGAAATATTCCATCAAATAATAACTTCAGGCTTTATTTCAGTTAAATGTCATCTGAATAAATTTTGGTATCACTTATTAATTCTATAACCTTTAGGGATGGAGGAATTGTGTTTTTAGATGTTAGAATCTTCTGACATGAGTCAATACAATGACGAACAAAAGTCACAATACATATCTTTGCTATCTTAGTACATAATGAATTTATGTTTAGTAATTTAGTAATCTGCTAGAAAATATCTGGTAGGAGAATTTCCATTTGTGCTGTGAGCAAGATTAAGCAAGTCATTTTCAAGAAATCTTTGTATATTTCATCAAATAAACAAGGGCGGGTAATATATGAGACATAAATACTAGTTTTCATTAAACCAATTTTTAAAACATTTGCAATCCTATATTTCCCCATATTTGTAATTCAGTTCTTTTCAGTTTGTCACTATGGGATAGTGCACTGGGACATATGACCACAAATGCAAGCATGCATTTTTTTTTTAGATTAGATAACCTTTATTGTCATTTTTTTAAAGGTTATCTAATTTTAAAAAAAAACATGCTTGCATTTGTGGTCATATGTCCCAATGCACTATCCCATTTGTTAAATGTTTCAGTAAACTCCTGGAACCAGTATTACTTTATCTTTAAGTACACTGCATTCTTAATGCAGACAAAGATAAGGAGCAAGAATAATGCTAAGAGAACAAATGTGCAAGAAGGAGGCGATAGGTTTGTTGCTTACAGTTGTAGCCCCCAATGTAGAACCTGATGTGAGATTGGCCCCAACCCTCCTATCCTTTCATAAGGATTTCAAGACTGTCAGTTGGTTTGGGGCCCCAATGGGGGGAAAGCGCAGTGGAGGTGCGCTTTCCCTGCACTCTGCCCCTGCCTCCCCACATGTCATTAGATTTGAATATCTGGTTTTAATTTATGTTTTAATGTACAGTATAAATACATTTTATGACTGTAAGCTGCCCAGAGTTACCTTGTGGTAAGATGGGTGGCCAATAAATTTTATAAATAAATAAATTTTAAAAAAAAATAAACCCAGGGATGCTAAAGTGTCCATCTACACCATACTAGGTATCTTCCAGGTTCCTGCTTTTTCTGACATTTATATTAAAAATAAATGCAGCACTGACTTTTTCAACTTTCACAAAATGATGCTGCAATGTCTCTCCCCATACTTTAAGATGCTTTTATCCAGCAGGTTTTGTGCCATGATATTCTGTTTCCATGTGGCAGTTGATAAACTAAGATCAGCCACAGTTAATGGTGTCCTCTTCTGAGGCACAGCAATGTGAAATGATGCAGCAGCAAAGACAAAGTCATGCAGTCAGTGACAGTCATATTGGTATAGCACTTACCACCTTCTTTCTCAACTATGCAAAAATGCTGCACTGCCCATCCTAACCTGTCCTAATAAATGAGATGGAGCTGGTTTGTACTACTTTATTGCCATGAAGAGACACATGTTTATCATTCTTAAAATAAAACCTGTTTTTGTTTTTAAAAGATCACATTCAAAATGAGGGTTGATAGAGAAACCTGGATTATCATGGGGACATTGAAAACTTTGCTTTTGACGACTCTGTGTTCATTGCTGTTCACTTAGCTCATGAAATGATACAGATATTATTACTGTACTCAGGATCATATTTTCACAGTGTCAACCAAGGTGACCTCAATTCATGGAGGCTTGACATTTGTATCACCTCTAACTTTCACTTCACGCCTCTTTCTTTGAGGTATTATTTTTGTCCTTTGTATCCATTCCGTAGAACCTGGGCAAAATCCACAAAAGTGATAAATGGAAATGTAATGGTTAAGAGAAATGTGTACTGAAATTATGCATTAATATATGTCTGCCATATTCTAGTTTGAAAGGCCAGCATCAGATGTACTAACAATGAAAATAACAATTATATTACTAAGGTGTAACTCAGGATCACATCGTTAGTATATGTCTCAAATTACTGCCAAGGTGCTTTCCTGAAAGCTGTACAGGCCTGGATAGCTTCAGATCAGCATGGACAAGACCGAATGCCTGGGAGTTTTAGGATCCTCTGTACCTAGTAATTTGCCATATTTAACTCAGCCTGGGGTGACCCTCAGTCAGGGATTCTGTTTAATCTGGGGGTTCTCCTGGACTTTGTATAGTGCTTGAAGGGCAGCGGTAGCCATGGCTAAGAGGCCTTTTGCTCAATATATTAAACTACTCACAGTCACCCATACCTTAATCACCTCCGAATTAGATTTCTGCAATGCATTCAATATAGGACTGATTTGAAGAGAATTTGGAAGCTGCAGCTGGTCCAGCAACACTGGCAGTAGCAGGCACACCTCAGTACACCCATGTAACACTGCTGCACCAGCTCTCAGTAGGCTTCCAGGTATAATTTAAGATGCTGGTTATCACCTTTAAAGGCATGTTATTTTCAGGACCACCTATTCCTAATGGTTTCTGCCCATCCCAAGTAATCTGGCAGGGTGGGCATGCTCTGGGTCCCCTCGAAGGAATTTCACATGATGAGGCCTCACCTGTCTTATGGAACTGTCTCCCCTCAGAGATGCTTCAGAGGGAATGCTGATTCTGTTGGCCATCAGGAAAGCAGTGAAGATCTGGCTCTTACCCCAGACACTGGAGCCAGGATATTGAGAGAAATGGCCTGGGTGTTGATGGATGGATGGGATTTTTTTTCAGAGTCGGATTTTTTTTTCATTGCTTTAAATGGTTGTTTTACAATATTGAGCTTTATTTTGTTTGCCGTGTAGAGCTCCTTCTAGTAGATGAGTGTCATTTTAAAAAAAATGCACTTGTTGATGACCTTTGGTGGGAGGGTAGTCCATTTAGCTTGGCTCTCCTTGATTTTTCAGTGACTTTTGATACTACTGCAATACTACTCCAGACGGAATTGGTGCTTAATTTGAGAGTCCTTCTGGACTCATAGTTCCTGTTTGAAGAGCAGGTGGCAGATAGAGTTAGGAGGGAGGGCCTTTGCACAAATTTTTTCCTTGGGCATCAATTGTACCTGTTTCTGGATTGGAAGGCCTCTTTAACTGCAACATATGTCTTAGTAATTTCCCAGCTAGATTATTGTAATGCATTTTATATGGTCCACATAATTGCATTACAATAATCCAGATTGCAGTGGCACAGGCAGTTTTGGGCATTTCACAATATATTCATGTGACACCTCTGCTCTTCAAACTGCCTTGGCTCCCAGATGGTTTTCAAGTGTAGTTTAAGTTGCTGGTTGTCATCTATAAGGACCTACATGATATAAGACCAGGATACCTCAGGGACTACCTATCTCCAGTCATTTCTGCTCACCCCACCAGAATCCATAGGTCTGGTGTGCTATAGGTCCTTTTCATTAGGAAATGTTATTTTGTGGGAAATAGCAATCATGCTTTCTCTGTCACAGCATCTGCCCTATGCAATAAAATGTGCTCAGAATTCTAGATTGCCCAAACCTTGTTGATCTCCTGCAAGGTGCTAAAGACTTGGACCAAGTATCAGAAATCCATTTACTTTCCAAAAGATTATAATAGTGCAATTGGCAGATGTGTTTGGTTCTATGGATCAAAATAAGATTGTATTATTATTATAATTACTATTTTAAGGTTCTGTCTGGTATATTCTGGCTTGGGTTTAGTTTAATCACTTGTGCACTGCCCAAATTTAGTTTAATCATTTGTGTACTGACTTACTGCTGTGGCTGGGTGGTGGCTTTATAAATTGTTTAGTTAAATAAATGCTATGTCATACAGTTCTTTCAAAGTCAGTATTTTTCTGATTTTAACTGAGCTAAGGCAAAATGTAAGAATGTGTTAGATAAAGAAATCTGCAAATTTAAAATTAAATTAATTAAATCAAGCTAATGAAATGATTCAAAATGATACATTCTTTTTTATAAATATTGGCTATGTAGTTTCATTGCTAAACAGTGAACCAATATTTAATAATGATAATGAATGGATGAAATGATGAAATAAATTCTTTAGAGTTCAAGAGTTTTCAGAAAGAACACTTGAAGTATCATGGACAATACATTTACTTGAAGATAAATCCTAATATTAATTCTTGGAAACTTGGGGAAATTTGTTGAAAATATTGTTTATTTTGTGCATAAAATCTTACAATCATAATGTAATAGAATTTGAATTCTATACTTGTATATTCCTGAGATTGTCTTTTGTTTGGTTATGACTTCGTTGAGGAGACAGGCTGTTAACTGTAAAAACTTGTAGATGTTAACAGTAAGAATCTGTTTTCAAGAAGAGAGCTAGATAGTTGTTCCTATGAAATCCTGCTCAAAAGTATTTGAGTCCTCAAAGAACTCTTAAGAAACTCTAAGAGAATAGAGACAATGCCTTTGAATAATTACAGCTAGTTTCAGGAAATATGTTTTGCGAATATATCTGTGTGCCTAAAGTATAAGTAAGAGAAAATTATGAAATAGTAAACCTTTCACAGAAGCATAACTATACAATATTTTAAACTGTTCTTGGTTAGTTGGGATTAAGTCCTATTAAACTCAATAGGGAGTGCTTCTGAGAAAACATACATAGTCTTGCACCACTAATACTGCTAGACCAGTATCAAGATTTGTGTATGATAATAAAGAACAGAAAGCCATGTGGCACTAGGCAAAGCAATCCACAGAAAGAGGAGTATTTGAGTATTTAAATATTTGACATTACCAAGTAGTGGGAGAATTCCATCCATGAAATAACCTGAAGTGATTCTGATGGCCTGCTAAGATCTGTAGCATCTGTTAATGGGTATGACATTGCTTCATTGAACTGTTAGAAATCTTTGCTGGACAGAAACATCCTCCTTTCTCATGGTGCAGTCCAATACTGGTCTCTCACCTTCATCTTCATAGACCTGTGATAGCACTCTAACTATGTGTCATGACTACAAATTGGCTTGCATAGCAACTCCTGCTTACAGCCAGACAACTAACAATGGTGGTAGGGATGTGGGGAGATTATGGGGGGATGGGTGTTAAAGAAATGCCAAGAATGCCAGCTCAAAGCCTGGAACAATGCCAGTCTCCCAAGGTTGTTTGCTGAGGATATCTGCCAGAATGAAGAGCCTGTTTCCCAAACAAAAAGAAATGCAAGTAATTGGACAGTGAATAAGAACTATGCACAGGCCAAGCGACAAAGGGAAAGTTAATTATGCTTTGTGCATGTGAAAATATCAGAGCTAGTTTCGCTTTTCTTCTGTAACCATTTTAAGCTCCAGTAAAGTGTACTCTTGGTTAAACAATGGCCCAGGATTCTTTATTTGCTGGCTAAATGAATGGGACAGTTGACATTATGACCAGATTAGAACTACAGAAAAAGTGGCAGAAAGAGCAGCATTCTTCCAGTGAATAATCCAGGAACTCTCTTTTCACTGATGCTAGCTAAGTCCTAATTACAGTTCGAATTATAATGTATAACTACGGAGACACTATGGTACAGTTAGAATGGTGAAGGCTATTACAGCAAGAGAAAAAGTGGTCCATGACGGATCCTTCATAATTGCCTATTGATATGCAGGGGCCCATTTACCTGTAAAGTCAGCTTATTGACCCTGAAGGTCTAAATACTTTCCCCCATTGCAAAGGAAACATTGTAAATATATAGTGATTGACCTCGGATCACATTTTTCTTTTCTCTCTTGACAACAGGACACATGTAGTTACAAGGCTAATGTAATATTAGGAGGTAAAATACAATGAGAAGAGTTATATATTGTTCAGCACAAAGACAACCAGTAGGAGAAAAAAATATTTCAGAGAACTAGGATTATATAGGAAACTATGAAAAAGACACATAATGATTACTTTTACAAATGGCTCCTTTGAGGAGAGAAAAAAAGTCTTGTTAAAAAAAACAACAGCCCAAGTATTAATAACAGCAGGGTTTTGGTGTCTGAGCTGTTCTCTTAACGCAGCCAGATTTTGTATAAGGATAGGATTGAAGATGCTCCTTACCTAAAATTAGATCATCTGTATCAAATATTCCCCTTACTTTTTGAAGAAAGTATAAGGTTACTGCATATTTCTGATTCCAGTATATACTTCTTCGGTGCACTCATAGCAAGATATGTAGTGGCTTGGTTTCATAAAATATCATCTTTGTGGAATGGAAATGTCAAAACATTGATAAATGTTATCTCATGGTCAGTAAAGCATGCTGGGCTATACTGAAGCCTGAGCAATGTCCTTTTAACAAAAGGGTACTTAGGGAAAATATTCACCATGGAGATTTAGTGAACAAGTTTCTTAAGCAGATTTTTTTTAAAGTAATAGAAGTTATAGGGAAGGAATGGAATCTTAACTGCAACTCAGATGAAACAGGTTTAAAAATTGCTATGGCCCAAAAGGTTATATAATACCATGTCCCTGGTGAGATTCAGTGTGATATCATACTTGAGAAGTTGGCATGAACCAAGGAGACACGAGGCCAAGTCTAGATGAAGCCTATTAAGTAAATTGGGTAACTTTGGATCAATCACAGATGCTTTACCTATCTATTGTTGTGAGGGGAAAATTAGAAGAGGAAAGGCTATGTGCTCCTGAAAGAGATGCAAGACATAACTCTCATATATGAAATAAATCTTTAGAGATGGTGTACCTCATAGGAAAACATCTGGGAGGTGTGTCTGCTTTTCATTACAATAGCAAGTTGTCAAAAAAACATTTCATCCTTCTTTTCTCTAGTGCCCTGGTTCCAACTCCTATCCTCCCTGCAGCTGCTACTAACAGATTTTTTTTGAAAACCATTCCTAGATCTCCTGAATTACCAAATAAGCCACTGCATGATGAGATTGCCCTTATTCACACAATACATCCTTCAAGAATGACAAGAATCAATATTGCAGCTGACAGAACGTGCCCTTGGATCTTAGCTTCAGCTGTGAAGTTTCCCTATTTTTCATTTTTTTCAACTAAGCCTTCTCATAGGGAAGACGCTGAAATTTCTTCATGAAAAAACTTGAAGCAAGAAAAATTAAGTTGTATACAGTACATAGAAACGGGATATAGCCCAATCTTCTCCAACTTGATGTCCCCTTCATTTGTGTTAGCTTACAGCTACTCAAATTTATAGGGAATTGTGGGAACTGCAATCTAATACAACTGGCACTAGTACAGCCAATTCTTCCCTTTTGTATAGCTACTTCTTGATTGTTTCTTATTGCAGATCTGCTCATTGAGGGATTTGCATGTTGATGTAAGTCATTTTATTTATTGACCCATAATCCTCCCGATCAACCTTATTATGATGCTAAAGTCAATAATAACTCCACTCCACATCAATATTCCAAAGAAATAGAATTTGATTACTTCTGCCTATTATTTCTTTTACTTATTGCTACTTATAATGTGTCCCAGAGGACTCAGAAGGTGGCAGGCAGTAATAAAATGCAGACAAAAACAAGAACAACTCACAACACAATAAAACTATCATCCAAAAGAACAAACAAATTCAAGATAATCATCCACAATTAATCAACTGGGAATTGTATGACTTTCTGGGGGATGGGACTGAATATTTCACAAAGTGAGAGTTACCACAGAGGAGGCTTACCTTTCACTCCTACTCTATGTACTTCTTAAAGCTTGGGAACTTTCAACCAGTTGTTTTTGGATGACTGAACCGGATTTAGTTCTGGTGAAGTGTGTGATCTATCCTAATGCTGCCCCATTTAGGACTTTATAGGAAATGTTTAGAACTTTCATCCGATACTGGAAGCATACTGGCATTCAGGAATATGATTTTAATTTAGGTGTAATTCTAGACTGTTGGGGTTGTCCCAAAGTGGCCACAGTTTGTGCTAATGGTATATTTGGGAGCATCTCCAAGAGCAGCACCAGATACAACACAGATACATTCTAATTGGATGATGACTTACCAATCATAACTAATGAAAAATTGGTGAAAGGACTCCTGGGCATGACTTTTATCTGCTGCTTAAGAGCCCTGAGTCCAAGCAGACCTTCAAGTCACAAACCATCCCCTTTATGAGGTGTACAACCCTGTCCAGAATTGCTGGATTGCTGTTATTGGAATGTGCAGTTATTTACTGATAACCAACAATTCAAGTTTTATAGGATTTGGTCTGAGCTTTTGCACCTTATTCAAATCCTTACATTTCTCCAGCCTATTACGTTATCCTTCTCCATCCTAAAGTTCTATAATTTGTTAAGGCTTCGGTCTTTCTCTCTGTTAGCTAGAAATTCTATGAATCACAGTTCCCACACAATACCACTTAGAAAAACTGTATTGGGTAGTGTATCCAGTATCCATATACAGCACAATGAGAATTTCTCTCTGATTCTAAATTTATTATTATATCTACTGTTGAATATCTATACATCACTACAGAGTTTACAATAAGTAGTTGGTACAAATCTGTGATTAAATTAAGAATCTAAGAGTATATTTATTTATTCAATGTGTGTGTCACCATCTCATTGTCCCAAGTTTGTAGACAATCTTGAAACCTTTCACTCTCTCCTGGGAAGAGACTGTGGTAACTCAGAAGTAGAAAATATGCTTTGCATATAGAAAGCCTGAATTCCAGTCCCTGCCATCTCCCTCTTTTAAATGTTTTTTTTTAATGTTTAAATGTTTTTAATGTTATTAAAGTTTTTAAAAGAAAGCATAAAAACTAACACTAATATACAATAATGAAAACAAAGATAGTAAAAGAGAAAGAAAAGGAAAAAAAGTTCAGAAAAAGAAATAAAAAGATAAATAATAATAGAAAGAAGCTTCCGATTTCCTTTCAGAAAATAGAAGTATAATTACAAAGTTATCTTTACTCTATGGTCGGGGGGGGGGGGAGCTCACTTTTTAATCTTTTTTTTTAATCATCAAAACCACAAATCATGCTCATTTTTTCTGTTTCATGAAAAAAGTCTGTAAGGGGCTTGCCAGCTCCCATTAAAGAGATAATTAAATAAAGGGATGTGTTTTTCTTTCTCTTGAACAGAACTGGTAGAACTAGAATAGAAAGGCATTAATCTGAATTTGTATAAGCCAACTTCCTGTATTTTACTCATAGATATTTCCATTTACCTCTGATCTTTCAATTGCGAAGTTTTAATTTATAAAATGATCCTATAAAGTTTTTAATTTAATTAAATTTAAATTCTGTTTGGCTGAAGGGTCACGATATGATGTTCAACTAATCATTATCTTTTACATCACAGAATAGACTTGTTTCTATAAATCTAGATTGTTAAGGAAATGTGGGAAATCATAAGCCAGGCCCTGAGATTGAGCTCCCAATGCCATTTTTTTCTCATTTTTACTATTTTTTGGATCCAATCTGGGTCGGTCACCGGGACCAGAGGTTTTGTCTTCTGAGCTTTCGGAAGTATCCACAGGATATAATTTCTGGTTAAAGATCTTCAAAGGAGAAGCTTTCCACCTTCAAGTAATTGATCCCATTGTCAAGCTGTTCTTACTAATAAAACATTTTTTTAAATAGTACTGCTTGCTGGGAGTAGAGAAAATGGCTACTTTCTTTTCTCTGATAGCCCTTCAGATATTTGAAGAGTATTAATTCATCCATTACTATTTTACTGTTTTCCAGGCTAAATATATCAGATCCTTCAAATGTCCACCATAGCCTTTGTTTTACATATTTCTAATTACTTTTATGATCTCTCTGAATATACTCCAGCTTGTCTACAGCTTTTTGAATGTTGAACAATATAGGATTGATCTTCATAGCCCTATAAATTGTACTGCATAAACCTATGAACAAACTTTTCTCAAGTATCACAGGATTGACTACCTCTTCCCTATATCACTTCACTACACTATCTTCCTTTGGCTCATTGTCTTCAGTCTATTTGTAATTTTGTTCTGTCTCTCCTTCTTTTGATAAAGCTTTACAATTTGTCTTTATTCAATTTTATTGCACTGTATTCCATCCACTTCTCATGCCATCAAGATCACTCTGATTTCATATATGAACCTAGTTTAGAATATATGAATATATGGAGTCATTATTTGCAAATTGTTGCAATTTTGTAGCATGTTTTAGAATATGTGACCAAAATCTGTTTCATTTCTTTCTTTTGTTAAAAAAAGTTAGCATTTGAAATACTAGAATTTGAGGTAAAGTTTGAGATGTTATATAGAAATGAACAGTAAAAGAGAAATTGGCTCAGGGAACATTCTTATTTGGGGTCTTAGAAAAATCAACAGCAGACTTTTGCACTTGTGTATTGGTACCGCAGATTCATTGGGATTGAAACTTCCAGAATTGCAATGACTATTAAAAATTCTGTTAACTTTCCAATAGCCGTAATGGACAGATGGACAAGTAGACTTTGCTGAAAACATAACAGCTATGGAAACTAGCTAGATTCTGCTAGGTGGCCTTAATTTGCAGAAGAGATGTGAAATCACATAATAATAAACATTAAGAAACATTTAAAAATACCTTGTGGAATCAGTCTAAGCCAGCTTTTTTTTATCTTTTGGCAATATTGGCTGGAATTCTGGACCTAATATAACTTGAGTCAACTAAGATGGGGAAGGATAGACTAATTCATCTAGATCAGTTTCTCCTAGGAAGGAGATCATGAAAGTAATAACTATCATGTATTCTTGCTTTTCAGCTTCTAGTTTTCAGTGAGCCATCATCAGTAATCATCCATTGTGATAGTCCCATTTACTTACAGATGTATCTAATTCCAGTTTTACACCTAAGCCAGTTGTAATTTCTATATTTTGTGGCAGTGAATTTCATCTATTAATATTGCATAGTGTGAAGGAAGAATCTCCTTTGCTTGCCTTGAAATCATGCTAGTCCATTTCTTGGAATAGTGGCTTGTTCTAATTAACCCCCTCTTCATTCCATACTACATATAACTCTAATTCTGCCTCCCTCCCCTCCCACACACACACTTTTTTCCTCTATTAGAAAGCTTCTAAATTTTTAGGAAAATTTGCCTTGCCTTAAGCTGCTTCAGAAAATTATTTGAAGCATATTTCACATTTCTATTATTTCAATATTCTAATATTTAAAGAGAACCTCAGACTTTTTAACATAAAGCTTCTGTATGATACCATCTGTCTTATTTTTGTATTCCTGTGACCACAAATTGAGTGGCTTTTTTTCCTTTCCCTTCTGGAAGACTTACCAGCCCTTCCTTCTTAAACTCTGTTCCATAACCCCACATTCATAACAATAAATTCCACTGACACTTGAGATCAATTTTCCTTTTTTCTTGATCTGGACCACCCTGTCATGTGGCATTTCCTTGGGAATAAATTGATTTCTTGGAAATAAACTGGTTCTGTTTAGTCTTACATTTTCCTTTTAGTCTCTTTTTATATTCTCCTTCTTTCTCCCCCTCTCTCCTTCTTTTTAAGAGACAAGTAGAAAAGGCATATTTAATGGGCTTTCGTCTATAAATCCCTTCAGGAAAAAGTCTTTATGGCTGGAAAATATTCAAAGAGATAGTATCTCAGTAATTGAATGTAGTACCAGCTATAATGAAAAACAGATTTAGAAAAATCAGTTTTTCTTAATCAGCAATGGTATGTTAGATCAAATTCCAATAATTTGGGGCTCAAATTTATAAGTTATTTTAATTTTCTGATTCTCATTCATTCCAATAAATAACGAGAAATAATTTTTAGAAAGATATAATTCAATGTCTTATAATCTTCACCCCTCGAGGCATATGCATATCTGTGATTTCACCCCAAAGCCATTATCATTTTCCAGGCCTAAATCACTATTGAATGGTACTACTACCAGTACTTAATTTAAATGACTGAATGTGGCTTTGTTAAGGACATGGCTAACTTCAAAGATAATGTTCTCTTTACAACCTCAGGCTTGAGCTATGATATTTTCAGTACAAAGTAATATTTCCCTCCTGCAGAACATATAATAGGGCAGATAAATGCAAAGGTGGTGGGGGACAGATTGTATATGTTTGGAAAGGCTAGCAATATAAATGCAGGGCAATGTTTTTGCTTAATTTGTATAAAATGCTGTTACCTTCAGCAATACACCCATTTACATAGAAGATTTTCCTCTTGTATCCCAGTTGACTGACCCCTCAACACAGTCTTTTTACCAGCCCAGAAAGTCTCAATGGTTCTTAAGGGTTACTTTCAGGGAAATGATAAAAATGTTTTAGAATGGTAGGCTACACTTTTTATAGAAAGAAATAAAGAAATACAGGTCACTGAAAACCAGATTTAGCTATCTAAGGTGTGCTAACTAAGCACACTTTATTTCTTTCTGTAAAAAGTGTTGCCAACCCCTCTAAAACATTTTTATCATTTCCCTGAAAGTAATCTTTAAGAACCATTGAGACTTTCTGGGCTGGTAAAAAGACTGTGTTGAGGAGTCAGTCACCTGGGATACAAGAGGAAAATCTTCTATGTAAATGGATCCAGGAGGCTCCTGTGACATAACACTCATTTGTTGGAGCAATGCAATACTGCAAAATTGTTGTATGCAGCCACACAGAACTGGCAGCTGGCAGGCTGCTTATAATACTGCTCTTGGTTGTCTTGCTGCCAAGTCACAATTCAGCATTTTGCTGAAAACCACTGATGTATGTCATAGGTTTTGCAGCAGTCATCAAATTCTGAAAAAATATTAAAGATGTGTGTTTATGTTTATGAAAAAGGTGCCATAAAAACCCATTAATAACTATGAATTACACAGCTTCAGGTGGTTATCTGTATGCTAGAAAAAGCATAATATTTGTTTTATGACCATCAACAGGAACATAGACATAAAGGATATCTACATACCATTCAAAAGAGACAGTCAAAAAACCAAAAAGAAAACAAAATGACCAAAATACCTCCTCACCAGCAACCAATACCCAGATGAGCAGAGATTAACACCAAGATTAACATTAGGCCAATAATCAAGAAGCAATCAAAACCCCAATCAAGGAACTGCCAAACAAACTAACAATGAACAACCACGCAACTGAAGAACCCCCAAGAGCCACTCCCACCAACAATGATAGGGAAGCCACCAAATGAGATCAAACCCCACTCCCAGCCAGCAGTGATGTTACCTAGTTTAGTAATGAAATGTTTACAATAAAACAACCAAACTCAGAGCGCAACAGGGACCCCACAAAGATAGCGTATTTACTGTAGCCATTTTTAGGTTTGTTAATTGTTTAGCTTATAATTATTACACTCAAATTCAAATATTATCCTGTTGACTTTCTGTTTTGATAAAAGAGGGGAGGATAAAATTTTTGATATATTATATAGACTCCAAAATCCTTTTACATTCTGATGCCAGTTAAACTTGAAATTATTCTGAAGGGAGAATCAATAGGAAAAAAATGTTCCTATTCCTCCTCAAAATGGCACAGAGGCCAGAGGAGGGGGGGTAGTAAAAATGATTGAACGTAAGAGAAAAATAAGGAAAGGTTTGAGGGAGGGTATGGAAGTGACTGTAGCTGAAAATTGAGATTATTTAGAAAGGGTTATTTGAGGTTATTTAGAAGGTTATTGTGCTTCACTGTTGGAGACAAGATTTTGGAGAGAGAAGAAGGAATTATATTTTGAGGTCCTGCAGTGAGAGTTATGGTTAAACAGTATATATATTCTACAGCACAAGAATGAAGACTGTCTGGAATTTGAACATTGAGGCAAAGCTAGAGACAGTGTTTACAGTTACAGAAGACTGAACAGAGTGTGTGCAACACGGGGAGAGACAACTAAATCTGTTGGCAGCATCCAGGACAGTTTGTTTTGAGGAGATGGATGACTAGAGCCATAGATGAAATGTGAGAATGGATTAGTAGCAACTGGAGGAGAGTCAAAATTTGGTCAAACTGGATTGAACTGAACTGTATTGGGTACTGTATGGTTTGGACCTCCTGGTGTTTTGCAAATGGTCCAAAGGATGTCACTTTATACTGGGCTCCATAAAGTGTCTACTAGGCTCAGAATTTTTTTTTCCACCAAGGCCAAAAGTTTTTTTTTCCCCTTCTAGGACCTGGTATCCTTTTTGCCTAAGCAGAGCTTTAAAGATGGTTATAGGGAAAATATTTCTGGTGGATACCACTGTTTACACTTAATTGGAGGAAACTGAAATGAATCAGTTCTTTAAGCAGGGCTGAATGATGGTCTAGCTACCAATGTAATATCTCATAGTGGCTCTGATACTGTATTACTCTGGATACTGCATTACTCTGAAACACTGTGGGAAAGTTACAGAATCCCTTATTTTAATATAAATAGTAGCTGCTTTATGCTGTTTGAAGGTCTAAGGGGAAAAAAAAGAATTCATTACCAGCATCAGAGATGAATTTGTATGAAAGTTGCATAACAATGGTCTCCCAAACCTTGCTGATCCTTTAAAAAGTTTGCTTGGAAATTTCCAATTGCATTTACTTGGTATTGGATATATTTTTCTATCTTTGTTTAAGAAGAATGGGCTTAATATGGAACAAAATATAATAATGTTAAAATTTAAAAGATAATTCCAATGTAATGTTAATATTTTGCAGTATGAAATGTGCTAATGAATGTTTACATCATGCTACTGAAGACCTTTAAGGACTTTAAAATCTTTTTTTTTCTGGAGTTTTATGATCCTTAGAGCTGCCTTGATATTATGCCCAGGTTCAAATAGAAAGTCAGGATTAATTCCTCAAACCATTCTATTTATGAATGCCCCCTTACCCCATCCAGCTCATACACATATTGAAAAGCTTGTAAGGATGAATTGCAGCACATGTTTCTCTCCACTTAAATCAAACATTTATTTTTATAATAAAAATAAAAGTGAACATTTCATTATTCTCTTTCCCAATGCTTGTATCTCTACTTCAGCATTTCCAAGGCCAAAGCTTTGTCATAGGAGAGTAAAACTTCTATCTAATCTTTCATAGTAAGTTTATGTTCAGACAAAACCATTTGAGCATAATTACAGAGAAGAAAATTAACTGATGGTAGCAGCATGATGATGGCATATCAAAATCTGTGACTATCAACATGTGGTTCTTATAATTCAAGCTGTCCCACATTGGCTTCCTCATGACCACCATCTGCTGGGCTTTCTAAGCACCCTGTTTGACTAGATGAACATTTCATCTGATTATGTTTGACAGTTCTTCTGTGAGTTATTCATTCTGAATGACATAGACATTGGCAATATTCAAATAACTCTTGTTCAGAATGTATTTGACATGTCCAATATGGACTAATTAACTTAGTGGTCCTGTGTCATGAGAAGTGCTGTGCTCTCCCAGGAGAAACTGCTTTAACCATTAACTATGAATATTGATGCTTCATGGTACCAGGACAGAAAGAATCTAATCACATAAACAAATGTGCTAATATTATGTGTTTCACAACATTAGAATGTAGTGTTATATTTATACTGTACAGAGTTTGGGATGATGAAAGTGAATAAGAACTTCCAAAAATCTCTATTTTTAAGTGCATAGCCTTACCCCCCCATGTTTCACAATGAGCCTGGGGTTATAAGAAGCAGATTGGAAGCAATTCCACTGATTTATTTTTAAAGGTGGGAAATCATTTCTTACTTGTCTGAATGCCACTCAGCTGCAGGTAAATTAGAATTCCACGGCTTTCAGATTGCCAATTAGAGCCAATTGTACTCTGAATGGCATTGCCTTGGCAGTAAGGTTCTTATCAGTTTTTCCTCTCTTTTCCCCCACTTTGTTTCTGTTTTATACCATCTCTGCTCCTTTACTAAAAGAGAATGTTTCAGTGACTTGCTATAAGCTTGGAAGTCTTGAATTCAGCTAAAACATAATTATTATCATTTAATTGAAATGAACAAAATAGCACTTTGGTATTTAGAACTAATCAGTAGTATTTCTTTGATTTAGAAATAGGTTTTCAAAAGGACACCAACTGACAGAATCTATTGCAGGAGGCTTACAATCAAATGGGGAATCTAGCAGAACCTCTAAATTTCTTGTCACTATTACTTCCCTCCTTCTCTCATGCTTCTTTCCTGAAAATATCAGTCCAGGCATGAGTTTCTGTCCTACATCTTTTAAAGGGAAAATTTTGGCAATAGCTTTATCCAGCTTCACTGCAAGCTCTTTTTCTTTATTTACTTTCTTTGTCATCCAATGACTTAGAGTAGACACATGCAAATGAACAAGTCCATTCTATGGAAGGTCTAAAGAACCTACCTTATCGTTACACATTGGAATAAAAAAAAAAGCAAAAACTGCTTTTTGCTGTCCATGATACAGACAGGTTTGTTGGCCTGGGTTCACTCAATATGGTAAGTTAAAACCAAACAAGTCACAAGTAAACAGCCACAGTGAAACAGAAAAACAACAGAAAAACATAGAAGGACTGGTTTAAGGATTTGGGGGCTCAATAAAACACCATATTTGTAGAGTCATACACAGACTATAATTATCTTTACAAATAGATTTCTGCAAAATTAGATGCTAAAACCATGTATTCAAAACCTTAGAACCTTAAAGATGTATCCCAAAGAAACATTGGATAGAAATCTAAATATTTATTTTATTTAAAACAATTCACAGAAAAAGGTAAGGCATGCTCGACTTGGCAGAAGGAGAAAGAAATGGTTTTGTTTTGAAATGCTATTTTTCTTGCTTTGTGTCCCACAAACATTGCAATCAGTTTGTTAGTGTTTGAAATCTGAGCAATATCACTTTCAATTTCAGCAATGCCAAACTAGTCAATAAGTTTTAACTCACTGCAAATCCCAGATAGCTTCTATTAATTTCAGTTTTGAGAAGTTGACTCTGCTGAAGCTGCTGAAACAGGCAAGAAAATTCTGAATATAGACTTTAAATTTTGAAATATCAATTGGAGTTTTAAATTCAAAATATGCTGCCACACTGACAGATTACTACAAAACCTTTGTTGCAAAAAATATATGAGTAAATCCATCACCATGGGAGTTCTCATACTTCTAAAAATAATTTATTTATATCCATTTATTCTTCCTTTGTGTCATTGCTTCCTGTTCTTTAGCAGTTACCTATACATGAAAAGACATGCCCTCTTAATTCACAACTTCTAAGCTTCCTCGATTATTAATTTGCATGTGTGTGAGCGTGTGCACACACACATACAACATTTGAATATTAACAGGGAGTAGTATTTTTTGCACAGGCAGAGCACACACAGCATTGTTTCAAATATTTCAGAAGATGAAGGGACTCAAAGGACTTCTTAAGGACAAAAGGTTATAAACTGAGAAAGATAAGCAGGGAAAGGCCTATCGATGGGAAATCTAATATGAGCAACAGCAGAAGACTGAGGAGAGAACAAAATATTAAAAAAGCACAATGTGCAGTAACCTGGGGTCTATTGGATCCTAAATAACAGAAAATGATATTTATGAACAATTAATCAATTTTAATTGATTCTTATGCTAAGTCCTGAATATTGTGTAACTACAAAGTTCAAAAGAATGGATGAAAGTGGAAATTAAACCTTTCTCCATCCCAAAAATTAAACATAGCAAAATACTATAGACCTGATGCTAATATATTTTCTAGACTGTATTTACATGGCAACTATCCCTTTCCAGCACTTCCTGTAATTTGATTAAATAAATAAATCATTTGTTACATCCTGAGCATAGGAGTAACTGTGGCAAACAGGAAAAGCATGCAGAGCATGACTTCTTAAATTCTTTCAACCCCTCTACTTCCCTAGAGCAGCATGCTGGCTGGGGAATTCTGAGACTCCTCACATCTTCAAGTTGCCAAGGTTGAGAAACACTGCCTTGGAATGATGCAGTGCCCTTGCATTTCAAAGAAGCAAGGCAAGGAATTTTCCGAAACAAGTTGCTTAAAAGTCAGAACAGCTTGAGAATGGAAGTGATGTACAAGGCATTATGATAGAGGGGGAAGAAGAAGTGTGGGACAAGGCTTTCAGGAAATACCCCTTTGGACTAATAAAGCAATCTGGGAACAGAATAGCATGACTTGCCAGAGAGTAAAATTCTTTTTAAAGATGATTGTGTTCCTACTCTACTGATTGGCTGTTCACTTGAAATCCTCTGATGGAGCTGTGGGCTGAAAATCCCCTCAGCTCCATCTGCTTGTGGACTAATATGGAGTTGTGTTATCCAGTGGATAGAATAACATGTACAAAAACTCCACTGGCCAGAGTTCCTGAATTTCTGAGTGGAAAGAAAGAGGCCAATAAGATCTTTCTTTCCATCTGCTGAAGTTGCTCAGGACAAACGAGCTAATTTCTGAGAGGAAGGTTGGAGACAGACAACCACAAGCTCTTTGCTTTTATGCCTTCAGATCATTCTCTCAAAGACTGCTGCTGGACTTACGAGCTTCCGCTCTTTTAACCTTGTAAGCTGCCCAGTGTAAGTAAGTAAGTAAGTAAGTAAGTAAGTAAGTAAGTAAGTAAGTAAGTAAGTAAGTAAGTAAGTAAGTAAGTAAGTAAGTAAGTAAGTAAATAGTCAATGCATCTGCATATGCTGTGGCTCCTTAACCTGGCCCTGAGCCATAGTTCCAGTCAGATATTACTTACTGATGAAACTGCTATTGGTTAAACCAAGAAGTTAAAGTTTTTCATGCTCAGAACAATACAAACATGGTATAGCATATTCACTATTCAATAGATAGTATGTCCATGATTATTAAGGTGAACCCTTTTTTCTGAAAAGCCTTTCTGTTTGGCTGCCTGCAAGGCATAGTGACCATTGAATGGGTTTGCTAAAATTTACAATTATCTTCTGCTTGGTTTCTCATTAATTTGTGCATTGATTGACATGTGACATGGAAATTGACTTAATGGTCGGCTTACGAATGGAAGCAGCTGAGAAGCCAATCCCTTTGTAAGAAGAAAAATCAGGCACACTAAACTAAAGACTACTTAAGATTTTATGTAAGGGGTTTTTTAACTGCATGATTAGAGTTTTATGGCATACCATTTGTACTCTTTTGCTCTTTAAAATTCTGTAAGCTTTGTGCTTGGCAAAATAACTGCTGTTACAGTATACTTGTTACTTTTATATAGTGTGCTTTAATGTCATAAAATAGATGTCCCAGGGATAAAATTACCTGGTTTCTACTGCTATATCTTGTCCTGAGGATTTGAGCAGAGTAATCTTTCAAATATTTCTCATTAGTCATCCATCTTTTCCAATACCGCAGTTGGCCTGAAACATACAATACAATAAAAGATAGATGGTGCTTTTGGACATTTTTCTGGAGACAGCTGGAGATGTAGCAATCGTAAAAATTAAAATAAATTCAACTCAGAATTTTGCCCACCTGAACACTAAAATTCTTATGTTCAGATCTACCTTCACTCAAGCCAACAAAATACAGAAACAATTGCATTAAAAATGAAGAATGCCATTTTATTTTGAATATCATGTGATGAGTGCACATATTATACATCATATGGGAAGTTCACACTATGAAGCCATAGCTTCTTCAATGTACTACAACTACATGCAATTTATGAATCTAACCATGCTGAAAAAATCTATCAGACCTATCTGCTGTTTTATTACAGTATATAGTTCTAGGATACTTCCAAACCTGGCATGCCAAAGATGTTTTGAGACTGCCGGAGGCAAGCAGCATTTTGGCTAAGAATTTTAGCAGTTATAATCCCAACACACCTGAAAGATATTAAGGTTAAGTTTAAGAAGACATGAAACTTGGGTATTATGTCACTGGCATGGACTGAGATTTAAAAGTGTCTCATTCTATTGTTTATAGCTGTTGTTCATGACCTATCAATAATAATAATAATAATAATAATAAAGTTGGAAGGGATCTTGCAGGTCATCTAGTCCAACCCCCTGCTCAGGCAGGAAACCCTATACCATTTCGGACAAATGGCTGTCCAGTCTCTTCTTAAAAACTTCCAGTGTTGGAGCATTCACCGCTTCTAGAGGCAGGTTGTTCCACTGGTTAATTGTTCTAACTGTCAGGAAGTTTCTCCTTAGTTCTAGGTTGCTTCTCTCCTTGATTAGTTTCCATCCGTTGCTTCTTGTCCTGCGCTTTGGAAAATACCTTGACTCCCTCTTCTTTGTGGCAGCCCCCTGCTATCATGTCCCCCCTCGTCCTTCTCTTCATTAAACTAGACATACCCAATTCCAGCAGCCGTTCCTTATATGCTTTAGCCTACAGTCCCCTAATCATCTTTGTTGCTCTTCTCTGTACTCTTTCTAGAGTCTCAACATCTTTTTTACATCGTGGTGACCAAAACTGGATGCAGTATTCCAAGTGTGGCCTTACCAAGGCATTGTAAAGTGGTATTAACACTTCACGTGATCTTGATTCTATCCCTCTGTTAATGCAGCCTAGCACTATGTTGGCCTTTTTGGCAGCTGCAGCACACTGCTGGCTCATATTTAAGTGATTGTCCACTAGGACTCCAAGGTCCCTCTCACAGTTACTACTATTGAGCAAGGTACCCTCTATACTATACCTGTACATTTGGTTTTTCTTGCCTAAATGTAGAACCTTACTTTTTTCACCATTGAATTTCATTTTGTTAGATAGTGCCCAATGTTCAAGTCTGTCCAGATCCTTCTGTATCTTAAGCCTGTCTTTTGGAGTGTTGGCTATTCCTGCCAGCTTGGTGTCGTCTGCAAATTTGTGAGTACCCCATCTATCCCCTCGTCCAAATCGTTGATGAAGATGTTGAAGAGCACTGGGCCCAGAACAGAACCCTGGGGCACCCCACTACACACTTCACTTCATATAGATGCGGTTCCATTGAGGACCACACACTGAGTACGGCCGGTCAGCCAGCTATGGATCCATCTGGTGGTGATGCTGTCTACCCCACATTTTTCTATCTTGTCAAGTAGTAGGTTGTGATCTACTTTATCAAATGCCTTACTGAAGTCCGAGTAAATTATATCCACAGCATTCCTCTGATCCACTAATTTTGTCACTTGGTCAAAGAATGCAATAAAATTTGTCTGGCATGATCTGTTTTTGACAAACCCATGTTGGCTTTTAGTAATGACTTTGTTTGCCTCTAGGTGTTCGCTGATTCGTTGTTTGATTATCTTTTCCAGAATCTTCCCAGGTATTGAGGTCAGGCTGATAGGTCTGTAATTTCCTGGGTCCATTTCTTTTCCTTTTTTGAAGATGGGAACTACATCAGCTCTTTTCCAGTCCTCCGGTAGTTCCCCAGTGCTCCAGGATCTTTGAAAAATATAGTTCAGTGGTTCTGAGATCACATCTGCCAGTTCCTTGAGAACCTTGGGGTGTAATCCCTCTGGTCCTGGCAATTTGAACTCGTCTAGGCTGGACAGGTGCTCACTTACCATTTTCTTGCCTATCTTAACTTGTGTTTCTATTCTGTTTTTTATGGCACTATTTTTGATAGGTTGGTCTGTTTTTTCCCTTTGTGTAAAGACAGATGCAAAAAACAAGTTAAATAGTTCTGCTTTCTCCCTGTTGCTTGTCACCTTCTTGCCACTTTCACCCACTAATGGACCAATCATTTCCTTCACTTTTTTCTTGTTTTTTACATGTTGAAAGAAGCTTTTTTTGTTATTTTTGACTTTGGTCGCAAGCCTTGGTTCATTTTGAGCCTTAGCTTTCCTCACTTCATCTTTGCAGGCTCGGGCTATTTGCTGATATTCTGACTTAGTTATGTGCCCCTCTTTGCACTTTCTATACTTGTCCTTTTTATCTTTCAATTTGTCGGAGAGTTCTTTATGCAGCCATGCTGGTTTCTTTTGAGAGCTGTAATTTTTCCTCTTTGTTGGTATTGTGCTAGACTGGGCTTTTATTATCTCATTTTTTAAAATTTTCCAAGCTTCTTGAGTTGTTTTCCCCTTGAGGATTCTCATCCATGGAATCCTTCCCAAGCCCTCCCTAAGTTTATTGAAATTAGCTCTCTTGAAGTCCAAGACTCTAGTTTGACTGTGTTCTATTGCTTGTGCTTCCATAATGTTGAATTCCAATATTGCATGATCACTTCCTCCCAAGGTTCCTATGGCTTCAACACCGTCTATCATTTCATCTCTGTTAGTGAGAATTAGATCCAAAATGGCTAATCCCCTAGTTCCCTTCTCTACTTTTTGGGAGACAAAGTTGTCTGCTAGGTTTGCCAGGAACCTGTTTGATCTTCCACTTGGTGCAGAGGTTGTCTCCCAGTTGATGTCAGGGTAGTTAAAGTCCCCCATTACTATTGTGATGTGCTTCCTACATACCTTAGTTAGCTGACTAGCAAAAAGTTCATCTATTTCCTCTGTTTGGTTGGGTGGCCTGTAGTATACACCTATGGCAATGTCATTCCCCCCCCCTTTTATATTGACCCAAATGCATTCAATAAATGGGAGTATCTCTCATTGAACTGTGTAATGAACTACAACAGGTTGACATGAAGCATAAGTTTCTTTCCAGATCATCTCTCTTAGTATTATCATAAATCTTAGTAGAATAACCAGACTTTTAGATAATTTGAGAAGCATTAGACTTTGAGGATCCTTGTATGTGCTGAGGAAAAGGCCAATAGCATATGAATCTTTTTTTTTTCTTTAAAAGCTGGATGTGCTTTCACTGCATGAACAATTGTCCGATTCAACATCAGATATTGGCTATGTGAAACTGGAAAAACAATTCAATAAGAAAATAACAATTATGGAGATTATTGGCATATGCTTCTTTTGTGCCATATCATTACAATATCTAGAGGTAGAATGAGTAACGTATAATTTCCTGGCTATTCTGCAAAGGCTTCACTTTTAACCACAATTGTAATGTTTGATTCATCTTTAATGTCCATTACAATGTTTTCCATTTCACACTTAACTCATTTCTTAAGTGAAGCAATTTAATACAACCTCATTGTTTCCCAATTGATCCATTATTTCCTTTTGTTAAATGCTGGTAATTTTTTCAAGGCAGTAGTCTGAATTATTAAACCGTCATGTACTCTGTAAAGCTGAGATAGCAACCTGCGGCAATCTAGATGCTGCTAAACCATAATTCCTAGAATCTTAATAATCACCAGAAGTAAAGAATGTTGGAATGTGACAGATTAGCTTTTACTAGTGAAAAGCAGTAATATGTGTAAATTTAAAGAAAGATGGTACCATATAAATATATACTACAATTTATGTAAATACAATTCATATGGTTACCAGAATCATTAATTTGTGATGGATTGTGATATAAATTGAAATAAGTGAATGAATAAATAAATGAATGGTTGTAGGTTCAAAAAGCACCAAGTCTTATATTAAATACTACACATGGTCTCATGTCGGTGACTAGTAAATATGTGATCTCAGTTCATTGGCAAAAAGAACTCATCAGAAGAAAGTGGTATTTTGTGATCTCCATTTCTATTCTTTCTACCTGCAGTGTAGTCAGTGGGTTATCATAAGGCTAAGCACAGAAGCTGAAGTCCCTCCAAGTTGTACATTGTAAACACCTCGGTGGTTCAGTGAAGTTATTTATTTATCATCACAGTATGATGTTTTGATAGTGAGGACTTGTCTATCACAACTGAAGGTTTTTTTTTTCCAGAAAAATGTGACTGTCATCTACAGCTGTGCTTCATTGAAGGCTTGAATCAGCCATCCTTCACAGGAGCTTTGCAAAGCAGCATGGCCTCCTCTCTTCTAATAGCAGTGACCAAGTTGCTTATCTTTGCTGTCCTTTGCAACCCTTTCTCAGTTTTTGAGAAAGCTTTGGGGAACCCTATGGGAGAACTTTGTCTTGTATTTGCCAGTGGAGCCTTGTATGCAGACAGGGTGATTATGCAGGAGCCACTTTCACCTTTAGCAATCCCAGGGAGGAGACATGGGAAGCTTCATGGCAGCATGTTGATTCTGTGTTTCAGCAGAGATGATCTAACTCACCCAGCAGAGGCCTAATTGAAAGATAAATTAAAAGTGCTTAAGAAATGAGAGCTGAAATGTCTGTCTGTCTGTTAGTCAGTTAATGGGATATGTTTCAGATTGGATAGGAGCTTGTTTTTCTGTTTATCCCTAACAATTTATAACATCAAAGCTCATTAGGCTACATCTTCTTTCATAGTACATAGTAACTTAGTTTCATAAATCATATGGGAGGCATTATCACTCAAATTTGAGTGGAAGCATTTTTCTGCTTTTTTTCTTTTTAGTGTAGTAAGTTGTGAGGAATATGGACACCATATAAGTACAACATAATTAAATTTAATTATTAATTAAATTAAACTAAGATGCCATATTTGGCTATTGCACACTTTATATGACGTGTTTGTGTATGTGTGAATTCATTCAGCTTGCCTTCAGAAATTGTGGGCGATCCATCACTGGAGGTTTTTAAGAAGAGACTGGATAGTCACTTGTTTGCGATGGTATAGTTCTCCTGCTTGAGCAGGGGGCTGGACTAGAAGACCTCCAAGGTCTCTTCCAGCTCTATTCTGTTCTGTTCTGTTCTGTTCTGTTCTGTTCTATTCTATTCTATTCTATTCTATTCTATTCATGAATGTATATCTAATTACATGAGTGGAGGTGCTACTGATTTCAGCTTATGTGACACTGAAATAAAAAAGTAAAGAAAGGAGGTATGTGTCATACATGCCATGAGGAGACAAGGCTGAATTATTTACATCAAAAGATTGCATTGTTTCAGGCTTCTAGAAAGGTGAGACATGGCCAGAGATATGTGACCTCACAATTTTTGTAACTTAGACTTTGTGACCCAAGTAGTACAGCATCCCAAAGTTTTCTGTACATGAAAAGAATCTGGATGGATTCTTTCTTTCTTTCTTTCTTTCTTTCTTTCTTTCTTTCTTTCTTTCTTTCTTTCTTTCTTTCTTTCTTTCTTTCTTTCTTTCTTTCTTTTTCCTCCTGCCCTCTTTTCTTTTCATATATTTCTTCTCATTGTCCTTCATCAACAGCACTAGGGACAGTGTATGCAGAAGTACTTAAAGTATTAAAAAGGAAATACAAAAAAGCACAAACATATACTGTAAACTCATAGTAAGGGGAATAAGATACCCATTTTCTCTGATCTCTGCTAACATTAAAAAATAAAATAAATCTTGTCCCTGGCCATATTTATTTTTATTTATTTATTTCTCCAAATCCATAAAATTATAGATTTTTTTCATCTGAGATTTGATCATTGATTTATATTTATATAGTTTTATTTATAATATTGCAAAAGCAGGAGTGCAAATGTATCTTTGACATAGCTATTTAAAAAGGGGGAAGAAGTACATCTTAGACTAAAGGACTTTATATTTTGCAGTTATCACAAGTTATGATTATATTAGGAGGAAGAGGAAACTGCCCACTGAACCCTATTGTTTCCTATCTAATATTCAGAAAAGAAAACATGTCCAGATCTCATGTACATTCTGTGAGTGTGGTTAAAGTAGTTTTGCACAAAGGAACTTCAAAGTGAATCTCCAGAATGAAACTGCTGAATTACATCTTTAAGAAGTTCAGTTCTGTCACCTGTGGCTTGAACTGAGATAACAGGTTTCTATGCCAGTAAAAGTGTTAATTAGCTTAGCAGTACAAGAATAGTTGTGTTACAGTGTGTACAATGTGTGTATGTGTCTGTATACATGCATATGTGTGTATATGTAATGCAACACACACACAAACACAGAAGACACACATAACCCATAGAGATGAGAAGGAAATTTATTTATTTCTATATAATAAAGAGTTTTTGAGGAGATTAGTCTGTCTCCATCTCTCTTCATTTTGGCAACTTTCAGATTTACTAACAAGTTCTTTTTTACTGATTTTGTGAGAATTAACTCTCTCACTATTCATCCAGTTGCTTCACTCAGGCAGAATTGGGCTTCTGAGCATAGAAGCTTCACTGAAGCAGAAGTCATTCAAAGTTCCAAAGGTATTTTTTCAAAGGCAACTGGACTTTGTTTTTCCTTGAAGATGTCTCACTTCTCATCCAAGAAGCTTCTTGCTTCATTCAGAACTGAAGAAGCTTCTTGGATCAGAAGTGAAATATCTTCAAGGAAAAACAAAGTCCAGTTGCCTTTGAACAAGCACCTTTGGGACAACCATGACCTGGATGACTGAGAATTTCCATAGACATTCAAAGGGCTCTCTAGTATTAATATGACACCCATGATTCCAAAGTAGCAAATATCCAGCGAGATTAATAGCTGTTGATATTCCAGTCCTCCATTAATTTGTCCATCAAGTTCCACAGTTTATCTAAGCGATGTGTGAACCAGTTTATAATTTTGTGCATTTAATCTTAAAAGGATTATTTTGAATTCTAACATTGAAGGGGGGGGGACTTCTTGCTGTCTACATTTTGCATATCATGCATGATATGTACTTCTCTCATATCTCTCTGTTTGCTCTTTTACCCCTTTACTTTATATATATTTTGTAAACCATTGAATAATGCAGCATGCTGGATGTGAAAGTGGAAGAACCACCATGTGTGTGTGTGTGTGTGTGAGAGAGAGAGAGAGAGAGAGAGAGTGAGAGAGAGAGAGAGAGAGAGAGAGAACAAACTGGTTCTTCTAGTTTGAATTCCAACATTGTGTATTATTCAGTGGTTTACAAGATACATGTAGGAAGCTCACAGATAAGGAAAAGAACACATTAACCCTCTTCCAATACCCTATATGAACTGTAGCAGCTGGTATTAAGGATTTACCATATGCCAAATTGGACCTATCCATTTAGAGTTATCAATTTATTTCAGATATTTCTAGTAATCTGATTAAAAGTGCAGCCCTCAACATAACAATCTGGTTATTTTGACTACAGCAGTAAGTCTTCACCCTACATGCAGGATTTCTTAAGTAAGGAATCTAAGATCTGTATATTTATTGAAGAAAATAGGAAGTCATGCCAAAAAAAACCCTTCAGTATCTCCTATGATTCAAGAACAAATCATTTATGCAGAAACAATGTTCAAATCAAATTGCATTTTGTTTTCTGTCCTGTCCTATATAGCATATCAGAGTCATCTTATAGGCAAGATGGGTGGCATAAAAAATTAAGTTTAATAAATAAATTTGTGTCTGTTTTTGAGGAATCTGCTCTGTCTCTGTCTATACTTCATTTTGACAACTTTCAAACTTTCAGATTTGCCAAAGATTAACCTTTAGAGCCGTTACTGTATATCCTTCTTGCTTTCCTGTTTTGAGCCTAAATCCTGACTATTTATTTTTTTTTAGGTTAGATTAGGTTAATTAAATTAGACCAAATTCTGTGCCTTTAGGGAATAATGAATTGGAGGGGAAGGGATGAAAAACTGGAAAATTGGGATTACAACCTTTTCCCTCCCAAAATAGTTCAGGGGGATATAATATATTCAATGACATAACTGTATGAACAGGTAAGCCATTAAAATAAGCAACAGTAGGTTTTATACTCTATAACAAAATATCTAAATATTTCCCTTTCTGTGAAAAAATGTAGACCTGGCCTTGGTTATGGGAAAAGAATGACTTTAAAAAAAGAAGAGTCAGTCTTGAAAAAGAGGAAGTTTGAAAAGAAATAACACTGATTTTGCTTGATATAAGATGGAGTAGAGAGAAACTCTGACAAGCTGTCAAGCATCTGCTACTGTAGTCTGTTAATGAAGAATATCCATGAATGTTTTTTTCTTGACCTTGCCTATATTGAAGGGCTAGTAGTTTCAGAGGGGATAAGCAGTCTTATGAAAATGAAGGCAAATAATACTCAATCGGCCATGTGCAATGAAGCACAGTTTGATTAATATCAAGGACAGAACATCTAAGGTTTCCTTAATTACAAAACCAGGTTTATTTCCATTTCACATTTAGAAGATGCTAAGAATATAATTATGGGACAAAAGAAAAATAATCTTAATCCATTATCACTGTACATGTAGCCTGCAAGAACCATTGGACTAAGCAGCTGTTAGCATGAAATTTGTTTGCTTATTTTTTTCAGTAAAGTAAATATTAGTGTGCACAGTTTGTGTTTGTAAATTCTATCTCATACCTGTAATTTACAGCTTACAAGCTGTTTTTCCCCCTCCTCCCAGTTTGAATTTTTACAAAACTTGCTTAATATCACAGTAAATAAATATTATACAGTTTGCTAATTAGTCTGCAGCTGAGAATAGCATAACTGGTTCCAGGATCACTTTTCTTCTGGGATAATATATGGATGAAGAGCTAGAAACCAAATACTATGTATGTGGTTTCAGTGTATGAAAGGTAGAATCTAAAGAAATCTTTGCTGAATTTGAATCTGAAGTCTAATATTTATGGGTAGAAAATTTGTTCTGTGAAACAGAGGCCATACTTCAGGTGTGGAATAATGCTGTACTTGCACAAAGATCAGTATGGAATCTCTGGCATCTCTAATTAAAAGGCTCAGATGATGCAGAAAACCTCCTCTTTCAATTAGTGAAAATCTGCTCTAGTTGAAGAATATGATTTACAGTACTGTCCAGCTCATTTATGTACTATGGCTGCCAATATTCTTAGCTGTGGCCTTAAAGGGTGTTGCAGCTTCACAAAATCCTGGAAAATGTATAAGTTAATTAAATAGCAGCCTCAAAACAGTTGATCATTGAGAGATTGTCCATTAAGAGAATGTCTTGTGCCTGTAATCTCTATGCATACAAACCCAATATTTTTTCTTTGAAAAGTTTAACAATTGCATATCTCTTCTGTTCCCAAGATTAGTTCAATGTAAAAAACAACAACAACATTGCAGCTCTGAAATGAAATGGTGCTACTCTAAATGACTGTACTTTGAATATTATCTTGACAGTTCACTTAAGAACTGTCATAGGGAACAGCATTTCCATTGCTAGTGATGCAATGGAAGTGAAATGTCACATGATTGTGCTGCTTAACAATGGAAATTCGGGCATTTCGGGTTGCAATTGCTAAGCAAATTACTGTGAGCCATTAAGCCAGGATGTCACATGGTTGCCACATGTGACCTTCTACCAGGTTCCCCATTGACTTTGCTTGTAAGAAGCCAGCAAAGAATATCACAAATGGTTATCAAATGATCTTGCTAGTCAGGCACCCAGCAACCAGATTGGGATCACATGACCCCAGGGACACTGCAACCAATGTAATTACCATTCATTTAGCACTGCAATAAATTCAGATAGTTGCTAAAAGAATGGTCATTAAACAAGGACCATCTATATTATTTTCAGCAATCTTTCCTGATGCTCTAATGAGAAGGGAAGTACCCCAATGAACATTTAATATCCAGATTTTAAGATTCCTTTTTAAATCTCAGTTCCCATCTGATTTACTCCAGCCATTCATGGTTTTAAGCAAATTATAAATGGTACAAGCAATGATCTCAATAACTGGGAGAGTTCCTCTTGGAGAACTATGCATTTAACATTTCCTCCATTATTTTATCAGCTATAAGAACAATGTTTTAATGTTCTTACTGATTTTTGCACATTCTAATCTACTGTATTTTATTAGTGTTTGGTCACTTTGATGTTTTACCGTATTTGTTACAACTGGTGGTCAAAACCTTAAACATATTAAAATGAATCTTAATAGGTATACAATGCAGTATGGAGTGCTCCATGTTTAGATTTTCTCTCTCTTTTCTGGCATGTGGTTCAATCTAATGTAGATCCATCATAAATTAAAGTCTACTATATGAAATGGGATTTGCCCAAGTAATGGGCAAATGGTCCTTTCCTGCTCTCACCTTCACTGGTAGCAATCTGAGTTTCCAACTTTAAAGTTTACAGATGGTCTCTCTATCGCTATTTAATTATGCCATTAAAATGTGAAGTACATTTGGAAATACTTCCACAGGTGAAATTTCATAAAATAGCAAGAACACATAGTGTTCATATAAGATTAGCTGACTTATTCAGTCAGGTTTTGCATTTTTTTATAGCAGGTTAGTAATCTGGGTTACATTGGTTCTTTTAACAAATGTTACTAAAGCAATGTATAATCCAGCCACACTGGTTTCTGGCAGGTCATCTATGAATCAGCCCTTCATAAAATCCTATAAAATCATGTACAGTCAGAAAATTATGAATTGTAGTTTGCCAGTCTTGAACAAAATATAATGCTGGGCAGGTAGTAAAGTTAGCTATTGCATTATTCTTCAAATTCAAAATCTAACAACTCCAGCAGAAAGTACAGTCAAAACAGGCTGGTTGTAAGTCAGTGAAACTGCTTACAATTATACTTGCTTAAAAGCTGTATGTTTGACTTTAGCCTTCCTATTCAATTGCAAGCAATCAAGAAGAGCAATGCTTGAGTCATTCTGAGAGTCAAAGTTTCAACAAACAAGGTACATTAGTTAAAATTCAAGAAGAGGTTGGTTTTAATTATTAGATCTAACTTGGAGTTAAAGAGTTAAAGAGTTCATGTAATATGCAGCTGAAGTAGGACTATCACAAAAGTTGCTCTAATGGAGACTCTTCTCTTTGAGAGAACTTTAAATATCCCAGATTCTTTACTTCCAATTCAGGTACAGTGTAGACTCAATTTACTGTGACCAAATGAATAAAGGAGAATATTTGTATCTCAGGGTTGATATAATAATAATAATAATAATAATAATAATAATAATAATAATAATAATAATAATAATAATAATAATAATAATAATAATAATAATAATAATAATAATAATAATAATAATAATAATAATAATAAATAAAAGTTGGAAGGGACCTTGGAGGTCATCGAGTACAACCCCCGCTCAGGCAGGAAACCCTATACCATTTCGGACAAATGGCTGTCCAGTCTCTTCTTAAAAACTTCCAGTGTTGGAGCATTCACCGCTTCTGAGGCAGGTTGTTCCACTGGTTAATTGTTCTAACTGTCAGGAAGTTTCTCCTCAGTTCCAGGTTGCTTCTCTCCTTGACTAGTTTCCATCCATTACTTCTTGTCCTGCCCTCAGGTGCCTTGGAGAATAGCTTGACTCCCTCTTCTTTGTGGCAACCCCTGAGATATTGGAATACTGTTATCATGTCACCCCTAGTCCTTCTTTTCATTAAACTAGACATACCCAATTCCAGCAAACGTTCCTGATATGCTTTAGCCTCCAGTCCCCTAATCATCTTTGTTGCCCTTCTCTGCATATGAGGGGTCCTTGGTGCTCTCTGAGCTTGCTTGTTTTCTTGCAGACATTTCATTACCCAAACTAGGTAACATCATCAATACTAGTGTGGTCAAACTCCACGAAGCTTTAAGTACCTTCTCCTTTGTATTGCAGTCTTTTTGCTATCCAATAACTGTTCTTAGAATCTCATGGAATGAGGTGCCTCGTCTCCAGGTCTAGTCTGAATCATCTGTAACAGGGTCAGGAGCCCTAGAGCCTGAATCTGTTCTTCTCTGTCATACTATGGCTTGGTTCCTTGGGGTACAGGGTCACTGGCTTTCTCCCATACCAAAAAAAGTTGATATGTCCAGTTGAACCTTAAGATTTGATGAGTTTGTCCATTAGATTAGAACAATCTAGAGAAACCTTTAAGTGATTGAACATACCATTTCTGTATGGAATTTCCTGTATTTCTGACACCTTTCTTTTTCCTGTTTGTTTTCTCTAACATCTCTTTAGAACACAGCTGCCTGCAGAAACAGATAGGATAGCTCTTATTAGTGATCATGATTATGCATGTTCTGAAATTGTCCACCTCTGCTCTGGACTCAAAATAGCAACACTTATTTTTGTATCAGAAAATTGCATTAGCTACTCATCACAAAGCACCAAATCTGCTTTTATTTGACTATTTTGTCTCTTTTTTTAGAGATAACAGGAGTAATTACATTTTTAAGAGACAACTAAAAATTTTAGACAACAATAATATTATATACTTCATTACATTCTTTAGCAGCTTGTTAATCAAAAATGGAAACATTCTATCTGTATTATTGCCAATATGCATACCACATGTGGAATTAAATGACAGCTATTCTGCCTATCAATTGTAAGAAAGCTATAGTTCCCCAGAAACTGTTTTCTATATATTCTGAACAACCCTCTTGTTTGTTTCACAACCTTAGTGTTACATCTCACAATATGGGAAGAATATTTTTAAACTAATTATCACTGTCAACCATTTCTCTGAGATTGGAAGACACTGAAATTCCCAACACTGTATTTTGTCACCTATTAGATCAGAGTTTAATAATATTAAACAAAATTCCGAAGAAAATTACTTCTTTGAAGATGAAAATACCAATGGTCTACATGTTACTTTTCCCTTAAAATATTGCCTTTTGATGAAAATATTTATAATAACAATATGTTCATTACACTTTTTAAAAAACTGGTACAATAATACAGATAATCTAATATATTAGAATGGAAAGAATCATAATAGTTCCTCATTTTAATATTGGAAACTTAGATTATTTTAGTGAGAAATATAGAAATGAAATGATTGCAAATATTAATTGCTAGACAAAAGTAAGCAAAAAAAATGATATTAAAGTTATATCAAGAATTGCCATGTTTTAGTGACCATTTTGCACATTGTAATATATTCAGTAAATGAAGAAAGAGAGGAATATAATAATTATCAGCCAATTGGGTCCATTTTACTAATGGGACCCAGAAATGAGTAGGATTAGTACAAGGTGAAGCCATAAAAATTACATTCTTAATCATACTGTATGTGATAAATACAATAACAGAAATTATGTGAATTTATACATGCCATTCATTGAAAAAAATGGAAATAATTATTTCTGTCATGATGAGACTCTGGTTCTTTCATAGACTGATTAATTAAACATAAGATGCAGAAGCCTGAGAACTTAGCATCTGATTTTATGAAAAAGGAAAAAATAGCCAAGCCTATCAAAAGCAGCACTGTGGAAGACAGAATAGGAATACAGGCCAAAATAGGCAAGAAATTGATAAGAGAACACCTATCCACCTTAGGCAAATTCAAATTGCCGGGACCAGGTTCTATTCCAGGAGCTGACAGAAAGAGCTGACAAATGTGATCCAGGAACCACTGAATAAAATCTTTCAGAGCTCCTACAGCATGGGGGAACTGCAAGGGAGTGGAAAAGAACTGAGTGGTTCCAGTCTTCAAAAAGGGGGAAAAAGTGGATCCAGAAAACTACAGACCAATCAGCTTGATATCAATACCTGGGAAAATCCTGGAAAAGATAATCAAGCACCAGATTTGTGAGCATCTAGAAATGAACAAGGTGATTACTAGAAGCCAGCATGGGTTTGTTAAAAGCAGGTCATACCAAACAAATCTTATTGCCTTCTTCAACAAAGTGACTAAATTAGTGAATAAAGGAAATGCTGTGTATATAGTATACTTAGACTTCAGTAAGGCATTGGACAAAGTAGACCACGCTTACTTCTTAGTAAGATAGAACAATGTGGGATAGTCAGTATCACCACAAGATGGATTTGCAGTTAGCCGACCAACTGCACTCAGTATGCAGTCTTCAATGGAACTACATCTAAGTGCAGGGAAGCATGCAGCAGGATACTTCAAAGTTCTGTCTTGGGCCTAGTGCTCTTCAACATCTTCATAAATTACTCAGATGAGGGATGGAAGGGGCACTCATCAAATTTTCAGATGACACAATGCTAGGGGACATTGCTAACACTGTGGAAGATAGACTTAAGAGTCAGAAGGATCTTGATTGATTTGAGCATTGGACCTTATCCAACAAGATGCTGTTCAATGGTGAGAGAAATAAGGTCCTGCAGTTAGGCAGGAAAAACCAAATGGACAGGCAGAGAATAGGAGGTACTTGGCTTAACAATAATATTTGTGAGAGGGATCTAGGTATCTTGATGAACCACCACTTAATTATAAGCCAGAAGTATGCTGAAGCTGCCAAAAAAGCCAATGCAGTTCTCAGCTGCCTCAAGATCACAAGAAGTAATAATACTGCTCTACACTGCATTGGTGAGCCCACATCTGGAATACTGCATCCAGTTCTGGTCACCACAATACAAAAAAGATGCTGAGGCCATAGAAAGAGTGCAGAGAAGAGCAACAAAAATGATAAGGATCTGAGGGCAAAAATGTATAATGAACAGTTAAGGGAACTAGGTATGTGTAGCTTACTGAAGATAAGGTTTAGGGTTGATATGATAGCTGTCTTCCAATACTTGAAGGGCTGTCACAGAGGGGGTTGATTTGTTCTCTAAATCATCTGATAGCTTTCACCTGGGTGGAAACTTGTCAGAGAGAGATCCAACCTACAACTAAGGAGAAATTTCCTGACAGTGAGAACAATTAATGGAGCAGCTTGCCCCTCAGGGTTGTGGATGCTCCATTGTTGAAGGTTTTCACGAAAAGATTGGACAACCATCTGTCCAGGATGTTATAAGGACTCTTGCCTTGGGCAGTGGGTTGAACTAGAAGACCTACAAGGTGCCTTCCAACCCTATGATTTTATGATTTTACTGGAATAAAATAAATATAATATACGCAGACACCGAATGTGTTAGGCACACAATTACATTTTACATGGTTAGATTAACAATTACTCAGGGGATGTTGTTGTGGTTTTTACTATATAATAACAATAACAGAGAAAGATTATTATAGAAGAAAAGCAAATTCTCTATGACATTTGTAAAGCCTAATGAAATAATATGCTCATAATTTGTATATGCATCTCTAACAAATTGGCTACAATTTTAGTATGGGTCTTTCTTAAGAAAATTTTTCAAGGCCTTTGGGAAAAAGAGGACACTTTAAGCAGCTATAATGACCTGAAGAGATATGCATGTTAACAAACAGAAGGATTCAATGGCTGGAGAATCTATTAATTAGCTTTCTCTTTTAAGCAAACAAGGAATCTCATATCACAGGAAGATTAACTCCACTGGGCTTGCAGTGCGACTGTGCAGAATTGGAAATTGGAAGGAAATTTTTTTTGAGAGAGTAACATAATGTAATATATTCACAGTTAAAATGCTTGGATCAGAACACTGCTGGTAAAGAGCCTGTACCTAAGAATGGTTCAGCTAGGGATGGACAGCCTTTGTACACTTGAGACCACTCTGTTCTAACTATACTAAGCTGGTACCAGTGCAGTCCAATCACATATGAACATGAAATGTAAACCTGAAATAACATAGGAGAAGGGGTTTGATAGATGTAAGAAGCATATATTTCAGTAGCATAAAGTTTTTAGTTGGGAAGAGATTGCATTATGGATTTACTTTCCAAAGATTCTTTAAAGCAACAGATTATTACTGATCTACTGATTGCCAGAGTGGAGAACTGGCAAAACATAGTACACTGAATAAAACATGAATAATGTGGCATAGTTACAGAATACTTTATTATTATTAGGCTTCACATCTGAGCTCAGCAGTAA
Source organism: Azemiops feae (assembly GCA_023970755.1). Classification (NCBI taxonomy): domain Eukaryota; kingdom Metazoa; phylum Chordata; class Lepidosauria; order Squamata; family Viperidae; genus Azemiops; species Azemiops feae. The sequence continues at coordinate 720,568 of JALGBA010004225.1, forward strand.
ATCACATATCTTCTGAAACTTCACCTTTGATCAACTTATTTGCTTGACTTGGAGAAGGCTCTCAAATAGGGCTCAGCTAGATTAGAATCTTTATTGCAGACAAGAATGATGCCATACACATAAGAGTTGATTGCCCACTGCAGTACAAAGGTATAAGGGACTATTATATATTCTCATAGATTTAAGCCTACTACAACTATCTCCTTCCATCTTTCCAAATATCCAAATAACACAGGGGTCCCTAACCTATAGTCCATGGCCCGGGATCTGGCTGCGGGCTCTTGGCCGGCGGGCCGCAGAAATGGCTCACCAGTGCGCGCATGTGTGGGCGCGCATTCCACCCACTCACGCTAGCGCCCATGGCCCCATTTGTGCATGCGCACAGGCGCAAACGGGGACACTAGAGCAGGGTGGGTGTCCACAGCCTGTTTGTGCATGCGCCATTAGTCCGGGTGGTTTACGTGGCCCATTAGTGCATGCATGAATGGGCTACTAGCCTCTGTGGGGGATACGTGGCTGTTCATGCATGCGCACGGTGCCAGCGCATGCCGCATGTGCAAATGGGGCTGCTAGTGCTGCACCAGTGTGCGTGGCCCCGTGTGTGTGCGTGCATGCATGTGCACCAATTTTGAACCTGCTCTCCTTCCCTCTGGTCCGCAAGACTGGAAAGGTTGGAGACCTCTGATTTAACACATTGAATTCAACACGAAAAAATCAAGAAAAGTTCCATGTTTTCATTCCCTTCCATATTTTTTTCATGTCACTTCGCTTTGTTGTGGATTAAAGGTTCAGTGTTAGCAATTTTATTAAACTATAGTTGCCTATTGAAAACATGACTCAGTGACAGAGCACATTTGCTCTGGAGACCTGGTGGCACAGTGGGTTAGAATGCAGTATTGCAGACTAACTCTGTCCACAATCTGGAGTTTGATCCTGATGGATTCAAGGTGGACTCAGCCTTCCATCCTTCTGAAGTCAGTAAAATGAGGACCCAGATTGTTGGAGGCGTATGAATGACATTGTAAACAGCCCAGAGAATTCTGTAAAGCACTATGGGGTGGTATGTAAGTCTAAGTGCTATTGCTGTTTGAACATGCAAACAATGCCAGACTGAATTCATAGCACCCCACTTCTACTAAGTGCAATCAGCACTTCAGCTGACTGAGGATGCAATTTCCCATATTCCATAGTCTTTAGTTCTGTTCAAAAGAACTATATCTTCTTACGTTTTTCCATAGTTTGGAAAGAATATATACATATAACAACAATAGTTTTTTCTATATGTAGATAGTGTTTTGCTTTTCTTTGGTTTGAACTTAATTGTTGTCCCAGATACTAAATGCTCTTTGTAGAGAACTTCATTTCAATGTAGATTTTTAATGTTTTGCAGAACTTGGTGAAAGGATCTCTTGGAACTTAGGTTAAATTATCTCCAAGATTGTAGATTCCCTTTTCAGTGTCCATTTCAGATTAAAACTGGGAAGGGGGTTACCTATTACTAATAAGAAGCAGATACTTTAATGACAACAAATATCTTTCTACTTATATAACCAACAATTTAATGAATGTGAGAAGCAAAGGTAAAAAATTAGTCAAGGAACATTTCTCTGTTTTTTGTACCCATGTTACAAATGCATCCCACTTTGCATCTAGTTCCTTAGCAGAGCAGCCTAGAGGTTAATCAGTTTTATAATCAGAATTGTCCTCTCAAGGACCTTGCTTAAGGTCACTGAGTTAGATTTATGGCTGAGCAAAGATCAAGCCCAAGGGCCAATATTTGAAACTGATTACATTGAAAATGTCAAACGCAGGAAATCAGGAGTGAAGGCAGTGTATATGAATGCCGGTTTATTGCATGCTCTCTACAAGAATCTGAACTACTAATGGTCAAAGCAAATTGGTGGTAGATAAGAATCAACAGAATTCAAGATGGGTTGGACTTAGATCTCTTCTGTGGGCACAAAGGGACTTGAGACTGATGATGCACTTGAGCCCTCCCTCAGGCCTCAGCCTGGTTACCTGCTACAAAAAACTTAAGCATAGTTTGAAATGGTCTGTTCCATTCCATATCATATATTGATTTCTATATGCATTTCATTCACTCCCAGGGACTTTAGAAGCCACAAGATGCCAGTGTTGATGCAAATAGGAAAGGCTGATATTTTGGGGTTTGGGTATTTTCCCCCTTAGCTCTTTGTGTCTTTTAAGCTTATGTGGCACTTAAAATTGTAAAAAAAACAATTCTATCTGTTTTAGCTATTGAAGATAGGGGAGGTGTGAGGGAGTGGGATGGGGGAGAGATGCAGGAAGACACTCAGAGATTCATGTGGTCCTGGAAGTACAGGCTGTCCACCCTGTTACAGTAACCTATCAGATAGACTACACATAAATTCTAGAGAGACAGATAGATAAATAGGTTTTATCCAAGTTGGATTTCACTTAATAATACATTGGCTCATACATTTTAAATCTGGCCATATATCTGCCTTGTAAAATGCAATGCTTCCTATTATCAGTCAGCCCCAGTCAAACACCTTGTCTGCAACACTCCCTTGTGGTGAATATAGGTTGTGAGTAATTTACTGACATGGAAGCTCCTTCGCTGGTTATGCAAGATTATGCACGGCTGTGTCATCACCACAGTACATCAGAACTATAAAATGCCAAGGAACAATTCTGGCAAGGAAACCGACAAGCCTGAATTCTTCTTTTTCTCAAAAGCTTTTTCATTAACTAGCATGGGAAACTTCAATGTAATGCTGCCTTTTCATTAGAGAATCTCGGGTAGATTTGCCAAGAAGTATTTAAGAGTAAGCAAAAAGACCTTAACTAAAGGCTATGCAATTTCACGGTGAGTTATGTGTCTGGAAAGCAATAGTTCATCACCTCTAAATTCACACGGTTCATTACTTGCCAATCCAACATACAGAGACATCACTGCAGAGGAATCCAAATGGATGCTAAATCGACATGAGCCTGTAATTATGAGGCAATCAAAATAAAAGTCACTGGTTTCAAAGTTAAAATGAAAATCTGTAATTATCTTTCCTTTAAAAAACCCAAAGAAGCTTATATTAAAGAAAGTGAGAGGGAGGTAGAGATCAAGGGAGGGGAAAGCCACTATATGCAAATCGGATAAAAGCAGATAGCAGAAAAAATATTGTTGGAGGCCTAGCCTTTCTAAATAATAGACAAGATAGCTATAGGCTGATTTACATGAAACTTCTGACAACCATGATTTATGATGTTCCTCAAGCACATTTAGTGCCTGAATAGTCAATGGAGAGTACTCAATTTCCCTCCCCTTCATCAATCGAATTAGATTAAAATGGTGAGTTAACTTGGAAACTCAAAGGGAAGGTATGAACTGTATTTATGCAAGAGGCAGAGGAGATACTACAATCTGAATATTGACATTTTCATATGTAAGTCTGATCATTGTTCTTCCTTGCATCAGAACTTGACTGAGAAGATTTGAAAAAGAGTATACTTGAAAGGTCATATTTAAAAGTTTTTGCCAACCTGCACAATGTCAGGAAGAGGTGAGGGACTATTCATCATAAATCAGTCAATAATGCAATATCTTTAAGGGTGAGGATTAGCTTCAATATGCCTAAAGCGATTGACTCTCAGAGCTAGTAGCAGATTTATTATTCCTTATAGATCATATCTTGAGGATACCCATTGACTTGCCATGATCCTTCTTTTAACTACTAGCTTTCCACTCAAGGCTATTTCTTCATTTCTCTGGCTTTCATTATATTCACATTCTCGAGCTTACCTGAGGGTCTGACCTCAAGATAATAACTTTGAATGTTGCTATAAGGCATTTCCTTTATATTCCCTTGTTTTGTAATTCTTTTTCTTCTGGGATTAATACTTTGATTAAATATACTTACCTGGAAGTAAGCCACTGTGAACTTAGTGAGACTAACTTCTGATTGAGTTTGAGCATCATTCTGGCCCTGTTTGCTATGAGAACTACAAAGGTAATGTTTTGTTGATTGTCATAATCATAGAGTATGTATGTAAAGTAATCAGATATCTAATTACTTCCCGTGGGATTCATGAATTTCTCCTGAAATTCATGAATTACCTCTTGAATTTCTGAATTTAAAGTGTTGAGGGGCAATAAGAATACAATATATTTTTTTTTCCTTTTGAATCTCTTCTATAGCTCAAATGTTTGATAATGAAAACATATTTTCTAAAGATGCTCACAGTTGATAACTAATGTTGAAATTAAACTGAAGGGACTTATATATCAGTATGTAGAATAGATTCAAACAGACTTCATCTATACATCAAGTTCTCCTGTGGGCCTACATCAATACTGATCCATCATGTTGAACACAATAATTATATAAATAGACAAGGCTGGACAGAATTTTCTTCAGTGGGTCCCACAACTGGCCCTTGCATGTCATGAGCTCCACACCAGAAACAACATTTGATTTAATTTCATTTACATATAACTAGGTTTAAAATTATTCATTTTCTGGGCCTGTATTTAATTATTATTTTTCTTTTTCACTTTATTCACAATATTACAATTTGAAAACAAGTTTGGGTAATCTCTGAAGGCCAAAGTCTAGACCCTTGAGTGCTGCATACGGTCCTTGGTTATCACTCTCTCCACCTTAGAAGTTATAGGACAATGAGATGGCAAAAGCAAAAGTGGTTTTTCATGGAGACACCCAATGGGCATGAATTAAAGTTCTCAATTTGAGCATATTGTATGGTGATGAGGTGTGTGATTTGCTTGCATCCTTCATCTGGCTAAGGATTTACAGTAATAGAATCAGTTTAGTGTACTGGATAAGGCATCAGGCTAGAAACTGGGAGACTCTGAGTTCTAGACTTACTTTATGGGTGACTCCAGCTAGTCACTTTCTCTCAATCCTAAAGAAGGAGGCAGTGGCAAGCCACTTCTGAAATCTTGTCAAGACAGCTGCAGACACTTGTCCAGACAGTCACTAGAAGTCAATTGTGACTCAAAGATACACACACACACACACAGGGAGAGAGAGAGAGAGAGAGAGAGAGAGAGAGAGAGAGAGAGAGAGAGAGAGAGAGAGAGAGAGAGAGAGAGAGAGAGAGAGAGGCTTATGATTTCCTTCATAGCACATAAGAAGCATTAAATTGGAAAGGTTTTATGTATTATTTTGATCATTTTTTTCCATGTTTTTGGTGTGCCTAGATCTAGGTCATTCAATTATGTCCAATTCTCAGAGACTTCCTGGACCAGTTCCAGCAGTTTTCTTGGCAGGATTTCAGAAGTGGCTTACATATATATATAAAACATGCTGATACTCAACCACAGCATGTGTGTGTGTGTGTGTATGTGTGTTGTAATTGTGGTTGAGTATCAGCATATTTTTACATTTTCCAATAGAATTTTACATAAATTTCATGTATGCATATACTATATGGTTGCATTTAGACTCAGGAAGCAGCATAGAAATGCATTGTATAAATAAGCATTTTTGTGTGTTTCAAGTTTAAGTCCACTCTTAGAAACTTCTTAAGTGATTTTAAATTACTTCATCTCTATACAACCCACAGAACTGGTACATGATAAAATTGAGGAGGTCATTGTGTATGCCTCCCGGAGGTTCGAAAGGAAAGCTGGGATAGAAATTTAAAAACTAAATAAAACGTATAAACCTCATTTTGAAATTGTCTTGGATGTCTTTGTGTTGGTGAGTCAGAGGTTGTCTGAGTCAGTGTTTCTCAACCTTGGTAGCTTTAAAATGTTTGGACTTCAACTCCCAGAATTCTCCAGCCAGCATGTGAGAACTGAAGTCCAAACATCTTAAAGCCACCAAGGTTGTAAAATACTGATCTAAGACAAAGCTGGATAAATTACAGCAGGGGTGTCAAACTGGCGGCCCACGGGCCAGATGCATCACACGCAGGCTACACTCATCCCGGCTCCCCAAAGGCAAAAAACATTGTGATACATCACAACACCCGTGAATTACAATATAGTTATTTTCACCAATAACTTTAAAGAGGCAAATAAATAAATAAATATTCTCCTTCTTCCCCCACATCCATTGTCATCAATTGTCCCAAACAAGAATAGACACAAGAGTAAGTTGGCTGAAATAATCATGGGTCATTCTTTGACTAAAAATTAGAAGTCAACATCTTATGACAAGGGTATTCTTAGGAGACTGTTCTTAAGAGTTCAATGTTTAAGATGTTGTTATTCAGTGAAGCCCTTAGGGGCATTTAGTTTTTATTATGTCCCATTAAATAAATATTTCCAAAGCTCATCTAGGTGTGCTTTCATTACTTTACTCCTAGGGGTTTTTGAGATTTCATGAACTCAGGTACCAATAGGGCAATCTGACAGCAGGGTTCCTTTAATAGTACTTCTGGATGTTGTTCTGAACATATTGTTTTCTGACTGGCATGTAAGAATGAGATACGGAATAAAAGAAGCTATTTCATTTCCATTACTTTGGTGAAGCTTGCTCTTCCACCATATCATTTTTATGTTTAAAATAGAAATACATGTACAATGATGTAGGAATTATTGAAAGATAATAAACTCATAATACAGAAGAAACATACAAACAATGGCAGAATAGAACTTAAAATACCCCAATGGGCTTGTTCTTACTCTTTTCATAGTGTTATGTACATTATCCTCTTCCACCAAATTATTGCTTTCATTGTGCACAACAGAACAGGGATTACCTGGGTTGGCTGCTTTCCATCTATATTCTGCGGCTGATATGTACAGTACATAACAGTATGGAATAACTCAACATCACTCCCTTTGGGATGTCCATACTAATTACTCATGATATTATTTCCAGTGGCTCTAGAAAGTTCTGTACGTTTGGATATATAGCTAGATAATGCAAATTGTTGCCTGTTGTTAATCTCTTTCATTCTCTCTCTCTCTCCCTCCCTAACAATTAATTAGTCAGTTTGTTTCCTGATGTTTAATAAATAAACTTCAAGCTATATTTTACCTATCTGAAGGGGGTGCCTGTGCTTGCTCTAATCTGGAAATATGAATTGACTGGAAGTGTGCCACAATTGCTCTATAAAATTTGGTACTTTGGGATATAGAGCCAGAGATACAGATAGTGTAAATTATTGGCTGTTGTTCATCTCTCTCTGCTAGTTAACTTTTTATGATTTTTGAGGATGTTTAATAAATAAACGTCAAACCATATTTTTGTTCACTAAATTGAGCAGGATGCGTGCTTGCTTTCATCTGGATTCAGGGTAGTATGAGAGTGTATGAGATACAAACTAAACTGGAAATTAGCAGTAGCAGTTGGAATCAGTAATCCAGTTTCAGTTAGCCAAGTTGACATTGTCAAGGAAAAGATTTGAGTATTGTTATTGCTGAAATGCTTGACTTCTCCACTACTACCATCCTTGGCATGACAAATATTTGAAAAAATTGCCCTCTCTCCCACTGATTGTTTAGAAATTGGCTAGACAATTTAGAAAAGGTATTTTTAATCAGCTCTAACAACATATACAAATATAGAAATACAGAAAATTCCAAGAGCTGACTACTTTAGAAAATAAAGCATCTTTTATAGGCCAAATTACATACCTATTAAACAGGATTTGGTTAGGGGATGGATGGTACTAAAAAAAGAGGAGAGGATTTAATCCTTTTTGTACCAGCTGCACTCCACTAAGAAACATTCTGCACATACTATCTTGCAATCTTTGTGCAAGAATAAAAAAAAAATCTGAGTATAAAGACAAGGAGAATATTTAGGGTTACAAGGATGGCAATTGACAGAGAAACCAGGACACTGGAGGCTTTTGTGCATCTTTATTATATACACCAAATCTATTTACCATCGGTATTTACATGAAAATCCTGGCTGCTAGCCAGTTTCATTTCTTCTTAAGTCTCCCTCTCTCTCCTCAAAACCATTCCTCTCTTAGTCTCCTCCAAATGCTTAACTCCCTCCTCTGTTTCGAAGAAGAAGGGAGAAAAGAGGGTTCTCAATGTTGGATCTACTCACCCAATCATCATCTGTTTTCCCTCCATTGGAAGATAAACTGCTCTTTGTAGTCTTTCACTCCAAAGATAAAAGCTTTCCTAAAGACTCCAACTTCTGTCCACAGCCAGCCATATGTCTCCTTTCCATCTTGACTGAACACTGTTTTTCTGGGACCTCACTATTCTTCCTCCAGGGAAGCCACCCATTTACTTTCTTCTCCCTCTCTAACACTGGAAGCCACAACTGCTCCCACTCACACCTCTCTCTCTCTCTCTCTCTCTCTCTTCAATTTTAGATGGGAATGCTGTCAACTGTAAATTGTAGAGGCTGAACCAATGGGAATGTTGTCTAGATCTATCCCACAATGGTCCTGGGTAGCAGCGGGTTCAGCTCATCAGTCCCATCAGTCCACATAATAATAAATATATACAGATCAATTTATATCATTCTGTTCCAGTGTTATACATGTTCAGTTGGAAGTCCATACCATTTAATTTTGCCAGTGCATCTTTCTCAATTTGTCATTGGGTGCATCTCTTCATTATATGTACTTGGGGGATACAACTTTGTACACAAAATTTCCTAGGATATGTAACTTTCTAAATATTAACATTTTTGCATGTAATATGTGTACTTTAAACTTCACTGCAAATTTGAGGAATTGTAAAGTTAAAAAAAAAAGTGTATTAAACTTTTTTAATTATCCTAAGACAGGGATAGGCAACCTTGGCTCTTTTATGACTCGTGGACTTCAACTCCCAGAATTCCTGAGCCAGCCATGCTGAGGGGAAAGGGAGAGGTTTCCAAGCTGAGCTATGCTGGCTCAGGAATTCTGGGAGTTGAAGTCCCCAAGTCATAAAGCGGCCTAGGCCTAGTCCAGGGGTAGGCAACCTTGGCTCTTTTATGACTCGTGGACTTCAACTCCCAGAATTCCTGAGCCAGCATTGCTCAGCTTGGAAACCTCTCCTTTTCCCCTCAGCATGGCTGGCTCAGGAATTCTGGGAGTTGAAGTCCACGAGTCATAAAAGAGCCAAGGTTGCCTACCTCTGTCCTAAGATGTGTGAATGAGGACAGTTTGCTTAAAATAAAAAATTGAAAAAAATTCCCCAGCAACCATAAAGAGGCTATGTGGCTTTTTAAATTACAAATTTATGTTATAGCAGCCTTCTAACATTATGAAAATATCATTCATATATATTATAGCCTCTAAATGTATATATGTGCAAAGCATAGACTTTTGGAATTAACATTCTTTGGTATTGGCAAACATTTTGATTTCCATGAACACATTTTTTTACATGGATTTCTGGTTTATATTCTTTTAAAAAAGCTATATTGACTGCAAACAGCTTTTCTGTTTTGTTCTTTGTGATTCAACGATCAGCTCAGCATTCTATAAATGGGATAGGTTGAACATGTACAAGAACACATTGCATGGATCTGCTCTTACTCTGTGCGAGATCTGGGCTTGTGGCTAAAATTCAAACACAAATGTTGTTTTCACTTGGAAGAGCTCCTTATATTTGCTCTTGGAAAATTCTCAACAAGTGGTAGTATGTCCTACCCACTTTCACTATCTCCTCCATCTGGTATTCTTCCATTTTTTATTTTTTTAATTAATAAATAAAAACCTGCAATAAGCATCTGTTATTTTCCAACCATTTTTGAATGGTCAGGCTTTTCAGAAAAGCAACTTTCCACTGAGTACCAAAGTAAATAAGAGATTTAGCAGGAAATTATAAAAGCTTAGGGACTCTCTCAGTGAAACTACCGGTTCATGAAATTACAGACCAGCATTTAAACCTTCCCAGATTTCAGACCTGATTCATTACTGTTTGTTGTCCCTGTTCAGTGGTTTCTGTTTCCTAAACTTATCTCAGTAGAGAAGGTGCTAGCAGGAAGTTTTGAAGCTCAAGGCTTTTATCATCATTCAATGGCTGGTGTTTTTTTTTTTTTGTTTTTTTTTTGAACAAGCATAATCAAGATTTCCCGTAGGGAAATGAAGCTTAGCAAGCAGAATTCTTTTCTTTTCTCCTTCAGAAAATCCTATATCTCTGAAATTACTATATTTACTATATTTATTTATTTGGGTAATCTATTAGTATTTTACATAGCAATATTGCTATATATTAAGCAGCCTTGTATTCATTAATTGTAAACAAACTGGAGAAAATGACTGAACTCAGTAACTGTAGACCAAATAGTAAATACAATAGGTATATAGTATAACTTGATTTGGAAGTAATAGTAGGCAAAATTAATTAAATGAAAGATGTTAATTTGTATAGATTCTTTGCTATGGTGAGGATGGGGTGAATAAACCTTTGTTTTCTTTTTCAGGCTTCTGTGCTGTATAACAAACTATAATATATGATAATTAGTTAGCTAACTAGTTTAAAATTATCTGTAATTATTCCTGTGTTCCTCTGGAAATCTAAGAACAGGTAAGGAATATTTATCAGTAAAACAGTTTATTTAGAAAAAGCTTGCTTTAAAGCGTGTTATCATTAGGATTGTCTGCCAATTAAAGGTTTTCAAAATGAATATTTATTACAGTCATTCATTTTCAATAGCAAAAATGAGGTTGTTGTGTTTTTTAAAATAATATAAATCAGCAACAAGAAGTTCCTAATCAGATCTCCCATTTCATCTTAGAAAACTGAAGTACAAAAAAGTAACTTTCACCCACATTCTTTCTTAAAATGTTTCAGCAATAAAGCTTTTAGTTCAGTAAATGCTTAAAGAACCCACTGAGGATAGACACTTATAAGTACCTTCATTTATACTCTCATTTCTGAACAGACAAATCTATTGAACACACAGTTAAAATAGATGTGTGTATCTTTCCTACCCCAATATATGTGCCTTTTCAAAATATTGAACATAGCTGGAAGAGATTCATAACCCAAACTCATTAATCATTTTAGGTGAAGACCTTCTCCAATACTTTTGAGTGCTCCTTCAACCCAAAGTACTTCATTGGATAGGAAAAACATTCAAAAGCATAAATATAGGATGGGGGAGACATTACTGGACAGCAGTATGTGCAAAATTATCTCTCTTGATGGATCACAAGCAGAATATGAGCCAGCAGTATGATGTAGTGCAAAAAAAAAATTAAGTCCAATTCTAAGCTATTTCAATAGAACTACAGGGTTAAGTCCCAAAGGTGCTTTTCTGAAATTATCAGGTGACAATGCAACATCATTGCAGCTTTGACTGGATGGTGGGGAATGGAAGGATGTATACTCCTTGCAGACAGCTGGTCATTTGCATTCTTTTAGAGAATGCAAGAATGCAAATGACCAGATGTCTGCAAGGAATATAAATCCTTCTATTACCCACCATCCAGTCAAAGCTGAAGAAGCTTATTGGATGAGAAGTGAAACGTCTTCAAAGAAAAATAAGAAAGTCCAGTTGCCTCTTGAAAAAGCACCTTTGGGACAAACATGACCTGGATGACTGAGAATCTCCATAGACATACAGTTTTAAGATCAAGTGAAATCATCACTGTTTTCTACATTGGTCTGCCTACATCTAAATTTTTCCCACTGATGGACATTTTAGGAAAGATATTAACAGACAGAAGCATGACCAGATGAAACTCCTAATGGACTTTTGTGTAAAAATGAAAAAAAATGTGGTTTATGGTTTTGAAGATTAGACAGAATATACTACAGAAAGAAGAGACAAATGATGTAACTTTAGAGAGAGAGATTAATATATAATTGTACTTACAATTGCTTTGAAGTAGACAGGAGCCACTTATTTATAGCTTTGACTTTTTTCTACTTTCTTCTATGTTTTTCCTTATGTACTTTTAGTTTTTTCTTTTATTTCTCATTTTATTTTTCCTTTTCTTTGCTCTAATTTAGTTTTACTATTGCTGTTAAAAATCTGATAGATAGATAGATAGATAGATAGATAGATAGATAGATAGATAGATAGATAGATAGATAGATAGATAGATAGATAGATAGATAGATAGATAGATAGATAGATAGATAGATAGATAGATAGATAGATAGATAGATAGATAGATAATGACCAGCTGAGATTAACCAAGATAATAAGGGGCCCAGAAGGAAAAACCTGTGAGAAATTATTGGAAGGGCTGAATATGTTTAGCTTGAAGATGAGAGAATTGTGGGCAGTCTTGATAACAGTGTTTAATTATCCAAAAAGCTATCAATGTTCAGTATTGTAACTAGGATGCTAGAATTGCTGGGCTGAAATATAAAAATGCAGATTTTTGAGTGGACACAAGGAAGAATTTCTTAACATTGTTCAATATTGGAAAATACTGCCAGCACTGAAAGTATTTATACAGAGGCTGGATAGAGATTTGTGGGGAATAGTGGATTTCTGCACTAAAATAAGCCGATTAGATGATCTTCAGTGTTTTTTCCAGACAGTTTTCATATTCTGTTGTTCTATAATTCTCTAGCCTGTTCTCTTGCAGAACAGCCAGAAGGTTCACTCTTGAGGAAAAATGTTGGAAAAAGAAAAAGAAATGTTATATTTCTTGGAGAAATAAAAAGCTACTTGATGCCTTTGATTATTGTAACAGATGTAATAAACTCTTATCCCAATCCGGTTTGGAAATGCATATACATAAGCAACTTCTGCCTGCATATCACATGCTGAATTGTGAACTGCAAACATACTAAATCTGGTACACATACAATCAGTTATGGCTACAGTCTGTCCACATTGCTTTGCCTTTGGAGAGGTTTGCATTTTAATGCACAGCCTTAATCATAGTTAGCCAAGCAGCCACAAATAGAGAACCCATACGAAATACAATCAAGCTTTTGATTCGCAGGTATGTCACCAGAATAATACCTATTATATTGCTTTCTTCCAAACTCCCCAGACTTCAAAATTTACTTTTCAGTTCCAGTGTTGCAGTGTATCTAGAAGTGGGTGGATGGAGAATTTTTCTGTCAATGAGAGCACTAAATTACTGTGGAGGTTCTGTTGAAAACAAATGGGATTTGTTTTTCACCATTTTTTCGGTGATTCCTTTCCCCTGCAATTTCCCTCTTTTCCTCTTGTACTCTTCTAGAGAAGCCCAGAATGCTACAGGTGCTTTTTTTTTTAGGGATTCAAGAGCACTAAAGAACCACGAAGGAACTCATATTGTTTTTGCAATGGTAGAGTTTCATTCATATTTCTTGTTGGTTGGAACAGTTATTTTGTTAATGTCATTCTCTCACTCTGCAATGGTTGCCAATGAAATATATTTTCATTTCTGAGCATTTTTCTTGTTTCGCTTCTGATTTCAGTAATATAAGAAAACCAAATGGTTTTCAAAATATAGCAAGCATATATTTTGAAGTAATTAACATTTACTGTCCATTCTACAAGATACATTAATATTTTCAAATAAAACCTGGAGTCACCAGTAGTATTTATAAATGGAAAAGAATTCTCATTTATATATAACATTTCCCTCTATCGGCTGGTCATAAGTGAGTATTATAAAGTAAATCTATTCTTAAACGGTGCCTTGGACATAAACAGAATGGGAGGATCTCAGTATGTTTTTGTTTCTTATTAGTTTGTGTTATTTGTATCTTGTTTGTTTGATATCATTTCTGAGTGTATGAATCCTACATCTTTAGCTGATTGGATTCTTCAGAGCTAATCTGACCAATCATCTCTAAAGAATGAATGGATCGCTTGCTTTGATGGTAGTCCTATATTTTAAAATTCTAAGGTTATCATAGTTTTTATGCATTTTGCTCACTAATGCATTCAAGATATTTTGCAGATCAGAAAACCATGGCATTTAAGTATCTAACAAATGATTTACTGATGAAGCATACCCATGAGTCACTGTCACCAATTGAGATATAGCAAAATAGTTTCTGAAATACCACCTGTACTTCTCAGTTTGCAACGTACTTTTTGATTGCTAACAAAAAAAATCTTGCTTAAGGGTATTAAACCTTACATAATAATGGAGCAGGCATTCATAACTTGTTATCATGCAGATATTTTGTGTGGCTTAAATACTATGTATGGTATTTATTATACTATACTATATTATACGGTATTCATTAAGTATAATCCCCATTGTTTAGCACACTGCTTCTTTGAATGATGATGTGACTACATGATGTTGCATTGTCACCTGATAATTTCAGAAAGCACTGTGGGAAAGACTACATCTCTACCAAAACCCTCATACTGCTATGATTACTTGTAGGTGTTTTAAATGTTAAATGTTAAAAAAAAGAAAGAAAACAGAAAGTACTACTATAACCTTCTGTAATGAATAAAATAAGTGGCATTGGATTTCTAAAGCAGGGGTTGAACATTAGCAAAATTCTACTTGTGGCTAGCATTAGATCTATAGATCTGATTTAACCCTCTCCAACCTGGGGGTCTATTTGAAATTTATGGATTTCAAATCCCAGAATTGTCAGTAATGGCCATTCTAGTTGATAGTTCTTGAAGCTTGAACATATATTCCTCCTAGCTTGATAATTGTCTAAACTGAATGACTGTCAAAAAATGACAATAGGTTTCCAAATAGTCAACTGATCTCTTTATTGAATAACAGTATAACAGAGTTGGAAGGGATCTTGCAGGTCTTCTAACCCAATTCCCTGCTCAAGCAGGAGACCCTGAACCATTTCAGACAAATGGCTGTCCAATCCCTTTTTAAAAACTCTAGTGATGGAGGCAAGCCATTCCACTGATTAATTGATGTCACTGTTAGGAAATATCTTCTTCAAATATATTATCCAAAGCATCTGAAGGTAGGACAAGAAGCAATGGATGGAAACTAATCAAGGAGAGATGCAACCTAGAACTAAGGAGAAATTTCCCAACAGTTACAACAATCAGCCAGTGGAATGGCTTACCCTCAGAAGTTATGGATGCTCCATCACTGAAGGTTTTTAAGAAGAGATTGGATAACCATTTGCTTAAAATGGTATAGGGTCCCCTGCTTGAGAGTGGATTGGACTACAACAGAGGTCTCCAACCTTTCTCAATTGACGGACTCGAGGGGAAAGGGAGGGGGAAGCATTTTATGCGTGCGTGCACACACAAACGGGGCCGCAAGCATGCATGATGCAAGGGCTAGAGCCCATGTGACACTTGCTAGCACCGCCCCATTTTTGCCACGCGGGTGCTAGCGTCTCCCCATTTTTGCCACACAGTGCTCCATTTTCGCCATGTGGCACCATGTTTTCGCCGTGTGGTGCCCCGTTTGTGTAGTGGTGGCACTAGTCTGAGTGGGGGTGAGTGCTCGCACTGGCCAGCTTGTCCCACGGCCCGGTGGCCAGCAGGCCATGGCCCAGCAGTGGGCCGCGGCCCACAGGTTGGGGACCCCTGGACTAGAATATCTCCAAAGTCTCTTCCAATTTTTTTATTCTGTATTCTGTATCTCCTTAGTTCTATGTTGCATCTCTCCTTGCTAAAATTCTATTCATTACTGGTCCTACTTTCAGGTGGTTTGGAGAAGATATTGGAAGACTGCTATCATATCACCCCTAGTCCTTCTCTTTACTAGACTAGACATACCCAATTCCTACAAGTGTTCTTCATATGTTTTAGCCTCCAGTTCCCTAATAATCTTAGTTGATCCTCTCTGCACTCTTTCTAGAGTCTCAGCATCTTTTTTTTTGTATTGTGGTGACCAAAACTGGACACAGTATTCTAAGTGTGGTCTTACCAAAGCATTATAAGACTGTACTACTATGTCACATGATCTTGATTATATCCTTCTGTTGATGCAGCTTAGGACTGCATACGCTTTTTTGGCATCAATGAACAATTTTTGCCCATCTCTTTTCTTCTCATATTTTAATGAAAGGGCTGAACACAAAACTCAGCAGTTGGAAAATGGATTGAACCCGCATTTCAGAAGTGTACCTTATCAATGGATTTATGCAGTGCACAAATGCATGGGAGAATTAAAGAATAAGCTTGTATGAGAAAATCTTTGCTTGCAGAATTACCAGAAGTGATATGAATTTTCCTGGGCAGTATGAATAGGAAGTTATATAGATTTTATCATGACTAGTCAAGAGATAATTATTACAATTCTCCTTCATCTCAATTAACAATGCTAGCCCTGTTCTTAGATAAAATGGCCACTTTCAGAAAGGTAATGAATATAGGACAGAACTTACCTATACCTACCACCCTCCCAAACCATTGCCAGGGTTACTACTTCATTGTGTCTAAGTGTAGTTTCAGGAGCAGATTACTACCCTATTGATTATCCCCTATTATGTTATTCTGAAGAACTCCTCGGAGCTATGCACTGTAATAATGCTTTACACTAAGAGCCTCTGCAGAGAGATAATTATAAGGCATCCAGTCATTCCCTGTCCTAGAGTGAGCAGCTGCACTCTTGCTGCTGGGGAAGTAGTTTGGAGGAGAAAAGACACAGTGAATGGAATAGCTGTGAATCAGGTCCAGTGGCATATAATCTCCCCCCCTTCCCCAGGGAAGGAGTTTCTTGGTCTGCCCTCGTCGTTTCTAAATTGGTGCATAGCGGTAGCAAATTAAGATGCCTTTATATTAAATGTCTATTATCTCAGGTTGCAACCTTACAAAGACAAAGGTATATTTAAGCTGCATATTCCTACTTGCTGTTTCTGTACTGAAACTCCATTATTTAAATGCCATCTATACCTGCATACCACACTAACACACATGCACATACTGACAATGTAAACATAGATAATCTATAACCCACCTAAATTGAAGAACTTAACTGCAACAAAATGGTTAACTCCTTTCCAATCAATCAATTTTGGAGTGCTGCCACCTACAATATTTCAGCTTTATGCTTTCTTTGAATACACAGAATCCATGAGGGTGATTTTGCTTATAAACCCTATAAATATATTACTGAGCTAACAAGGGGTACAAGAATTCTGAGCATTTCTGGAGCTCCCATAACATCCCCATTTTTGTGTTTATTAAGAAGCCTTCAGCCAATGGAGCATAATGTTCCAACACAAAACTCTAATGTAAAAGAAAACTATGAAGAAGAAATTGAAATGTGGAACCAGATTTTGGAGTAAAATGTGGTGATATTTAGAAAACTGGTTATGGAAGAATTAAAATGGTAGGAACTACTGTATATACTCATGAATAAGCCAAGAATTTTAAGGGTCAAAATACACCCCCAAAATTATATATATATAATACTTTGATATACATATACAGTATATAAAGTATTCATGTATTCTGTATATACTTGCATATGAGCCCATTCAATGATAAGCTGATTCTCAAATTTTTAACCAAAATACCTTGAAAAAGGTGTGCTCCATGGATTATTCCCAGATGAGCCAAGAATGGAAGTTCAAACATATAAAAATTTTGAGAGTTGGGTTTTTTCATGGGTGGAACTTTTATCTTAGTATTTTGGTTAAGAAAAATGAGGGTTGGCTTATCTACAGATGGGTTTATATGCCGGTATACACAGTAAGCATTAAAAATACATAAATTGAAAATGTGATACCATAAAAAAGAAAAGAAAAGCTTTATGATTTAGGGCAAATATGTGGCATACTTTTGGCAAATGAGAGAGTTTGGTGTGATGTATAACGTCTTCAATGCAGAATTCCAAATTAGGGCATCAGGATCTAGGATCCAAATATCACTGTCAGTATAGTTAATTTTAAGTAGTTTAGGAAAAAGGCTCAAAGTTTGATGTCTCCTTTTCCCATTTCTCACATTTTAAAAATACTCTCTCTAAAATGGGACATAATTCTAATATCAGCACTGTTACAGCCTCAGCAATAAATGTTGATAGGTTGCTGGGGAGTCTGATGACATAAGTTTCTTTCACAAAGTATCTTTTAGCACCTGCCACTGCCTAAAGCCTCTTCCTTAGCAACATTTTTTTTAAGTTTTCAGATTCTATAACTGGCAATCTGCTAACAGATTTGCCTCATTAATTTGAATGTAATAAGGTTCATTGTAGGCACAGAGATCAGTAGTGCAAAATATTTATTTAAGCAGTATTTTTCTGTCATTCTCCTATGCCACTTCAATTGATGAATCCCTCTATATTTCTCCAGACAGTGCAAGCCACACCATAACGTTATATTTAGTCCTCCTAATTTTATTGCAAGAGGTGCTTACTTGATCATCCCTTTGATAATAAGCATGTGATGGCCCAATGTTATCTCCCATTTCTGCTTTCACCACTGTAGGTCTAGGCTTAGGCCATTTTCCAGAACAGCTGCTGATAACAATAGGAAAGGGGGGGGGGAATGGATAATTCTTCTACATACATGGCCAAAACAGGTTATTCCTTGTAATTGCTGGTAGTGGTAGGAAGATTGTTTGGTTTTAAAGTGCTTATTTTAGGACATGTGTGTCTCCTATGGGTTTCAGCTCTAAGAGCCAAGGGAGTTGACATATTTGCTACTAATAGTAGCAGAACCTTTTATAAAGATAGTAAACCAGCTAAACTCACTTTCCAATTATATTTTAAAAAGTTCAATTTAACACTTTATAGATATTAGAGACCTTCAAAACAACAAGCTTAATTTGGTGCCTGGTGAGTTTCACTTTTGCAATTTTAAGAAATTTTAATTTTAATTTCAGAATGGATTGGGAGACCAAAGAGATTTGGAACATTAGTTAATTTTGCCATAAGATTTGAAATGCCAGTATATATTCATGGGAAATATAGAAAGATGATGAAAAATGCTTTTAAAAACTTCTGTAAAACATTACAGAGTTTTAAGGCATGGAAGACAACAAAATTGAGATTAACTAAAATGGGAGTACAATAGACAAATAAAGGAAAGGATCTGGACATGGAACAGCTGTGATAAGATATCTTGGCAATTCCTCTTTATGTGATTTACAAAATTGGCTTGGGAAGGCTTTGAAGATCTCTTTTAAATGCCAAAGAGTTATGAAAGATGAAATCCTGTGATGTCAACACTGAGTAGAATCAAAACAAGGAATGTAAAGTTAAACTGATCTGGAATAAATTATTTGTTTGATATTTCTGGTAATTCCTAATGGACATTTTGCTGAACTAGGATTGAAATGATGATAATTTCTGGATTGTGTATAGATAAAAGTTATGCTTATGGGGAGAAGGGGGGGTTATTTGTGACTTTAAAGAGGGTGAAAAGTTGGTATATTAACTCATGCTCAGTGTGATGTAGGTTGGAAGTCTTTATTGTCTTTGTTGTCTTTTCCTTTTTCTCTTCTACTTTTTTCTTGTTTTTTTCTTTTTCCTGCACCTTCTCAACAGTTTTTCATTTCTAGTTTAATTTGTATTAGTTTGTAT
The DNA here is from genome assembly GCA_023970755.1 of Azemiops feae. Taxonomy (NCBI): domain Eukaryota; kingdom Metazoa; phylum Chordata; class Lepidosauria; order Squamata; family Viperidae; genus Azemiops; species Azemiops feae. Next base: position 739,849 of record JALGBA010004225.1, read on the forward strand.
GTTTATTAAAAAACGCAGTAAATTATTAAATAATAATATCCATTGTTATACCAATCACGATTGGAGCCCTCTCAGTGATATCTAAAGGTCTTACTTGATATCTGGAAATATTGAATTTATCAGACCTGATCACACTAATTTTACAAAAAAACAAAAAGAAAAAAACATACTGGGTAAAAGTGCCTATATTATTAGAAGTTATCTTAATAATTCTTAGGTCCTTGGTTAGGAGTTGAATTATTAAGTTTTACCAGTCTTAGATTTTGAATCTAATTGTAGGTCACTCACATATAATAACAAAATCACCATTAGTCAATTGCAAAAGACAGCTTTATTTGGAAAAGCTTACATTTTGCAACAATACCTTTAACACCATCAAACAACATCCCAGATCCTTGGGAAGGACTCAATAGGTAGATAAAAATGCCAAATTCAGTCTCAACTGGCTGATTGTGTAACAAACTAAAATAAAAACAATACCCTAGGCAACTTCCCTTATCACTCATAGGTACAATGAATATATTTTCTTGGAAAAAACAAATGACATATCTTAAAAAGAGGCAAATCTGAAACAGGCTCACAAGGGTTAAAAATATGTATGTTTAAACAGTACAAAGAAACATCCAAGAACAAAATCAAGAAAAATAAATAATTAAATTTAAAAAATCCAAAGGGCAGCTTTCAGAAATAAAGGATTTTCTTTTATAATAAAGAATGTATGGTCACCGTACTCATAGCCTATCAATAACCTACTAGTATTGTTTAGCTTTGGTTTTTAAGCCTGAGTCACTCTCTGTTAAAACCACTGTTTAATTTGGCTTAGCATGTTGAATGAATTTGCCATTGTGCTTTGTATATCATAATTTTGGTTTATAATACTGTGCAAACCCAGTTAAATATGGTTTATTTAGTAACCAATGGTTATTGAATCTTAGCATAACAAATACTTAAGAATCAATAGATTTCTGTCGGAAACTCTGGATTGTTATTGTTAATTAATGGCTCTCTTTGCAGTTCTTGTGTATAATAGTATGCCAGTTCAACCAATCGTTTGCATATATGTAGCCTAGGATCTGCTGTCATAATTAACTATACATTTAAAACAAAACAAAAAAGAAAGGCTGCTTCCTAACTTGTAGATTTTGAAACAAAATAAAACCTTATGTCTAGCACATCCTTTTTGTAATCTAATAGATATGCTCCTAAATGGAATACAAATCATTCCAGCAGGCTTTATTGGAGAATTCCCTTGAGAAGGTAAGGGAAGATAGCAGCTGATTTTCCCAGATCGTCTACTACCCAGTCACAGCATGCTTGCTTGTAAGAAGACAACTTAGGTGGGGACAGAGACAATGGTTCCAGGTCCATTCCAGTTAAATCTTCTGATGACTTCTTCTCTTTCTGTCTATGGTAGAACACTTTTGCTGCATAGCAACTTCACATAGCATTTTTCCTTAGGAAAAAGAGACCTGTTAGAGTGGACAGATGCATTCCTTACACACACCTCTCTCTTTCTTGCTCTTTCTTTCAGACCTTGCCTGCCAATCCCTATATAAGTCCCATGAGTTGATCATTTGTTTCTTGCAGTTTTCCTCCCTGATGTCAATATAGTGGGTAAAGGATATGCTATCTCTTCTCAGCTGGGTCCTGTTAGTCACAGCCATCTGTCAAGGAATGCCTACAGAACCAGGCAGAAAGTTTTGGCAGTTAACATGGTGATAGATCGGCAGGGTGGTTCTTTTCTCTTCATTCTCCCCTTCCTCTTAATTCATTTTCAAATGGTATTGTCCAACTATGATAACAGGTAGACAGAAAGGTGAAACTTTTACTTACCTGGTTAAACCCCAGTTGTGCATTATAACTGGAAAATGTGGTGTCATTTCTAGCTAAAATTGCCCTCAATCATTTCAGTTCCCGGTCTAGTTGAAATCTTCAGCTGTTTATCAGGCTGGTTTACCCAAGCCTTGGAACCTTAGGCAAAGCCTTCTACTACCATTGTCCTGCCTTTCCTGTAAGAATGCCCACATACCACTCTTACTTTCACAGGAAATGATGACACATCAATAAAAAAGGAAGGTTCCCATTTATCTAAACCAAGGGTGTGAAACTGGCAGCCTGTAGGCCAGATGTGTCTCGTGCAGGCCACGCCCACCCCAGCTCCGCAAAGGCAAAAAATGTCGTGATATGTCACAATACATCACATGACACGATTGAGTTTGACACCCGTGATCTAAACTAATTGGAAATGGTGAACCTTCAACTAAGCAGATTTATCTTTGAAGAAGAGCCCAGGAAGCTTCTAATTAAGCAGCAGTTAAATCACCATTAAAGTGGATTCAGGTGTCCCATTTTCTTGGTGTAAATTGTCTTTCCAACATCAGTTTGTTGCATGCCTTTCTCTTTCCTGCAAAGTTAATATCAGGTTCTGGGAAAAAACAACATGGGACAAAGGGATAAAAGGGTAGTAATACTGTCACTTCTATCAACATTAGAGTCTCCTAGGTTGCTTTAAAGTATCCAATTATACAAATAAGAAATTTGAATGTAATTCTTTTGGATTATATTGGCTGTCAAAATGGCTTTATGCCATTATGGCTGCCATAATCACATAGACATATCATTCCTCAGTCTAATATTCTCTACTTGTGTGTGAATTCAGCCCCCATAATCTCTCATATTGTGCCACTGCTATAGTGATTGAATTATTATAGGAATTAAAGAGCACTTCCTCACAGACACTATCCATGGTATTTTCATGTTACTTCATGAGTTTCCTCCTTGTTAACCTCCATCCTTCCATTGAAGCAACTTTAGCCAACCAAAGGAGAGCATACAAACAGCAACCATCTAAAATGCACTCCATCTTCCCTCATTATGCTGACTTTTAATGATGAAGAAAAGCAAAAACAAGAAAACAGGGTGCAATAAAATTCCCCCTTGTGAAGTGTGAAGGGAAGGCACAAAACGTCTTGTCTTCAGGAGGGAGGGGGAACTTTGAAGAGCAAGGAGATAGGATAAAGCAGGACTTTTGCTAATTGGAAGTTTCTTGTCTTAGAGATTCAGAGTAAATGCTACAAATGTCTTTGTGGAGTTTCCTCTGAAATGGCAATAGAGCCAGAATTAATTGCCTTAGCTTGCAAAGACCTATTCAATCCTTACACTGTCATGGGGATACAAGGAAATGCTCCCAGTCTTGAATAGATACAGCCCTTGTATATGGAAGGAACCAGAGTTAGATTCCAGCACTTTTGAGGGGAACCATATCGGGGCTGGCTGCATTAACATGATGACCAAAATCCTTTAAAAAGCCTAAAGTATTTTGTATGAATAACTTTGCTTACTGAAATCATTATGTCACTTTTGCGCTCTAGTTATTTAGAGGTTTTTTAAAAAAATATGTACCCACACACCAAATGTAGACTGTTTTACTGTTTTCTTTGTTAACTATTTGAAGGATGTCTGTTGTATCCATTACCATGTGCATGTTAGATCCTTGTTTCTTCTTGTTAACAATTGTCTTTTGTACACCTTACCACATGAGAAGTGGAACTGCTCTATCATAAGGGACAAAAGTGGTTCATTTGGCAGCATGATCCTTTTGATCTGGAGATCAAGAGACACATAGTATAAACCTGGCTGGGGAATTCTGGGGATCTTAAAGTTGCCAAGTTTGAAAAACACTGGTATAAATTCTCAGGCAATTTCCCAAGAAGTCAGTTCCAGAGCATCATTTAAAATTGTCATTTAGATTATACAGTAAATTATGGAGGCATGGATCTTCAAAATGCAAAGCATAGTTTAAAAGCATTGTGCCATGTCTCTTTCCTATCTAATCACTGCTTTTCAAAATTTCTCTTGGGAATAAATAATTAAAATATTTTATGTATTCCAAATCTGAATAGTGAATATCTGGGTAACTGAAATTAAAGAGTTTGTTGGTGCAGCACATTTATATCTTATGGACTTGTTTCTGCTTGTACCAGACAAAAAGCTAATCATCACCATTTGCCATAAATGGCAAAATTCCGCTGCTCATACCATCTGCTTCTTAACATCCTGATTGCCACATTAGCCAATGTGCAATGCTGGGAGCTTTCCAGATACTCAGAAACATACTTTTTAGTTACCAATAAAAGCCTGTGTACCATTTTTTTTCCTGAAACAGCTCAGTTAATAATGACAGCTATCTAAAGTGTGTAATAGGTAAAATACAAGTTTCTAGCCTATCTGTTATTTTTCTTTCATTGTTTTCTGTCTCTGCATTCTGTCTAGTGCTACATATCTATGAGGCAAAGAGTTTAGTTGGCTTTCATAAAACATTCTTTAATGTTGAAAAAACAGTCACACACACACACACACACACAAATGCATACACACAATGTCCTTCCCTTCTACCATGCATCAACTGGGTGGAATGATAGTGCATTAAAACCTTCAAGGGACTCCTTGGTTACCTGTCATTATCAGCTGCTTGTTTGTGGTAGAAAACAATCTGATTTTTGATGCTTGTTGGATGCTGAGAAAATAACATGGCAGGTATAATGGCCGGTGAGCTTTGAGTGTAGGCAGGAATTAAAACTTCCAGTGCTGTCTAACTCAGTGATAAATGCAGTGGTGGGATTCAAATATGTGAACAACTGGTTCTCTGTGTGGATGCCGCTTCCGGAAGTCCATTCTGGGCCTGGGCAACAAAAAATTAGCTACCAGTTCTGCCAAAGTGGTGCAAACTGGCTGAATCCCACCACTGGATAAATGGTATGCTTCAGTAGAGTTTTCAGATAATGTGGGATTACTAAACAGTTTTATGTGAACTGGAAATAATGAGGTTACCTCAGCCAATTCAGGAGTTCCATTTAAGCATGGCACTGCAAATGACATCTGTTTGGCCTGAAGAATTTTAGATATTCTCAGCATACAGTAGCTAATGCTTGATGGGAGGTTAGCTGGAGCTGTACCTTCAAATCATCTCAGAGATTTTGCACACCTTTAGCAGCAGGCATTTATCCATGTACTAATTCTTCTATCATTTATTTAAAATGTATACTATATATTTTAAATTTTTGTCCGCTCAATTGTATCTTATGGTTGTTGCTATAGCTGTGGATATTCTCCCATGATTATATGATTTGACATTTGCTTACACTGAGTTATTTATTTTATTTTATTTAATCAATTTATATAGCTACCTATCTCAACAAGTAATGCTAGGGAGTGCATATATTTAATAAAAAATAATTTCAAACATAAATACAAAACTTGAATGCAAAGCAGCCAAAGAAATAACACAATCAACAATAATTAATACAGCTGGGAGATACAGTATAACCCTTGGGACACCAGGCCTGGACAGAGATCTAGTTCTTTAGGGGCTTATGAAAGGCCAGCAGGGTTGGGGCCATTCTGATCTCTGTTATTGTGTATGTGTCCTATCAATGAACTTCTTACTTCTCTTAGCCCTTCTTACTTCTCTTCAAAAGCCTCAAAATACATACAGTCTCTGTTCAAGGATTGTTTTCCTTAAGTGCTTTGTTTCTTCTTGAAGCCACTTTAAAAATGTGCACTTTCTGACTTCTGAGACAATCCAGTCCATGGAAATATCTGGTTAACAAATGAGACCAGAGTCATATAATTCACTAGGATAAATAATAGAATCAAGGAATTGAAAAGGAACATGTAAAATATCAAGTATAACTTCCAGTTAAATCATTCCTGACAGATGACTGTCCAACCTCTGTGTCATGGTTCCGACTAATGGAACACTTCAAAGAACTTCCAGGCATTGTTTATCCTAAAAAGTCTTTATTCATGTAACAAAGTGTCGGCACGGCATGGAGGAGTGCCAAGGTCTGAATTCCCCTCCTCTGAGCACATATTTTGCTAGCATTTTTCCCTCTCTTACTTTGCTGTCATAAATCAGTTTGAAGGGCAAAGGTTCTCTTCCATTCTATAGCGCAGGTTGCTTATCTAAAGTAATCCCCACACACATTCTTTCTCCTTCCCTCCCAGCATCATTTAAATTAACTATAAAAATACCACACAGCCCTGCATATTTTGTCAAAGCAAGAACATCCAATGTTAGCAGCGTTCACATCCGGCCCCCCTTACAAGAAGGATAGGTCCTGTATGTAAACAAAAGCATATGTCAGGGATTATCTCTTGGTTTGTTGGGGGTTTTCTCATGAAACCTTTTGATGAGTCGGTCAGCCTTCACATCGCTAAATTTCACCCAAGTAGCTTCGGACAGCGAGTACCCCTTCCATTGTACTAGGTACTGCAATTTCCCTTTAAAAATTCTAGAGTCAAGAATATGTTTCACTTCATAATGAGTCTGACCCGCTACTATGAGGGGCCCGGGTTCCTTCTTAGGGGGAGGTCTTAAAGTGGAGCCCCGACAAGGTTTTAACAAGCTGCAATGGAAGACAGGGTGAATCCTCCCTAAAAGCCTAGGGAGTTTTAATTCTACTGTGACGGGGTTGATGATCCTTACGATGGGGAATGGCCCCAAGAATTTTGGTCCCAATTTCTTGCTGGGCAATTTGAGGCATAAATATTTAGTTGACAGATAAACCTTTTCTCCAACTTGGAATGTTCTTTGGGGAGCCCTCTTTTTATCAGCCTGCTTTTTAAAGGTCTTGGAAGACTTTTTTAACGCAGTTTTTGTGTTTCTCCAAACTTCTTCCCACCCCCTCACCCATTGATCAAGTGTCTGGGAGGCGGAGGGCACCTGAGGGTATTCAGGTATTGGGCTGAACTCTTTTCCTGTGGCTACTCTGAAAGGCGTGTAGCCGGTGCTGCTGTGCACAGAATGATTGTATGCCACCTCTGCAAAAGGGAGGAGGTCAGTCCAGTTTGTCTGTTGGTAGGAAACGTAGCATCTGATATATTACTCCACTATTTTGTTAGCGGATTCTGCAGCCCCATTGGTAGCTGGATGAAAAGCAGATGATAAGCCTTGAGATGATCCAATTAATTTAAGAAAACTCCTCCAAAATTTCGCTGTGAACCGCATCCCTCTGTCCGAAATTATTCGCTTAAGGGCGCCATGCAGCCGGTAGATATGTTTCAGGAACAATTTAGTCAGTCGTTGGGCAGATGGGAGTCCTTTGCAGGCGATGAAATGAGCCTGCTTCGAGAACAGGTCTATCACAGTCCAGATGACAGTATTTCCCCTACTTTCAGGTAGGTCTACTATAAAGTCCATAGCTATTTCTTCCCATGGTTGAGAGGGGTCTGCCACTGGTTGCAGTAGCCCAGGGGTTTTTCCTGAAATTCTTGTCATTGTGGCACATACAGTACAACTCCTGACATAGTTTTCCACATCTCGTTTTAGCCCCGGCCACCAGAATTGCCGGCGGATGAGGTATAGAGTTTTTAGATATCCAAAGTGCCCAGCCTGTTTTACATCATGGCTGTGTTTGAGAGCATTAAGCCAGAGGGCTTCAGGCAGATAAAGTTTCCCCCCTTTGTAAGCCAAACCATCCCTGCGTGTTAGGGAGGTTTGATTATCTTTGAACCATTGATCGGTGAGGAGCTCTTGTTTTATTTTCTTTACCCCAGGGCCATCAGGATTAGGGACCCTGCGTGGTGTAAGTTGAGCGGCAGTTTGTGGATTGGAGATAATTGCCTTGTTAACCTCCTTGCATTCACTTTTGTACTGGGGTAATCGGGATAGCGCATCAGCTAGGAAGTTTTTTCCTCTCGGTATGTCCTTTAGAGTGAAGTTGAAGCGGTTAAAGTACTGTGCCCACTGCACTTGCTTTGGGGACAATGTACGAGGAGTTTTCAGTGCTTCTAGATTTTTGTGATCTGTCCATACTTCAAATGGCATCTTGCTCCCTTCTAGATAGTGTCACCAGTTTAACAGTCCCCACCTAATAGCGAAGGCCTCCTTCTCCCAGATTGCCCATCTTCTCTCGCTTTCAGTAAATTTTTTAGAGGTGTAGGCGCAGGGTTGTAGAACTCCACTTTTGTTCTTTTGCAGTAATACAGCTCCGACTGCCCCGTCGCTGGCGTCAGCTTGGATTACAAAGGGTTCCCCTGGGCAGGGGTGCTTTAGGACTAGTTCAGCAGCAAATAGTCTTTTTAAATTCTCAAAAGCTGTTTGACAGCTCATAGTCCATGTAAGTGGCTGGCCCGGTCGCAGTTTTCCTCCTCCTTTGCCTGTTTTGAGTAGTTCTGTAAGGGGTAGGGCAATTTCGGCAAAGGAGGAGGTGAATTGACGATAGAAGTTGGCAAAACCTAAAAAGCTCTGAAGCTGTTTGCGAGTATTTGGGGGTTGCCACTCAATTATAGTTCTCACTTTGGCTGGATCCATTTCAATGCCCTCGTTGGAAATTCTGTAGCCAAGATAATCTAATCGGGTCTGGTGAAATTCACATTTTGACAATTTGGCATAAAGCTTGGCATTCAATAGTTTCTTTAACACTTCTTTCACCAGATTTATGTGATCAGTCATATTCGTGCTGTATATCAGGATATCATTAAGATACACCAGAACCCCTTTGTACAAGTGATCATGTAGGACCTCATTAATCAACTGCATGAATACAGCTGGGGCCCCCTGTAGTCCAAATGGCATGACTTTGAATTGATAGCTTCCCATAGGGCAGTTGAAGGCAGTTTTCCACTCGTCTCCCTCCTTTATTCTCACCCGGTAATATGCCTCTCTCAGGTCTAACTTAGTGAAGATGCTCCCCTTAGCCAGGTGGGTTAGTAAGTCCTTCAGGAGGGGGAGGAGGTATTTATTTTCCACACTCACCGTGTTCAGACCTTTATAATCCACACAAAGATGAAGAGACCCATCTTTTTTTCTTTAAATAACACAGGGGCTCCCACGGTAGATTTGGCCCATTCAATGAACCCCCTCGCTAGGTTTTTGTTCATGTATCGCTGCATCTCCTCCATTTCGAGGGGGGACATAGCATACATTCTTGGTCGTGGGAGTTTGGCTCCCGGCACCAGTTCGATAGAGCAGTCATTGGGTCTGTGAGGGGGCAGGGCATCGCATTCTTTTTCACTAAATGCCTCCGCTAGGTCCCGGTATTCATTGGGGATGAGTGGTTCGCCTGGTGGCGGTGAGGCAGCCATGTGAGCTCGCTCATTAGGTGGCCTAAAGTGTCCTGCAATGTCGGTTGAATCAGTGGGGGGTTTAGGCCCTATAAGTAGTCTCACAATTCTCATTCCTTTCTCCCACCAGATAAATGGTTTCCATTTGTCCAACCAGGCTAGCCCTAGGATCACAGCCTCAGTCATTTTTGGAGCTACCTGGAAGCGAATAAACTCCCAGTGCTCACCTATTTCCAGGCATAGGGGCTCAGTTAATTGCGTGACAAGAGTCCCTCCCATCAGGGAGCCATCGGCTTGCTCAAACCTCATGGGATTGGAGAGCAGTTTTGGTCGTATACCCAATTTCATGGCAAATGGCAAGCTAATGATGCATTGGGAGCATCCAGAATCGATTAGCAAGTTTAAGTCTATTTGTGCCCCCAACTTAGGGATTATAAGTTTGGCAGGCAGTGAAAAAGGCGGGACGTGTCGATTCACCATCGTTGTCTCCTTTGTCATCGCTGTCAAAGGAGGGTAGAGTAGGGGCAGGTCCACCCGGAGTCCCGGAGTCCTCTTGTGTGGGGGGGTGTAACCTGGGTAACAGGTTCCTGCATGACCTGGTTGGATTTCTCTCTCGTTAGCCGCTGGGCAGGTTTCCTTCTCGCAGCTGGTTCTGGTCTGCTCTGTAGTCGGGGGTAGGGGACTGGACAGTTGCTGCTCGATGTCCCTCCTGTCCACACCGGAAACACTTAATTGACGGGCCTGCAGGTGGTCTGGGTCTTTCAGCCATCGCAGTAGTTGGAGGTTTTCCTGGGGGTGATTGCTGTTCGGATTGCTCTGGCTTTGGCTCATATTCAGGTGGGGGAGACTTCTTATAGCAGACTAGCAGAATGTCTAGCTTCACCGCTGTCTGGTACCATTCTTGCAGCTGATCAGGTACTGCTCGATAGATGCAGGCCTGAGAGAGGTGGTCGTCTAATCCCTCAATGAAGTGATGGATTAGGGATTGCTCAGGCCACCCCTCTATTCGACCTGCTATCTTGCGAAACTCTTGCATGTACTCCAGGGCAGGCCTGCCGGCTTGTTTTATTTTGTGGATTTGTTCTCCTGCTTTGAGGTCAAGGGATGGTCCTCAAATCTTTCTTTCAGACCCAGGAGGAAGAGGTGGGGGTCCTCCAATTTGTGGGCTTGCTCATTATATAAATTGTTCAGCCATTCAGATGCTTCTCCCTCTAGGCTGGACACAATCACATCGACCATGGCGCCTGGGTCCGGGTAGAGATAGGCCCAGCGGTTCAAATGAGAGTGCACTTGATTGAGGAAGAAAATCAGCTTTTCTGGGTCCCCATCGAAGGTTGCTCTGAAAGGTGGAGCCCCCCACTGAGGCTGTTGCACCCCCAGTTGCTGCTGCATGCCCAGGGGTTGCACGTTCAGGGGCTGTGGCCACGCCCCCCTGCTGCTGTAGGCCCCTCAGTGGTTGCTGTACGTTCAGGGGCAGTGACCAATCTCTTTGCTGTGGTCGTCCTCCCACCATTTGCTGATCTCCTGGCTTCTGTACCACCCCAAGCTGTTGCAAGGCCTCTATTAGCTGTGGCAAGCTCAGAGGCTGCTGACCATCCACCTGCGGGGGATGCCAAACTCCCCATTGCTGCAGAGGCCTCAGACTGGGATTCCCTCTCTCTTCAGGGCTGGAGTCCCTGGCAGGGGAAGACAGGGTCTGGAAGGCTGTCTGATCTGCAATGGAGTGGCTGTAGGCTCCTCTCTGCAGGAGTTGATTTCTGCTTCTCACCTCTAGCTTTTCAAATCTTTCCAGTGACTCACCCGAACCTTCAGTGGCAGACGATCTGGTAGCTCTCCACCGATCTGCTTTTGTCTTTGAAGGTGGCCAGGCAGTCTTGAGACATCTGGAGTCTCCGCTGGGCTGGGCCCGGGCTGACGGCCAGATCAGCCCTCCTGGTTGCTTGGGTTCTGCTTTTATCTGCCAAAACTCATCTTCCCACAGCATGCTGTCTGTTGCTTCCCCCTCTGGAGTATCAGCAGCTGCCGGGTCATCGCCTTCAAGCAGATTCCCTTTTCCCATAATGAAATTTCTTCCTGAATCTTTGCCAACTTCTCTCAAGTCTAGAGACAGCAGCTGGAGTTCAGGACCCCAGGTAGTTTGAAAAGATAGCAGATCTTGGCATGATGTCATGGTTCCGACTAATGGAACACTTCAAAGAACTTCCAGGCATTGTTTATCCTAAAAAGTCTTTATTCATGTAACAAAGTGTTGGCACAGCTTGGAGGAATGCCAAGATCTGAATTCCCCTCCCCTGAGCACATATTTTGCTAGCATTTTTCCCTCCTTTAATTTGCTGTCATAAATCACATTCTCCAATCAGTTTGAAGGGCAAAGGTTCCCTTCCGTTTCTATAGCACAGGTTGCTTATGTAAAATAATCCCCACACACATTCTTTCTCCTCCCCTCCCAGCATCATTTAAGTTAACTCTAAAAATACCACACAGTTCTGCATATTTTGTCAAAGCAAGAACATCCAATGCTAGCAGCGTTGACATCCTGCTTGAAGACATCCAACTAAAGGGAGCCATTCAACTCCCTGAATAATTAATTGCAATGTCATGCTCATCTTACTGTTTTCCTAACATTCAACCAGAATCTTGACATCATTGTTGTATGACTTGCCCTTGGGCATGATTGAGAACAAATCTTGACTTTTCTTAACATGCACCCCTTCAAGAAAGTGAAAAATGCTGTCATATTCCCCCTGTGTAGAAATATATTTCAGCAGATGCAGATTGTGGCCTTTCCTGCAACTGATGGCTCTTTTCTGCTGTTACAGTACAGTTTGCACACAAATCTGTGAACTATCATATACAGTCATTGGAGAGATATAAGATAAGAGGACAGTTCTGAAACATAACAGATGAACAAACTGAAATCTACATCTGGCTGTAACTTTAAAGGGGGAAAATGGTATTTCTGGGATTTTTAACCAAGATTACTGAAGAAATGGAAAGCAAAGTGCTGGAAATGGATCCACCTTTCTTTTCCACATTTCCTCACATATGTGTTCTGTTCAAAATATCCAAATCAGTTTGAATATTACAGATTGCTTGGTATATTCAGTATGTTCTTACTTGATTGTTTAAAAAGCAGTCACAGAGCAGTTCAACATTATGTTCCAGTATATCATCTCTCATGACCTTTCTACTAATGTCTAGAAGCAGCTACCATCCAAACAATCTCACAGTACACTGAGACCTCTCTGAATACTAAGTGGTATTTGGTTAGGTGGTGACTTGGGAGCTACACATTTTCAGCCAAAAGGCTTCTGTATTTGCTGTGATATATTCAACAGAATATTGGTTTTGTTATGAAACGTGTGTATACAATCCCTGTTCAGTAATTAAACTAAAAGCTGATACTAACTGAACTCATCTGTTCCAAGCCTACTTTATTCCAAATTCCTTGGAAGATGATGCAGATCTAAAATAAATTAGAATATAATCTTTTTTATTTAGTGATTGATTATGTGTCATCAAGTCATTATTGACTCTTTGTCACCTCACAGATAGATTTTTTTTTGCCATGACTTATTTAGTGGGTGAACTCTTAATCATTTTCCCAGCCATGTATTAGCTTTCATTCCAATCTGAAATGAAACCATTCTACCCTGGTTTTCTCCCACTTCTAGTATTGAGCAGGATATCTATATGATAAATCCCTAATATGTTTCATATTATTTCCCCTTAGTTAGATTATTCCTGAAGATCTTCATGGCCATCTAACTGTCAGTGTGAAAGGCTTTGCACTTCCAGACTAAAGCTTCCTTAATCAGTCTTTTGCATTCACCTTGTTCATTTACTTCTGATCTTCTTGTTAAATGTCATCTTTTCTATTCTTTTATTTTATTCATCTATCTTTTAAGGACACTTATCATGATTTTCAGTATAAGAATGAAAATTCACTTAAGCAGAGTGCTATGTCATGCAGCAACAGTAAAGTTTAAAATACTGGGTCTTTCCTGACATACAGTCTCCCAACACAAATAATACAATCTATAAAATGGTAAAATTCTAACCATAATCAGATTTCCCAAGCCTAAAGTAAAAGCCATAGTTACTGTATGGAATATTATTTGGGGGGAATCTATGTTTGGTAGGCTTAGCATATATTCATTGTACTACATTCACATAGTTCCTGAGACTATAACATAAAAATTCTCACAAAATAATTATATACCCTAATATAAACTGATTGAATCTGCATATCATGAATTCTTGCACAGCTCAATATTAATTTATGTCATCTATTCTTGATGACTGGGCTGTCTTATTTCTGGTTTTGGAATAGTATACTTGAAAAAAATAAAAAAATAGGTAAATAGATGCAATACTTTGCTTGGGAAAAATATCAGAAGAAACCTAAATTTGAAAATTTGAAAAAAAAGCATATTTTAAGAACAAAACAGTCTTAAAAGGTGCATTTGGAAAAAGTATGCTTAAAGAATGTGTCCTTTTTTACGTCTGGCTGTGTCAGGCTATAAATACCCTAAGATAGTATTTCTCAACCTTGGCAGCTTTTGTAGCTTTCGACTCCCAGAATTTCCTAGCCAGCATGGGAGTTTAAGTGCACATCTTTAAGCTGCCAAGGCTGAGAAACATCTGCCTAAACAATAAGTTAATATTAATGGTAATGTCATGATGAATAAGTAAACATTTCAGGAAGCTAATAACTACGTCCCAATAAAATAAACCATTCGGATTAATGTTTTGGTTCACAACTTTTTGTGTTCTTTTGGTCTGCCATGATATTATGGGATGGATTGCTCATTCATGAAATAACTGCCATAGTGGAATAGCCAATCAAAACATGCAGCAGAGTGTAAAGGACACTTAGGTACACGAATGGCCCCAAATTCCACATTAGGGAACATTAGGCTTAGATGTGTATTGTTTTCACATACAACTTTTGGAGAGAATAAGATAAACCAGTTTTTATAATTGCTTTCTTGCCACTGAATAATATTTGGATAGGGGCTTACGTTCAAATCTATCAAAATCCTTTTGAGTCTTAATAGCAACACTAGTAGATCTATCAAAATCAATAAAAAGATCCTTACTTGACTTGCCATTTTATTTAATTGAAAGATTGAGTATGTTGTTTCTAGGCTATGTATGGGTTTTTTAATCTATTTTTTTTATTAAAATGGGTTATTTTATTATATTTGTATTACTGTTTCATAGCTTCCAGTGTCTGTAATGTAGAACAAAGTGTGTGTCCAACTTTCTTTCCTTCACCTCTCAGTGAAGTCATGATGGGATAAAAATGTTCTTAGTGCCATTCAGTAGAAACAAAAGTATGGTGTTTCCTTACTGCTTGATTTTTAATTTTACTTTCTGATTCAATACTTGAAAGTGAGGTAGCTGTCTCTGGCAACTTCCAATTAAATGTACTTCATCCTCTCCCACTCTGGTGTAGACACCATTGTGGAGAACATACAAATATGTTCTCCATTAGATTCACTTTAATTGATAACAAACAGCAATCCTAAATGTAACTTTTACATTTAAGGGAAGGAAATTGCCTCACTCTGCTTGTTCAGCCAAAAGTATCACAAAATGACTGAGACTATTTGTATCTTTGGCTTATTGAATGAAGAATGTTATAAGAAGTGTATTGAGTCAAACACAACACTATCTGAGGGGTCTTTGATGGTCTCTGAGCTTGGGTTGTTTTCTTGCAGATGTTCCATTTCCCAAACTAGATAGCACTGATGCAGTTACCTAGTTTGAGTAATGAAATGTCTGCAAGAAAACAACCAAGCTCAGAGATCACTAAAGACCCCTAATTTCAACCCTGAACTACAAATATTCTCCTTTAAAGGCATTTTTTAAATTGTTTTCAGGCTTTCATTTTGTGGAATATTAAAGTTAATGTAGGAATACTGCCACAGCATGGCAACAGAATAACCACCAGATGTTAACAAAAACATCTGAATATGTAATTGCAACATTAATAAGTAGATTTTGATCCCCTTTCTGAAGTATCCACTTTTTGGAAAGTTCAAAGATACTAAACCAAGGACAGTTTCTTGATCTACTGAAACTTTTATAAACTGCCCTTTGTTTCACATAAACCTGAAGACATCACAGTAAAACCATCAAAGTAAAGTTATCATAAAATCTAATCAGCAAAACTAATCAGTTTTAAACGCCAGCAAAATAAAAACCTCTTGATTATCCCTCTAAAACTATAAAGGAAGATTTGTTAGCAACCCATGAAATTGCATCATACTGAATCAGGCCATTGCTCCTCAAAGCATAACTGCATCTACTCAGGTTAGCAGCTGTTTTCAGGAATCTCATAGAGAGAAATGGGTTTTACCTTCCCTATTAATTAAAATCAGGTGCTGGTGATAGAAGCAAGAATCTTTTCTAGTGACATCCCTTTCTTAACTAAGCAGTGGAATCACCAGTAGCATAACTTAAACGCCAACTATTAAAGACCAGCAGTGGAGAGAATTATCCTCCTTGTGTCAATTCTTGTGAGTTTCCTGAATGCATGTGGCTGGATGCTGTGGGATACAGTAGAATATACAGGCCATGGATCTTATCCACCAGGGATATTTTTTTGTTTTCTTTCATTCCAGAACTTGTAGTAATTTCTTTAAATAAAAAGCAGTTAGCTGTGTACATATGTGTTTTACTTTTCTCCCAATGGATTTAACGATTAAACATTTGGTGAAGTTATTCAATTAGAAGGACCACCAGTATGGCCCGGAAGACTTATTATTAAGTTTTTATCGATGACTGTTTGTTTCATCCATGACATTTATCTGCAGAAAGATGTCAACATTTTAGGAATCTTCAAGGATAATGATATTATTTCAAAGCATGTGGGATTAGAATTAAGATTCATGGTTTTAGAGGCATCCAATATTTTCATTTGTAAGGCAGCTTATTGTGTCCCAGACATGTCAAATTGGCACCCAGCTTCATCCTTACTCTTTATTAAAGTGCGGTAAAATGCATTTATATCCTTTATATAATATTGCAATCAACAATTATATAAACCAGCAACCAAACCAAATTCAGTTCTCTTACTCTAGGAATTCACAAACCAAAGACTTTAATTCAGTTTCTCTCATGGTGTGATAATGAAGTCCTGAAAACAGACAGAGAAGATTATATGGGGCAAGCACAAAAAGAAAATAAAAATGAAATAATGGTCTTTCCATTTCTGTGCAGTATATTAATTTATTTTGAGATGTATAGTTGAGAAAAACATTTTATAAAATGTATGGTTAATGTTCCTGCTGTAGGACAGAAAATCAAAATAGTAATATTGTATATAATGTAAAATACACATCAGCAATCTAAGAAAGGTGATTGTTTGCAAGATCATTTCAGTGTTTTGAGACTGACCTATACATTTTTCCATCTGAAGCACGGGTGTTAAACTCGCCGCATCACGTTACGTGTTGCGACGTATCGCAACTTTTTTCACAGTGCTGTAGCTGGGGTGGCCGCGGCATCCGTATGATGCAACCAGCCCGCGGGCCGGCAGTTTGACACCCCTGATCTGAAGTGATTCTAGAAAAATGCAGTGTTATTATTACAGGTAGTCTTCAGCTTATGACCATTTGTTTAGCAAGTCTTCAAAGTTAAGACAGTGCTTTAAAAAGCTAACTTACACCCAGTCCTCGCACTTATGATCATTGCAGCATCCTGGGGTCACATGATTGCCATTTGTAATCTTCCCAGCTGGATTCTGAGAAGTAAAGTCAATGGAGAAAGCTGAATTCTCTTAACGACCATGTGATTCTCTTAACAACTGCATCAAAGAAAAGTATAAAATAGGCCATGGTCACATGATAACTCATTTAATGATCTCATCATTTAGCAATGGAAGCTTTGGTCCCAATTATGGTAGAAAGCCAAGGACTATCTCTAATCCAATTTTTGAGGTTTTCTCTTTTTTACTCCCATCATAAATGGCATCATTTATGAGGGATGGCAATTTTGTTAAGTAGGTTCATCATCCCCTGCGAGCATCGGAATTCAGGGAGTTGAAGTCCACACATCTTAAAATGGCCAAGGCTGAAAAATACAGGTAGTCCTTGACTTACGATGACAATTGGGCCAATTTTTTGTTGCTAAGTGAGACGGTTATTAAGTGAGTTTTGCCCCATTTTATGAGCATTCTTGCCACAGTAGTTAAGCGAATCACTGAAGTTGTTAAGTTACTCCCACTGTTGTTAAGTGAGTCTGGCTTTCCATTGATTTTGCTTGTCAGAAGGTTGCAAAAGATGATCACATGATCCTGGGACACTGCCAGTTGCCAAGATTTGAATTTTGATCATGTGACCACAGAGATGCAGGAACTGTTGTAAGTGTGAAAAAGTCAGAAGTCACTTTTTTCAGTGTTCACTGTAATTTTGAATAGTCACTAAATAAATAATTGTAAGTTGAGGACTACCTGTACTGTATGTGAGGATCAGAAAGTTCCACTATATAGACTTGCAGTAATATAACACAATTTAAAGTCCTTTGGCCCCCAATTGAGTAATTATAGTAGGCCCTGTATAGTAATAGTACCTTTTTTTTAAAGAAATTTATAAGGCCACCTAATAATGTATAATGATTCTGGGCAGCGTGTAATAAAAACAATAATACAATATAGTTAAAGCAATCAAACAAACATCCAGAGTCTAGAAAAAACACAACAATTAAAAGCAATCAAATATGCTGGACCCACCGCCCACTTCGGGGGGAAAAGCCAGGTTTTGAAGCTCTTTTGAATATGGTCAGACTGACAACCAGAGGTATCTCAAGGGAAAATGGGACTGTATCACAGAAAAAGCACAACAGTTCCACAGATAGGCCCTTCTACATGTGGCTCGCACTGTTCCTGCTTCTAGACATTTTTAGGATCAAGCCAGTTCAACTTGGGAAATAAATATATCTAAAGCAGATCGGACTTCATTTTGATGGCCAATGCTACAGTTTTAAAATTATTATTTTTGACAAAGAGATGCTGCAAAGATCAAGGTGATATTATTGTGACTCCTAATGGGCAGAGCCAGGTTTTCTTGGATGCTTGGTTGTATATTATAGGCCTTAACATTTTTTTCTCTACCTTTTTACATTTTTAAAAGGGTTTTTTTTTAATGAATTTTTCTATGGACTGTGCCTTCATGATTTGGCAAGTTGCCACTCAAATTTACAGTACAAACTTGTGGAGGGAGGAATTAAGGAACCCCAGAAATCAGTTTAGTAGGTGACATAGCTTAATTTTTATTTTTTCATACATTTCTGGGATATCTATGCTGATTCATTCCAAACTGGTTCTGAGCAATGGGGCCATGGGCAGTTATTTTTTCTATCTCAAAGCTTCTCTTCCAATTTGTAGGCCAGCACAATCTTTTGCGCTTCTAAAAAAAAAAATGCAATTCGGCATATCACATATTTTCTGTTGTTATCTCATTGAACAGGCACAATGCTTTGTTACAATCCTACCTCTGTAGTTTACAGAGATTGCTTGGAATATTGTTCTTTGACATACTTTACATTTTGCTAACTGTATTGTCATCTGTGAGTTTGCTAAGTGTTCTGTCTGCTTATTTGATGGGATTGATGCTCTAAAAGACATTAGGAAAAGAGGCTAAGAATAAATTGAAGACGAAGGATATGTTTTCTTATTGTTCTCAATTATGTACTTCAATCTACACTTTTTCAACTTTATCTTGTTGTATTGAATATAGATCTAACCACTGCATTCTCTCGAGTAGTCATTCTCCTTGTATCCTGAGCTTCATCATTGTGAAATATTATTAATCTTTAGTGGTATATTTCTCTGAGGACAGTTTGTCTATAATTTCTATCACAATACTTCTTTATCCTTCCATCTTCTGATGCTGTTTTTCTATGGATAGTTAAGAAAGAGAGTGATCTACAAAATAGAAAAGGAATCATTTTAAACAATTATAAGTCTGAGCAGTTAACAATATTTCTTCTCTATTGCTTCTAAAATAGAATCATTGAATCAGATGACCAAACGATAGAGAAGTTTTATCAAGCCCGGAAACTCCTTAAAAAATTTCAAATACTCCAAAATAAGCAGACACTAATGTGAACGGAAAGGCAAATGACAGAACTTAATATCTATCTGTCTGTCTGTCTGTCTACTCAGCTCAAATACATGATTCCAGGCAGTTACAAGATTAAAATACACACAAATGCACACATAGACACATAGCTATAAAAATAAAAATACACAGCAGTCATGAAATTCACAAAAGACAGCCATTAACACAACCAGGAGGCAGGCTCTGCATTCATCCAGGGCCCCAGGCTCAAGCACAGAACCAGGTCTTCAAGGCCTTATGAAAAATCAGCAGATTTGGGGCAATTTCTGGATGAATGATGTTCAGAGGGAGGGTGCCATGGTAGAAAAGGCTGTCTTTCTGTGTCTGCCAACCAATTTCTTAGTCAATAGTACCCAGAGCATGCCCCCCCCCCCCACCAGATCAGATAGGATGGGTAGAAATGACCTGGAACATACAGCACTAGAGTCTTGAGTCAAATGGAGCACACTCTGAACAGTCCAATAAACAACTAGTAAGTTAGTCATCCAGTCTGAGAGAAAATGTCAAGGAACAGAGCGGGAAACAAGGATACTGACAGACAAGTTTTTTCCTGAAAAAAGGCCACGTTCCGGAGGCTGCTCTTAAAAAGACAGATGCAGGTAGAGCTCAGTTATAGGTGTTGACATCTTTGCTTCTTGAAGAACTGAAGTTATTGGTGTCTCCTGGAATGGGCACTCTGCTAGGGTATTCCAGCTTGTCATCTAACTCCCCTGCATCTGCTCCTGCTGATTTCCTGCTGAATCAGCTATGGTGGTCTGCCTATTCCCAAGGTTGACAGACTGATAGATCAGGCTGCTCAGCTTCCAACTCATAAAGGCTGTACTAACTCACATCTCATTACCACCTGGTTTGAATACTACAAGGAATTCTGCCTAGAGATGTCTTTTAAGACTATTCAGAAACTAGAGCTGGTCTAGTAGTCCTGGTGTTTGCTGGTCCTCCGAAATGGGAACATATAATACTGATATTACGGGCCCTGTTGATTTCCCTGTACAATTCAATGCTGGTTTTGACCTATAAAGCCCTATTTATGGTTTGGCATAGAATCACAGGTTTCAGCCTGAATCAACCCAACCTACAAAATTATCTAGGGTAGGTGTCTTAAAACTTGGCCCTTTTATGACTTGTAGACTTCAGCTCCCAGAATTCCTCAGCCAGGCACACTGGCTGAGGAATTCTGGGAGTTGAAGTCCACAAATCATAAAAGGGCCAAGTTTTAAGACCCCTGATCTAGGGAGAAGCTCTTGGACAGCCCTTGTAGAAGGAAGCCAAAGCCAGGAGATACTGCTTTTCAGGGACAGTAGTAGTGATTGCATTAGTCCCCACTGTTCAGTGACTTTTTAAAGAATGTTAAAAACTGACTTCTTTCATAAAGCATTCAACCAAAGTTCATGACTTGGTCATCTTTTAGAAAACTTCCCCATTGCCGTCTTATTTTCCATGTTTACTTTGTTTTAGTAATTATTGCTGATACAATTTATTTATGATTTTGTGATTTAGATTGAATATTTTATGCTTAATATACTCTGTACATTTTAATTAGTTTTTAATATCATGAATGCCTCCGAGAGTCTTTGAACTGTGGCAGAATATAAATATGATTGATATATATATATAAATAAATAAGCAAATTATATACTTTACTGACCTCCCTATTTAAAAAAAGGTCTGCTTCTGTGAATCCTCTCTGTTAGAGGGCAATCTGTGAATACAAGAAGAGACATCCCCTTTCAAAAGTACGATTGCTGTCCTCACGACTTGCAAATTCATCCATATAACATGAGTGTTTGGAACTAACTACTGGAGGGTTTAATCCCCTTCAAACAACATCAGCCACTTCATCATCAGTACTTCCGTTGCCATCCTTTAAATGCCAAGTTCTGTAATTGAGCTATCGGGGATGTACAGAAAATAACTTGCAAAAAGAAACACTTTAGAGAATGGGAAACTGCTTGATAAATTGATAAACCAGCTTAATAACCTGCTTCATTAAGTTGAAGGAAGAATTAATCTGTGGAGACATTTACATTTAAGAAGCCAGTTACTCCATGGATTCCTTACACACACAAAGATGCATATAAACATAGTAAATAAAACATATTATCCAGTAGGAGAGCTTTTTTTCTATCTGGCTAAACTGCTAAATGAGGAAGATAAAGTATAATTTTAGAAAAAGAAGCTTCTCCTTTCCAAATTTGTCTGTAGCTACAACTTGTTCCTTCTTAACTCTTCCCACTCTTGAACACTTCAGAAAAGTTTTGATATAATCTGGGTCAAAATTAGGTATGATCTCAAAAGATCAGTAAGACAATGCCAAGGGTATGTAAAAATGAAGGAGTGGACAGGCTAAAGCAGTTCTTGCTTCTGTACTTTTCCTCTTGGGCTGTTTATCCTGCAGTTGTCATTGATGCCCTGTTCCCAAATCTTTATCAGAAGTCCTATGTTGTATATCAGCAAAAGGTTTGTGACTAGGCAACTAAGTAAAAAAGCCAGAAAAGTATATTACCATATTCATAAATGGTTATAATGCAATACCAGTTTGCATAGCCTACTTGCATAGCACACAGGTGATGTTTTCAAAGAGGGTAGGAAAAAACAGCTCTCTAAAATCTAGAGAGCCATTACTGGAGAGTGTGAGAATGTTAAAGACTGACTACTGATTTTTGTTAGGCGAAAGACAGATTCTTAAGTTGCAATGAACTTTTAGGAAAAACCTTTCCATTACTATGGGAAGCGATCATTCTTCCACACTGATTGGGTTTGACAACAATTATCTGTGTCTTGATTAGAAACTATCATGACTAGTGCAGCATTCTCTATAATGAGGACTCTTGCAAATGGTCTAGAAATCACTGGTGCAAAGTATAGTGAGTAGGTTGCACAGTAGTAAAATATACAAGGATCAAATCATGGCTGTACTGAAAGGTCTGTCATGTTTGCCAGTTGCCTACTAGCCACACATTAAGCTGTTTGTATGGAGCATAGGGTTTAAGGCCTGACTACCTAAAGAATCCTCTCTCTCCTTACCAACTGTCGCTATGTAAAAGATAAGCCCTCTTGCAAATGCCTCAGTCAGAGATTTACCTTTCTATCCCCTAGGAAATGTGTTTGTTTGTTTGTTTGTTTGTTTATAAAATTTATTGGCCACCCATCTTACCATAAGGTAACTATGGGCGGCTTACAGATATAAAAAATACCTTTACACTATAACCTGGATAAATTAAAACCAGAGATTAAAATCAAGGATATGTGAGGAGGGCTGGGGTGGAATAGGGAGAGATGATATCAACTGGCAGAGCCAGGTCTATAGACTCTTACAAAAGGATAGGAAGGTTGGGGCCAGCCTCAAATCAGGGAACAAAATGTTCCAGAGGGCAGGAGCAACAACAGAGAAGGCCCTTCTGGACCCCACCAGCCAGAATACTCAGGCTGATGGGACCTGCTGCATGCCTCCTCTGCCAGCACAAGTGGGATGGGCCAATCCCAGTGATGTGAGATGGTCCCTCAAGTAACCAGGACCCATGCCATGAAGGGCTTTAAAAGTGATCACCAGCCCTTTGAATTGCACCTGGAAATTGCCTTCTCTTACATTCTCCCAACCTATAGACTACACTCCCTCAGAAGTTGCATTTCCCCCCTCATTCTCTCAATACCTAGAATATTCCTAAAAAGCCATCTCTTTGGCTGGGCTTTTAACGGTTTGGTGATTGTAATGACTATAATCTTGTGAATTCTAATTTGTATTTTACACTTTATTACATTTTTGTTCAAAGTACTATTAACTATAAAAGTAGAACAAGTTACAGATCAAAGAAATTAATAGTGTATCAGTAGAGATTATGTACAGTAGGTCCCTTTTAAGGGAGCAATTTTTGCTTTTAATATTAAAAGAGACAAGAGAGTAGCTAGACCCCAATAGTTCTCCAGACCTGGCTCATTTTCCATATGGGTCTGCTGTCTGTGTACAACAGAACATAGTGAAACTATGCAGTTTGCACTTATAAAAATAACAAGGTGATTTATTGGGTCATTGGACCTTTCTACCTGGTTATTTCAACATATTTCTTTTAAAAAGCTAACCTTGAACTTATAGTCTGGAAAAAATAACAGAAGTTTTATCCTG
Source organism: Azemiops feae (assembly GCA_023970755.1). NCBI lineage: Eukaryota > Metazoa > Chordata > Lepidosauria > Squamata > Viperidae > Azemiops > Azemiops feae. The sequence goes on from JALGBA010004225.1 coordinate 763,168, forward strand.
TTGTTTAATGGAAGAGATTTAACAGTTCAAGGTGGCAAATATAAATTTTGTGCATAGTGGGAGAGGGTTTTTGTTTGCTTTATTGTTTCATTATTTATGACTTTCATTATTCATTATTTTATGACTTTCACTAAATAAATATGTAAACTTGACCTTTCAAGAAAAGAATGTCCTAGAACAATCATTACCACAGAATAATAAGATATGGAATAGATAAAGGCAATGTCACATCTCTTCTGACCCTAGAGATGTGGTCATAATGTCATGGTTCCAAGAGATGATACCAGTAAAAGAAGTTAGAATCAACCTTCCCCCTCCTCTTCTGAGAATTTTAATTAATATGGTAGCTATTAATTACTTTTAAATATGTGTACTAGTTGTGTGTATGATGTGTGGGAGAGAGAGGGAGGTAAAGAGAAACTTCTCAATCTAACTTTAATAGCTTAAAAATAATGTCAAATTTATATCTGTTCCATAGAGGGAGGATAGTTGGGTACATTTCAAGCACATAAATTGATGCAATCTTTCTCTCCCTCCCTCCTCTCTTGTGTGTGTGTGTGTGTGTGTGTGTGTGTGTGTGTGTGTGTGTGTGTGTGTGTGTGATTTAAGGCTATATGCATTCGGTCAGAATGGTGGATTGCATAAATTGAGAAGATGTGAGAAGGTGTGGATGGGTGGAGCTGGAGGAAGGTCGAAGAACCTCAAAAATATAGGTGAAACCTTTATCAGGGAGATGCTGCTTCTTCCAAAATTTAAAGCATTTATGATTTATAATCATGTCAGAACTTGAACCTGTTGCTGCTTTATATAGGTTGTTTTTTTATTTGTAAGATTTCTGATCACAGAAAATATCCATGACTAACCTTGTAATAACACTGGAAGTTTTTAAGAAGAGACTGGACAGCCATTTGTCTGAAATGGTATAGGGTTTCCTGCCTGAGCAGGGTGTTGGACTAGATGACCTCATCATCATCATCATCATCATTATTATTGTTATTGTTATTGTTATTGTTATTGTTATTGTTATTGTTATTGTTATTGTTATTGTTATTGTTAACTATGGAAAGACCAATATTTAATGACAGAGCACCTACACTGCATGCAGATCATCCCAAGATCAATGCCTGGAACTCGTTAAGTTGGAAAAGACCCTAGTCTTAAACCATGAAAAGCTGTTGCCACTTTTGTAGTTAAAGCAGAGATTGGAATATTATTAGATTCATAGTGAAGAAGGTGATTTTCTGGGCATGACCGCTGTTATGTTCCAACAAATCAAATATTCCAGCCTTGACCAGTCACATTGGTCTTGGAAACGTACCTGAAAGGATAATGGCAACATGCATTCCTGGTTGTTCACTGGTTTGAAGAAGAGTTTAAAGGAGGAGTCTGAAAGATCTGAATAGGTGGGAAAGGGGAAGCTATCTCCAACAGAGGAAGAAAAGAAGAGATAGGAAAAATACCCCCTTTCGTCAAACAGAGGAGCTGAAAAGGCACCAGTTAATAGCCTTGCTTTAGGTCTCTTTAATTGTAATTTGTCATTTATTCTGTTTTGCCATGAACATAGGGGTCCAAAGCAGCTTCCAAGTAGTTGGACCCTTCTCTGATCTAATACTAGGTATTCCTCAAAAGATGGAGTTTATAAGGATCAAATTGTGTTTTTTCTTTTCATATTTCTGGGTTTTTGCAAAAAAAACCACCCCACAAATGGATCTCCAGTAAGAAGGCAAATATTTCCCCGAGAAAAGACTGGAACATGAATCTCCACAGGTTATATTAACTTGTCTGGATTCCAACATTTTGGGATAAATGCTCTCCCTCTCTTTTCTCTTATGAAATATACAATACAACCCATTTGTTCTATGTTCTATAACAGGTTTTTGTTATAAGCATTCTTAAATTTCAGAATGAAACATCACAATTTTTCATAAGTTTCAGATTAGGGTGAAAAGTATCCATTCCTCAAGTTGAATTAAATTAGATGAATGAGTTTCTGTGTGAAACAGGTCCTTCACAGCTGGATTTAAAGCAGCTATTTAGGCATTGAAATGGGGGTGCATTTGTAGGAATATATAAAGAAAAGATTTGTCTGTGGCATAATACACAAGGAGAAATATATTCATTTGGAATCAGTAGGCATGCTTGGATATGCAGGATATGTTTTGCTCCATAAATGTACCTTTTGTGTCTCTAGATTCACTACTCAGTATTGCTGAGAATTACACAAGAAAATCTTTTTATAGAGTCAGTAACAGATGGTCAGCCACCATGCTTACCTACAATTATACCCTAAATCAGTGTGCAAGATTATATCATCAAAGAAAATAATGGAACAAATGTTCCCAAGCAAATCTCAGACATGAAAATGCTTGCCAAATGCAGAAAAAGTTTCACAGTTATTTTCAGATTATTTTCAGAGAAGTTCCCAACAGTGGAGAAAGAACAGCAAGTTGGAAAGTATAGGGCAACAGAAGGATCCTGGCAGAAACAATGTGCAGCATTGTACAGGCTAATGAAGAAAGTGCAGCTTCATCGTGAGTTGCGGATCATGACCTATTGAAACAGTAGTATGAGGAAAAAGGAAAATAATAGATCCCAAGAAGTACATTCATAATTGAACTTTAAGTAGAAACAAATGTGACCTGCAAGAAAACAGTGCAAGGCATTTTCCTTTCTTATAGTAGTTTCATCTTTAGAGTACCAGCCAGCTATCTCTTCTGACAAACCACTCCATTCTCTCCTGTCCTGTACTTTGGCACCTCCAAACTGACTTTGCAATCATAAGATTCCATAAATACAGGTTCTCAAATCTTGAATTCATTCCATGAGGTAATGAATAATACCTTCAGGATTCCACTATGTTGTCATTAGAAACTTAAACTTTTCATACACCCGGAACTCTTAATGAATGCTAGGATATGAAAGTCCCAGCATCTCTGCTTCATCCCAGCATAAAGGTGTCCCTGCTTCCTATAATCGTTAATCCTTTATGCAAGCAAAATGTGTTTTTTATTTATCATAGAGGCCAGTAAAATTTTGTCTGGATAATGGCAATTCTATACACTTGCAATTACTAGAGCTTATTTAACCCAATCGTGGAAAGCTCTTAGCTGTTTTTTCTGCAGAAATTACTGAAAGCAGCACATGTTTATCTGAGCATTATTATTAATCAATGTCTTGTGTCAGTGAACTGTTGAGCTGCTTTCCCTGGTAACACGTACCTAGAGTGAGAAAAGATACAATCAGGGATTTTCTTAGATCAATTCTTGCTTTCCCTGAATTTCTCCAATGTGCTGATCTTGCTATCCAAGATTTGTTCTGTAATCTTTACTACAATATCTCAAGCTACTGTCTTGTATTCTTGTCTGTTTTCTTAGCCTTTGTGTGTGTGTGTGTGTGTGTGTGTGTGTGTGACTGTCTCAATCAATCTCATTCCACTGGGATTGACCCACCCAGTTGTGCCAGCAGAGGAGGCATGCTGCAGGCCCTGTCAGACCAATTATTCCAGCTGGTGGGGTCCAGGAGAAGAGCTTCCCTGCTGTTGCACCTGCCCTGTGGAACATCTCCCCCCCCCAATGTGAAGTCAGTCCTGACCTTCCGAAAGAACCTAAAGACTGGCTCTTCCAGTTAGCTTGGGGCCGCAATGGGGGAGTATCACAGTGGAGGTGGTTGATCGATTATCAATGGATCCCACCGCCCCACCCATCCTGCTCCTGTCCTCTCTATCTTTTAATTAGGCTGTGGTGTTCTGGATTTTATATTAACATTTATGTTTTTAGTCTATATGGTTTTTATTTTTTATGATTGTAAGCTGCCCAGTGTTATCTTGAGGTAAGATGGGCGGCCTATACATGTTATAAATAAATAAACAAACAAACATACAATGACATGGAGAAATATTTGTGTAATATTGTACATAGAAAGAGCTAGCAGCTGTTTCTGCAACTGTGGTTGTATTGTATTCCAACATGTAATGTACCCATGCAAATAACTGAGCCGAAGACATCAAAGAAACTGCACAAAAATGTATGTTTTAAATATAAATGGGGAATAAATATTCTATTAGATCAATTTTCATGTCTTTCACAATGTTATTTGAACATGTTTTTAGCAATGTGGCATGATTTCTTTTTTCAAATGAAATGAGGAACACGTTACTTATCATCTAGTTGCTTTCACAATCTTCATGTTTTCATTTTAAAAAACCCATCTTCATGTGTAATAATATTACAAATACAATGATAATATTGTAATATTACCACATGTTAAAGTTCCTATGTGAATTTCTATGGAGGAATTAAAAAGAACTTGCACTAAAATGGGTATTTTAAAAGTGAAGTGAGAATCAGTATCCTGTGACTGCTTTCTCACTTGTCACCATCCTTTCTTCCTCATCCTTGTAATGTTGGCATTACTTAAAAAAAGATAGAAAGGGGTAAGAGTAAACACCATGTGCTACTATCACTGCAAGGGATGAAACTTGAAATAAGGATTAAGCCATATTTGTATGTGTTAAGTACATGTTACCCTTGGCCTGCCTGTTAAATAAATGCTGTTGTTAGTATGAAAATTGTCCTCCTTGGGACTGAGCAAACCCTCATGTCCTGTTGAGAAGGAGTGAAATCAACTAGATGATAATTAACATGTTCTTCATTTCATTTGACAAAATTCATGCCACCTTGCTAAAAAGGTCAGAACTGAAAGCATGTTCAAATAATGTTTTGGAGACAAGTCAGACATATAAGTTTAGGAAGTGTAACAGATTCTAAAAAGCATCTTTCAAGAGAATATTGGTTGAATATTTTTCTTGAGTCAAGCAGCAGCCAGATCTGTCGTGGGAACGCTCAACCCATTGCCCTTTACGTAGAAGGATAGGAGGTCTCTGGATTCAGATCCCATTACAAAGAGATAGTGCTGGTCTTTATGGGAATGTGTTCTCTGATGAGTCTATCAGAAATGAATAATGTAGTGGTAAATCATGGTACTCTGAAAAGAAGTGGCACCAAGCCAGGCCTTGGCTTTCATCTGCTGCAGTCACTTAACAAATTAAATGATTCCAAAAGGCTAATTTAGTGGATATCAGGGTTATTGCAGATGGAAGGTGAAGGGTGGCTTCACTCCAGGCAAGGAGATAGTTATTCTATGTGAGCAATCATTGCTACTTGCAAATTATGTAAGATTCATTCATTTGTTTGTTTGTTTGCTTCCTTGCTTGCTTTTTTGTCACATTTCTATACTGCCCATCTCACCTAAATGATTCTGGGAAGTTCTGGGAACAACAGGGAGAAGCAATGAGAAGGGGAATAAAACGTAAGAGTATTGTTTGAGGCTAAGATGTAAACAAGATTCAATGCTTCTAATAACACAGGAATTTGGGGAAAAAATGGAAATCCCAGTAAATAATCTCCTCCTCCTCCTCCACCTCATCCAGAGTAACCAGTGTGCTTCATTGCTGCTTGAAGTATTCCCATGATTGTTTTTCTTTTCTCTCCACCCTTACTTACCACAATTAGTAAATTGTGCATTAATATTATAGTGTTCAACATGCATTGCCTTCATCAGAAAGACTTTGGAGTGAAAACTTATGTAGGTGTTAATGATAATCTAAGATCTCTTTTACACTACATGAACAAGATATTAAAGTTCTAATTCCCCTCTTGCTCCCATTTTTACTGCTCTTTTTTAAATTGCACAGTTCAGTGATCTGTTTTTGAATGGTGGTGCTTCATCCCAGAGTCAATACTGGGCTTGTAGAATAGCTATATTTTTATATAGATATGCCTGCACCCATTTACATATATTTTAAAGAGGAAAGATGTAGCCTGTTGATGTGTACATTCATGCATATACATATATGGCTCCTCAACTACTTTGGGGTACATATGGACTGCCACTGTTTAAGGAAAGCCCATCTATATATCAGAACATTTTGGAAGCATAAGCATCAAATTGCAGACCTCTAATCATTCAGTTACCTTAACATCTGATTTAAGCCAGATTTTTACAAAAATCTTACTTGCAGGCATATGTCATTGTATAGTGATAATTTCATATGGTGGATAATGCAACATGCTAAGTCACAATCAAACAAACCATATTAGGTTTTAGTGTAATCTACACATAGACAAATATCATTTGGGATTGTCAGCCTGGATATCTAAATGTTAACTTTCATATTTTCTGTGTGTCAAGGAATTTTTAGTACTTTTAAAATATTAAAATGTCACTGCCTGAATACTGATATTATATTAAAATAAAGACCTTGGAAGCCAGCAAAAAAAAAATGACTATGAAATTGTCCATTATTGAACAGACATAAATCTTGTACTTAATTACTGGAAAGTTATAAATCAATGCTACTGTAGAACTCTTTCATTTAGCATGGAGAAAATTAGATCACAATTAGATCATGAGCTACCTTAAGAAATGTTAAAATAGATTTTTATTCTGTCCCAGATTTTCCTGATATTTCTTGTGTCTGATGGAAATATCCATCAAAAATTTCTTGTTAGTTATAGAATGTTTGGAATTAAGAGGGAGTTCCCTTTTCTCTCACAATATTAAGGAATCTTCCTTGCATTTGATCATATACAGTACTCTGAAATAAATATAGGTAAAAAATAAAAGAATAATGGTCTTAATGCTAGAAGCATTTGCAGTTTCCATGGCTTCTTGATGGAATTAAAGCTCACAATACTTCTAGATCTTATTTAACATCACCTATCAATCTACATTCTCTTATCCTCCTACTCCCAACTCCTCCATCCTATACTTCCATTAGGTAGAAAATAATAATTTCTACCAGTCCTGTCCATCTACCTCTACAACCATGATTCCTAGTAGTTGCTCAACCTTTGATTTCTTCCTGCTTTTCTGAAACATGATAGATATTAAGCTAGGAAATCAAGTTTATACCAATGTAAAGTACAAAGCTACTTCTCCACTTTTGTTATGTCCATAGACTGTCAGCCTGCTGCACTGTTTAAAGTGTGCCAGTTAGCAGAATTTTCAGTCACTTGGCTGGGCATTTTGTGGAAAAAAATCACTCACATTTACTCTGACTTGGAAGGCAGATGGCCAGAATCTACTGAGATAACAGAAGTGACACCTTGTGGGATTATCTGATAGGCCTTTTAGCTCCTGAAGAAATGGACAGAGTTCTCGGCAATCTTAGCTCTGCAACTTGAGCATTGGTCCTTTGCCCTACCTGTCTAACTACAGGGGACTGGGAGTTGGACCAAGGCTGCAATCAATGCCTCCTTGAAAAGAGGAGTTGACCCAGGCTGCAGTCAATGCCTTCTTGGGCAGGAGAGATGTCAGAGGCTCTTAAAGAAGTACTGCTTCACCCATTCAATAAACGACAAAGCCAGAATGCAACAAAACTAGACAACTACTATCTTGTCTCTAACCTTTCCTTTTGGGAAAAAACATTATCTAAAAAGTGGTTGGGTTGAGGATGCGAGAGGGCTCCAGATGATATGAATTATCTGGGACTTTGTCTGGATTCACAGCTGTGTATGAGGTGGAAACTGCATGGATCACTTTCATGAACACCTTTGGCAGAGTTTGGATGGAGGTGGCAGAACATTCTTGTTTTCTTAGATTTTTCAGTGACTTTCAGTACTGTCAACTATGGTATTCTTCTTGTCTGTGAAATTTGGGTGTGGAAGACCACCCAGAAACTTTAGTTGGTTCAGAATGGAGTGGTACAATGGCTTTCAGCCACAGTACTGCTGTGTTACATCTCTGCTGCACTGGTTACCAGTAGGTTTCCAAGTACAATTCAAGATGCTAGCAGGGGTAGGCAACCCAAAACACTCAAAGAGCCACTTGGACCCGTTTCCCACCGAAAACAAAACACTGGGAGCCGCAAAACCCTTTTGATATCTAAAATGAAGATAACACTGCATATATCCTTTTTTTACCTTTGTGTGTGTGTGTGTGTGTACACCAGGTGTGGACATTAAAATCAGTAAAGTAAAATAATGAGCTCCGGGATATATGAAAAAATGGCTTCTTTATTGCTAAGCTTTCGTCAACAAACTGTTGACATCATCAGAGCAAGGGCTGAATAACAAGGGAGCCTGTGCATACACTTATATAACAGTTATAACGGTTACAGTAAGGCATGTGCATATAGCGTGCGAATAACACGAGCGAGCTTGTTATAACTGTTATATAAGTGTATGCACAGGCTCCCTTGTTACTTTACTGATTTTGTTACTTTACTGAGAGAGAGAGAGAGAGAGAGAGAGAGAGAGAGAGAGAGAGAGAGAGAGAAGCAAGCCCTGTCTCTGTCTCTCTCTGCAAATGGCAGAGGAGGCTGGGAGCGCAGGGGAAGGCTCAAAGAGCCACATGCGGCTCCGGAGCCGCAGGTTGCCGACCTGTGTGCTAGCCTATAAAAACCTAATATGTTTCAGGGACAACCTTTCCCCAATAGTTTTTACCTGTATTACCCAGATAGTAAGGGAATGCCTGCTAAGAGTCCCCATTTACCAAGGAGTAAGGTGTGATGTAGTCCAACAAAAAATGTTCTCTGTAGCAGCTCCACTCTTCTGAAGTACGTTGTCCTCTGAAGCATGGATGCCCCTCCCCACTGGTATCCTAAATGAATGTGAAAACATGGCATCCCAGATGGTTTATAGGGATTATTATAACAGCAAGGGCCTGCCATTTCTTGGCTTGGTGTTCTTTGTCAGTATTTTAATAATTTTATCCTGATTTGTACTCCATATTTAAAACATAAAATGCAAGCTGCCAAGACTCTTCTGATTTTAAGTGGTCTGATTAAATAAATATATAGAACATCTCTCTATAGGTGTGAGAGCTAGCATGTTTGAGCTTCTCTATGTTCATCATAATCATTTTAAAATATAAACGTCAGCACAAGATTTTCAGAAGATTTGCTCACCTTAAAATTGCTCATATTGAACAGAAAAGCAGCATAAAAATGAACTATCCAAGCAAAAACTTTTTAAAGTGGTTTATTATTTCTTGTTTGATGCTCACAGCATACATAGCACTTTACAGAATAATAAAAGAAATTCCCAGCAGTGTCAACCTTTTAATCTAAATTTAGACAGTGGGAAAGATTATAGTACAATATAGTACAGTTCTCTGTTATCCTAGAAGGCAAGACTTGATTTAGTGGTTTTAAGTTAAAGCAGGGTAGATTTTGGTTGAATATTTTGGAAAAAAAATACCTGTCTAAATCAGTGTTCCTCAACCTTGGCTACTTAAAGGTCTGTAGACTTTAACTCTCAAAATTCCCCAGCTGGCTGGTGGGTGAATTCAGAAGTTGAAGTCCACACATTTCAAGTACTCAATAAATACACTCTCCTCACAGAATGCCTTCTTGCAGAAGCTGGACAGGTGGAAAAACTTTAGATGTCTTGCCTCAAGCAAGGACCTGAATTCGCTGGCCTAAGCAAACTGGTCTCCAATTTTTTTCTACAATACTATGACCATGAAAATGAACAAAATAGAAGGGAAATAAAGAATGTGCTCTATATACAGTATGTAGGTACCCACATGTACATACACCCTAATGTACCCAGACACATGTGTCATAGTTTTGGCATTAGCCTTCCTCCCCTAGGCAATAAGAATTAAGTCTTTATGGATGGTGGGGGGTTTTCCCATTACATGCTTATCCTATTAATTTTGGAACTCTTGAATTCCAAAAGAGGTTTCAAGATAGCTTCCATACATCATCAATCTTGCTTTAGCTTAGTAGCTACATTGTGTGTATGTTGGCAGGAAAGACTGAAAAAGAATGCTTCCAAATCAACCCCGAAGGGCAGAGTGGTCTACTTTCTCAAGAGATTGGGGCCCTCCTTGTTACAGAGAAGAAAAAAGCCAGATGATGGAAGAATGGAGTGGTGGAAGAATTCAGGAGCAGATTGAAATGACCCATTAACTGGTGTCTTACCTAATTACTGTCCCCCTGCATTACCTTCTCTTCTAAACTGTCTGTCCAAAAGGGCAACTAAATGCCCCAAGTGCTGTGCTGCACAAAAAGTTGCCAAGGCAGCATGTTATTTTTCATCTCACTCTCCTTTGCTTCAGTATCATTTCATCTCTGCAGAGGGTGAAACTGCAATTCCCTGGTCATCTGGGACCAAGTTGCCCTCCAGAATAGGTCTCCTTTGACTTACTAAGCTAGTCCCTCTGACCTCCTGACTCCTCAGTCTGAATAACTTTCTTCAACACAAGCTATATTCAGACTCTCTGGCTTTCTTTCTGGCTTGACTATCAATTTTCTTCCAGTCTATTTACTCTCTCCCTACTTGTGATCATTCTCAGAATGGACCATGAGGCTGGAATTGCTAAGAGGGCACTCACAATTGATATTGGATATCACTTCGGGTCAAAGAAGAGAAGCAGTGTACAGGTATTCTGGTGTGAACTTATAATTATTTTTTTGATTTCATCATAAAAGAAAGAAGAGAAAGAGGTCAGCCACATATGTGAGAAACCTTTACTGCTACTACTTGAGATTTTCTCAATTATAAGTCTGTCTGAACGTATTTAGGAAAAAGAAAAGAAAATCCCCTACTTTCACCTATCTCTAAAAGAACCTGTTTAAAAATTACAGCAAAAATCATTTTTAAAAAATTATTTTCACAATGAAATCAGTGTGGGAAGGATGAAATCATTGTATGAGGGAAATCAATGAGGGAGGGAGGGAGGGATGAGTTTCTGTAACCATTTGTCTTGCAGGTGGTCAAAATCCAAGCTCTTATGCTTCTGCTCTGCCAATTTCCATTTTATCCAGCTCAAGGAAAAGTCCTCACATTAATATAAAAATCTGCAAAAATCACATTATTATGAGGTGTGCTTTTTGGAGAGGAGGGGTCTAGCAGTGTTTTTTTTAGTGGTGTCTTTATTGGGGTGAGTGCAAGAATGGCAGAAATGACAGAATGCTGGAAGCAGAAATAGGGGGAGGGATTGAATAAAAAGTCAGGCAAGGCAAATTTGCTTTCTCACTACTCAGCTACTATTTCATTCATTCATTTGGTTGGTTGAAAAGGCTATCTAGGGTGCATCTGAATCATAGCCATTGATAATTAGACTGAGCAGAATCATTTTTTTTTATTATGTGGTAGAGAATCACACATGCAAGAAGCCTAGGGAGATGTTGCAGATCCACTGCCTCCTTCATACCAGACACAAAGGATAATTTAAATAATGAAAGACATCCTATTTGATGATTTCTTCATTGCACTGTCAAACATCTTCAGATAGATGATTTTTGGAATTAAGCTTTTAAATGATTCACTGATATGTAAAAATCCATGCTGAAGCAGAAGCCTTGGTTTCTGATCCTCTTTCTCTATTACTGTTCCTAAACACTGGTCCCATTTTCCTTTTTCCCTTTCCTTCTTTATCAAATAGCAGTGTTTGGACAAGCCTCAGTAAAAAAGAGATAATTGTCCAGGAAATCATGGGGTATGTCATGTTGCAGACAATAGAAGTTTAAAGAAAGCATATTTCCCGAGTCCATGAATTGGTTGGGAAAAAAGTCAACATCTTTTCTGAATTAATCCAAGGGAGCCTTAGAAATGTTCACCCACTTCTTTCTGCAAATGCTCACACATCAACAAAGTTTATTTTGAGATAGTTCTTTTAGTACATAATGTGGCCTCCAACAATCTAAGAATAAATGGGTGGCAATAGGTTTGTCTGATTTTACAAAAATGTTGCTAGGATACTGTTTGACTATGGAAGAAAGAAAAATAGTGCTTGAAAGAAAGGAGAAAGTAGGGAGTGGTTCTAGGCACCATGACTTGTTACTGGAAAGTTCCCAAAGAAAAAGGCAGCATAATAAATTTGCACATTGTTGAAGTAAAGTTTAGTTTAAACTTGGGGTGGGGTTCTGTAAAAGATAAGTGCTTCCAAGAAAGCTCTGCTATTCTGCCATGAAACTCTGAAAGACATTTCTTAAAATATTGTATTTTTTTCTGCCAGTGAGAATTTAATGCATTTAGCATTGCTAGGTATATAGAAATTAAGCATGAACCAGATGTTGCCTGCAGCCATACATTCAAATAGTAAAGATGACGTATTTTGAAAGAAAAGGAAAGTTATAGCTTAATGGCAGAACGCAGTGCTTTGCATAAATATGATTTTCATTTCAAATCTTATTATCACCAGTGAAGAGAACCATGTAGTAAGTGATTAACGAGTCCTCTGTTTGAGATCCTGAAAAGCTATTATATGCCAGTTTAATCAAAGAATGCTGAGTCTTGGACTTTCAGATGTTTTTGGCTGCCTCTTCCATCCTCCTACTCATTGATGTGCTGTCACTAAAAGCCCTTTTCAAGGGAAAAGAGATACTCTAAGGCTGGACACAAAGTGGCATAATCAAAAAGTTTATATTTGTAGTGGAAAGGGATAGGTGGAGAAAAGAGCCTATAAAGAAAGACAATATGGGAGCATCTGTTCATAATACTGGACTCTTCCGTTTTAATTATTTGTAAACAATAAATAAAAGAAAAATACCTTTCTGATGTGGCATTGCCATTTAAAAGGGGAAAAAAGGAGAAAATTGACTTAAGACATTAAAATCGCAAAAGGTGAATTAGATCAATAATTACAATGTAAAATATATCACATTTATTCTATAACAATTGAATATAATTACAACATAAAATAAAATAGTATAAAACCCTGTAATAAAAGCATGAGCCAGAGTTATTAGGAGCCTTCTATGCATAAAAATTTAACATATTAAATATAAAAATATCTGAGGAATAAAAATATATTTCCGGGAGCCAAGAAGAAAATCTGGTGGGTACCAGGCATGCTTTACTGAAGAGGTCCTTCCAGACTCAGAGGATCTACAAATGAAAGACCCTGTCCCAGACATCTAATGCATGAAATACAGGTAGTCCTTGACTTATGATCACAACTGGACTCAATATTTCAATTGGGAAGCAAGACAGTTGTTGTTTTGCCCCATTTTACAACCGTTCTTCCACAGTTGTTAAGTAAATCACTGCAGTTGGTAAAGTTAATAACACAGTTGTTAAGTGACTCTGGCTTGACTTTGCTTGTCAGAAGATCACAAAATTTACAGACATTTACAGATGTGCCTTACAAGGGAAATGTAATGAAGGTATATGTATTGTAGAAGTTCCTTCATCATTTGCGATCTTCTCGATGAGGCTCTTTGTAAGTTTCTGAGGGATTTCTCAGTTACTTAGAGAGGCATTGTCTTCCTTGACCATGTTAGTCTCTATATCATCTTGCATAAAAGTTAAATTAATCATTAAGAAATCAGGTTGAGAATATAATAAACTGACCTACACTTTTATAGTTTTCATTCATTGAACTGAAATGTTTTACCATTCGGAAGCATTACCAAAAGGCTTCTGCTTGTGGGATGCTGGTATGCATCCATTAGCTTGGCTGGAACAATGCCAAAATTGTAGATGCTGTGGATTTTGTCTTGTCCAACATTAACCCTGCCTAGATGTATAAATGTTTTTAGCAAAATAATCTTTGTTCATGCCTGCTGTGCCATTCATAAAGGCAGAGGGAAAAGTTCAACTTTATCTCTTGCTGTTCAGCACTGATATAATCCTAGATATGGACAGATTAAAAAGTAGAACTATGAAATCCTAAACATATGCCAATTAAAAGCAAATAAAAAAATAAAAGAAATTGAAGCCATAAAAGTTGAATAGAAAACCAATAACTCTCAAATGTCTCCTGAAAATTAAACAAAAGTCCAATGCCTAAAATGAAAATGAATGAATACAATTAAAAATCCAGTGCCTAAAATTAATAAAAAGAAGGAATAGATGGGATATGATGGAGATATTGTGCTGTTGGTTAGATAACCTTTTCCCCTTTCTGATCCTGAAATTTGGGACTATCCAGACAATCCATTGAGATTCTAAGATAGATTTCTTGGCTAACTCCAAATTCCAGCATTTAAAAAAGAAAAAAAGTACACTTTTCAATGTTTAGAATTAACTAACTTAAGATGTGACTGGAGGTAGTTCATTGACAAGTGGCCTTTAGGTTATTACCAAATTATGATTTACTTTCTACCCATTCACTGTCTAACTCAACCTTTCCTAGTCATGTTTTTCACACAGTTTGTCCTTGAATTCACATTGTTCTCCACTTCTCCAGTCACTAGACAGATCTCAACTAAGAGCATTCCAAAAGGTTAAATTTTCTCTGCAAAAGATGGAACCAGGATTTTCTATGCTACGGAAATTTAGAATGAACATTCTTGTGTGCAGCCAGAAATATCTGTTCGGGTGGCCTGAAGAAGCATCATTTTAAAATGTGGACATGTTCTTGGACTTGCATCTGTTGCAGAATTATGCTATAGATGGTTTTTTTTTTCAAAGTTGACCCTTTAGGATATGTTGGCTTCAACTCCCAGAATTCCCTAGTCAGCATGCTGAACTCCACATAATTTAAAAGTTGTCAAGTGTGAAAAACACACTGCTATAGACAAATATTTTTGGGCTCTTTATAGTTGCAAATATATCTCTCAAACTAGTTATGGATGCAGAAAACTAGAAGTAAAGTTAGAGACAAGCAAGAACATACCCAGACTATAATCAATGTCAGCAAGAAGTCCAGTTCCAGTAAAGGAAGATGCTTTGCAAATGCAGACATACCCTTGGGGGAATATATTATCTGAAAATGGTTAGGCAAACAGTTTGGTGCGCCTACTGGTTGTGTTATTTTCAGGTTTACATGGGCTGAATGTCCTAGCACTTTCCCTCCTTTTGCAAGTTGTTATATAAATAAACAGAATTTGTCATTTTATTTAATTGCAATATATGTGCCAATTCTTTGCAAAGGAAAGGAAAATATGTGGCATGACTCATAACAAAAGCAAAAGGTAGCTACAGTTGATGAGATTACAGCATTCATACACACTTTAGCCCCCTCCCCATCTGCCCCCCATCTAAAACTCCTGAAATCTTGTAAACCAAAAAATGTCAACATCTGCCTGCTACTGAATGGGTCAGTGGATAGATAGATCAGCCTTTCCACTAGGCCAAGGGGGGACAAATGTTACACTGTAATCAACATCACCAGTGTTCCCAGTGAGCCTGGCAAACTCAGTAAACAAGAATCCCTTGGAATTCTGGAAAGATCATTATTAGCTGGTAGGCAATGTAATCTTGAAAGCCTATCAGAGCAATTCTCCAACTCAACTTATACTTTGCATAATTAAAGCAGAGTTGCTCTGAGTCTCTTCCTGCCTTCCTTGGACTGAGATGTCTCTTTTGCAAAGTTTTTGTTTCCTCCTCTCCTTTCCCAGGGTCTTCCATCACAACAGTCAACCCACCACTTCAACAGCCAGAGCTGTTGCTGGAAGGATGGTATATTTTGTCTCTGTTTGGTGTAGATCAGGCCTGCACAACATATGGCCTGGGTACTGTGTGTGGCTGCCAAGCAGGCTTGTGCACCCCACTGACATTTTTAAATAGTCAATATATTATCACCATTATTGCCCCCCAAAATGCTCTGCAGAATGCCTCCAGTACCTCCAGGCCTCACTTCTGTCACCAGTTCCAGCGCTGCTGCTGGTCCTCTAGCTGTTAAGGAGCTGAATGATATGCCAGGTATTCCTTTCTGATTTTGTAATTACTTTTAATTTATTAATGTGGCCCTTTTCTCTCTACAAGTTGTGCAAACCTGAAATAGGTCACCTCAAGAAGATGATTCTAGAAATCATAAAAAAGAGCAAATGGTTGGTTATTATATTCCCAGAATATGACATCCCAAATCTAGGTACTATGCATTTGATCTTGGGTGGGAAATGCTAAACTACATGAAGTCGTCGTCGTTGTCATCATCATCATCATCATCATCATCATCATCATCATCATCATCATCATCATCATCATCATCATCATCATCATCATCATCATCATCACAGATGGCAGCATCTAGCCAGCTTTATCTTAGGTGGGAAGCTAGGCATGTTCTGGCCTGCCTAGTGTTACATGGGAGACCATAAAAGAATTCCTGGGCTCAGAGGTTGAAAGACAAAAGTATTCAAAAGTCAGCAATGGAAAATGACTTTCACCCTTTTGTGAACAAAACTGCCTGTAGGTGTCTCTAAAAGAGTCACTCAGAATTGAGCTCCACTTGAGAGAGAATTGGCTTATGCTATTGTTAAACAAGAGCCTCAGAATTCTGGTGTTTATTGAAATATGAAAATATTTACAGATAACAAGGACTTCTGGCTTATAAAATCCATACTGTCTCTGACCATGTGTGAATGTGTGTGTGTGAATATATGCAGTAAAACCTCTTGTACTTGTCCTCAAGCGAACAAAGAGATTCTGTATCACTTAAAAGTCTTCCTTGTAAGGGTAATTATCTTTAGCTTCTGCAGCAGCTTAATTTTTCCTTCTCTATCAATGGGTCTGCTTCAAAGGAATATGCATTGAGGATTTTTATCTGTGCTATTAATTACTCAGGAAGTAATATGTTTGAGATTCAGCTGTTGTTTCTCTGGAGAATATTTATTTAAGGTGTTATTGTGTGTGTGTGTGTGTGTGTGCATGTTTCCATGTGAGTGTGATGAAGAATCAGCTGTATAGGGTGAGAAGAATAATTTAAAACTTTGATTTAACAACACAAAAGAGAACACTGTTTAATCCCTGAAGTAGGAAATTGCTGTTCGTCATGATCCATTTCTTTTGTTCTGTTTCTGACTACTGGGGCTGAAGAAGAGGAGTGAAATTTTCTTGCCATTTTGCAACCTTTGTCTGTTTGTGTGCTTCATTTCTTCTACTTGATTTTGTTCTTGAAGCTGGGCTCTTAAATTGTAACTGAAAATAATCTTTAAAAAACAAACAAATAAGATGAGAGAAAAACCTTCCCAGTGAAATGATCATTGAGTCAATGGTGAACATTTGTGAATACTGAAGCAAGGCAGGCATTTACATAGGAAGAAAAGAAATTATGCACCTGACACTTTAGACCTCTGTAGCAATGCTTTATAATGTTCCAAATCTCTGAAAGCATTCAGAAGCATTTGCCCAGAAAATGATTTGGAAAAGATGGGAGGAAAAGTAGGTTTTCTTTTGGTTTTTTTTTAATCTGGCTGATGATCTGATCAAGATATAATGAACAGTAAAATTTATACGCAGCTGTTTGGAAATCAATGCTAGTTGCGTTTCATCTCTTTGCAACTAATGTCGTGTGTTGGCTAGAAAAACTGATAGCCCGAGTTTATGATTATCTTGGCATGAACCACAAACAAATGATGGAAACACATTGGTCATTCTACATATCCAAGAAAGCTTCTGAAAGCTGGTTCCTGTTTTATGACAGGAGGAATGGAATCAGCTGAAACTTGTAGTGGAACAGTCCCCAATTTTTTTATCATTCCATGAGGAGTTGGCTAAGGTTTTGCATTGCAGGTCATTCTGGAGATACCAAAAATCAATATGTAGATGCGGTGCTTGAATTATGTGACCTCTTTCCCTTTTCCCTGGTTACTGTTTCCCCCAGCCCTAATGTTTGGCTGATGATGGAATGGAAGGCAAACTAGTGTTCAATCATGTCATCTTCACTCAGGGGCTACAGTAAATTGTTCCCCCATTTTGGGGGGAAGGTACAGGAAGCTGTTTCTCTTATTTTCTATGATTACCTCTGGAGGTAACCAGATTTGGCTAAAACTGGGAGAAATTTTGATAGGATTAGTAGATTCTATTTGGGGTTCCCTTTGTATTTTATACTTTATTTTATTTGTTGATAGCCACTCTGCGTAGCATTGTGTGAGAAACACAAAGGACAATAGCCACATATGACCACTCAGCATTTGAATGGGTGTAAAAGAAAACTGCCATGACTTTCAAGATCTACCAGGATGGGGTCTTGTCAGTATAAAGGTAACAGCATAGAATGAAATATGCTAATGTCTTTCTCTGCTGAAAAATCCATACCGCCACCCAAAAAATGCAAGCTTTTGATAGTATATACAGGAAAAGATACATTATTATCTTAAAAAAAGCAAAGGCTTGCGCCAGAGAAATTTATGTTAAAAATGACTGCATCAGGGGAATCTGTGTTTTTTAAAAATGACTTCCTAGGGAATTTATGTGAACCGTTAAGTACATTAGGCAAAGTTGTAAAGAAACATTCGGTACATCAAAGCAAGCTGTGAACAAAAAGAGATTATTTTCCCCCAGATATTTTTATTCCATAAATAACACTGTTGACCAGAATATATAGGCAGCACAATAGAGAAGATTTATATTGATCTGCGCATTACCAGGCATTAATCACATATGTTTCTCCTCCAAATCTACTATTTGTAAAGCTGTGCTCAGAAATGCAGCTATCAAGTTGGATTCACTTTCTGCTTAATATTTATGCTTAAATTTGGAGCACCAGGCAAATGAATGAACCAGATGGGCTGAGGTGGAAAATCCTAGCAAATCCTGTGTTGTTTTGACATAGACTCATGGCTGAGACTAGCACACAGAACAAGAATCCAAATCATTAAAAGCACAGGCATGCTATCCAAGCATCGAAGCATCCAATTATTCTTTATCGGTAAAAATATAGTATATTATGCAATCTTTTTACATGCATAATATTTTTTTCCAATCCCCTAGTACAATTCCAATGATTTTGTATTCCAATTCAGAAAAACCAATAATTTCATAGTATCCTGTCCTGCTCTGTAAGTTCTGACTACACTATTTGAGAAGGGCACTGACAAAAAGCAACATTTGTTCTTTTAAAAGATGGACGAAAAAACATAGATTTAGCTAAATCTTAGAAGAAACTTCCTAGTGACAAAACCTATTTGAGAATGGAACTATAATTCTATAATTCAAATCTATTTATGAATAATGCAATTTATTTAGGTAATTTTTCAAATCTGTGGAGTTAGAGGTATATAAATACATATATAAAGTCATTCAGTTAATGTTATTTGTGTACTTACTTACTAATCATACATCTATGCCTGCCCTCTGAGCTTTGGTGCCCTGCCTATTTAGAGTATATCTGATCAAACTATCTCCTACTCTAGTGACTGCACAATTGTTTACAACTATTGGGAAAATGTCAAGTTTAAAATGCTGACATGTTACTCTTTCACCATCATAGCTAATAAGAACTGTTAAATGCAGTGGAGAAAAGGTAGCTTGGCAACATCATACTTTCCTTCGTAGCTCCTCAGCTCTTTTTCATATAACCAGACAAATTTACTGGACATGGATTAAAATATAGATGGGGAGAAATTAGCAACCAATTATCAGGACCTATAATGTTTCAGGAAACGGGACTGGCAAACTACATTCTTTTCACTTTTGTTAAGGAAATGACTGGCTCACGGTATTCCCTGTTTATGCTCAAAGTCTCAAGGCCAACAAAAGAGAAGAGGTTAAATTGTTTTGAGGGATTGAGAAGACTGAGTGGCAGAGGGGAATACTCACAAATTGTGTCTCTCTAAATAGCAGGTGCTGAAAACAGAGGCATCTGCAAGGGCAGTCAGAGGGAAGGGAGAATGACAAAAGCAGCATCACATCACAAGCTCCATCTCTTTTGTACATGTGTTCTGATGTTGCAACTTTGAAAGGGATACAGTTTGTGTTTTGCTTGCACCACAATGCTTTCATCATTTTGATTATATATATATAATCCAACGTTTTCTTTTTCATTGAAAGTGAAGAATATTTTAGGAAAACCTCCGTGGTTTGACCAGGTGCTCCTTCTACAGTCTATAGAGTAGAAGGATAACACCAGTTAAAGAACTGGCAGCTGTGACTTTATACTGTTGTGAACAGATAATAATAATAACAACAACAGCAACAACAACAACAACAACAACAACAATGATAATAATTTGCTGCCTTTATATAGAAAAGGATGAAACACTATACCACTGGATCAGTGACAGCAGTAAAAATTTCCCAAACTGACTATAAGCAGCATTATGAACAAGTTGTCAAATTTATTCATTGGAAACTTTGCCAGAGGTTTGGATTTGAATTCAGTAAAAATGTCTGGAAAAATCAAGTTGAGAAGGTTTTGGAAAATGATTGGGTTAAGACCTTATGGGACTTTAAAATTCAAACAGACAAGCCACTTGTTCATAACATGCCTGATATAACTTACTGAAAAAAGAAAAGTCTGATTTATTGATCTGGGTGATGCTAAGATTCAGGAAAAACAATTGGAAAAAATTACAAAATATCAGGACCTGCAGTTCAAAACTGAATGGTCATGAAAAAAGATATTCATTATACCAATCATGATTTGAACCCATAGGCCAATATCTAAAAGACTCCCTCAATATCTGGAAATTTTGAATTTATTGGTCCTGGACATCCTAATTTTACAAAAATGCACCTTGCTTGGAATTGCCTATATCCTTAGCCACTGTCTTAATAATATGTACAGTAGATCCTTAGTTAGCACTTGAATTATTAAGTTTTACCAGTATTAGACTGTGAATCTAACTGCAGATTACTCATAATTATAATAACTGGAGTACCGCTTGAACACCATTGGCATTGACAAATTCACCAACAGTCAATTGCAAAAGGCAGCTTTACTCAGCTTCCATCCTACAACAGTTCTTCTAACACCATCAAACAACATCTGCCTATCCCAGGTCTTTGGGAAGGATTTGATAGGTGGACAATAATGCCAAATCTAGTCTGAACATCTGGCTGACTGTGTGATGAACCATAATAACTAAAGTCACCATCAGTCAATATATATATATATATATAATGACTGCAAAAATACGAAATATATATATATATATATATATATATATATATATATATATATATATATATATATATATATATATATATATATATATATATTTATATATATACTATAATATATGGTTTATGAGGTTTTTCACGGGTGTTTGTATGTAGGTCTTTGGTTATCGGGTTTTCTCCAGTGTAAAATGAAAGTGTCTTGGCAACGTTTCGACGAAGTCCCATTCGTCATCTTCAGGCTGGTGTCTTCGCTTCGTGCTTCTAGGGCAATGTTTGAATCGCAGCTGTTTCTTCCTTTTAACTGCCAGTGGAGGTATGAACTGATTGGATGGGAGCTTGGCTGTGTTCTGATTGGGTGGAGGTGTGTTCTGATTGGTTAGGGGCTTGGCTGTGCTCTGATTGGATGAGGGGTTGGCTGTGCTCTGATTGGCGGGGTGTGTGCTCTGCTTGGGTGGGGCCCCTGTTGTGCTCAGATTAGTCTGAGTTGCAGGGGGATTTGAGATGGAGAGCTGCATTGCTGTTGTTTGGCTTCGCGTTCATGGTCGTGCCACATCTTCAAGGTGGGTGTCAGTTTGCTTCACGTATGAAATGGAGGGGTTTAAGATGGCCAATGATGCAGCTGTGGTCTGGTTTCTGGTCCGCGGTCGTGCCTCATCATCGGTGCAGGTTTGAGTCAGTCAGAAAAGAGGAACCAACATCCTCCCTGGTCCAACACCTCAAAGCCACGGGACATAAAATTGACTTTAAAAATACCAGAACTATTGCCAAAACTGAACACTTTAACAACAGAATAATCAGAGAAGCCATCGAGATAGAAAAACGCCCACACAGCATGAATAAACGAGATGATACCTCCCGCCTACCAGCCATTTGGAAACCCAGCCTTATTGACAGACGAATCCCTAGCACAAGGAGCAACACTGGACCCACACTCACGAAGACCACACATGATGTCACCACCACACATCCACGCAAAAAGCAGACTCAAACCTGCACCGATGATGAGGCACGACCGCGGACCTTGCTTTTATGCTCTGACGATGTCAGTAGTGTTGGCCGACGAAAGCTCAGCACTTGTATTAAACAGTTTTTGGTTTAATGTTATCCTGGTGATCAAACATATTTGTGTTTACTACATATATATGTATATATATATATATATATATATATATATATATATATATATATATATATATATATATATATATATATATATATATATATATATATATATATATATATATATATATATATATAACAAAAATGTTTTGTCTTTGCTTATGAGCACTTGGATGAGAGAAGGAACGTAAGGAATGAGAATAATTTACACACATGCAGTCAAAGTAACAGGGATATATAAATAAGGCACATATGGGTCAAACATATGGTGCACTAAGAATCTCATATCCAAATCAATACAAATAATAAATATATGCAAGTTTCTAGAAAAAGAACCAGGATTACTATATGGTAATCATGCTGCTCCAGTCCTTAAGGCAGGAGGGAGGGAATGCTTGAGTGGTCAAGACCTGCAACTCATAATCTTTTGGAGGGCCATAGGAAACCATAGCAATGTTACAAAATGGCTGAAATTTTTAAGGCTGTTTTTCATACATTTAAAGGTTAGATAGAAATTGGAGGACAGTTCTTTTCCAAATTAGCAGTTATACTGGTGAAAGATACAAATCTGTCATAGTAAAGGCAATAATTGAGATGCTGTGGGGCTACATTTATATGCAGGTTGCCCAGCCCTAGCTTAAGGTATTCAAAATTCCACTGTCGCTCCATTTCAGTAATTGTATATGAATAATCCTTCTAAAAATGGGATGTAGGCTGCTTGTATATTCATTCATTCATTCACTCATTCTTTCATTCATTCATCCTTCATTAACACTGTACACACACACAAACACCCCCCCCATGCTTGAGATTTCTGCTTTTTTTCCTAAAAGGAAAAGAGAAGTTAGGTCAAGGGCAGGTGTCCTCTCACAATTAGTTGATACATTATTTAGGAATTTGAATTCAACAGTTAAAAATAGATCATTTTTTAAACCAACACTTTATTTCTTTTCCTTAGTAACTGAAATATTGTCTTTGTGTTTTAAAAGCAAGTTAGTTAATTTTAAATTATATCTTGACTTCCTTCCTGTAGGTTCAGCTTAACTCTTAGGTCAACTCTGAATTCCATTTTCTTTCCTAAAAAATACTTTCTATTTTCTATTCAATGCAACTTCAAGCATCTTTCTTGCTAACCAGCTAGTTAGCATTGTTCCAGTTCCATCCTTTCCTCCCCTATTACTATACCTGACTAGAAACAGTTAAGATCTGCTTGGTTTTATACAACATTTGTAATTGCAATAACTAGAAGGTAATTTAATATGGACAGATGGAAAGAACAGTGACAAAAGAGATGGTTTTGCCCTGTACTGCTCTTCATGGCTTGACTCTTAAGAGAACCACCTTCTCCACCTGGTTTTGGCTCAACTAATTAGATTTACAGGGAGAAATTGTGGCTAACCCCACACTTTCAAGAAGTTCTGGGGATGAGGTGACAAGGCACTACTTTTTTGCTGCAGAGCTGACACTGGAACAGCTTCCTTGCGGAGATCAGCTAGCTCCTTCTTTGATAGCCTTTTGAAAAGTTTCAAAGATCAAGCTGTTTCAGAGAGTCTTCCCCTGATATGTACTTGCCATTTTAAAATCTATCTTCTTTGAATTGTTGTACTGCTACTGTGTTTTTATTTTTACATTTGGAATGTTTTCATATTGTATTTTTTAACATGAGCTGCTGAGAGGTGTTTTGATTTCAGTGGCATAGAAATATATCTGATAAATAGACTTCATATAGTAAATGCTTAGAAAACAAAATGTATACAGTACTTCTTTCTCAATTTTGGCTGGAGAATTCTGGGAGGTGAGAATTCCCCAAGTTTGCTGGAGAATTCTGGGAGCTGAAGTCCACATATCTTAAATGTGCCACATTTGAAAAATAGTGGCTTGTATGTATCAATAAGCCATGTTGCTTCAGTGCCTGCAACAGATGTTGCATACAGTTCTCACCTTTCACAGCTGGCTGCTATAGTAAAAGGTGCTGTCCAATGTATTGGAAGAAAGCTACACTGTGGAATATTGGTGTAGCATTAACAATAATTATAAACCAATATTAATTTCACAAGACTCAGGAAGGTTCATCTTAAAGAATAAGCACAAATAGGCATCCCCTTCTCATGCCTTGGGGCTCAGTGTGTATGTGTCTGTAAAAGAATGATAGATCAATGTTTGAATTAAGAACTAAAAAAAGAAACAGAGAGCTTAGCCTGGGTGTTGTAAGATCTCAAAATGATGGTGCAGGAATCAGTGGTCTTCTCCTTTTCAAATGTTTCAAATTCAAGTTATATACTGGTAAATAATAAATAGGGAGCACATCTACATTGTCTGGTCACTGTTTGTTTGTTTGTTTGTTTGTTTGTTTGATTGATTGATTGATGTGCTGTCCATTTTGTCTAGAGGTGACTCTGGGCAACTTATAAACATTAAAACTGGTATAAATGATAAAATAATAAATAACAATAAAATAAGTGCAGTTAAAAGATAGGGAGGAGGGGAGCAGGAAGTACATGAGAAGAGGTGGGGGCTTTTCTTAATTCAACAGCCACCTCTAAAATGGTGTGTCCTCATTGGGCCCCAAGCCAACTGGCAGAGCAAGGTCTTCAGTCCCTTGGTGGGTGCAAATCTCACCTTGGGGGTGTGTGTGTGTTAAGATACTCCATAGGGCAAGAGCCAAGACAGAAAAAGCTCTTCTCCTGGACCCTGTCAGCCAAAATTCCTTGACTGAAAGGGTCCACAGCATGCCCCTTCTGCCATCACAGATGGGGTGGACCATTCCCATGGGAGTGAAATGTTTTTTCAAATAACCTGGACCTATGCCATGAAGAGCTTCAAAGGTGATAACCAACATCTTGAATTGCACCTGTAAACCAACGGGCAGCCAATTCAGCTCATGGAACCAGCTGTGTAACATGAGCCAACCTAGGAGTCCTAAGAATTTCCTGTTCTGCTGCATTCTGCACTACTTATAGTTTCTGAATACTTTTCAAGGGTAGCCCCATGTAAAGCGCATTGCAATAGTCCAGGCGTGAGATGACCAGTGTTTGAATGACTGAGTGTAGGGATTCCCAGTTGAAAACTTTGTAACTCATTCAGACTCACGAAAAAAGAAACTGTTTTTGATTATTTTTCTCCAGAGACAAACATGCTTTGGGTGCATGTGTTTGACTCTCTTATCCATTACTGTTGCTTTCACTGTAACTCCATGACTGTAGTAATCAGAGTCCATACTTATCAAACAATAAGGTGAACTACAGAATGAAATAATATTGAAAATACATATTCATATAATTAAGAGTGGAAAGCAGAAAAAATACTCATGCCTTTTAATTATTTTAAGCTTCAGTAATATGAGATGGTAAAGAAAAATAGAAAGTCAGCACCATATGCCCAATGAAAGCATCATTAGAAGAGCATTAGTAGATTAATCCAACCTACTGTGTAGTTGATATGATTTGAAATGCAATAAGGTAAGTTCATTAGTTTGCTGTCTTAATGTTTTTCACTGTACCTCAAAGCAGGCAGTAACAATTCCAGGGAGACACAGTAGAGCTCAGTAACACCTGTCAAGATAAACACAGAGCTCTCTGAGGAAACCATCTTGGCAACCTAATAGAGGAAATCACCAGGGCAGGATGGCACAAGGAGGGGAGGAGAGAAGCAAGCTTTTCACACAGGCACTAAAAATGGGGTCAGGTTTCCCTGTTGGCTCCATAAGCAACAAAAATGTTTACAGGGTGAATTTCCTTCAGCTTTGGTAAAGAGAGAGCGTCAGAGGCTGATGCCTTTGGTCATCTATCATTGGAATGCATATGTAATAGCTAAGAGGATATTAACTGAGGAGCAGCAGCAGAAGCTGCATACAGATAAATATAAGCAGTTGATACTGAATGTCCTTGTTCACACGTTCTGCATGCAATACCTATACATGTATTCATCAATGGAAATAATGAGAAAGTTTAAGAAAAAAATTGAGAAAAGTAAGGTCCTGCAGAGAAAAATAAGGTCCTGCACTTAGGCAGGAAAAATCAAATGCACAGTTATAGATTAGGCAGCATCAGGTTCAACAGTAGTAACTGTGAGAAGGATCTAGGTGTCTTAATACAGGGGTCCCCAACCCCCAGGCCATGGCTCACTACTGGGCCGTGGCCTATTCGGGAGTGGTGGGTTGGCCCCAGCTGGGCTGCTAAGCTGCAAAGGTTGGGGACTGCTGTCTTAATGAACCACTATTTGAGTATGAGTGTGCTGCACCACTATTTGAGTATGAGTGTGCTGCATGTGCCAAAAAAAGCCAATGTTTTTGGCTTTTGCAGCAATAGAGGGATAGCATCGAGATTATGAGATATTGTAGTATCACTCTATATTGCACAGGTGAGGCCACACTTGGAATACTGCACCCAATTCTGATCGCCATGATAAAAAAAAAAAGCTGATACTCTAGAAAGAGTTCGCAGAAGATGATAAAAGGTCTGGAGACTAAACTGTACGACAGTTAAGGTAACTAGGTATATCTAGCCTAACAAGGAGAAGGTTTAGAGGTGACATGATACCTGGCTTCCAGTATTTGATAGGCAGTCACAGAGATAATGGAATTGTCTTATCCTCCAAAACACCTGAGACTAGGACAAGAAGCAATGGATGGAAGCTTGTTAAGAGAGATCCTACCTGGAACTAAGGAGAAATTTCCAGACAGTGACCACAATTAACCAATGGAACAGCTTGCCTCCTGGAGTTGTAAGTGTTCCATTACTGGAGGTTTTCCAGAAAAGATTGGACAGCCATTTGTCCAGGATGATATAAAGGCTCTTGCTTTGGCAATAGGTTGGATTAGAACACACCAAGGTCACTTCCAGCCCTATGACTCTAATTCTAAGGCATTACAGGAAGGAAGAGGTTTCTATTACCTACAGTTGTTCATGAGTTGTAAGAGTCTGATTTAGTTTATTGTGAGGAAGACAACTATGCAATTCTTTGGGAAGATAGAACTGGTTGAGGTTAATTACTGATCCACAATTTAAAAGCTAATCATCAATCAACTTGAAACCTTAATTTTGAGTAGCTTGAAGGATAGATTTCAGAAATGTAAACAGAGAAGTGAAACAAAATAGTACATAGCTATGGGAATAATTAAAATAGAGAGAGCCTTCAACATTCCACTTCAAGCCCAATTTGAAGAGCACAAAGAACACAGAACAATTATTTGTTTTGAACTCCAATTTACAAAGCTTATCCGTGGTTTGGAACCATTGACCTCAGGCTCAACATAAAACTTGGCTCTCTTCTCCTCATTTTATACAAGATCATTTGTGGTACAGTCTACCCAATTGCTTTGGTTTTGTTCGAATGTATCTATCAGGACAATAACAATGCCACAAGTCCACTTGACACAACTTCACCCAGTGAAGAAATTACAACTTAAACTTTGATGAAGTAGAAGGAGAGAAAGAGAAGAGGATGCAGAGGTTGTTGCAGATGGACATGTTTATGAAGCTGTTCTTCCAGTTTGGATTGGAAATACTACAGATTGACCAATGACTTGTTGTCCTCCCTCTTCTCCTCCATCACCCTTTACAACCTTTCCTTTCAAAATAACAGAATAGAACTGAAATGCAGTAGCAGAACAGAAGCTAATTTAGATCCATATCCAAAATTTAATTTAGTTAATAGGAAAGGTGAAATCTTTTAAGTCTTATAAAAGTTCTTTTTGTGTAGCTATTTTTCAAGAATGATCTGAAATACTTATATATTCCTGGACACAACTGAGAACTATCCTGCTTATTGGACTTTCTGCATCTGCAGCAGCTGTTCTTACTGTTTGCTCCTCAACCTTCCCTCAGGAAGAAAAAATGGCCTTTTTTGAATCTCATTGTCTATAGGCTGCTTGAGTATTGTGTAGCTGAGGGATGTCAAACTGCCGGCCCACGGGCCGGATGCGTCACATGGAAGCCACGCCCACCCCATTGCCGGCAATGCCAAAACTGTCCCGATACGTTGCGCGACGTCACGTGATGTTGTGAGTTTGACATATCTGGTGTAGCTGTTCAAAAACATGAATATTCAAATCTCAAGGGTACCCTTGAAGAGAAAGAACTAAAAATATAGTATCTTTCGTCTCTTGTGTGTATATGCTCAGCAGTAAGTTTTGTTCTGTTCAATGGGATTTACTCCAATGTAGCTTTTCACAGGGCTGTTCCACACAAGCTCATGGGCATCTTAATACATTTGTAAGTCCCACTGGGTTGAACATTTGCAAGAAATGTGAAACTTTCAGCTGTTTAATGCATTATCCATTTCTGTTTTGAAAGGAGGAATTTGCATCTATTGACATAGTCTCAAAAAAGAAACTGCACAATTTCCTTTATTCCCAAATGAAAAGTGTTTAGAAAAAATTCAGGGAAAAAATCATGAACAAATTTAAGAGTTACTATGAAGAGTTCATTGCACCTAACTAAGTGTGTGATAATAATGTTAATAACTGCACTGTCGGTTCTGAGAGAGGCTTCATTTTTATAATTTTTATCCTTTTTTCTTTGGGGTCACAATGTGAAATGGAAGCTTTGCTTCCCTCCTACTCAAGTACTGATTAAAATTGGACCCAAACCATTCAATTCCTTTTGTCCCTGCCCCAGTGCACAGTAACTTGCTGAAACATTCAAATTCCTATCTGGTGTCAGCAGCAGGTTAAAAAAGACATTGCAGCCCTTCCTGGGTTTGAATAAGACATGGTGCTTACTATATATTTTAATAATATTTACCGACAGCTGCTTTAAACCTTTATCTTTTGTTTAAAAGCTTAATACTTAGAATGAGGAAATCCTAATTAAGCCTTTTCAATAAAGCATGAAAAGGATGACTATGTCTCAAGTCTGTTTCCTTCAAACTAAAATATATATTGCATTTTTTTTTTAAAGAAAGATCATACTGGAAATTTCTAGAACAAATTAAAAAATGTAGGCTCCTGTTATCCTCGTTACAACTTTGAAATAAGTTGGGTTGAGAAAGTGAAGATTTGTACAAAAACTCACTCAATTTTTTTTAAATTGCTCAGGAGGGACTTTCTTTCTCATTCATGTGCCCAGCAAGGCCCATTACCTAAAACTGGTATTTTGACTGGAATGTCTAAGCTCATTCAATTGCATTAATTCAGGCCACAAGGCTTTTGCACTGACTTCTAATATAGCATTGGGGTTTGTGAAAATGTTAAGATTTTGTCCTTCTGTCCAGCTTTCACACTAGTCCTAAGTCCAGGAAAAGTACTCATTTCATTGCAAAAGCACAGACTCTAATCGATGTGCCCAAACTAATTTATGAACCATAACTGGATTTCAATTAGGAGTGTGCATCGAATTTGGATGAATCCTGAATCTCAGTCTAAAGTAGTCAGCATTTTAGAAATTTAGATGTCTCTGTTCAAGTGTGTTCCCTCTGAACTGCATCAAGTGATTTTGGGTCATCACAAAAATTGTGAGTAGCTTGGCAATTCAAAGACAAATGTGATGTAAACATCACATTGGGAAAAAAATATTTTTTCTTTTATAAAGAAAAATATAAACCTTAATTGTTTAAATGAAGCATTATAATAAACCAATAGAATAAGAAGATATAGCATGATGCACACTGTTTATTTGTCTGTCTGTTTGTCCATCATGTCTGTCTTAATCCATCTTGTTTGCACTATAATATTTTTAAAATGACAACAGAGACGAGACATATTGTGCCTATCTCTTTCTCTGGTTATTGCTTTGCACAGATGCACTGAGGTAGCCATTTTGTTATTGTAGATGGGTGGACCTACTTGATGTACATAACTGAGACCTGGATTGGAGAACTGAGGGGAATTACTGTAGTCTCTCCCAGGTATGCTCCTTTGGATACTTGATACGGCACAGAATAGGACAGAGGGGAAATATCGATAGGAATTATCCAGTTTTGCTGTCTGTTCAAGTGCCACTATTGTGTGCAACTTGTCTGGGTATTCAGGATTTTGATGCTGTACATACCTGCCAACAGGCTCTCCATCTAAATTGATGAAGATTATCTCAGATCTGATGATGAGGACTCCTAGAACATTAGTTCTGACAGACTTCAGCATCCATGGTGAAGTCTTAGCTGGATTGGTTGATACCACATGGCCATCATAACAATCATACATGTCTCAACTTGTTATTGAGTCAATACACATGGCAGGTCACAAACTGGATTTGGATTTATCTATTGGGCAGAATGATGGCTATCTGAAAGTGGGAGAATTTACATCTGTTCCCTTGCATAGCCAAAGCACTTTCTGCTGAGACTTGCATTAACTATTCCTTTCTACAGAGGACAGGTACCTATGAGAATGGAGCACCCCCAGAGACTAATAGATTCCATAGGATTTCAGAAAGTTGTAAAAAAAATTTTTTTTGTATGGCTGGTGTTTGTGTCAATGATTTACCTTCCTTATGGAATATACAAATGACAATACCACTGACCTGATTGTTCCTTAAATCTTTTCCCACATTGCACAGTCCCTTGGTACACAATGAAGCAAATCAGATGACTAAAATATAAGTAAAGAGATACTAATTTTGCATCTGATCAAACATAGAACTCATTTTCAAGCCAACTTCCATCTACCTGATAGAAAACAGGGAGATTTTATTCTTCATTATTGCATTCTGTCAATGCTACCCAGTGGAAACTTTTCTGAGTGGTTTGGGGCTTTCAGAGATCCCACAGCATATCACTATGACATGCTGCATAGATATTTTGAAGGCAACGTTGATAAAATTCATAACTTAAACTCTATAATTTTAGCAATTAAATTTGTAGAAGTGCCCAGGGCTCTGCTCAGGGTTTTGGATGAGATTTAATTTTTCAGGCTTGACTGATGCAGACAAGATGCTTGGGTGAGTTCAGCCAACTATGTATTTGTTTGAACCATGTTCGTCATGGCTTATCACAGCTTGTAAATAAGGATACTCACTGGATCCAGAAGGTCAAAATAATTATAAGCCAATGGCCAGCAAGAGGTATATGCAGATTCTGATACTCTTGAATCTTTGGCCAGCAAGATGGGTGGTATATAAGTTTAATAAATAACTACATTCAGTGAATTTCTACATCTCTTTCAGTTGGGGTTTAGACCTAATCCGAGGATCAAAATCTCTTTGGTTACCCTGTTGGATGAAATTTACATTTGGCATTTTTGCCGATTCCGTAGTTCTCTCAGCAGTGTTTGATACTAGCGACCATGGCATAATTCTGGAAAGGTTGTCTTTGGTGAAAGAGTTTTAAAGTAGTTCCATATGGAACTGGATGGTTTTCTTCAGAGGATAGTGCTGTGGGTACTATCTACTGAACTCCAAGACATTTATGCCACAAAGTTTCACGGTTCCATTTTATAACCCATTCTGTACACCACTAAACATGAAAACTTATTGATTTAAAATAAAATGTCTAAATTTGCTGAATATAGCCAGTTCTCTTTTTTTCACTGGAGTCATATGAGACAATGACATTGCTGAGGAGATGGGCCAACAATCTGTTGCATCTGTTTTATCTATTTGGAGGAATGGGCTTAAATCTGTTCTGGACATGGTTTTACTTTCCCTAAAAAAAATCATAGATCAAGGTTTTTCTGGATATATCTTTAGCATTAGTGGCACTGCGGCATGAAGCACCTTTCATTGGCTTAGGCTGTACTTGTGCCAGCAAAGGTCTTACTTGCATGGAAGTCACCTTGCTAAGGTAATTCATGCCCTGGTAGCTTCTCACTTAGATTACTGCAGTGCAGTAAACTTGAGACTGCCCTTCCAAATGGTTCAGAAAATTTAAGTAGTACAAAATTCCAAGGCAAGACTTATTGAATAGAACTTGGTGGCATGAACAAATCATGCCAATTGTTTATGTTCTTTACTGGTTACCAGTTCATTTTGGTCCAATTCAGGGTCCTTGACTTGGGATCAGGTCTTTGATGTTCTTAAAGTTTTCTATCTATTTAATTTTATGATTTTAATATGATTTATACATTGTTTGAACTTTTGATTGGGAGCTGCTCAGAGTTGATTAGACGATGAGCGGCTATATGAATACTTTAAGTAAATAAATAAAACATATGAAGTATTTCTCAGCTTCCTTTGATCTATTTTTTGTTCCAGGTGTCCTCCCATATTGAAGGTGGTTAAGTGGCTACTGGGAGCCAGCTTTTTCAGTGGCTGCCCCAATATAGCAATACCCTTCCCTACTACCTTTCAGTAGCAGGGAAAATAATGTTATGCTCCTATAATATGCTCCTTTTAATAATAGTAATAGTGTAATTTTTAATCTTCTATTGTTTTTTGTTTTTTATTTATATTTTTCCATACATTTTACATAATATCTTCATGTATGTTTTTATTAATTGCTTTATTATTGCTTTACTTACTGGTTTTATCAAAGGTGATTTATGAATTAGATTATGAATAGGTTTGCAAGAATAGAAAGGTACACAGAATGCTATTGGTGTAAACTTGATATAATGTATATCCTTTTCTTTGTCTTATCTCATCCTTTTAATTTTCTGGCTAATTACTTTGCAGTCCTTTTCTGCATTTTGTGTAATCTTGGAATATGTATATGTTTATTTTTTTTTAATATGTAGTGGTATATAGATAATTTAAAAGATACATCTATAGATTTAACTTTATATTTAATAAGTTACAATATAAACAAGTTGGAATAACAACTTCCTACACTTTCATTCCTGGAGATGCTAAAAGGATAGGGTTTAGTTTTGTCAATTGCAACTGCTACTTCATTTTAGTGGGAATAATAACTTTTATTTAAAATGGCTGAAATGAAGATAGAATTGACAAAACTAAAGTCTATCCTTTTAGCATCTCTAGGAATAAAAGTGTAGGAAATTGTTGGGCAAATTGGTGACATTTTTGTCTTAAGATATTTATACTAATGTAAAATAGGTAGACTTTAGTGTATAATTAAATTATTTTTAAAACACATATTTATATTTTGACTTGTCGTACTGAACTGACATTCAAAGCTATTTTAAAAACAAAAGGTGTTTTTTCATACTAGTTAAATAAGTTTGTTGATGTTCACTGTTTAGAGGATTGCTAAGATTGTTTTATTCCAACAGGCTGTAATTTAATTTCATGTATTCATGAAATACTTAATTTGGGGGAAAATTCATATTATGAATTAGAATGAATGTTGTATATTTAAAATATAGATGTCACTCTCTGCAGCAAGAAAAACAACTATGTTTTGCATACAGTATCTAAAAATAATGCTTTTATTCATTATTCCCACTTGTTTATACTGTAACTTTCTGATTCCTCAGTGAAGAGGACCTTCACAGTTGAAACATTTTGAAGTTATTTCATATTAGTAAATAATAACTGCTACAATCCTGCTTTGGCAATCTAATTTCTTCTGTATGTCTGGTTTAACTCCCAAAAGCCTTGGCTGGAAAGGTCAATGGTGGGAGACACTGAAAGATTTCATTCATCATCATCAGGTCAATGAAAGGGCCTCCGCTCCTGATGTGGGACAGAAAGGGAGCAGGAGAAGAGAAAATATAATTTTGCAACTGGAAGTCATAATTTTCAACGTAGGAAGGACTTTACCAGAGCTGTCCCTTTTAATTCCAATCACAATGTTTTTGCAAAGCATGTAGATGGAATTTCTCCAAGTCTGTTCCTAACCATGTACTGCTTTTATGTCTGTGGAAACAGAAATACAGGAATAATAAGATGTCTAGGAGTTTAACTAAGCTTAGAAGTCAAACAGCAGTTTTTCTTGGGAGCTGTCCAGCATCTGAAAAGAAACATTGATTTGCACTATTGAAAAAGAGAGACAAGTCTTGCTGGACCAGCCCTATAATATATTGAATCCAGATATTTTTTAATGGTAGCATGCCAGTTTTGCTAATAGGAAGTGTACATGTATGGAATGCAGGCAATAGGCTCACTCCAGCACCTGTGTGCTAAGTTTTATTGGCTCCATTTGCATACTATGCTTAATACTATTCTCTTAATTTATTACCTTCCAGAATTACTTGACAGGGTGTAATTTGTATTCCAACCCTGAGCTTTGTCCTTTTTTCCTCTCTCTTGTGATCTGCTATTGTTTTGGGCTTTCACTGACCCAAACTTCACTTAATCTGCCCTTGCCTACCACTTTACCACCTGTTTCTTATAAAAAATAGCTTTTGACTTAGAATCATAGGGTGGAAAGGCCCTTCAAAGTCTTCTAGTCCTACCTCACTGCCCAGGGCACAAATCCTCATACCACCACAGACTAAAGGTTGTTGAATTTTTGTTTGAAAGCCTCTCACGATGAAGCACCTACTATTCTTAGAGACGGGCTGTTTCACTGTTTAATAACTCCCGTGGTCAGGAAATTCCTCCTTATTTCACATTCAGATCTTCTTTAGTAAACTTGCCATCTATTGGATTATGTCTTACATTTGGGAACTAGGAAAATAAATCCACATCCTCCTCATGACTGCCAATAGGAAAATGAGAAAACTGGATCATTTTCTGGGGCTCCTTAGCATTATATTCAAATAGGAACTCTGAATTGTTCCTTTCCTAAGATGTTAGAGCCATTGTGAATGGTTAAATGAACAATTTATGGTTTTAGCTTGTTGGAAAAGAAATGAGGCAGAGTTTCTAGTTTGCACACAACATTAAGGAAGATATGTATAAAGCTGTCTGGATATGTTTTGCTGCCCCTATAGGAAGGAAAAGCTAAGTGGAAAGAGTTGAAATGGCAAATAACAGTTCATCACTAGTTCACTATGAAAAATAACAGTTTATGTCTGAACATATCCTTTTTGAGCTGAGATTGGCTGCAATTTTCTTGCTCTCAAATATATCCCATTGCACATATTTTAGGCCTCCCGTGCAGAGGTAATTGGCTCGTTTTTTCAGCAAAAATTAAAGACAGTAAGTAAGTGCTTTTAATAAAATATGTTATTTTTGTATAATTTAATCATTTTCAAATTGGAAAAAAGATGAGTGCCAGTGGCATGCATGGATAAGATGAATTCCAATTTAATTGTCCGTAAGAATCATTCAGGGTGTAATATTTGAGATATAGCCACATAGGGTCAATCAGTAGGTATGCACATAAGAGAAAGGAAAAGGGAGAGAGACACAGAGAACACAGGAAACCCAGAAACAAGCCTCTCAGCCATCTCCTAATAACAGCTCTGCTAGGATGAAAGAGATTCAAGATCCGTCTTCTTATTGCAGCAGTTGCCCAGGAACTCCTATGTATATTTCAATAGATTTTAACTTGATTATTCAGCCAATTAATGTTTAAATAATCAGAGGCTGAACAGCAGTCAAGAGATTGTTATTTAACTATACACACAACAGTCCTTCACTTTTCACGCATGTTTGCCCAAATGATGCTAATGTTAAAGTCTACATATAAATTAAATTAGCCTTTAGTAATCTGACAGGTTGGGAAGGTTTATCTTTCTGGCGTAGATGTTAGCACTTCTATAGATACTTTTGCTCTCAATATTTAAGACAAACAATTTCATATAAGTGAAGTGTCAGTAATACTAAGGAAATCACTTCCATAAAACATGGGGGAGATTTAGTTATTTGTTATGTACCAGACAAATATCTCACCTGTTTTCTGTACAACTGAAGACAGGGTCCAGAAAGCTCCCTCCTTCCATTTCCCCCTTAACAACAACCTTATGAGGTAGGTTGGGCTGAGAGTGACTGACTGGCTCATAGTTAGCCATCTGACCTCTGTGCCTAAGGGAGATAAAGAATTAAACTTTTTTTCAAGTTCTGAGTCTTGTCAATAAAAGCACATATACCTTAGAATAAACTACCAAATACTGAGAAGATTCACAATGTCTGGCAGAAAACACTTTTTGAAATGCTAGCATAAAGGAAAATGGTTGTTAGTGATTAACACATCCTGTTGTATGGAGATGTGATATCACAGGGTTTACAAATGGCTGCTTTGGCATTAAAATACATTGCATGAAGTAGCAATGAAATGAAACATAAATCCTTTACTGACTTTAACATATTTGTTAGTGAATTGTGGCTTTTTACATTA
Source organism: Azemiops feae (assembly GCA_023970755.1). Classification (NCBI taxonomy): domain Eukaryota; kingdom Metazoa; phylum Chordata; class Lepidosauria; order Squamata; family Viperidae; genus Azemiops; species Azemiops feae. Next base: position 799,086 of record JALGBA010004225.1, read on the forward strand.
TCTGTTTTAGAAAGAAATTGCATCTTTGTTCAATTCTTATGTTTGGAATTTATTTATTTGCATATCTTCTTGGATTGTCAGTGACTGATTTTCAAACAAAATAAAATCCAGCTAATTCCATCAACTCGAACCTGTAACAGAATTGCTAAAAAATAACCCTAAGCAGCGAGCACAAAATGTCCTATTTCAAAGGCTGACTCCCCCACATAATTGAACCTCTGTTTCCCTCCCATATATAATTTTAGATGTATTGATCTGCAATACATTTTGCATTATTTTGCAAAACTAAATCAGTTAATGAATGTGAAACACTCTGCATGATTTAAAACAACAGGATTAGGCAACATGTAACCTCAGGCAATATTTGCCCCTTGATTTCCAAGATCTCCATAAATGATAGGTGCAGACTAGTGACATAAAATAAAAAATAATGGCCCCACACATGCTTGGTTGTAGCCCAATCTTCTGGCATTTTAATCCTGAAGGATGTTCCCTTAAATCTTTCTAATTGTTATTCTATGTTTCTGTGACAACAATTTAGCAAGATAATTAGATAATACAAACGTTTTGGATTAATTCCCATCAATATCAGTCAACAAGTCAATGGCAAAGGAGTATGGCAACTGTGGTTTAAAACAATGAATGTTTCAAAGCACAATTAGCCTTAAGTGGTAGCATCTAAAATATTATATAAATCAATGGTGCGACTGCATCTGGAATATTGTGTGCAGTTCTGGTTGCTGCACCTCAAAAAGTATATGGTGGAGCCAAAGAAGTTTCAGAGGAGAGCAACAAAGATGATCAATGGGCTAGAGCAGCTACCCTTTGAAGAAAAGTTGTGACATTTGGGGCTTTTTAGTCCAGAAAATGACTGAGCAGTATAAAATTATCCTTGGTATAGATAAAATTTACAAAGAGAAGATATTTTCCACTTTCTAAAATATTAGAACCAGGGATCACCCAATAAACTTGAATCCAGGAGGAATCAAGACAAAAAGCACATAATTCAGCTTTGGAATTCACTACCATGAGATTGGTGGTGGCTACATCTTGGTAACTGGGGAAAATCATGGAGATCAATAGCTATTAGCCTTGATGATAGTGTGACTGTCTCTGAAGGTCATATGCTGGGAGGCTTGTAGGCTTCCTTGTGCAATTGGTCGGCCACTGTGAGGACAGACTGCTAGACTAAATGGGCTAAGGGTCCAATCCTGCATAGTATTCCTTATGTTTTTAAGCTATGAGGGAATTGTTCAGAAGGGGTCAATGTGATCTAGTTGATGAGGTGGGGTGGACTGAGAAGACCCAAATCTACTCTTAGATTTGGACGCTCAGCAGTTCCTTTTGGACTTTCACTCCTTAAATCAACATAATCTCCTGAAGATTTTTTTTAATGGGATTAAAATTAAAGGAAGAAGCACTAGGTATACTTTCATTTTGCCATTTCATAAAGAGGCACAATTTATTGACTGAGCACGTTTTGTACAACTCCTCCTTTCCCAAGGCAGTCCTTTCTTTCTCCAGTGTGCTTCCACCGAGTGATGTGTTAGCAGGCATTTAGTTAAATCTTCTGCACTAGGAGTGTAAAATCTTTTAGTAGCTGGGACATCTTATTAAAAAGAAAAACATTTTTTGGGAACTAAGGAGCACAAAGGGAAGGACTATGATATAATAAATAGAGGTGATGGGTCAGGATTTTTTATCTATTCTGGGGGAACTTCTTCAGTTGTCCAGGCATGTTAAATATCTGAGGCACACACTTTTATTTTGTATGTATATTTCCTTCCAAAAATCAGCAACAAATCTGGAGCGCTATTGCTTGGTAATTTGCTTATGAACTTCAGTGACCCAATCTCTTTGGTCTTCTAGATTAGAATTTAGTTTGGGGTGGCATGTGGATTTGAATATCTACTTCATCCAGGTAGGATGTACTGCCCACCAAGCTGCCCAAAGCAGTGGCTGCTTTTCATTACATGGGGCTACCCTTTTTAGCAACATAAAAAGCAGATGATTGAGTCCAACTCTTTCCACTGCACATCTCAAAGTGAGATAGCAGTAACCATCAATTGTCAAACTCTTATTTCTTCAGGCTCAAGAAGAGCAGAGAAATACAAAATTAGCAAGGGGAAGCAGCCATTCCTACCCAGGGCTGTTCTTCAGCCTCCTTATAGTGCAGAACAATGGACTGAAGTTGCAGTTGGAAGTGGGGGACAGAGGGAAAGAGCCCACCTGTGTCATCTCTCCCCCTCTCTGGACAGCACAGCAAATGGCTTGGTCATGCAAAGAGCAGCCCAATCATGTTTTCACTTGCTCACCTGAGAGGGGGAAGGTGCTGCCACTATTTCAGGGGCTCACCCTGTCTTTTGTTCTCTTTGGAAGGAACTGGGATGCTCACCTGCCTAATCCTTCTGCAGTACTGTATCTGCTGGCACATTCTCTCTCTTCCTGTGAGACAGGACAGGAAAGCAGAAAAAGGTGTATAGTGTGGACAAGGAACCAGTAGGGTCCCCCACACCATTCATGGAATGGGGTAAACTCAATGGAGAAGAACAGGAGACAGTCAGGAAGAGAGCAGAGGCGGGGCCGGCAGAGACCTTATCTTGGATGCTCGCTGTATTGCTGGTTCTCAGAGGTGGCAGGGCTTGTGTGGTTTTGGGGAGGCGTCTCTTGTGAAAGGGCAGAGAAAAAGAGGAGGAATGATTGCGCTTCCTCTTTGAAGCATCTCCACTCCTTTCCAATAGGCGGCATTCCCTTAAAGATAAGAAGAGGCGGAGAGGCATCCCTCGCTTAACGTCACCCGCAGATGGGCCCTGAAATACGGACAGAATTAATGTCTGGGGGAGGGCGTGGAACAAAAACGGTATTTGAAAGTATTTGAGTCTTCAGTTCCCCATCCCACCCGGAAATTCTCCCCGAGCAAGGAAGCTGCAGAGCCCCCCGTAGGCTATTATGAGCAGCACGCAGCCTGCTTGCCACATGGCCCGCTCCAGTTAGCGCGTCGCCGCCGCCGCCGCCGCCGCCGCGAGGAAGCGAGCCGGGGCCAGCGCCCGCTTGCTTACTCCCCCATAGGCTGGTCCGCTGCATTGCATAGGGGCGCCGGTGATTTGCTGTTGGGAGACTGCAGATTTGCATAGCGCTCGCTTCGCCTTCGCTGCCAGTTAGCATGGCTTGCTCCTCGCTCACTCTCGCCCGCCCCCCTCGCCGCGGTGGCTCCGCTCAGACGCGTGCAATGGATTCTCCCTGCAAAGCTCCGCTCGCCGCCTCCTGCCCACCGCCGTCCTCGCTGTCGCCGTCGCCGTCTTCCTCTTCGCCCTCGTTGCGCTGGCAATAGGCGGAGAGCAAAGGAGAGAGGAGGCTCGCCCGGGGAGCTGCGCGCGTTGTCGGCGCGCCTTTAAGAAGCGCAAGTCGTTCGCTCCGCTGGATGGATCCCCCCCTGCGACGGTTGCTTTTCTTTGGGAATTGGGCGCCCTGTTCCCACCTTGGCTGGCCGTTCCTGGCGGGAGGATCACCCGCTTTGTGGATTATGGAGGAGAGTCCCCTGAGCGCTGCTTGACAGTGGAGGTAGCCGCGCGGAGAAGCACTGGAGACTCCTCGGGGCCGTCCCGCCGCGTTTTCTCCACGGGAATTTGGCGTTTCTCGGCCGCCCTGGACTATGTTCGGGCCTCTTTGGGGCAAGAAGGGACCCGCGGCGAGGGATCGGCGCCCAGCAGAAGCGCCCACAATGACGAACCGCTTAGTGCGGTGAGCCGCCCGTCTGCGCTTTCCTCGCCCAAAGTTTGCCTCGCTCCTGACGGGGTGGGGTGGGGGTGCCCCCGCCCCGCCATGCCCCAGCGGATGAGGGAGTTCATGCTGTCCGAGCCAGTCCAGTCTCGTGGCCAGCTGGCCGTGCTCTGGATACTCCCGTTGACTCTCAGTGGCTTCCTCGGGGTGGCTTGGGGTGCCTCCAGTTTGGGGGCGCCGCATATCCACCATTTCCATGGCAGCAACAGCAAGCACCCTTCAGTGCCTATCGCGATCTACAGGTCCCCGGCTTCCTTGCGAGGCGGACACGGTGGGTCCCGGATGGCTCGGCTGGACGTGTGGGGTCGAGTGGCAGTGGGGAGCTCCCCATTCTAATGACAGAAAATGGGGGTGGCACACTCACACGTGGCGGCGGGGAGCGGGTGGATTCTTAGCCAGGGAACACGCCTAAACTGAAGAGGAGTCGAGGGAGCCTCGAGAGGTGCGCGATTGAGGGCGTTGCAGGGATCGCTCTGGCTCCCCCCCCCCTTAGGTTTGGTGGGTTAGGAGGGCGATGGTGGGGAAGAATGGGTAACAAGGAGGCGAAGAAGGGCTCGGCGTTCCGTCAAATCTAAGCCCGGAGGGGGCAGTTTTTTCTGGAAAGAAAGGGCGGTCCCCGGCATTTTGGCTACCTGGGGGATGATTGACGTTGAGTCCCCGGGCTGTCCCAAGGCTTTGTGGTTGTATGCGCGGGGAGGGTGGTGACAATCGCCGGTTGCTGAAAGAAAGGCGCAAAAGACTGGAAGGGAGGGTGAAGGTGCAGCTCAGCGGAGCCTGAGGCAGCCGCCGGGACTAGCACGGTAGGAGCCACCACTACACCTGAGGGGGGAAAAAGACACACCCCCTCGGCAGAGGCGGGGAAGGGACGGAACTGCAGCCTCCAGCTCGGGAGAAGATTGTTTTAGCCCAGTTTTCTGGTCTCCCCTCCTACCTCTCAGCTCAAAGGCGATGACTATAAAAGAAGCTGGGTGGCGCTGGAAGAAAATCCCCCCCACGCTTTATTATTCTTATTATTATTGTGGGTCCTCCAGAGATACAACGCTGCCTTCCTTTGCCAGCTCACCCTTATTTCTTTCTCCCTCTTTCCTATTAATGGGGTCAGATTCTGGAGGAGCAGAAATGTGCAGCTGCTGATCTTTGCTTCAGGGCAAAACTCTTTCATTTGAAGTCTGCCATTCTGCCAGAATGAGAGTGTTGCAGTCTGGAAGTGTATGTGAGGGGCATCTGTTACAATCTGCCCCACAACAGGACTATGACCACCTGAGAGAACCATATTGCACCAGGAGACCTGACATAATTGCAGGAATCCAGCTTTCTTTTATGACCCGTGCTTTGTGTTTCTTCTCTCATTGTTCTAATCTAGAGGTGTATTAACAGTGGATCAGAAAGAAAAATATATATAGTTTTTGCTTAATAGTGGCATGGGATTTAATGAGTGGTGGTATAACACTTTCTCCCCTCCTTCAGTATTCTTTCTCTCTTGTTGGGAATACCACTTTTGTTACAAGTGTGCCTGTGTATTTATGATGCTATTCTTTTACTGGAGGTCATAATCTTTGTCTTGGTGACAAGAAGAGCAATTCTACCCTGCTCTGTGCCTCCCTATTGTGAAGATATTGGATCCTAGTGACATGTTAAAGAAATATGGTCTGTGATGTTGGTGATCTATGAATGATCTATTTTGTCATTCACATGCTTTGCAAGATGGGCTTGGCGATGATAAACGAGATCTAAGCTTATAAATACTTAGGCAGTGTTTCCTGGCATTCCAGATGCTCACTCCTCCCCCCCCCCATTTCTGCAGTGTTTTGTTTGAATGTAAGTGAAGCTCATGTATGGCACATGTATTGCAAGATGCCCAGATGGCTTTGCTAAACACACAAGGTGTACGTGAGGGTGTCTGGGTGTCTTCTAAAGGTAATGGCAGAGAAGCTGCCTATATTTCCTGACCTCTACACCGTCTATATCCAGCTGCTGAGAGGTGGACTGTGGATTGTGAGATCCCTTGGGAGGGGGAAAAAAACCCTTGCCTACTACAGAATGGTCCTTAACAGAAAGTCGCACTGTATTTTCTATTGCTGTCTGTTTATTTGTGTCATGTTAAAGAGTGAACATCCTTTGCTCTCTAGATTTGGCCCATTAATTGATTGTACATCTCTCCCTGTTTGGGAAGGCAAAGTACAAATAAAATTAATTCCCCTACCTTCCCTTTTTCCTCTGGTCCCATTTTCTTTTATGCTACAGCAGTTCTTATTTGTTCTCTGAAAACAGTTTCCATGAAGCCAGTTTTCCTAAGTGCAAATAGACAATTGATGGCCAAGCATAGAATGTCTCTCTGGATTGGTTGATGTCTGTACTGCAACACAGCTGTTATTGAAGAATCTTCTGATAATTAGACTGCTTCTAATTAATTATCTTGGGCTGATGAGCTAAACCTAAGGTTGTCTAATTAGATAAAGGGCCCAACCCCCTAGGAAGTAAACACCTCATGGTTCAAAGCAGCTGTAATAGCCTTGATGTTTGACTTTGTGTGTGTGTGAGAGAGGGGGGGTGGAGGAAGAGAGAGAGAGCTTGAGATGGTCAGAGAATGGAAAATAAAAAGAGCCAGTGAGGTCCTTTGCTGGTAAAGCTGGGTTTTGAGTTAATAATTTGTAAGAGTGAAGAATAATGGGAAAGAGAATAGAAGCATTTAAATAGAAACATCTGAGTCCATCTACATATGTGTAGCCAAATAAATAAGAGAGAAAATGGATGTATTTGTAAAGAGTCTGTGAAAGAGAGCACACGCGCGCGCGCACACACACACACACACACACACTTTATCTCCATATTCATTCAAGAGTTAATTCGCTGAGGTGGTCTAATGTAATCCATTGGCAGAATGGAAGGTGTCTAGAATGAATGTCTTGTGTTTTAAACACGTTTTGCTTTCATTGGAGAGCACTTGGTATGCTGTTATAGCTTCATCCTTCTTCATTTTCACATCCCGCTCTGCTTCATTTCCACTATCATGTGGTGTCATTCACAAGCTTTGCAAGGTAGTGAAGCGATCTTGAGGGAAGCCATTGCATCCTTGCATAAGTGACCCAGTTGCAGGAGAAAGATTCTGTCATACATACTAAATGTAACTGTGATGTAATACCATCAACGTGAGAGTTCACTCGAATTTGGTGAGGCTAATCAGCACTTGTAAATATCGAATAATACCAAAGCAATATCTTGGGAAAATATTCCTTTCTTTGGAATGATGCATTTTGAGCATTTCATTGTCAAGTAAAAGTTATATAATGATCAGTCATTTTCCCTGTGTTAATTTTATAAGTGCCTGAAAAAAGAATTGGCCTAAATCCAAAGGAGAAGGGAGGGGTGGGGGGAAAGAGGAAGAAACTCCCTTAACCAGACTAGCATTCTGTTCCTTGCCTCTTCTAGGATTCTGCATGTTCTTCATCACATATGCCTACATGGCAAGATATTAAGAATTAAAGGCTTTGTGTAGCTCCAGTTATCACACATTTGGTTAAAAAATAAAGAGGGGGGATCCATTAAGAACTTCCTGGAATAAAATTTGAAGGGGCAGATTGAAGTCCAGGAAGTCTGTTGGGTTCTATTTCTCAGTCAGTGCTTTCAGTTATTTATATGCATTTGCCTTGGATTCATTTAAGCTATATGGGAAAGAAAAGTGAATTATAATGAGGAAAAGAAGCTGTGCTTCAGCTTCCACCTTTGCCTTTCTTCCAGAAAAAAAAATTGTTCTACAGTAGTATTTTAGGGTAGAGGTGATGGGATTCTTGGAAACTACTTTGTTGGATGATGTCTTAGACAATACCCAGCAGAAATCCAAATCTAATCTATCCCTGTTTTTAATGCTTTTTTACATACTTCCAATGATACCACTTTCAAACATGAATTAAACAGGAATTTCCTAAGCTGACTTTGTAATTAATAAGGGCCAGTAAATAATTGACTAGAGTTAGTTGTGGATGGGGGAAAGTGTGATTCAGCTTGGGGATGCTGCTGTGTTTTATATCTCTTTTCCCCAAACATGTATACATTTTTATATTAAAACAATGTATTTCATGTGCAGTCAGAATTCAAAAATTACATATAACACAGCTCTTTGAATTAAACAGTTCAGTTGACATCTGCATATGTGGGTCTGATTGAAGTAAATTGTAGGGGTAATGCAAAAATATGATTTCCATTCTTTATTCTTATTCTTTAAAAAATGTTTCTTTTGTTCTATTATAATATATGGCCTTATTAATTCTGTGTTCTTTATTCAGTATTTTGATATGGCTTAATGGCTGGTCAACAATGAACAATTGTCTTATTATTGTCCCAAACATGTGTTCAGCTTCTTAATACAATCTGCTTTCCTGATGAAAGATGCAGATTTCTTTTGCACATCTAAGTACAATTTTCAAAGATAATCTCTCCCTCAGCGTTTTGGATGAGATTTGGAGCAGCACTAGATAGATGAAGGCGAGATAATATTTTGGAAGCTTTTTATAATCTTCATTTGCTAATATTTGTGCAAGAAGTCTCCCCATTTTGTATAAGCTTCACAGGAGCAGAAATTTCTGGCTGATCATGGTCCTGCAGTGCACATTAGTACAGCTGCCAAAGGCATGATTTGGGAGAGACTCAGACACTTTACCTTCCTCATGTGCTTAGTGCTTTCTTTCTTCAGTAGCTCTTGCCTTACAGATAAAATGTAGGTCTGACTGCCGGTGGACATGCGTAGTGGCTGAAACAATATTTATGCTCTATATCTAAGATATTTTTAAACAAAACAAAAAACCACATACTTTTTATAATGCCTTTATAAAACTTCTTATCCTGTGTCTGCATAGACCAGTGATGGCGAACCTTTTAGAGAGCGAGTGCCCAAACTGCAACCCAAAACCCACTTATGTATCGTCGGGTGCCGGGTGGGTGTGGCCCATTGGGTGGGTGTGGCCAATTGGGTGGGCGTGGCTGCGGTGGTAACGGCAGACTGGATGGGACTAAAAAGTTCAATCAATCAATTCCAACTTTGCGAGATCTTTTTTTTCGCACGTGAAGTTGAAATTGATTGATTGATTGAACCTTTTTTTCCCACACGGCGGTGGAGGCATAAAGCAAAAAGTTTTTATAAAACCCAGCTGAAGGCCTAGGACTGGAGCGACGGCGCGCGTGCCCACAGAGAGAGCTCTGCGTGCCACCTGTGGCACATGTGCCATAGGTTCGCCACCACGGGCATAGACCATGGAATATCTATGAACTTTTCATGTTCAGTTAAAAAGGGACAAGTTGAATGAGAAAAAAAAATTACTGGGAAACAAATACATCATATAGGTTCATACATCAAAACATTACTCCCATGAGACTCTGCCATCGATGAACCTGGATTATTTCAGTGTAAAGTATGAAGTGGTGTGTAATGTTTTGTGAAAAAGTCTGCATTATTAAGGCCAATCTTCAGTAAGCTATTCCAAAACTATTTCAACTTGCTTATAAGAACTTGTGGGAAACTTTCAATTAGATTCTTCAAGAATATCTGTAGTAACAGAACCTTTGATTGATTATGTACCATCAAGTTGGGGTTAACTCTTAGCAACCATATAGATAGAATTTCTTCATGATGATCTGTTCCAAACCTAGTCCTTGAAGACTTCCAACAGTGCATCTGGTAACTGAATCCAATCCTCTTGCTGCTGATTGTCCTCTTCTCTTTCCTTCCACTTCTCTCAGTAGTATGCTATCGATGGAGATAGATATTCACAAAATGTGTCCAAAGTATGACAATTTGAACCTGATCCTTTATGCCTAGAGTGATCCATTTGTCTTAGCTCTCCATACTATTCTCGGAGGTCTTTGCCAATAGTACTGTTCAAACGTGTCAGTACTTTTTCTATCATGCTTCTTCAAAGTCCAACTTTCCCTTCCTTAGAGTGTCACAGGGAATAGCATTGCTTGCTATTCTTTGTAGATGTAGACCTATCATGGCATCTGAACAACTTCTCCAAGCCTTCACAGTTGCTCTACTAATTGCTAGTTTGATGCACTTCTTGATTGCTTATTCATTTGCTTTTGATGGTTGATCATAAAAAGCATACATTGTCTACCATTTTAATATCTTAATTGTCTAAGTATGGTAGTTTTAAGGCTGGAAGTTATACCTGTTATTAGTTTAACATCCTTTAATTTTAGTTATTTCCCCCCCCTATACTCTTTGACTTTAATTATTAGAGCTTTTAATCCTTTGCATTTTCAGCAGTGTTGTGTCTTTGGCATAGGGCAGGTTATTGATGTTTCTTTTTCCAAATTTAAAAACACATACTCATCTTCTTCCAATCCAGCTTCTTTTAATATATCTTCAGCATATAAATTGAATAAACAAGGAGAGATTAAACAACCTTTTCTCACTCCTTTGCCAAACTGGAACCAGGCTCTTTTGCAATGTTCTGTCTATACTGTGATATCCTGATTTGTGTATTGGTTTTGCATTGTACATCCCACAGCTTGACAGTAATAGAAGGGCATGCTTTTCCTGCTTTTTCTTTTTCTTCTTTTGTAAAACCCTGTAGTTCTGTACCTCTACTGAATTAAATTGCTCTCTATTAAGTGAAGGACTTGCAATGGCACAAAATAATATAGAATATATTTTACAATTTTACTCATTGCCAGTCCCTGTGCTACCTATAACATGTCATTGATAAGTGGCACTATTCAGTTTTGTGAATATGCCACTCCTGGCACTGGCTTTCTCTATTAGCTTGGATGTTACTTCTTTCAGTTGTTTCTTCTTCTTCTTTAGCTTGGATGTTGTTTCAGTAGGTCACTAGAAAGTGGAGAAAATATCCACCTGTCAGGGCACTGCAGAAGAAATTGAGAGGGCACAATTTCTCTAGGCTGCTTTATCTGCCCTCCTTCTACACCCCAGTTGAGTATCTTCCAAGTTAATATAAGGTAAAATTAAAGAAACAGTGGGGGGAAAGTAGGGCAGAAATAGTTCAAAGAAGAGGGAGACAGATTCTGCCCTGATTGTGCAACTAGCTAGAGCAGAATTCCATAGAGAAACTGATTAGCTGCTGGGCAACAACTTTCTTATTCCACAGGGAAGAAGGAAAATGATTGAAAGTGACAAATAGAGATAGGCAAACTAGCAAATAAGCAATAAAAGACCAGTCCAGCATGCCTCATTATTTTCGGGACATGACAATGTATAATAGGGTAAAGATGTATTTCTTTACCTGCGTGCTTGTTTAGGAAGAGATGTATTTCAGAATACTGTTAAAGTAGATTAATATAAACATGCTCAGGATTTTCAACAGATGAAATAAAGGTCCGCTGAACTACGTTGTAGCTTGTGGGAAGCCTGGAGAAAAGTTCATTTTAAAAGAAGAAGTGATGGGAAGTGATGGACATATAATTACAGTTCTTCCATAACACCCCCTTGATCATATCCACTACTAGTCAACTGACTTTGCCTCCAAGATAAAGAGTGACAAAGCATAACAGATTTTAGAAGGAATCTTTTGCATTGGTACAGCAAATGTCATGTTAAGGCTACTTCATTGATGAACTTGAGATGAAAGAAGAACAGTATTGTAGAAGTGAGGAGTAAAATGGGTATTGTCAAGCATGATTGTGCTGCAATTGAAAAGTCAGTCCTTGTGTAGGTTAAATTTAGAAAGGAATGGAGAACATGCAGTTTTCCTAAGTTCAAGTTCCGTTTGGGTTAAGTATTTGAAAAATGCAAACTTGATCAAAAAGGCAGAGTAACCAATATCTACCTTGCTCAGCGGTTTTTTTTCCAGAATACCATTAATTAGCAAACATAGTCAAACTGCTGAAAATTGACTTACGAACCACTGAAACCCCAATTTCTACCATACATGTACTGTAATCCTTGCATGCCTGCCATCCTGGCTTCTGTTACCCCTGCTGCTTCCCAGGCGCCCTCAGCTCACCTTATCAGCATCAGGAGAAAGAAGGGAGATTGTGCAGGGTAGTAGAGTGAAGCAGAATTCAGGGTGCCCAAAAAGACAGAGAGGGGAGACGGGTGGGGGAAGCTGAAGCAGAGGTGAATGTGGCAGGACAGGAAAAGCATGAGGTCCTCACCTAATGATGGCATGGTCCTTGCCTAATAACTACAACTGGGACTTCCAAAACTGCCACCACTAAGTGGTTTAGCCTCATGATATTTTTGCTAACAACTGCATCACTTGGTGACAGTAATTTGGGTTTCAATTAGGGTCATTAAGCGGGGACTACTTGTATTTTGGGGCATGTTGTAGTATGCTTAGTAAAACAACTTTATTTCTGAGGGCTAGAAATAACAGAATAATAGAGTTGGAAGAGACCTAGGAGGTCTTCTAATCTGACCCCCTGCTCAAGCAGAAAACCCTATACTATAACAATAACAAAAGTGCATCAAAATGTAATGTTGAAATTGGCATGGTTCATCAAGGTTTTGCTGCTAGAGTTAGTTTGACTTATTGATAATATTTATGATTGTATTTTAGTTCCAGACTTGGCAAGTACCCCACTGCAATTCTCTTTGAATCCTTGAATGCAATAAGATAAATATGTCCTTGATTTGAGTTTGATTCCTGATAACAATTGTATATGGCAATATAGTTGTCTTGGCAACCACATGGATGGAATTTGCCCCTGCCTTTCTCTTTGATTTTCTTTTTAACATCCTACAACTTTGCCACTTTCTGGTAATCTCCTATCCAATTTTGCTTAGCTTCCAATCCCAAACTACTGGTATTAGTAGGCTACATAAAAGATTAATGCTTTAAGCTTCATGACAATATGGAGTCTAAGTATGTTCAGTGAATGAGTCCCCTCCCTTTCAGACCTTAGGTCTATATCTGAAGAGGTTAATTTGGAACTGAAGAAAGAGGAGTAGCCATGAAATATAATGACTAATCCATAATGGGTATTATGTGTGTCCCTTTCCTTTTAGATACTGTACTGCTTGAAGGCATGAAAAAATTGTTGAGATTGTTCTCTACTTTCAAATAGTTTTAAATGACAAAAAAGAAGGATAGACATTTTAATAATAGAATATGGACAGGCTAGGCCTTAGATTAAAATGAAATCATAGCTGACAGATTCTATCTCTATGAATATCATTAAAAAGGAGATTCTACATGTCCTAGAGGAAGCATCTTTCATTGTCCATCTGCAGATAGGAGTCTGTGTCTTTTGGTAACAGCTGCTCTTATGATTTCCATTTTCCCCCCAGAATAAGTAGCAGCCAAAGCCTCAAAATAGAAGAGTAAAATCATAGAAGGAGAAATCAAATAAAGGTTGGAATTTCTGTGGTGTTATAAGAACAAAGTCTTGCAGTCCCCGGATCATACAGTGAAATCTTACTAAAAAGCTTAATACTGATTATTATGCCACTTGTAGTTTGTTGGGAAGGACAAGGCATGATTTTAAAAAGAAGCGGCTTGGCTATATCCTATCTTCAGTAGTTTTAAAAAGTTGATGATCATCCCAACACTGATTTTTTTTTAACTCAGTTGACCCAAGGATTTAAATCTGATAAAAATTTGAAGTGGCATTTCCTAATATATAACTTGAATGTTGGTTCTGAAACTGGAACCTGTGTTAGTAGAGCTTTTGGCAAAATATTTACTCTCCTTATGGTAACCTTTTACAGATTAGAAAAATTATTTCCTATATCTAATTTTATTATTTTCTTTATCATAAAATCCAACTAGACTTCAGGGGCTGGAATACAGGAATCATTGGCTGGGTTTCATAAATTATATTGCATATCTTAGATTTTCCTATTTTGGTATCATTATAAAGAAGAACAAACAGTTGTAATTTGGGGAAGAGGGTCTAGCTAAGTGGGAGCAATAACTGGCCTTGGGTGATCTTGAAAAGAATTTGGCTTAATTAGTATTTGGATTGGAAATCACTTTGTAGGCTAGAGTAGGAAATTCTCCTCCTCCTCCTCCTTCTCCCCCCACCCCCGCAAAAGAAGACTCTGGCAAACACTTTCCATACTGTTACCAAAAAGATAGCCCATCCTAAAAGAGGCTACTTTTAGAAAGAAGGAACTAGAAAAGCCACCTGGATTTAGGAAACTGTGTAAATGTAGAATCAAAAGTGGTAATAATCCCAGAGAAATTTTGTGAGTTTTACAGCAGATTAAGACCAAATCCTGATGCACAGGATTTGCAGTTACCAAATAAAAGTAAAATTTATCTGGTGTCTAGATATAAAATACATACATAACAGCTCAGTTTTGTTTGTTATAGTTTTAATATGCCCCATAACAAAAATTCTCTGTGCAGAATATAAGTACTATATTATTTATGCTGTTTATTTGTTTACTTAATAATCCATCTCAATTTAGAAAGTGCATATAACAATTCATCTTAAGTCAAATAAGGCAGCCACTTACCCCCCCTCCCTTTTCTGCCAATTTCCCAGTGTCCCCTACTATTACAGTACTAGTGCATTGAGGTTGCTGGTAGTCAAGATTTAGCAACACCAGAGGGTTACAGATAGCTCCTCCTTGCTGTAATGTAGGAAGGTGCCCCATGGGGGTGACTATAGTTCTGTGATTCCCATTATGGTCTTCACTTAGATTGTTTATGACCTCTGAAGTTATTACCACACACATAAAGGGGCCAGAGAGAAGAGGAAGTTCAAGCACTGTCAGAGTCAAAGGAGCATGTGACACACAAATACTTGAAAGAAGCCTACAATACAGCCTTCCACAATTTCTGTTAAAAAGTAATACATGAAGTAGCCGTAAGTTTTGAAAGGCCTCACATTTAGAAATATATTTACTTCATTTAGCTAATATTTGGAAGTGAACTGACTGGATTCACATCTCCCAAACCAATCTGTAATTCAGAATAGTTTTCTTGCTGATTCTGCACTTTCTCAAATTTTATTATGCTGTTTTTTTATTTTAAAATGGACAACAATGCATATAAAATTCATATTTTACAATAATGTGTATAAAATGTGTATGCTGCTATAAAATTCCTATAAAAGACATATTCTGCTATAAAATACACATTACCATAAAAAGTGCTTAAAATGTGTATGAATGTAGCGCCCATTAACAAAAAAAGATAATAATAAAAGTTTGATCTATTTGTGTGACAATAGAATATGGTGAACTATTACCATATTTGCTGAAAAGTAGGTTTGTATTTTATCTCAAAGAATATACCTGTGGAGTGGTAATGGTGGTAGATTATATCTACTAATAAGAATAGAAAAATGTTGATTAAGAAGAAATGTTGAGTAAAGTAGAACTCATTACATTACATTAATGTTAACTATTGCTTATATGAAGCTGTTTGCCTAGTGAATTTAACCCTTTATGTAATACTAAAGCAGGGCTAATACTTTCCAGAAACCTCATGGATTGGAGATTTATATTTCTGCAATAAAATCCCTTTATTGATAGTGCAGAAAAATGATTTAAGGGAGTTAGAAAAAGGGAGACTATTGCTGTGTGAACATTTTTAAATAATTCTGTTACGTATAATGGTGAATAAGAATTCTGTAGGAGGAACTTATTTGTTGCAGCAGGAAATAGCACTTTTATATATCTTTCTTTCTTTATTAACTGATTTATTTTAAATGGGATGAAACACTTGAAATTTTGGTTGGCAGCCTAGAAGGCTAATGTGTGATATAGAAAACAGTGGTTAATTGTATATCAGTATTTTACGTGGCTTGTGAATTCAGTTTTGTACAGTAGAATCAACTTTCTACTCTTTTATTATTTGTGTCAGAAGTACCTTCAAATTATTAACATATAACATTCAACACTGAGCAAATAAAATAGATATAAAATAAGTCATAAAACGTAGCATATGTAAAAAGTATGTAAAATAAGTAAGATTAAAACTATGTGATATTTGCCCAGTATTGGGCCATGTCAACAGCATTTTCTCTCACCAGCCTAGACATACTCTTGTCATAGAGTAGCTGATTGCTAGTATTGAGCAAAATTCTGCCCATTCCATTTGAAAGGAAGTAACTCTCTATTTGGATCTCTCAGCATTGTAGGTGGAATTCTAGGAACTATAATAATTTTTGTATTATTCCTGATTGGGGAATGAAGAGGAATAAACTCTGCTCAGGATTCACTTTAGCAATAAAATATATTTGTTAAGACGTTTAAATAACATTTTCCAATCCCACCAGGGAATAATTTATATAAGCATTTTGAAAGTCTATGAAGAGAGTGAAACTAGTCTTTCTCACTATCTCATGAGGCATTGACTGAGAATCTCTCCTCATGATGGTCCAAAGGAATCATGTATGACTTTCCAGAACAGTTTCAAATTAAGAGATTATTAATCTGAATTAATAATATTTGGATTGGACTAATAATTTCATACTTTGTAAAAGAACAAGGCCTACTTGGAGCAGATGAGTGACAGCAGAACCTGAAAACTCAAGAGTCTGCTTAATAAGATAAATGAGTTGGAAAGTGTAGGTGTGAAGGAAGAACTTGAGATAGGAAAAGCTAAACCATACAGGCCGTGGATTATCAAGTAAATATTTTGACAATTTGCAGTCTTCTCTATTGTTCCAGATACTAAACACATCCTGTAGATTTTTTACTTTTGAAGTCAAAATCAGAGGTCCCCAATCTTTTGGGCACCAGGGACTGGTGCCACAGAGAAAGTTTTTTCCACGGACCAGAGGGGGTGTGGTTTTGAATACTGCCTGCATCCCGAGGATGGAGCTTTGCTTGTTTGTGTGGCTCGCTTGCTGGCATGCTGCAGACTGGTGCTGGTCCATGGACCGGGAGTTGGGGACCCCTTGTCAAAATGGAATATTTCCAAGTCAGAACATCTCTATCGTGAAACATTTTGCACAATTCAGAAGAAAAAATACTGAATGTTGCACATAGGTATTGATCACAAAACCCTCTCAGAGTGGGTCTTTCCCCAAATATAGGGCTGGTGAGTATTCATTGTGTTCAGAATTTTGTGGAAAGATGCAGATGTAGATAATTCAGCAGACACACTTTAACTCAGCTTTGAGTTTTAATGAGCACCTTAACGGTATAAGTAAGAATAAGGTTTGAAATCAAATTTATTGTTCAGTGTTGTTTTGCTAATGTGCTTTTGTGGCTTTGATTTCCGGGGTAAAAGGACGGGATGATGTATCAAATATTTGCAAGGCCTCCCAATTAAGGAACATCCCATTAGAAGGAAAGAAAGAGAAGGTTTTTTGGCACCAAGATCATGTCGTCTCCAAAGAGTTACTACATTTTATATTTCCTTTCTAAAATTTCCATTCTGCTGTTTCAGTCATTTTTCATGCCTCCTGCCAGAGTATTAACGTAAGTTGGAATAAAATTAATAATAAAGCAATCTCAGTCAGCAAAGTGATTAATTGGATGTACTCTTAAATATGCATATGAGGTTGTAGGAATATCTTTGCTGTAAGTGACTTCCTATTTGAGTGATAGGCTGTCTTTGATGCTGTCCTGGTCAGGCTGTGAGAGGGTAATCGAAAGTGGAGCATGGCTGGTAGATTTCTGATAAACATCTTTATACATGCCCTTCCACCTCAGTACATTCACAGACTATTGATTGATTGTGGTTCCTTTCCTGGGCCTGAGTAAAAACAGCTTTTCATTGTCACTTATCTGTAATAGCACTGGGCTCTGCCTGGGGTAATCATGTATTTTTTAGGGGGGGAAAGCACTAAGATACTATCTATAAAATTTGTGCTATTGTTTTCTAATCAAGTGCTGTACCACCAATGCTAAGAGGAGAAATTAATTTGCCGTACAAAGACATTGGTTAACTACTGATTTTTCATTTGTGGAATCTACAAACTGATTTATTTACAGTTTTCGATAACAGCCAGATAGTTTTGATTCTGGAACCATTTTTAGGGTTTGTTGTAGAGTATGGAATGTGATTGTGCCTCAAGAGATGTATTTAAGATCTAATTATTGCCTGGATGTGATATTGCTTAGAAACCTGGTTGTTATAGTACCTATCTACAGTATTTATTTGAGGTCTATGCTACTTAAATAACCTACCTTTACTGATATATAATATATGTATTATGATAAGCCATAATTGGTTTAAATATGGATTATTGAATAAACTATAATTGTCTGGGATTATACAGTATGCTATGATATAAATCACAATGGTTAATCTAGCTAAATCAAAAGAATACAAACCACATTTTGACTTAGTGTACTAGCTAAGCCTGAAGTTGGTCTCATGCATTATGTTAAACCATGGTTTGCTAATCATTATTAATTGAATTGAGTATTACTGGACGAGTTATGTAACATATAAATTAAAATCAAACAAATAACATTATAGCTTAGTGTGATATGTGAGTACAGGATAATTTGATATCCATTTTGGAAGGAATGAAGACTGTAAACATTTAAACAAATAAATATAATTTATTTATTAGAACGCAAGTTAATGAAATTTTTAAAACTCATTGGCTAAATTCACATATCTCAGGGGTGTTAAACTGCTGGCCAGCAGGCCGGTTGCATCATATGGAGGCCGCGCCCACCCCAGCTCCGGCAATGCAAAAAAAGGCGCAATACATTGCGACATGTCACGTGACATGGCGTGTTTGACACCCGTTACATATCCCATTGGATTATAATGTGATCACTTGGGTTAAATAGCAGGATGTTTCGATGCAGCCATTGAATTTAGAAGCAATGGTTTGTGGTTTATTGCTATTTGTGTTCCTTGTTAAGCTTTTAGCAGAACTTGGATCATCTCAAAAAGTTTAGCTGTCAGGTCTGCATTGTACTTAAATGGGAGATTACAGGTTATTCCAAGGATCTGGACTAACTAGGAAAGATGAAAAAACATTCAGTGAAATCACTTCCATACTGTTACTAAGAAAATTACAAGGATCTGTCTGTGAAGTCACCAGCAGTCTCAAAGGAGCATTTTGAGTTGAAGAAGATTGTAGCTTATGATTTAATAATAATAATAAAAAACACAGCTTTCTGAGGACTGCAGCATAAGCATTTTCTATTGGTGATGTTGTCCCTTTTCATCTCCATCCTCTTATTTCTCTTTCCCCTATGCTGGCCTAATATTGATCTGACAATAATAGAGGCTAAAAACTTAGAAGAAGAATGGTTATGGTGTGTTATTCAACTATTGATCCTATTTAGAATGTAAGATATGTAGGTTATGGAGAAAGTAATTAACTGGATACTCTCCCATCTATAATCCCTCTCCAATACTTTATTTGGCTCATAATTTCAAATACATGTCCTTTTGAGAATAAAAAAAGGGAGTTAAGGGTGGCAAAATTCTTCCATTTGTTTCAGAGGATTCCACTGCACATTTGTATTTCAAAGCATGGTTCTAAAACAGTAATGGCAATGTAATTAAGAACAAAATTAAATTCAGAAAACAATAAAGAAAATCGACCCACATAGAAACTAATAAAAGAATAGCAATATTAATACAGAAAATAATGGTAAAAATGTAATAGGGATAATAAAGCCAGACAGTACAAAATCTGTGCAGATATGTTTGTGAAACAAATAAAATGCTCAGAATGACTGGACAAATAAATGGGAATCATTGTGTCAGAAGTTTAGGAAAGACAGTACTTTGTGGAGTAGGTCCTATAACCTAGGACAGGGGTAGGGAACCTTGGCTCTTTTATGACTTGTGGAACTCAATACCCAGAATTCCTGAACCAGACATGCTGACTCAGGAATTCTGGGAGTTGAAGTCCACAAGTCATAAAAGAGCCAAGGTTCCCTACCCCTGACCTAGGATCTTAACCAAATTCATATCCAGTTGACTTGATGCAAAGTGATTATCTGAGGTGTCCATGTGGAAAGACAAAGCTGCAAATAACAACATGCATTGTGATATTTTTTTGTGTCTGACATCAAGATGCAAGTATGAAATGGTAGCGTTTGCTACGCAGTGGGGAGGTTGTGTTTGTTTGTGTATGTGTGTGTGTGTGTGTTATTGTGATTAGCAGTAGATACATAATATAAAAATCACCACTGCTGAAGCTGAATATGATTTGAAAAATCTATTTTTCAATCTGTGTAGACTAAAGCCAGGCTAAACTATATTTATGGTGCTAGCTTTAATTTGTTTTATGACTTTCTTTTTATTCTTTATCAGTAGTCCCATAAATTTGGTTCCTGTTTGGTCAACATAACTCTTGAGAGTTTTACACACTGAGAACTGATACAACAATCTTGGTAAAATTTGCTTAATAGCAACTGAATAAAATCCCACCCTACCCAACAGTACAACTTTCCTAGTGATATCTGAAATATATTTAGAAGTTAAAATCAGATTTCACACTATAGTGCATGGAACACTATAAAGATAGTTGGAATTAGAGGAATACTACAGTATAGAAAATACCATAGATCAACTGCTGCTGTTGGCAGGTTAACAAGAGAGAAATGTTCACTTCCTTGTAAACATTGATTTCCTGTTGTTCATTTTAATTTTGTAGCTACATTTATATAATTTCAAAGATTTTGCCTTCTTTAATGGTTTGAAATACAGTTTTACGGAGATTGCTAGAAAGAGGCTTACAGCTGAATTCATAATGATAGAGTCTAATGCAATGATAGAGTCTAATGCAATGGTTGTCATGCAACCATGACAACTTTAAGATATCTGGACTTAAACTCCAGCATGCTGGCAAGGGATTCTGGGAGTTGAAGTCCAGACATCTTACAGTTGTTGTGGTTGACAAATGCTGTTCTAGTGCATCAATCATTTTTAGTACGCAGTTCTAATGTCTGAATCATGAATTTGAGGAGGAGCAATCAGAAGGATTTGGAGAAAACTGATCTCCTGTGGCAGATTTTAGGCAACACTACTTAGGGAAGATAGTAAAGTTGTGATGGCTGAAGGGTTGCCAGTCAGTACTGGGATTATTAGATAGATTCAGTGGGACTGTCAGTATCAAAATAGTCATGGGTCAGGATGTGGATCCACCTCCCTGTATTACAATCTCTGCACAGGAACTGGAGGTTGTCCATGACTTTGTGTACCTCGGCTCAACTATCTCTGACACTCTCTCTTTAGATACTGAGCTGAATAAACGTATTGGTAAAGCGGCCACCACATTTTCCAGACTTACAAAGAGAGTATGGCTTAATAAGAAGTTGACAGAACATACAAAGATCCAGGTCTATAGAGCCTGCGTCTTGAACACACTCTTGTACTGCAGTGAGTCTTGGACTCTTCACGTACGGCAGGAGAGAAAGCTGAACACTTTTCATATGCGCTGTCTCCGACATATTCTCAGCATCACCTGGCATGACAAAATCCCAAATAGCCCAGTCCTGGAATGTGCTGGAATCTCTAGCATGTATACACTATTGAAACAGCGACGCCTACGCTGGCTTGGGCATGTCGTGAGAATGGCTGATGGTCGGATTCCGAAAGATCTCCTGTATGGAGAACTAGTGCAGGGAAAGCGCCCCAGAGGGAGACCTGAGCTGTGATATAAGGATATCTGCAAGAGGGACCTAAAGGCCTTGGGAATGGACATTAACAACTGGGAATCCTTGACCTCTGATCGTTCAGCCTGGAGGCTAAAGACGCAGCATGGCCTTCTCCAATTTGAAGAGACACTTGTGCGGCAGGCTGAGGCAAAGAGGCAGTCCCGGAACCAGCGAAATCTGGGGGCTGGACAGGGGACAGATTGTATCTGCCCTCAGTGTGGAAGGGACTGCCATTCTCGAATTGGCCTTTTTAGCCACACCAGATGCTGCCTTAGGACCTCTTTCCAGAGCACGATACCATAGTCTCTCGAGACTGAAGGATGCCAATGGATGGAATGCAATGATAAGAGTCTAATGCAATGGTTGTTATGCAACCATGACAACTTTAAGATATCTGGACTTAAACTCCAGCATACTGGCAAGGGATTCTGGGAGTTGAAGTCCAGACATCTTACAGTTGTTGTGGTTGACAAATGCTGTTCTAGTGCATCAATCATTTTTAGTACACAGTTCTAATGTCTGAATCATGAATTTGAGGAGGAGCAATCAGAAGGATCTGGAGAAAACTGATCTCCTGTGGCAGATTTTAGGCAACAGGGAAGATAGTAAAGTTGTGATGGCTGAAGGGTTGCCAGTCAGTACTGGGATTATTAGATAGATTCAGTGGGACTGTCAGTATCAAAATAGGAAAAAGTATAGAATCAATAAATACTGAGTGTGAGTGGTTAAGTGGTTAGTGTCTGTTTAGGAATTTCCCTGAGGCATTAAGCTGTCCACTGTGGAGAATAAATAACTCATACAGATGGCTCTTTGGTTTGGTTCCCTACGGCCATTCCAATGTTTTTAATATTCTGTGCCATATTTTTTTAAGTGTAGCAAAGGTTGCCCTTCTAGGAGTTCTGGATATAGTAAGAAATACGTTTGCTGACAGATTTCTCAAATGTAAAAGTAGTTTGTATTTGGTAACTTACTGCATTGTGTGCTTAATTTGATCTTGAGTAATGTGCCAAATATTTCCCTACCTCTCATTTTGCTCTGTTTCATTGTGTTAAGCAAATGTAGTATTTCATTGTGGGAACTATCAGCAAAAATAACGTGCTTGATGTAGGAATGAGCAGAGTTACATATGCAAATAATAGCTTGTCTGTGATATAGCTTTTGTCTCCTCCAGCACCAATTCACTACTACTCTATAATTAGGAATAAAGAAGAGAAGGAATAGTCAGCAGAGCTGAGTAATATCCCGTATGAATTTCAGATATGATCACAACAGAGCTTTGTAAACACAGGGTTTCATGATGTGTATAGATTGCATCCAAGCTCATCAACCATGCCTCCAAATTCTAACAATGCAGCTCTTTTCAAATGCTTAATAAACTAGGAACTGGATTTTACATGTGAGAATTTTATATTGTCTAGAGTAGCATTGCAGAAAAATGCTAACAGGCAAGTACCACTTAAAGAGAATGTGGGAAATAAAAGGTCAGATTATCAAGGCAAATGTAAAGGAAAAGGGAGGTTGATTTTGAAACCAAAGGAATCAACCCTAATGGCTAAAAGATTATTTTAATGACTATTATTCCTGCATCCGGCCAGTAAGTTCTCAGCTCCATCCAGTCACCCCAACTCTACCCCAAATTAAGGGATTACAAGGTCATAAAAAAGGAGCTTTATTCCTGTTTATAATAAAGACTTAACTGTGGTATATTGATTATGAATATATCATCTTCGTCAAACTTCAGACAAGTTTGTTGAAGTTCTGCCTTGGGTGAGCATGACAGCACACATGTGCCCATCACATAATGATATAACAGGAAGATCATAACCCCAAAGCTGAATTTTCAGATTGTTCCAGTCATTATGCTTTCCAGATGAATAATTTCATGGCTTCAACAAGATATCTAAAACTAAAAAATATCATTATATATGAGTAAATTCAGATAGCTGGGAGAGTTAGAAATGGAGCAATGAGGCTAACTGCTCCTAAATTAGTCCACAGACTCATTTTTAGAACTGCTTCTCTGACTGGTATAGATAAGTTAAAATCTTGGGAACTGTCTTTTTAGTGTTCCTAAAATAACATAAAACTAAGAACCTCGTAGTCCTTTACATTGTGGAGTGTAGGTATAGATTGGAAGGATTAGCATTTCCTGAAAACTTATTAGATAGGAGCTTCTTCAAATACTCAACTGAAAATGCTCAACTGAAAATAAGTTCATGCTACATTTCAATTCTGAGATAAGCAGAATTAAATGTTAAAGTAAACATAAAATATAATGATGATGATGATGATGATGATGATGATGATGATGATAAAGTTGGAAGGGACCTTGGAGGTCAACTAGTCCACGGGTGTCAAACTCACCACGTATCGCAACTCTTTTTGCATTGCCGGCAATGGGGTGGGCAGCTTCGGTATGATGAAGCCAGCCTGCGGGCTGGCAGTTTGACACCCCTGATCTAGTCCAACCCCCTGCTCAGGCAGGAAACCCTATACCATTTCAGACAAATGGCTGTCCAGTCTCTTCTTAAAAGGTTCCAGTGTTGGAGCATTCACAACTTCTGGAGACACGTTGTTCCACTAATTAATTGTTCTAACTGTCAGAAAATTGATCCTTAGTTCTAAGTTGCTTTTCTCTTTGGTTAATTTCCATCTGTTGCTTCTTGTCCTGCCTTCAGGTGCTTTGGAGAATAGCTTGACTCCCTCTTTTTTGTGGCAATTCCTGAAATATTGAAACACTGCTATCATGTCACCCCTCATCCTTCTCCTCATTAAACTAGACATACCCAATTCCAGCAACCGTTCCTTATACGTTTTAGCCTCCAGTCCCCTAATCATCTTTGTTGCTCTTCTCTGTACTCTTTCTAGAGTCTCAACATCTTTTTTACATCGTGGTGACCAAAACTGGATGCAGTATTCCAAGTGTGGCCTTACCAAGGCATTGTAAAGTGGTATTAACACTTCACGTGATCTTGATTCTATTTCTCTGTTAATGCAGCCTAGCACTGTATTGGCTTTTTTGGCAGCTGCAGCACACTGCTGGCTCATATTTAAGTGATTGTCCACTAGGACTCCGAGATCCCTCTCAC
Organism: Azemiops feae; assembly: GCA_023970755.1. NCBI lineage: Eukaryota > Metazoa > Chordata > Lepidosauria > Squamata > Viperidae > Azemiops > Azemiops feae. The sequence continues at coordinate 823,446 of JALGBA010004225.1, forward strand.
AGTTACTACTATTGAGCAAGGTACCACCTATACTATACCTGTGCATTTGGTTTTTCTTGCCTAAATGTAGAACCATACTTTTTTCACCATTGAATTTCATTATGTTAGATAGAGCCCAATGTTCAAGTCTGTCAAGAACCTTCTGTATCTTAAGCCTATCTTCTGGAGTGTTGGCTATTCCTGCCAGCTTGGTGTCATCTGCAAATTTGATGAGTTCCCCATCTATCCCCTCATCCAAATCATTGATGAAGATGTTGAAGAGCACTGGGCCAGAACAGAGCACTGGGGCACCCCACTACACACTTCCCTCCATGTAGATACAGTTTCATTGAGGACCACACGCTGAGTACGGCCAGTCAGCCAGCTATGAATCCATCTGGTGGTGATGCAGTCTAACTCACATTTTTCTATCTTATCAAGTAGTAGGTTGTGGTCTACTTTATCAGATGACTAACTGAAGTCCAAGTAAATTATATCCACAGCTTTCCTCTGGCCCACTAATTTTGTCACTTGGTCAAAGAATGCAATAAGATTTGTCTGGCATGATCTGTTTTTGACAAACCCATGTTGGCTTTTGGTAATGACTTCGTTTGCCTCTAGGTGTTCTCTGACTCGTTGCTTGATTATCTTTTCCAGAATCTTCCCAGGTATTGAGATCAGGCTGATAGGTCTGTAGTTTCCTGGATCCATTTTTTTCCTTTTTTGAAGATGGGAACTACATCAGTTCTTTTCCAGTCCTCTGGTAGTTCCCCAATGCTCCAGGATCTTTGAAAGATATAGTTCAGTGGTTCTGAGATCACATCTGCCAGTTCCTTCAGAATCCTGGGGTGTAATCCATCTGGTCCTGGTGATTTGAACTCATCTAGGCTGGACAGGTGCTCACTTACCATTTTCTTGCCTATCTTAACTTGTGTTTCTAATATGTTTTTTACGGTACTGTTTTTGATAGGTTGGACTGTTTTTTCCCTTTGTGTATACATATTAGATACATATTGTGTATACATACTGTATTAGATATGTATTTTATCAGCAGGCTTGAAAAAAGAGATTCTGTGTGTACATATGTGTATGACTTGCTCCATCTGTCTGTGCACTTGTAATTGATTAGGGCTTCTATGATTGAAACATCTAAACTTGTACCATCAAAACTGATAATCTGATATTAAAATAAAACATTTGGTAAGTGGAACAATCCCAGAGAATGTGAAGTTTCCATAGTTTTTACTGGTAATCTAAAGAACTGAGGGAATTGTAGGAAGAAAATAGCAAAAGCAGTCATGTAGTAGATAACTGTGTATGAGATTTCCAGGTCAAATTTGCTTGTTGATCTGAGTAGCTAGGAGATTTACTTCTTGCCAGTTACAGGCAACCTTTGCCCTGCCTTCAGGTTCACAGAAGCTGCATCTGACAAGTAGTTACATAGTGTAGAGAAGAGAAAAATATTGCCGCAGTTGCAAACTAAACATCTAGATATTTGGACTTGGTGATGGGGTTGATTGGAAGATTGATTTTCAAATGGTTATGGCACTGAGCATATATTTCCTCTGGTCTTGAGAGCATTAACATAATGGCACTAATAATGTTAACCATTATCATTATGCAAGTTCAGGATAGAATTTGGGTACAAGAGACGCCTCATATAGTTTCAGTCCATTAGATAACAATGATTTTGCATGACTTGCTATGTATATTATCAACATATGCTAGGAGTCAACAGAGTGCAAGTTACTGCTGTTAAGGCCAGCCTTAACGTCTGCTCAAACCTCTGTTGCCTTATGCTTAGAAAGAAAAATTTCTCTCAGAGATTGTTTCATTTAATCACATTATTATTATTAGGACCACAGTTTAGCTATATCACAGTGAGAGCTATTCCACACAAGGATTGGGAGGTTGGGTCAGAATAGTGTTAACAAAATGTATCCCTCCTATAAGACAAAATGTCAAGATTTGCATGGATCAGAGTAAACCTGATGTCCTCTAGATGTTTTGGATGACATCTATAGTTCCTTGTCATTAACTGTGCTGGTTGAAGTTAATTTCTTGTTAGCGTAAACATGAGATCATAAGATTGAAATAACCCTAGTGTTCATATGGCTCAGTGTATATGCTGAATCATTTGTTTACATATGATTCTTTCTCTCATGTAAAATAAGATTGTTTCTTATTAATTTTAATGTCCCGCTAATGTAAAATCTGGCCTTTTACAATTGACAGATAGAAATTTGTCAATGTGTAGATTTTCTAAGTGTCGTTCAAGATTTTTGAGTATGACACCCATCATTGGGCCCATGGCCAGTTTATGCCATGATCTTTCAATTTTAATTTTCAAATACTGATACACTGTGATCTTCTTATGACAATCAAACAAATTATAATAAAAATCAATAAAATATAAAATAAGTCTAGTGCAATAGATCAGATAGAATGAAGCAAGAAATCTCCTTCCCACTTGCCAAAGGCCTGGGTGAAGAACCAGGTTTTCACAACTCTTCTAAAGAACAGCAGAGTGGGGACCATCCAAATCTTGGGGGAATCTCATTAAAGGCAATTAGGACTTTAATTGTGGAATAAAACTAAGATTTCTGCCAAAACCTCGGGGTTTTACAAAAGTAGAGTTTTTTAAAAATATTCTAGAATTTATGAATATTTCCAGCTGCATATTTTTCAGCAATATTGTTGCACTACCATCAATGTACTGCTTGCTTCAGAAAGAATACCTCATACACACATATGAGATCTTCTAAGATGATAAATCCACTAACGCACTCAGAAAATGAGCAAAAGCACATATGCAAGCAAATTCATCTAAATTCAAATTAGAGTGATTGAAATCTGAGAATAGCCTGAATTTTGAAATAGAAGTAAACCTTTGAGATCCAAATTGATATCAAGCCAGCTTGATTTTTCTACTCTATAAGCTATTGGCTAGTATGCATAAGAATTCTGAAAACTTGCTGGGATTGTTTTTTCATGCCCAGCCTGCTTCTTTTCCCTCAGAACAGGAGCACCAATTGATCTGTGAGAACATGTCCCTGTTGCTTACAGAAACATAGCTTCTCCTTCCCCCCCCCCTTGGCATGGCAATTTGGGAGTTGCCAAGTTGATGACAGTGACATGTAACATCTCACTATGACTTGTAACAGCTGGAATAGGAACGGTCAGTCGCCTGGGGCTTATTTTCATTTATCATTGTTTTAAATATTTTAAATTGCTCTTCAGCAATAAATAGCATTTTGAAGAAACTCTAAAGCATTTATAGTTTTTAAGCAATAATAGTTAACAATCACATGTTTAACTTATTATTGAAACTGGAAATTCAACCTGTCCATTTCTGTGAAAAAAAAATAGTTTTTGAGGCACCACGATGTAAAAAAGATGTTGAGACTCTAGAAAGAGTGCAGAGAAGGGCAACAAAGATGATTAGGGGACTGGAGGCTAAAGCATATCAGGAACGTTTGCTGGAATTGGGTATGTCTAGTTTAATGAAAAGAAGGACTAGGGGTGACATGATAGCAGTATTCCAATATCTCAGGGGTTGCCACAAAGAAGAGGGAGTCAAGCTATTCTCCAAGGCGCCTGAGGGCAGGACAAGAAGTAATGGATGGAAACTAGTCAAGGAGAAAAGCAACCTGGAACTGAGGAGAAACTTCCTGACAGTTAGAACAATTAACCAGTGGAACAACCTGCCTCCAGAAGCGGTGAATGCTCCAACACTGGAAGTTTTTAAGCAGAGACTGGACAGCCATTTGTCCGAAATGGTATAGGGTTTCCTGCCTGAGCAGGGGGTTGGACTCGATGACCTCCAAGGTCCCTTCCAACTTTATTATTATTATTATTATTATTATTATTATTATTATTATTATTATTATTATTATTATTATTATTATTATTATTATTATTATTATTATTATTATTATTATTATTATTATTATTATTATTATTAAAGAAAGTTCTGCCTTCTTTCAGAATTTGGAAACAAGCTGAATTACAAATATCAACCATAGATTTTTCTGTCATAAGCATTTATTTGAAACTTTGCCAGAGGCTCCATTTATTGTATTACATCTCTTAAGCATGTTTTATAAATGGACTTACAGTTTATCAGATTCTTGATTTTAATATTAGGGGCATTTCTCCCTCCTCCATATGGCATGTTATAATGTTTCATACTCCTAATTCGGTTTTTAAGTGAAATATATTCTTGGTTTTCGTTTTGGATGGGGCAAAAAAGGAAAGAGATTTAGCTGCAAACAATGATAATAGGAATCAGTAAATGGACACTACCACATTCTGAATTTTGTAAACTTGCTTAATTGCAACAGCATGACAATGATTTACTGTGATGTAATATAGTGGCAACCTGCATCTGACAAGCCAAGGCAAGTCCTTTGTTATTGCTGCCTGTTGTCAGATATTGCATTAGAATTAAACTTCAGTTTTAGAAATAGTATACTGATACTATTATACTTTAAGATTGGTTAGGACATATGAAAAGAAAGTGACTAACTTGTCTGTGATCCAGGTTGGTGTTGGTGTCCATTGCTGACAAATACCCCCCATTAGCTTTATGCAAGTTCTTGGAATAATTAAACAATGGACACCTAGAGGACTTACATCATTCAGGAACTGCATCTCCCACCCTGGTAATGGAGCACTGGAGAATTTTCATGTTGATCAAAAGGAGTCTAATGCCAGTTTGTTTCAAAATTGGTGATCAAGTGTCATGACCAGGACTTTCAGTGCCCTAAAATTTCAATATCCTATACTATCCTGGATGGGGGGCCTCTGCTTTAAGCCTGCCATTTGAACTCCAGTTTTTGTTTTATAACCGGTTTGGGAGATACTGAGACTATATAAATGTTGTCTGGGTCTCAGGACTCTGTTAGGATCTAACTGTATCTAACAATTGCTAGAGGCTGTTGAACTGTACAAAAGTGTAGGTATGTGAGTGAACCATTGTGACTAATTTATTGAGGGGGTGGGGCGTTTGAACCTTTGCCAGAAGTATTTTGTGGTCCAGGGTACTAGAGCACAGTGGGATTGCCTTGTTCTGTTAGTAGTAAATGTGCATCTATTTTCATATGTGTTATAGTTCTGAGAAGTTTTGGCTATTAGTTCCTGTTCTACACAGATGTCAATAACTCAACAAATTTATGAACGGGCTTCATGCTAGATCCGTTACAGAATTTCTACTAGTCTAGACACAAAAGAATTGCATTGGGGGTTATTTTTTTTTTAGAAAGACAGTGCATTATTAATTTACTCTGCTTGCACATAACATCTTAAGCCTTGTCAAATGAAACTGGTAGTAGTTGAAACAGCTGCATCAACCCATTCTGTAGTGCTGTATCAACAAGGTTAGCCTATGTCAGGGAAGGCTAATTTGTAGCTTCTTGGGCTGGTTGTAGTTCACAAATTTTAACTAGCCCCTGGTGGCTTTATACAATTTATCAAATTGTATTAAAAATATTGCCATCAGTCTCAGCCAGAAAAGGCAAATACTTTGCCCAACAATTGTACAAAAAATTCCTATAGTTTTATATTACTTCTTATTTTGAGCTTATAATAAATCTGTCTGTCTTTTGTGCACTATTGTTCTGAAGTCTTGATTCTAAGCAATCTGGCTTTATTCTAGAGCTTGAAAAACCTGCTACTGATCCAGATTCTCTCATCAACTCCCCTTCATCCCTTTGGGGAAAGCATTCCCACTTAACAAGATTTGTGCTCTAAATTATATTGTTATGGCACAGGAATAAATGTCATTGCAAGAGGTTCATATTGTGCCGAGAGTTGTGGCTGCTCATAAGTGTATATAGGCAGGCCAGTGTGGGCCAGATAGCCTTCTGAACTCTTCCAAATACTTTGGGCAGGGTAAAAGTCTTTTAGAGGAAATCTGAGAAAAAGCAGCTTTTCCAGTTTTACCACACACTGGGTAAAGGGCTCATGTGATGGTGGGCAGCGCCAGCAGTAATTCTGCTATTAACATTAGAAGTCTTGATGCTTTCTTGGTCATTTCTCACCATGCCCTTAAGTAATGTTATTCAAGGGCATGGTGAGAAGTTAAAATAATACCCTTCAACATTGTATAGGGGTAGATAGGGCAGTTCTCTGAGAATAGCTTGTACTGATTTTGGTCTCTTCTTGCTTGTCAGCATGAATTACCTGGAGGAGGTTTCATTCTTGCTGCTTTTTCATTTTTGCTTTGTGATCTTTTTGCCTTGGCCTCCTTTTATCTCTCCCTTCCTTGAACTTGCAAGGAACAAGATTTGACATTTTGCTTGCTTGATTGTTCTGGAACTCTGGCCACGGTCCAAAAATGCTGTATAACATTTATCCTTGGCTGAGGATTTTGTGTACACACATATCAAGAAATTGATCAGTATATGATATGCTTTCCCTTTCTTTAGACTTCAGCAGTGACATTAGTCTAAATGATCTTGATTTATTCTGCCTAATTGTCTATGGTCAGGGAAAGTGCTATAATTTAGATACATCAGTGCCTGCCTCATGTTATGAATAGCCCTTAAAAAAAGTTAACAGAATATATTACAGCGTGCATCTTTCTGCCTTCTAAATCAAATTCCTTTTGACTCAGTAGTAGCATTAATAAGCAACAGATCCCCCACACTATGCCACTTACCTTGCCCTTCTGTGTTGTTAATTATCTGTTCATTTGTACTGAATCTATTAGGAGGAGACTGCTCTCAATTGCTGGATGCTGTCTAAGAAAACAGCTTTTTGAAAGCAGCCAATTGAAAAGAAAATGAGTTTGGTAGTGTTGCTTTCACAATTTCCCATTCCACCTACAAATTGTTGAAGTCAAGTTAAAACAAAATGACTTTTTTTTTTACTGCTAACACCAAGATCGTCTGTTGACCATTTTCTTTGTTATCTCAGTCAGAATGATTATAACTAAAAAAGGATAACCATTCCTGTTTTCTTGTTCTGCTTCTTCAGAAGAGTGATAAAAAGATAGCCTGTTGTTTATAAGCTGCATCGATCACATAGTGCTTAACTTTGGAGAATCAGACCAAAATCAATCTACTCTGGTGTTCCATTTGATAGCAAATGCTACAAAAGAAAGAAAGATATAAAACTGCTATCTGAATATAGTGTTGTAGGGATGTGTAAAAAGTATTAGAGGAAGCATCTGACTGACCTCTTTAATGAATGTATTGGCAGTTTTCCTACCCTACTAAAAGCATATGGATAATTAGTTTGTAGTTCAGTACATTGTGTGAACCCAGCTCCCATGGTTATTTTAAGTCTAGTGTAATACGAAAACTCAGAAATTTAGTAAACTTATGATTTAACTACTATATGAATAAGGATGCCACAGAAACACAGCCATTATGAAAGATTTGAAAAGCATTCAAAGGATGACCACTAAATACCTTTTCTAGATCATTAGCTGCTGCCTTCTAGAAGAACTTGGAGATTATTGTGATAGATTGTCAGGTGAAGGTAGAAGGATTTGATCTTTCAGTTTTTAAATCCTTCATCCTTTGTTTTCTTAATTCTTTTGTTTTCCATGGACTCGGGTGAGTAGTTCTTGGATCATATAAACTACTGGACTCTTGAGTAATTCTTGGCTCATATTTAAACTCATATAAATACTTGGCTCATATAAACTTTCCTGCATGATCTTCTTGAGAAGAAGCATATCTTTGAAACATGACTGGTAAAAATTCTGGACTAAAAGATTTAATTTTATGTACATAATATGAAACTGCTGATTAAGAATTAAACTGGTAATAAATTAAGAACTTTTCGATCCTGAGCAGAAGCACCTTAAATCTCTTTTTGAAAGTTGATCTTCTACAGATTGGAACCTTCTGAAGTTTTAAAGAGACTCTTTAAGTTTCAGCATTCCCAAGTTGGCAAAAACTGACCTGTATTTTGCTATATTCCATTTCTATTAATGATTGTATGGATATTTTTATGAACTTAGATACTTTTTTTCCACTTTGCTGAGGACCATACATTGTGCTAAGACATGATTGATGAATGTCAATATTCTACAGTCTGCTATCTAGGCATGAACAAATTTGATTTTTGGGTACCAACATAACTTTCCACAGGGGATACTCTCATATTCATACTTTTAATTGTTCCCATTTAACTAAATGATTTTCATTTCCTCTTATTATACAGACTTTTAATAGAGTAGGAATAGAATACACACATACATACACACACACCTTTGGGAGGCTTAGGATGGGAATGAGGAAGAGAAACTTCTGTGTGGCAAACCCCTAGCATTTCTCTTTGTCCCCAAACAGCTGAAAATCCCATGCACAATTTCAGCAGTCAGTCCTGAGTAGTGAACATAGATATGGTCTATTACGGAAGAAGCTTCTCTCCTTTTATCATCAGTGATAGGCATTTCATCAAATAAACCCTTCAATATATAAGATACAGGGATATCCGTGAAGGCACATACTCATTATTATGGATATGTTACTGTTTGTGCATAAATTATGCACAAATTAGACAATGTAAATGGATTCTCTGTGCACTTACTATGGCTAAAAAACTGGTTTTGCAACATTGGAAAGATAAATGTATGGCCTTATTCACTCAATGAATTAAAAACGTATTTACCCTTGCCACTTATGAGTTCATTGCCTGTAGATGAAGATTTTGTATGGAAAATGTATAGCAATACCAATAGCACTTAGATTTATATACCGCTTCACAGTGCTTTACAGCCCTCTCTAAGCAGTTCACAGGGTCAGCCTATTGGCCCCAGCAATCTGGGTCCTCATTTTACCGTCCTCGGAAGGAAGGAAGGCTGAGTCAACCTTGAGCTGGTGAGAATTTAACTGCCAAACTGCTGGCAGTCAGCAGTTAGCAGAATAGTCTGCAGTACTGCATTTTAACCACTGCGCCACCATGGCTCTTCATATAGTATGAAAAATGTAAAGTATGATGAAATATGGAACTCCTTTATACAAAATACAGTAGGTTAAAAAATGATATACAAATTTATTAGAATGTAATATATATGTACTTGTATAATATTTACATTAGGTAAGAATTGGAACTGTTAATTGCTATAATGATATATTACACTTTGTTTCTTTTCTTTTTTCTGTTTTCTTTTTTCATTTTTAAGCAGTTTGTATGCTTAGCTTTAGCTGGTATTTGCATTATAATGATCTGTGATTTTTCTTTTTTCTTTTTCTGTTTTTTTTCTGTTTTTTTAAAAAGTACAAATCTTTAAAATATAATGAATTTTATGCATCATTATATTTACATCTTCCACTAAGATGTAATCTATCTTGATAAATTGAGCAGGGGTCATTTCATTCTGTGCATGTCATGTGCATAACTGAAGAATTACATTCACGGTTTCAGAATCTCTGAAATTTCAGGAGCTTGCACGTCTGTGAATGAAGTCATGTTTGTGTCACCTCTTGTGTCTTTGACTTGTCAGACAGTGTAGCAAAGGCATCATCCTGCTCTTTGGAGAAAACAAGTTTTTTGCTTAGTACAACTTAAAAGTCATGTTTATAACTTGATTATTTTCTCAAATGTTCCATTACACAGAGATCTCTAGGTATAAATATTCATTTCTTAAAAGCATCTTTGTACTAACACAATAGAAACATCTCATGTATATATATTTTTCTTCACATTTTCTGAAGTATTAGCTTTTCATGCTCTCCCTAGATATGCATGACTGTGGAAAAGGCAAGTTTTACTGAACAACTAAATATATGTTCTTGATAGCTGCCTTTTGTTGTCCTTCTACAATGACTCCCAGCCTCATTGTTCAAAAGGGGAAAAAAGGCAGCACTAGCATATAGTTTAATTCACTCAGTGTTAATGCTTGAAAATATGGCCATCCATTATAATAGACTTTCATTTAAAGAATCAGATTACTTCAGCTTAAAAGGGGGAGGGAAGGCAGTTAAACCTAAATAAGGACAGCTCTCATTTTTGTCGAAAGATCTCCATGGACCTCATCAAAGGAGGGCATATGACATCATCACTCCAATCATTTAATCTTTTCAGGGGGCAACTTTGAGATTAAAGTCACGGCAGACCTTTAGTTTATTGCACTTTTTCCCTAATTACTTTGGCACATGAAGTGGCAGATTCCACAAGGTTCAATTTTGTGTTAAAATACTAACTACTATCAACTACATGTTGATTTTGTATGATTTCTTCACTCACCTGTAGATTTTCACCTTTAAAAGGTTTATAAAATAGTTTTATTTTCTCTCTTAAGAAATAACCTTTGAATCTATAAAAATATACTCTTTGAAACATATTTTGATATATATTTTTAAACTAGGAACTACATTAGAAAATTTGGGAAAGCCACTGGGTAACTAAGTTGCGAACTGCACATCGATCTGTATTGACTAGTTCAAGTTGGAATCTGAAAAGTCTTTAGGCACCCTTAGGAACTGAAATTGCTGAGGTTATCTGTGGAAAGCACACTACAAAAAAAAAGGATGGTTAAAAAGCAAAGCCCCCCCCCCCAAGTGAAGTTCAGCTCCTGGACACAGCCATGTTCTTTCCTTCATTGAAATGTGGAAGTGGCTTGCCATTGCTTTCCTCTGGGATGGTTTTTCAACTTTCCAGTATAGACTACAGTCCTGGGATTCCCTGGTTGTTTCCTATCCAATTACTAACTTAATTTTTGGGATCACCATGATCAGCTAGAAGTAGATAAGAAAATAGGCTGGGCTTCAGTTAGCATCTGTCTACTTCCTGGGGTGCAAATGTATCCCAGATTGTAACACAAGATGTTTGATGTTTACCATAATGGACACTGCCAACTGGCATCCCAAATAGAGTATCACAATTTTACCTGCAAAGAAACTCACAAACTTATCTGGCTGGGCTGCAAGTATCTTGTCTAACTCATCCTTTCCTATAAACATCTATTTCACTCTGAATATAGCTGCTAGGTGAGATTCTGTGAATACTGTTAAGTGCAGGGAAGAATTGATGCTTCATTGCTCTTACTGCTACAATGTGTTGTAACAGTACTCAGTTGTACCACTTTCTGTTTTGCAGCATCATTACTGTACTCTGGATGGTTTTTTTTCCAGTTCCTTCATTTCCCTCAGCTCCTCAGGAAACTAAGGATCTACTTCTGATTAGAAAGATGCCTTGTAATAGCAATTTCATCCCACAATCTAGCCTCCTATGAATTATGAAATTAACCAGGCACGAGATAAAATTTCTTGACAAAATTTTGTCAAGTCCATGTGTACCTTCTGGAAACCTGGATCTTGAGTGGATTATTTTAATGTGACCTCTACTCTTCAGAGATCCAGGGTTTCCGTGATCTATAGACCAGAAAGTGATCTGACCATGGCAAAGAATGCTAATGTCATCTATTTTCAGATCTCATCTTATCTGCTCCAATGTAAAGATGAAATCCTATATGAGCCCACCTGTAATTAGGGTTGTAATTACTTGTGACAAGTCCATGGCCACCAAAGAGGCAATAAATGCACAAGCTGCAACAAACCACTCCCCAAGGCATGGAGACTGAGATCAGCCAAGACTAACAACCCTTGAAAACTCCAACATGTCTCCAAAATTATGTTAAGCAGTCTTTGGAGGGCTGCTGCCAGACTGCCAGGCAATTCGAACACCAACACCCACTCCAGCTTGTTTTTGCAGTCCATTATTAAGATTAGGAACTTGCATCCAGTCACCTACAAGGCATTACTCCTTGTTACTGCAAGAGTTTTATGCATAATCACAGGTGGCCCTCTTCACCCCCTCCCCTTATCATTATGGTTGGTGTAGGAACTTGGGCAGGCGGACTTCCAACAGGCTCTTATCGCTGCCCAGCCAGGTCTCACCAATAAACCCTAATTCTTTACATTCAGATGTTGCCATGTTGTGGATGGATGTTTTATTTTGCACAGACCTGGTGCTTAGCAGTTTCAAACTCTGGCTACTTGGATTCAGGGTTGGGCAGCTGTCTTAGAAGAAGTTTTCTGTTTTCTGCCTATCACAATAGTATTTTGAGCCCTTATCACATCATCCTCAGATCCACACACCCTTCCTGTTTGAATGGTGTGCAAGCAAGCATTATAACAGCTTGAAAACATACAGTATGCAGCCAATTCACTGAACTGAAATTCTCTAGGCAGTTTAGCAGGTTTCTGACTGACTAAAAACTAGCTGTGTTCAAAAAGAAAATTGCTTGTATTTTCAAACATAGAAAAAACTCCTAATTCTAAAGTGCTTTCTGGATGGACGGAGATGACGTCTCCCAATATATTTTGTTATGATCTCCATGATGATTTGTTAGTAATATTGTCTTGACTATATTCTCTCAGTTTGAAATCTTCGTTATCATAAACACATAGAGAAAATTTGACATCTACTTTTTCCTACTAGTGGATGTTTGTGATTGCTTACAGATTTATTCCAAGCCTGCAAGCATTTGAAAAGCATACTTTCTTCTTTGTGTTTAGTTTTTATTAATGGTTATGCTATAGTGCTAGTGGATATTTTATGCTATTAGTTTCATTTGGTTGAGTTGCCATCACAGTACATATTTTGAAGGAGATTTAAACAAAAATAAATAAAAGTTGCTGACTCGAAAAACCCATTATTTGTGATGGGTAAAAATTACTTCCAGTAATTTTGGGTTGTGAATGGACCTTTACGAAAATTGATTTTATTTTGGCTGTTTTTTTAATGTAAACTCATTTTCTATTTTATTGAAAATGCTGCTATAAAACAGCTGTTGTGAAGTGAAAGCATCACAATGTTTTGGCTGATGACATTGAAAAAGACTGGTTCCTAAGTGCTTCTGTGTTAGTGTCAGGCCCCAAAGTAATGTTTCTTCATTTATTTTAACTTTGTAGCTTTCTTTGTTGCCTGCCATTCTGTTGGGAGGGGGGAGCCTTTGGGGATGCTTTGCACTGTCTGCTTTGTTGCCTTGTTGCCCTTCCCCCCAGGGGATGGAATGTCTCACCCTTATCTGAGAGAAGGTTTGTGCCTGGAACCAGAAGAAATCAAAAGTGAGAGAGACCTTGAAGAGCCCGCAGAAAAGACCGATTACCAAAACACAATACCACCTCTGGATTGGCTGGGATTCAAATGAACACTGGGACACTGGGGGGAGGAGTATTGAATGCTACTTTTAATATATCGCTTTACAGGTTTTTCTCTTAGATCTCACCGTCATTCCCTGCTGTCACTAGCCCCTAATAAAAGTTTCGTTTTGAGACAATGCTTGTTTCAAGAGTTCTGCTTTCTTGGGTGGCTTAGCTGAGGTAGGTCCTTACAGTTAGTTTGTAACAATCTGGTTTTCACTTCTACAAAAACAGAAGTGTATTCATTTGCAACTGGGTAATCTAAAGCAGCGCATGTAGTCTAAAGCTAAGTTGGCATCCCATGACCCTTTCTGCAGTGTATTGCTCATGTTCAGGGTGGAAAGCATGAGTAACTTAAGATTTCTGACTTTCATGTTTCCAAGAAATGATACAAAGTAGAACTCTGTGAATCTTTAGCACTATTAGACAGACATTCTATACATGTGGGTGGAGCTCAAATATTTCACTATTCCAAAAGGATTAAAATTTTCTTCCCTTGCCATCTCTCTGCAGTGCCTGATGTCACCTCTTGCTGAATTTCAGGCAAATTAACTAGTATGTCAATTAATATGGATCATTGACTAAGCTCAGTCCAGATCCCTGGAAATGCTCAAAAATGTAAATTTCACATTAAGTCGATCTAGACTGAAATATCTAGCTAGAGTCAACTTTTAGAAACAGTTCAGGAGTCATCAGCAAACTCTAAGGAACCTCACGGTTTTCAGAAATATAAACCATTTTTAAGAGGGGCAGGGGAACATTTTTGTTTGTTTGTGAGGTCTGAGGATGTGGACAAAATGCTTATACTGTAGCGTCTGGCCTACCACATATTCTCTTGACCTCTGCCTATCTTGGCTTATTTAGTTGAGTTGTAAGGGATCAATGGATATGAACACTTCTTTCTGTGATAGAATGGTATCACCAGTTTTAAATGACTAGTGGCTTACTCTTTCCAAAGAAAGCTCTTCCTGATTCTACAGGTTTATGCCAACTGCCATCTAAATGCAAATAAATATTTTGGTGAGTAAGTTGTCTGAATGCAGTTATTGTGATTCTTTTCAATTTTAGTTTAATTTAGTCTTGAAATCCTGGTGTATGATTTTGCATGTCCTGCAAATTATGAAAATTTGTGCTTCAGTGGTTCTATTCTTACTTGCATGGGTAGTCTTAGAAAGTAATACTGGAAAAGTCTTAGCTTTATCCTGAAGTCTGTGACTATGATTATTTTGTCCCCTTGGCTTTTGATCACAAATGTGAAGCCACTGTGGACTAGTAATTAGGAGTTTGGGTGGGTGTTATTAATACGATGATGGGATTTATCTTTTTCTTCTTAGCATAAGAATTGGGGGAGGTTGTGATTGTTTTTTGTCTGGGTGACACTGAAAATCCTTTTGATGCCATGATTGGGAGGAGATTGTTGCCACATTAACTGGAGCTGAACCCTGACAAAGCAGAGACTTTGTGAGTAGGTGATTTCTGAATAAAGAATTGAGAAGTTTATCTGGGTTTGGAGTTGCTTTTGAAGTGATAATTGTAAATTATACAGAGATATTCTGTATAAGAGTATCTTTTAAGAGTATCTTAGTATCTAAAAGTATATTTTTTATAAGGGGGTGGCAACTTTGAGTCCTGCCAATGTCCTAGACAAGTCTATGCAGATCTCTTGGCAATGCTTTTAGGAGTGGTTTGTCATTGCCTTCTTCCTAGGCAACTGGCCTAAGGTCACCCAGTTGGGGTGGGTATCTCCCAGTTTCTAGTCTGGTGCCTTTAACCACTATACCAAACTAATTCTAGTTGGGTCTATTCCAGTTTATTTTGGTATATCAACTGTGTCTTTTTCTTGATAGCAACACCCTAGCTCTACTATTGGCTCTTCATGTGGAACTATTCTTAAGCTTAGTCTGAAAGCTGCAGTTGAAATGCCATATAGTGGAACTTGTCTGACAGTGGTCAGAGAAACCTATGGCCATGCACAATACACTATTTCTAAAACAACTGTATTGTTTTAAGTTAGCTTTTGAGTTAGATTTAAGCTTCTGCTTTTGATATCTAAGGTTCCAAATCATTTGGAACCAGGGTACTTGAAAGGCTGTCTTTGCTATTATAGATGTGGTCTCACTGAGATCAAAAGAGATGCATGCCATGGTTCATAGACCTGGTGGGTCTACTTTGTATTAGTATCTGCACTGTAGACTATTTTTCTCTAAAGCACGACTTTGTACATTTTAATGTCTGTTAAAGGTTCTTGCTTTGACAATATATCTATACTGTAGTTATTTCAGTATTTTAATCCAAATTCCTCCCTTCGTGAATGTTGGATGAATGGCCTTGCCTCTGCCCTTTGCACCCATTTTGCTTAATTATTTCTTACATTAATTTATTGTTTTTATTCTTGTATTTTAGTAATTTTTATTGTAAACCGCTTCAAAGTGCAACTGTATGAGATGTAGAATAGAAATAGAAAATAAATTACAAATCAATAAAAACTAAGGACAGCCATTCTGTCAGTTCTCCCCAAACCAGTGACTTAGCTGATGGAGAGGAAATTGAAGACTTGACCTGAGTGGCTGGAACACATTTTATGGCAGTTAAAATAACATTCAGACCTTTGATTTGGCCATGTAGAAATCCTAATTTCTGCACTGTTGAATTTTAGGTTTTAGATGAGAGGTTTAATAATATATGAAAGACATGACAGTAACAAATACATAGTAAAATACATATTAATTTTTAATCTGTATGTGTTGTTCATCTATTTTGCTTTTAATTATTATTTTTTTGTGCATTTCCTTTTCCTTAAGGAGAATAGTTCACTAGTTCAAATAAAATAATAATAATAATAATAAAGTTGGAAGGGACCTTGGAGGTCATCGAGTCCAACCCCCTGCTCAGGCAGGAAACCCTATACCATTTCAGACAAATGGCTGTCCAGTCTCTTCTTAAAAACTTCCAGTGTTGGAGCATTCACCGCTTCTGGAGGCAGGTTGTTCCACTGGTTAATTGTTCTAACTGTCAGGAAGTTTCTCCTCAGTTCCAGGTTGCTTCTTTCCTTGACTAGTTTCCATCCATTACTTCTTGTCCTGCCCTCAGGCGCCTTGGAGAATAGCTTGACTCCCTCTTCTTTGTGGCAGCCCCTGAGATATTGGAATACTGCTATCATGTCACCCTAGTCCTTCTTTCATTAAACTAGACATACCCAATTCCAGCAAACGTTCTTGATATGCTTTAGCCTCCAGTCCCCTAATCATCTTTGTTGCCCTTCTCTGCACTCTTTCTAGAGTCTCAACATCTTTTTACATCGTGGTGACCAAACTGGATGCAGTATCCAAGTGTTGGCCTTACCAAGGCATTGTAAAGTGGTATTAACTTCACGTGATCTTGATTCTATCCCTCTGTTAATGCAGCCCAGCACTGTGTTGGCTTTTTTGGCAGCTGCAGCACACTGCTGGCTCATATTTAAGTGATTGTCCACTAGGACTCCGAGATCCCTCTCACAGTTACTACTATTGAGCAAGGTACCCCTATACTATACCTGTACATTTGGTTTTTCTTGCCTAAATGTAGAACCTTACTTTTTTCACCATTGAATTTCATTTTGTTAGATAGCGCCCAATCTTCAAGTCTGTCCAGGTCCTCCTGTATCTTAAGCCTGTCTTCTGGAGTGTTGGCTATTCCTGCCAGCTTGGTGTCATCCGCAAATTTGATGAGTTCCCCATCTATCCCCTCGTCCAAATCGTTGATGAAGATGTTGAAGAGCACTGGCCCCAGGACAGAGCCCTGGGGCACCCCACTGCACACTTCCCTCCATGTAGATGCGGTTCCATTGAGGACCACACGCTGAGTACGGCCGGTCAGCCAGCTACGAATCCATCTGGTGGTGATGCTGTCTAACCCACATTTTTCTATTTTATCAAGTAGTAGGTTGTGATCTACTTTATCAAATGCCTTACTGAAGTCCAAGTAAATATGCCAAGCTACCTGATTTCTCTAGGTTACTGTTCCTGAACTGTTGGAGACTGGCTTAAGTTGGTGAACAGACAAATGTAGACACCCACTAGTAGTGGAGAAAATAATGTGGTTGTCATCTTTATCTTCTTTCAAGCCATAAACTCTGCTGATTATGTTTAAAAGATGAATGCTACCTTTAGCAAAATGCAATGTGATTTTTAAAAGCTCCAGCAGTCATGTCTGTGAAAAGATTATAGTTGCAATCATAAATGAATACTGATGTGAGTATACAAAGAGAACTTTTTTTTGTGATTTTGAGATCAGAAATAAAAGCTTGGTGATGAAAAGAAGGTTGGTTTTATAATGGATAATGGGAGTTCACATTTAATGCTTGGCTGCAGTGTCGTCTCCAATCACAAAGCAATTTGCTTTAAATGTATGGGTTTGCTGCTTTCCTTTCCTTTCTTTCTATTTTTTTAAAACTATTCCAGAAAGCTTTCCATCATCAAGGCTGTTTTTAGCTCAGGTAAATAAAAGTGGCAGGTAAACTGTAAGCAAAACTGTGAATAGTATTGGATTGATGTTGCTTTTATGTGCGCAGATAGATTGCAGAATGAATATGAAGTTGATTCTTCCTCTCCACCCTATCTGTAATTAAAGTTGTGGTACAGATTCTAAATGTGCATTTAAAAAGGTTTCACAGGTTACTATATTTTCCTGTTGTAGCTTATTTGCAAAAATACTATAGTTAATATTTAAAAGATATAATTCGAGTTAAAATTGTTTAGGTTTATCTCATAGTGTCAAAAAAGTAGCACATCTTGCACATAAATAGAAATAATGGATATTAATTATAGTTAAAAAGTGATGTTTCAGAAACAAAATGTTTAAATGCTATTAAAACATATAATTTGTGTAAAGAAGATCCAGTGGATACCTTATATTTTCTTTTGAAAGTATTTCACCTAGTAGGTGTTAGGGGGGAAAAAAGGCTTCACTGGCTTCTTGAAAATTGTTCCCTAGTGCAGTTGAACAGATGGACCAAGAGACTGATTTTTACAGTTTCCTAAATTCACCCACAGAAGCTTTATGTTGCATTGAGGAAGTTTTTGCTGTCTAGATAACGTAAGACTAATTCCATTCAATCTCATCTAGCATAGGCAATAGTCAGAGATGCTGGGCCTTGTAGTCCAACATTTAGAGAATACAGCTTCCACATCCCATTTTACACTTATAATATATACTTGGATATAAGCCACTATATCATATTTTTAATATGGGGTTAATACTTTCTTTCCAGAATTTTGTAACAGGATTATTTTTTTTAAATGCTATATATTTGATTAATCAGTCAGGATATCTTGCCAAGTTATGTTTTAAATATTAATAATCAATTAACAGGAAATGTTTTGAATTTCAACCATACTAATTAAATACTTAGCCTAAATCTCCTGCAACTTTGACTATTTGGGCTGATACATGTAGGAATTAATGCTATTATAAATTTGTTTAAATTGGTGCTGGGAAATACAATATTGTGATGAAGCTAAAATAAAGATCACCACTACATTCAAAATGCTTAGCCTTCTACTTCATTATTTGATAATCAGAATAGTCTTTGCATTTTTTGCAACACTAGATTTTGCCATTTTTTTCTCATGTCTAGAGGGAAAAAGAAATAGAAGTAGTGATTGGCAAATCTTTGTCTTGATTCTCTTAATTCATCTTAATCAATGTCTTTGCTATGAACCCATCTCGTCAACTTGAGTGTCTTTTTAAAACTTTTAATCTGAAATATGTCTAAATCCAGTTGAAGCTTTTAAATCCATTCCACAGTACAATGAGAAATTAATTTGATATTGGAGTCAGTTTTTTTTTTAAATCCCTAATTTATTTATTATAAATTTTTATTCTGTCAAGATGACCAAGAATAGTAAATCGCATTGATAACAAAATGCAATAAGATCATATTATTGAAAATATTTTAAGTTTCTTCCAGGAATTACTTTGCAAATTTGAACAAATCAGATTTTATCTCTGACTTTCAAATCTTAAATATACATAAACTCAAAAGAGGAAGGAAAAATAAAGGAAGTGGAAAAAATAATTTTTGAAATTGCATAGTAGCTGCTATAATGATTGATTGGAATAAAAACAAACCAAGGAGAAGAGTCAATGGAAGTTGTCTCTTAGCAGAATTAGCAATCTTCACTTCTTCCCATTCCCACCTCTGCAGCAGCCACGTAGAATAGAATTGCAAGAGAAAAAGAGCCTCCTGGAGCTGGTCTATTAGCAGGGCTGAGGACTTAAGCTCCCTATGTTTCTTTCACCTGCTATAACAGAAAATAAAAATAGCCTGCTTCAATAAGCTACTTTTGATACCAAAATACAAAGGAGACTTCCAAACCGGACAAATTACATCACATCTTCCCAGCCAGATCTTATGCTGGGAGGTTGACAAGTTGAGATAAAAGGTAAAAAGAATTCTGGGGATAGTAACTGGTAGTTATTTTTCCACCAGTAGGAAACTTAAATCAGCCAGTAATTGCCATGTGCCAAGGTTAGCACAGAGTCACTGGGAGTTGAGCAGCATATACATTTAATAAATTATTATTATTATATAGTTACTTCTCTTTTATATTAGACTTTGTATATTGTAACCCCACTGTTTTATACTATTTAATGTGTTGTCCAAAATGGAAGTTTGTTTGCCTACTACCAGGCCATGGCCCATTCAGAACCGGGCTGCAGAAGCAGCGGGCGAATGCTCACGTGTGCATGTAGCTCCACTTGCGCATGCAGCGGGCAGGCGAGTGTGCCTACGCAGCTCCATTTTGTGAGCAGCAGGCGCATGTGTTCACCACTTACGCAAATGAAGCTGTGTGCACATGCACGCTTACCCGCCGCTCATGTGGAACCATCCCCTCTCACCGGTCCGTAAAACCAGAAAGGTTAGAGACCACTGTTCTATGGGAATATGGTAAGCTTAATTGCAGCATAATTGCATAAACACACACCTCCCACTCTAATTTTATGTTTTGGCTTGCTCTTTTTTATAGCAAGTCCTTTTACTTAATATGAAGACTCATCTCATCATTTGAAAAGTACACACCAATGCTGTACTGATTTTTAATAAAATAAAAAGAGAATGAGGCACAGTGTGAAATAATATAGGATACAAAAGAAGGAAAGAGATGGTTAGAAACAAGCATCTGCAGTTTTCTAAAACAATGATCCCCAACTGGGACAGTGGCAGCAGGAGTGGTGGTGGGCACAGGGGATGGTTCTGTATAAATGGAGATTTGCACGCTCACCCATTCACCTGCTCCTTGAGTGGCCTGGTTCCCAAAGGGCCATGGCCTGGTACCGGGCCATGGTCCGGGGGTTGGGGACCCCGGTCTAGAACATCCAGTCAGAGAGAATTTAAAATGTTGATTGGCTAATTATTTCCTTAAAATTGGATGAGGTATCTCTAGATGGATTTAAGATTTTAACCAAAGAATACACTTTGATACACACTATTCAGATATTGAAAATTACATCACTTTTCAATATATGAAATCTAGTGTGATATTTCAGATTACAGTAGTTATTTCCTTTTATTTATTTATTCAGTTTGGATACTGTCCATCTCCAACAGATTCTTGCCATTCCCTGCTTCCATTCACACAAATACTGTGTCAGTGATATACTGTATAGTGATGCTCAACTGCTGCTGTTGATCATGAGCCTGGATTTTTTGTGTGGTATCCAGAGGGACAAATGGTCTTGGTGAGAGCTTTCTTGGAAGCGTCCAGGCTTCATGTCTTACTTGATTTAATTTTGTTTAGGTTATTTTAATTAACAAGAAATAAATTGGAAATGGGCATGATGTACAGCAAAATGCCTCCATCATCTCTTTCCAAGAATATGTCTAGCTCTTTCCTAGGCCCACAGACATTTTAGACAATGGAAACAGCCCAATGCTTTGTTTGGAATTATGCCCATCTTCATTCCCATAAGACAAAAAATAAACTATGTAGTAAAAAACATCTTGGCAGACTAGAACAACCTTACCAGTTTACATGGACATCCATGGGGGTGGGGGGGTACTTAAAAAAAAAAGTTAAGATGATATCCATAGCCATATCATTGCGGTACAGGTATAAAAAGTGGCAGAATGTCAATTGTGCAAGTGCAAGTCCTCCTCCAGCTTGTTTTCTGATACATATATTCATTTATTTTATTTCTATGTCACATAGTCAAAATATCTCACAATAACAAACAATAAAATATGTTAAAAATACAAGTTACGTGAAGAAATACAATTTACAGTTAAAGCACCTATAAACCCAAAAATTTAATTTTCTTTTTAAATTTAATTTTATTTTCAATGCAGTGAATATAATATAAAAGAAAATGCATATAACTCTAATTAGATTTTATAGGAACGTGGATTTGGGTAGTAAACAATCATTATGGCTTCTTGCATGTAATAAGTTTAAAGCAGTTATTTCTCTTTTTTGCTTTATTGTAGTGTTGGTATTTTATGAACTTTTTCCTTAGTTTTCTAATGATATTTGCTACAATATGTAAATATCCAAATCATTCTTGTTTTCCAAGTTCTTGCCACTAGCTGCCCCGGCTGCAATCAACAACAACAGCCAATATCACTTATTTATGCTTTAAGGTACCATTGGGTTTATCAAAGATTCTTAGTAATGTTAGTTTTAGGGTATAAAATAAAATCCTGTGTTGTGATTTATCTTATTTTAATTAAGGTTTCAATTTGAAACAATTGAACAAATTGACAAGACCATAAAACTTAAAATAAAGTGGTAGCTCACAAAGATATGGTATTTTCTGCTTCCAATGGCAATCCCTTCCATAAAATGGGGGTTAGCACAATGAAAGCCTGTTTGCAAGAACATGAAGGATCCATTCCTGGTTGATGTAGTAGAACCACCAGCTGAAGGAAGACGACCCTCTAGAGTCTAGAGTGAGTATAGAGTAAAGAGACATTCCAATTTGGAATCTGTTCAGGGGAGGAAATGTCTGAGGTCAAGCCCTTGGGTCTTTATGTCATGGTTCCGAAGATGAAACCCTTCAAAAGAACTTCGAGGCATTAAAGAATCTTTTATTCGGGAAACAAAATATCGGCACTACATAGTTGAACCCAAAAACTAAATTCCCCTCCCCTAGATACAAAGTAACAAAGTACAATTCCCACCTCCAATAAACAGTCATAAATCACATTCCCCAATTAGCTTGAAGTGCAGGCTTCCTCCCCAGCTCTCCAGCCCGCCAAAACACTATCAGCTCTGGACCCAATGTCCTTGGGTTCCCACGGCTGAGTTATTATTGTTATGACTAGCTGGACTTTCATCCCAATCCCCCCTCCCAGCATCAACTAATTCTAAAAGCATAGAGAAAATGGCTGCATTTTCATCTGTTGTCAAAGCAAGAACATTCAATGTTAGCAGCGTTGACACTTTATTTGCCCTTTCCCAAGGGAAGGTAGACAGTCTGGCAAGATTCTAGTAATATAGGTGATCAACAATAAAATATCTACTTAGATCTAGCCATGAGTGGTTCTGGTAGCTTTGGCCTGACAATTTGACTGTACCAGTTGACCAGATTTTACTTGTTCACATGGACAGCCCTTTTGTGGGAATGCTGATATCATTCTTTTGGAAATGTAAATGGGTTGCTAATTAGTAGCCTATGGGTTTGAGCAGCACTAGACATTTTTCCTGAATACACTTTCTACATTTAATATTCTGGTTATAATACTTCATACATTGCTCAGGAGAGGAGGAAAAGATAAAACATGAAGATCTATTTCTAGGTAGATGAATAATACGAAGACCTACTCTCATTGAGGCATTTGCATTATCTTTTTTTTAAGTTACAAGATTATTCATAAATTAAAATGAAGGAAAGAGACCAGGCTGGAAATTCCACACACACAAAAATCAACATCTGAGAAAACAAAAAGAAAACTGAATGCAAAATAACATTGTAACTCCCTCCCCATACTGGGGCCTACATACCTTTCAGGAACTCAAAGGTAGTCTAGTCTAGCCAACAAATTTTCCAGCTCAGCTCACCATTTTTTTTCTTATTCGCCCTCCCCCACCAGACTTTTCCCCACCATATCTTGCACTATAAGATAACAAAACTAAGAATCAATTCTGAATAGATGTTGTAAGGGAGGAACCAAAGAAAAATGTTTGGAATTACCTCCTTCAGTAGCACATAGTTAAAATATAGAACTTCCTTCCACAAGATGTATTGATGGTTATCCAGCAAATTATAGTAGTGTAATGATATTACTCTCTATATTACCTGCAATTCAGAGATGATATGCCTCTCGGTACACTTGGCAGTCATAAGAGAGAGAATACTCTGGGAATAGAATGCTGGACTGTATGGGTTGTTAGCCTTCTCCAGCATGCAGTAGATCTTATACAAAGTAGCACTTTTTGAAAATGATTGAAAAACAATTGTAACATCATTTTCAGAAGGCTCATCCTGCATTTTCCTAAAGGGAATATAATGCTTGATTTTAATATCTAAAAAACCCAGGAGGGTTTGTTGGCCAATTATAGCACTTATGCTTGAGATATAGGATATCTTTGGCATCTGGAGTTAATTATATTACATTACACTTTTGCAGCTTGTTCATAAAATGGATTAGGAATGTGAGCGTCTAAATTAAAAAATGCATATTTATGCCCTTGGGATCTGTTTTTATATCCCACTGAGATTAGGAAATATGTAGGGAGTTTAATTTGACAAAAGTTTTAATTTAATTTTGCTTGTTGATTCTGGTGTTCCAATTCTGGGTTGTACTATGTTCCATAGCTGTTTTTTCCCCAGGAACCTTTCTGTCTCTTTGTGACCCCAGAAGTGTTAGGCTAGTTGTATTTGGAATAACTATGACCCTTGGATTTCATTTATTAAAAGCAGATTAGGGTTTGCTGTCAGATGCACCTGGTTTGTGAGCTCTGAACAAAGTTGTTAGAATTGTATATGAAACACAGCATATGAAGACACGAGTACATAGGAATGCTAGCTTTACCTAAATGGGCAAAGATTTAGCAGCTGTTTCCCTATGTGCACAGAAAATGAGTCTTTAGGGATTACCTGGCATATTTTAGCCATTTCTGCATAAAATATATGCCACGAAATGTGGTGTTTTTTGCCATAATATTGCTAATTAAAAAACCCACCTGGCTAATTCAGGGCTTAAGGTGAACAACTATAGAATCCAAGTGGCTAAATATAAGGAACCCGGCCAGGCTAGGATGGAGAAATAGATGAATTTGTGTTGGCCTTCTATCCTTTGTCTACAAAAATGTCATATGAATTCCATTCCATTAATCCTGATTTTCAGTAAAGTATTTGAAATAAATTACACTGAAACATTCATAAGGGATTTCTCTTGTCCTAATGCTAAGTGTAAAAATCACATTTCTGTACAAAAAGAAGTACTATAAATAAGTTGTCTTGCAAAAGGGTCTCAGTAACTGCCAAATTTAGCTTCCCCCTCCAGTTCTTCACCTTGTGTAACAGAACAGTCAGATCAATCTCATTCACTATGAATAATGGAAAGTCTTCCTGTATTTCATGCTTGTAGAAATGGACAATTTCAAAGCTGTGGAAAGAAAATAGATAATTATGGTTTGAGATGTAGACCTGCTACCCCTAGAAATCCTTTTTAATCTGTTGAGCGTGACTGGTCAGTGGAGAATTTGTATTTATTGTATTTATGTACACTTTTTATCATGGAGATCAGTATTTCTTACAGCAAACAAATATATGCCTGGTATAAATTTCCCAAAATGTATTACTTCACATTATCCATAATAATAATGGGAACTGAATCCAGTTTAACAACTTAGTTTTTATGAAGGAAATCCAGGAATGAAATTTGATGAAATCACTCATAGTGAAATCTTGGATAGTATAATTTGTCTTGTTTTATGAATTAACTTCTGTATACATATATACAAATATCTCTTGGGATATGTTAAGTAGCTTTTGTGATTTTGAATTTTTAATATGATGGTGTTTGGGTATTCCTGAGAGATATTTTAAACTCAAAGTGAGATGCTCCAGTTGATATTTCATGACATATTAAGATCTATAGAACAGCAGGTCTATCTGAGTAAGACAGCAAGATAATTCTTGACCTGGAAATGTAGGTATTACCAAAGGAGTAGAATGTGATTTAGGATAATACTCTAAACCTTTGCTTTTTAACTATGTTTTGTTCACAGTGCTTATTAAGCCATAAACTAAGGGTAAGAGATCGTGAATCAACCTTCTAACCATCTAGAGCAGTAGAGGAAACCATCTAGTCATATTGTAATGTTACAAAAAATTGGCAGGACCTTTTTCACTGGAGGGGTTTAAGAGTGAGAAAGGTTGCTGGATATCTCAGTAAGGCAGACCTCATCCACCTCTGCCTTTAAACTTCTAACAATGAAACGAATGGAAGATGGAGATTGGAGATTTCAGAATTGTAAGGCCCTCAAAAGTTACAGCACTTGGACAATAATGAAATTGGATGGAGTTAGTTTTTTCCTCATATTTGGGAAGCCCATGTTTCTTAGTTTAAAATATAATATCAAGCTTATTGTAGGGCTTATATTACAGTTGCCATCCATTTCCTATCTTAGAGTAATGAGAAATTGTATGCTGTTGTTACTTTTGGGGCTAGTCGTGGCTGTCCTTGCATGTGCCAATACAAATCCAAATGACATTTTGTATAAGAGTAATCATTTCTGAATTTCTCAATAATATCACATTATCCTAATGCAGGTGAAAGTCTCCTGAACTTCACCTCTTCCAACTCTATAGCTGCATATGAATATAAACTTTTGGTCACAGTTCTCCTCTTATCCCTGCACCATATGCACCAAGATAAAGAAAGCAAATCAGAAGATGTTCAGGATATTGAGCAAACTCTTGAAATCTACTAACTTCCTTATCTGTTCTAAGAAAAAAGCTGAAATCATTCTCACCTTCTACAAGAGAAAATCACTAAAGAGTAATAAATGAAAGCTCTTTGACATTGGAGGGTATGTGTCTATGGAAATTCTCAATCATCCAGGTCATGATTGTCCCAAAGGTGCTTTTTCAAAAGACAACCAGACAACTAGTTTTCCTTGAAGACATTTTACTTCTTATCCAAGAAGCTTAATCAGTTCAGAACTGAAGTCTAGTTGCCTTTTGAAAAAGTACCTTTGGGACATTGGAGGTTATGGTGGCTAGAAATTTGGAAGGATTCAGGGAGCAGATTACATCCTCAAATTTCTAGCTGTTGACATTGCTGAGAATTTTTAGGCATTATATTTCTTTCTCTCCTCACTAATTTTTTTAATGTAAATACTTTCTTAATGAGTGGAACTATTTAATAATAGAAGCAACAGAAAGCATTGCCATTCAGAAATTAGAAAAGGAAAGGATAGAGAAGAGTGAGCTTTTATTTCTTTTTGTTTGGAAGGAAGGTGACCTGTCACCTTGTAAGCATCTTTCCATCAACCTCCACAAGGCTTCTTAGGGTAAGAGACACTGCCTCTGGCTTGAAAAAAAAGCTGCAGTCATTCTGATCTGGGAAAATTGGCAAACATCGTTTCCTTTGCTGGATAGGATTTAACTATTAAAGAAACTGCTATGGTGCAGATCACCTATGCTATCAGCCAAATGGGACTGGAGTGAATGATTCATATCAGTAGGTGTGGACTGGTTCTGGAAGTTTGACTCTGAAGTGGTTGATCTTCTGGGATGAGCTTTTTTGTAATATTCTTGAAAGCGGAAGTAGCTTGTTTTCATTTTTATTAAAATACCCCAACAGCAGGTTTCTTGAGAATTAATGTTATGTTATATAGTACACTAAGAATGGAGCCATGGCCACTTACTTATATTCAGTCTGGTGATATTCTGTGAGATTAACTGTATTCTCCAAAGCAAAATCTATATATCCAGTCATGGAAGTTTTGACCTGAACAGTATTAAACAGGTATAAGCAATCTTTTGGTGGCAAGATGCTGTACACAACATTTCTGTGGAGGAAGAAAGTGAGTGGAATACGAATGAGAAATAAGTAAGATTGCATTCTGCTTGTAGAGAAAGCTTAATTTTGTTTTTCTTAAATCCTGCCTGGGAAGGAAAGTAGAGAGGCTTTTTGTTTGTTTGTTTGGACAGCTTACTCTGCAGTTTTCATGTGTCTCTTTAAGCACTGCCAAAGAACACAGAACACAGAGGTCACTCATCCTTGGCATAAGTGAACATAGGCAAAGCCTTAGACAGCCAACACCATTTCTGGTCCATCTGGCTCCCCAAAGCCTCTTTTAAGGATCTTAAGCAAGAGGGAAATAAGCGAGAAATGAGATGTAGAGTTGTGTGCCAGTAGTTTTAATAGAAAATTTCCAGATATCCTTAGTCTTCTTGGATTCTGTTTATAGTATAAAATGAGATGCTATTCCTTTAATAAATAAAAATAAATTAACCAGTTGGAAGATTCCTAATTTAACTTGGACAGAGATTATCTCTTAGCTTCTACCCATATTATATCCTCCCCATCTTTGATAACATCAACATAACATTAATACACTAACAATTATATCTGGCTGTTGTAAAGATTTTTGATAAAATGTGTCTAAAGTGCACTATCACAGACCAGTAGTGTGCCATGGACTATTTTGGGAAGAACTACAGTAAAATCTGCAATCAGTTGACACAGAGATCTTACATATTGCTCAATCAATCCTGCCCAGTCATTACATTATGCTGAATAAGATCTGCAAGGGGTGAATGATAATCAGTGTATGCATTTTGAGGACCATTCATAATATCTAGCATATGGAAAATACCTATTCTGTATCTAAAGATTGAGTTCTCCATACTGATGGAATAGTGGCCTTAATCATATCAATTAATGCATGATTTCTTTCCCATTAAGTGATTTTGCTCAATCACATTCACCAATCAGTTCTGAATCCATCAATTGCAGGATGAAGACCTCTTCTCTGAAAGTTAAAACCTAATATCTGGCATCTACTGCGATGTTTACTTCTTAGTATAAGGCTGAATTACTTGGAGTGAGAGAAAGCAAGAGACAGAGAGAGAGAGAGAGACATACACATACACACACACACATAGACACGCACACACACACACACACACACACAGAGAGACAAACGTGACCACAAAATATTGCATTCAGTGGGTATTTTTCTGTGTTCTCTCTTTGCAGTGAAAACACAACATGCAAACTATTTTTTGTTTGTTTTATTTTTGCTGGGAGAAGTAACAGCTTTTCATAGGTTTGTTTTGGGGTTATTTTTATTTTCTTCTGTAAACCTCAGTATTCATGATGACGGATTGCCTTTTTAAAAAAAAACAGTGTCTTTAAGGAAAATATTTGCAGTTATTCATATCAGCTAGAAACTATTATGAAGGAAAGATATGCATTTAGAACTCATGATTGCTTCCAAATGACATTTGTGCACTATTGCTATCAGTAAAGGAGGGAAAGAAAAATGACTTTGCCCAGAATGGGAATCCCTCCCGCATGAGGGATGAAGATTTACATAGATAAACAGTTTTAGGATTGAAAACTGTTTGTTCCCACATGGTAAAGGTTACTCTAACCCTTCTCCCAAGCCCATCTGGTGAAACACTATATAATTATTCAAAAGGGGGCAAAGGATTTTGGAGTACAGTTTATAATTACAGTATGAAGCCAAATCCATTAGAAAGACTGAACTAGTGAGGGATTGATAAAGTCATCCTTTTGCATCCATGAAGTTATTAGCATGATAAAAACTGAAAATTCTGCTGCCAAACTAGGAATCACGTTAAAGGATATCACCATAGAAATTAATCCACAGAAATTAATTGGACAAATTTAGTAAGTGACTTCTTTTCAAATGGAATTTTCTAAATAACTTCCACCACTTTGCATTCCATTTTGTACAGTCTAAAAAGCTATAAATGGAAACCAATTGACTGATTAGTGTGCTACAGATGTCACCTCAGCAATAAAAGGTCTAATATTTACTTTGATTAATGCTGATCATAGTTCAGTTTTAATATAAGCACTTCATCCATCTCTGTGATACAACAACTGCATTCTATTAACATAATTTGGTCATTAATGCTTAACTTATAATTAACATTGCCTCATCTTTCCGCACAGATATTCTGTGGCTTTTTAAGGGAGTAATTCCATGTTTTGACTGTGTAAACAATTAATATAGAATGTAATGTACATTTACAAATAGCATAAGTAGATTGCAGCAGAATTAATGTGTAGATACTAATTATCACCCAGCAGTAAAAATTGATTGGAACTTAGAATCATCTGAGAAGAGACTTGTATACAATATATTTTTTGCACACTGATAATACAATGCTCATGTTTATATGTGTATTGTTGATAACGAAGGGTCTGAGAAGTGATGGTGAACCTTTTGGACTCAGAGTATCAAAAATTTGGAAAATGCCTAACTTGATTCTGCTGATGTGTCGCCCCCTTCCTAACAAAAGGGAAACATTTTTTTTAACCTAGTCATTTATTTTTAAATAATCCAATACAATCATGTGTGTGATCCTTAGAATTTGTCATACATCCTTTACCTTCAGATGTTTTCTTTTTTTGCCAGCCTCTAGAATACTGTGAATGTGCTTGGAGTAAAACTAGTCTTTGGTTGCAGTTGTGGCCTATTGACCACAATGTGCCAGACTGACTTATACTCTCCTGATGCTAGCAAGGAATGTTTCATGAGGCACTAGTATAATTAACCTGGGCACTACTACAGAAAAACTTAACATTTGCTGGCTTTCATACCCTTAATCTCATTGAAAAGGAGGACTATTAACGATGTCAACACTGTTAATATAGGATATTATTGCTTTGACAAGATATGCAGTACTGTCTGGTATTTTTAGAGTTAACTCAGATGACATACAAAGGGAGGAGATTTATGAAGAAAGTGCGGGATAAGGAACGGAAGTGAATCTTTGGCCTCCAGCCTAATTGGAAGATGTGACTCATGACTGTAAAGTAAGGGAGGAGTTTCAGTAAGATAAGATAGACGCAAGCCAGAGAAATTCAGATTCTGGCATCCATCCATGTATGTGCCGAAGTTATATTGGTATTAAAAAGATTCTTAAAGGAAAACAATGCCTAGTTTCTTTAAAAAGCCTCTTCCTTCGGAACCATAACAAATAGATTGTCAACATTGAGTGGGTCAAAAATGAGTAGAGGAGACAGTCTTACAGGTCTATTGATGCTTCAGGGTCAAAACATGAAGTGTTTGATTGTTTGTTTATCCTATCATCTGGACTTCTACTTCTTCATTCCCTGACAAGTTTGCTTGAGGAAGGAATGTGACAGGAGAAGCAATGAGAACCAGGAAGGAAAATGTTTCTGTAATAATAATATACAGAACACAATGTAGTATCTTTTTTGCAGATATATAACAAAAAGAGAGCAGACACCTGTAATGGTTTTCAGAACCATAACCAATATAGAAGCATGGACCTTCTTATATAAGGCAATGCGTTTTCATTAAAAGGCTAATATATAAATTGGTCCTTAATATTGATATCAAGAGAGATGAACAAGATGCCAATTGTTTTGTGCAAAAGACTTTGCACATAATAAATGCGTAAAGATTTGATACTGTGGCCAAGCAGGATGTTAGAGTGATGACCAAAAGTAATATAATAGTTGTAACTACTGTAATATCTGTTTCTGCAGCAAGGACAGTTTGAAATGTTTAAGGTAACTTAAAAACTGATAATTTAGCTATGCAGAGTGACAGAAGTTTAACCATAGACCTGGCAGGGAAACCTTGAGAGACAAGTTGTTCAAGAGAGAATATGAGCAGTCTAAGCCAAAGAAATAACTGAATTAAAGATGACTCCTTAATTTGTGGGTCAGATTGACAAGAAGATGACAATAAAAACTGAAAATCAAGGCAAGAAAACAGCTGTATGTACATAACACATACAAAAGGTGATGACAGGAAATGACTCATTCCATTCATGGTCATCAGGGATTCCCCCCCCCCACATTTGGTATGTTCATCAGGTTCTGCTCCTTCACAGCTTTCATTCATTTCAACAGAGTTTTTGTAGGAATGCTGTATGATGAATAAAGATTGTTCAGCACAACTCTTTAGGAAAATGTACCCAGCATCTCACAGAAAAGCATGATACATTTTTTTCTGCATGGATATCACCAAGTTCATAATTCTAAAAAAAATCAAGTAAATGTATTTCAGTGGTTATGTATCATCTTTGTATTATTGAAAGAGTGCTACTGTAATGTATTTTGCAAGGTTGGGTAAATTTCTTTAAATGTAATAAATGCAACCTGAGATACTAAACCTCAGTTTGCTTCCCTTTTGATATGCAAGTAATTTTTGTTTTGAATGCCATTGCAAAAAGTACGTAATTGCAGAAGCAGATGTTTCTCTGGTCTGATTGGTCATGTGCAATTTCAGATCTGCTCTCACTCTCTCTATTTTCTTATTCAAAAGTTACATTTTTACAAGTTTAATATGTAGGAGAGCTCATATCTGTCAAGAATTATAGATCTCCTCTGCTATTTTGCTGCAATCTTGATGAATTGGGCTATGTCGGGCTATTTTCAACCAGCATGACCATTGGCCATGCTGAGTGTGGGTGAGGAAATTGTACTCCAAAATACCTTGAGAACTTCAAGTAAGAAAAGACTTTTGTAAAGAAAGAAGCAAGCTCTTGTTTATCATTCCAAGCAACAAAGGTCAATGTAACATATACTTGGTTCAATCAGAGTAAGACTTCATTTAGCATGGGACAATGGTGGGACAAATAATGAGACCAGTACAAAATTTGACTTATTTTAATTTATATTTACATTTATGTTGACTGAATGCATATAATTACTATGATTACTCCTCATAAAATTAAATTCCTCTTTGATCTAATTATAAATGGAAATTTGTTAACTAATCTATAAAGGCTCTGACGGCACATACAGTGTGGAACACTAAATTTTGCTTCTCTCATCCAGCATGTTTTTTTACCTAACTTGGATTTACTCATTTATGTATTGAATAACAGTTAAATGCCATATTCTCAATTGATGCAATGCTGCTTCAAATAATTTAGATCTGATATTTAAAATAAAGAACTATAAATTTTACTAATATTTAAACTTTTAAAAGCCTCATGAGCTATTTCTGCAATACCTGTAGTTAGGATGAGAGGATAACAGTCTGCTTCACTGTTTCTCTTCAACAATCTTTGTGTCTGAAGGCATCATATGGCTAGTTAGTAGCCAGTCACTGACACCTCATTTCTGGTGGGCTCCCAGAAAGTGCTTTTGGACACCATGCTGAATTCAGGATTAATCTATGTAACACAGGTCACTGGGTCAGGCTTTCTGTTGAATCTCCCATTTGGCTTGGAGTAGATAGGGTAGCATTAGCATTAGGGTAGCCCAAAAACTATTCCACTGAATTCTTACAACCATTTAGAAGAAATTACTGTATACCAGAATTTTTACCAGGCTCCAGTTCGATAACAACAAACCTTTTATTTGTGTTGAGCTTAGAAAACTATTTTTTCACTCTGGGAAAATGTTCGCACCCTACAGAATTTAAACTAGACAGATGGCATTTTGATTTTGTGAAGTATCTAATTGTTGTTTTGGAATCAATTTTTTTTAGCAATAAAGATACCTTGCTTTAATTGATAACATTTTTCATTGTTGAAGTCCTGCTATGAATATATTTTGTATGCAGTATTTGGTGGTAACTTCAGTTGTATATATTATGATGATTTATACAAATGTGTCAATTAAATCTAATAATTATTTTGAGGAAAGGAGACAAAAAGAGGAGGTGATATTCATGGCCATGTGAACTACAGCAATGCTCTTGTATGCCGCTAGTAGTTATTGTTTTACATGTAAGCAAAAATTCTCATACTGTTGACAAGATAGCAATTGGACTTTCTTGTTTTTCTTTGAAAATGTTTTGTTTCTCATCCAAGAAGCTTCTTCCGCTCTGACTGAATGGTGGGGAAAGAAAGGATTTATACTCCTTGCAGATAGCTGGTCATCTGCATTCTTTTAGAGAGCCTTTTAGACTCTCAACGACTCTCTAAAACAGTGGTGGCGAACCTTTTAGAGACCGAGTTCCCAAACTGCAACCCAAAACCTACTTATGTATCGCTGGGTGCCGGATGGGCGTGGCCCGCTGGGTAGGCGTGGCCCACTGGGAGGGCGTGGCCTCTGCTGCCCGGATCTATGCCATCAGAGCGATTTTGTGCCCCCCCAGGCCGAGAGAGAGCGAGAGCGCAGGCGCATGTGGAGAGGCGGAGGGGAGCAGTCTGGCCCCGCCTCCCTCTGGGGCAGTGCTGATGAACCTTTTAGAGACCGAGTGCCTAAAAACCGCCCCCTGTCCCCGCTCTGCCCTGCCCACTGGGCCACCCACCACCTCCACGGCCTGCCACAGATCACCCAGGTAGCCCAGCAGCGCCATGGCGGCCACACCCTCTGCCCGTGCCCCGCAGCATCATCTGTGCATGACGGGCCGCAAGGGCAGAGTCTTGTCCCCGCTGCCGGGCTACCATGTCCTTGGCTGCGCTGCTTCACATGGGCAGTGCCCGGGGGCGGCTCTCCAGGGGGGCTGCTGGTGAGGAGGGGGCCGTGGGAGGAGGCGGGGCTGGGGCAACGGTACGTGTGCCCACAGAGAGGGCTCCGAGTGCCGCCTCTGGCACGCGTGCCATAGGTTCACCACCACTGCTCTAAAAGAATGCAAATGACCAACTGTTTGCAAGGAATATAAATCCTTCCATTCCCCACCATCCAGTCAGAGCTGAAGAAGGTTCTTGGATGAGAAGCAAAACATCTTCAGAAAAAAACAAGAAAGTCCAGTTGCCTCTTGAAAAAGCACCTTTGGGACAACCATGACCGGATGACTGAGAATCTCCATAGATATTAACAAGATATTTTTGTAAAAAAGTGTCATCAGAAAAAAATAGGAAAATGATTCTAAGCTTTTCCAAAAATTATCTGATTCAGTTTGTCCACTAAAGCCTGTCCTTAAGAAGCCATTGCTGAATCCTATCATTCTGGATAATTTTTGTCAAATCTCCCACCAATCCTTTTTCAAGAAGGTGATTGAAAAGACGGTCATGCTGAAGCTCCATAGGATCCTAGATGAGGTGGATTATCTGGACCCTTCCAGTCAGGTTTTAGGTTCAGATATGGGATGGAAATGGCACTGATTGCCGTTTTGGATGACCCATGGAAAGAGCTGGATGAGGGTAGTGCATCCATCCTGGCTCTCCTTGACCTCTTGATCATAGTATCCTTTTGGGTTGACTTTGGGAGTTGAGGGTGGGGACAAAATACTGTGCTGGTTCTTCTTCATTTGGGACCAATCCCAATTGGTATTGATAGGGAGCAAGGGTCCAGCTTGCAATCCCTGCTTTGTGGGGTGCTGCAGGGCTCAGGGCTCTCTTCATTCCTTTTTAATATCTACATGAAGCCACTGCGTAAGATCATCAGTATTGCTGATGATATCCAGGTGTATAGCTTTATCCCGGGCAAAATAAGGGATGCTGTGGATGGCCTTTCACCATGCTTGGAGGCTGTGGGGGTGGGCATGTTGGAGGGTGAATAATAGTCTTCAACTGAATCCTGTTAAAACAGAGTGGTTATGGATAGGGTGGGGAAGAAATGTGATGAATAAATCAATCAACTCATAAGTCGAAGATTACCTGTAAATATCCATTTAAATTTATCTGGTTTTGAGTGCAGAAAATAGTAGCTTAAATAGAGGGTGACTAGTTGGCTACAAAACAGGTATGGAATTCTCTGCCTTTATAAGCTTGCCCAGCCTAATAATAATTTCTTCATCTTGGTTATTTAGGATGAAGGTAGATTTAGATGCAATATTCAA
This sequence comes from Azemiops feae, assembly GCA_023970755.1. Lineage (NCBI taxonomy): Eukaryota > Metazoa > Chordata > Lepidosauria > Squamata > Viperidae > Azemiops > Azemiops feae. Next base: position 858,430 of record JALGBA010004225.1, read on the forward strand.
CATGGATATGTGGTCATGTTCAACATGGGTATGAGATGCCCAAATTCCACTTGTCTTAATATAATTCTCTCTGATTTACTTGTCATTTCTTCTGCTTTGCCAACAACAGCCAGAGACATGGTTTGGGGGCAGAGAAAGACATAATTTAAAATCATAATAATACAGGAGCATATAGTACAAATGTAATGAGGATAAAGGGAAAACTGGCATTTTCAGGATATTATAATAATACCACTTACATTATTTCAAGTTTTGCCCTAAGTCTGGAAAAAATGGGTAAAGGTCAATCTGATTAAATTTTATTATTTTTGTGCTAAGGAGATTTGGTTGTTTTTTCATTCCAAGTTTTTGGAATGAAACAATTGTATGTCTAAATAAATTGTGCATCTGCTCCATATTGCCAATAGGAATCCTAAAAAGGCTGTGTGTTATGTTGCTCTTGCTGAGACTGCAATTTTTAGAAAACTCCTTAACTATCTCATTTTATGGATTTAATAAACTATAAAAAAGGAATATTGATTTGCACTGTTGATATCTTTAGATCTAAATTCACACGTCTAGCTACAATGTTTTATTGAACCTTATTAGTGTGCCTGCATGTATAGCAATCTGACTTCTTTACCTGCGTATAATTTCCAATATCCTCTTTCTCCACAAAGTGAGACAGATAGAATCTGTCTTTAGAAGATTTTTTTAAAACTTCATTTGTGTGTGATCACTGCAAAACCTCTAATAATGTTTTCATAATGAACACATGCATTCGCACACATTCTTTTGTTTGTCCATCAGTTTGTGATGCTATTTTTAATGCCTGGATTTATAGTATCTGTACTGCCTCTTCTGTTTCTTCAATCTGGGACCCTGATAGTGGAAATCCAGTCAATTGAGCTGAGGTGGTGGTTTTCTTTTAATTATAATTTGCCACTGGATTAGAAAGCCAAATTCTCCTGTTTATCATCTGTAGACTCCAATTCCAATGAGTGGAATGAAGACAATTGAACCTCAAGGGAATACCTGAGGCTTTAAATATACAAACAGAATGTGTGTATTGTGGGTGTGCATGTGCAGAAAAGATTCAAAAAGTGTTAATTTTATTCAGTTCCTTTCCCCTTTACATTATAGCAGACTAACCTGGACCCAGTTCTTCAGATTTCTTCTGTGGTAATAAATAGCAAAATGTTCATGAACATTTAGAACCATCTCAAGGCCAAATTATATATCTCTAGTCAGATAGGTCTCATTATTCCTACAGTAATAATATACATACAGTAATTTCCTAGTTTTAACATTTGTTTTCTTATTCATTGTTATAAATATGTAGTATATGCAATTAAATACTATTCCCTTTCTCTCTAAAGAACACACTCACTTGTGTTGTAAATCATATTTATATTCTCCCCTTGAGATTTTCTTGGTGGGCAGAGCAGATACCTCTGGGGTGCCAAAGGGGGAGGGAAGCAGAGAAAGTCCCAGATAAGCAGCATGCAGTGGTGGTGGTGCCACAAAGAGATGGGGAGGCTGTGCACAAGTTGGCAGAGGTGGGTGCTGTGGTACATGTGAAGGAAAAGGGTGTGGGGTCCATATGAACATACAAAGGCCAGCAAGGAGGGTGATGGTGGATGTAGGTATTTTTTGAGTGCAGGGAGGCCCTGGTAGGTGCAAGTATGTTCGTGTATGTGGTGGCCAAGAATACCAGAGAAAGAGGACGCAGAGTACAGGAAGGCCCAATTTAGTATAGTCCATCTCAAATAAGTGACTCATCGTGGGAAGGGAGTGAAAAAAAGAAATCCAAGTATTATTTTTTAATAATCTGATAAGAATGGTACACCTGATTAAGTAAATAGCCACTTAGAGTTACTGGAGATAGTATACAAATCAATAAATAAGTAAAAAAAAAATCCCCCACATTGTCATAATAGTAATATGAGTTTATCAATAGAAATCTTTAAGAAACAAATTTGCTTGAGTGAATTATTAATAGTGGAAATATAACCTATAACTTATTCCCTGTGCTGTTCCATTTTATGTGCCTTTGTCTTTTATAACTATAACGTAATGCAATAAATCAGGTGGCAGATGCAGTATTAATGATAATATATGTTTTCTGAATTTTGGCTTGCTTTCACAAATACTGTTTGAATGTTCTATTTTGAAAAGATTCCTGTGTTTGCATATTTGATAAAGATATATAGTTCTCCCCAATCTTTTGCTTTATAGTTACACAACAGTTTAAACCATAGAACAATAGATCCCAAGAATATATGACTGCTTTTCTTTTCTTGAGTTTCTGTTTACTTAAGACAAATTGTATGTATAGCTGTATATTAAAGTCCTATACTTACTTATTAGAAATTGAGCTCCATCAAATATAGAAGTAGTTACTTTGGAGTAATTGCAGAAAATGTGAACATTATGTCTTGGTAAACTGTGGTCCTATGGGGTCTATGACAGTTGGCTGCGGACAGCTCGCCATGACCAACTCACCACGGCCCACTCGCCATGGCCCACTTGCCATGGCCCATTCGTCGCAGGACAATTCTCCACAGCCAGCTCATTGCAGAACAACTCACTGCGGGACAAGAGTTACGCTAACATCAAAGAAATGGTGGAATAGAATTATTAAAGAAAGGATGAAAAAGGAGGGACAGAATGTAATATGAATGACAAAAATTAAAATATTTTTTAATTTATTTTAAATAATTAAATTGAATTGTTAAATTGTCCAACAGTGAGTTGTCCCTTGGCGAGTTGGCCACAGCGAGTTGGCTGTGGTGAGTTGTCCCATTCTGGGTCCTATAGTTTTATTTTGTAATAACTCATCTATCTATCTATCTATCTATCTATCTATCTATCTATCTATCTATCTATCTATCTATCTATCTATCTATCTATCTATCTATCTATCTATCTATCTATCTATCTATCTATCTATCTATCTATCATCTATCTATCTATCTATGCAAACATACCTAATTTCTTTTGCAACATCACCTATGCTTTCAGCCAATTTTTTTTTCTTTCAAAAATGGTTTTCTGGTTCCAGGGATTATTGTGCTAGACTTCTCATTATACATTAGACGGAATCTGGTGTATATTATTCTAAAGTTTTACCCTATGAAAAGAGGGGTTCCTGCTACTGTGGCTATTTCTTTGAAACCATGAGTCAGAGGTAGCTAAACCATTTTCTTAAAATCTGGTCCATGGATATCTGAGGGTCCCAAAGAACTTCTCAGGGATCCATGGAATCAAAATTATTAGCCAGCTATTTAAGATAGTTGCCAAAATTTATATAACAAGTTTTATTGAGTTTTTTCAATTTTACAGCCAAGTGCTTAGGACTCATCGTGGAGATAGGGCACTCCATAAAACAAAATAAAACATATAATCATACATAAACAATTTAGGTTACTTCTTTAAAATTTCCCTCTCTATTTTATCAATCAAAAAAACAAAACAAAAAACAAAAAAAACTATCAATAATATTTCCACCCATTTCGAGCTTAATTAACTATTAACATATTCCGATTGGCATTACATAGACATATAGTATACAATTCGGGTATCCATATAATACAGACCATATTACTCCAAATATTCACTTTATATTTCTCAATTAAATTCTATCTCTTATTCTATTTCACATAGATATTTTATAAACGAATATAACTTTACGTTTTTAAACCATTTTACATTAGCTTAAGTTATTTCTAATTATTTCTAAGCTAAACATATAGCTATTATATATATGTATATTTTAAAATTTCTCCACTATATTCTATTTCCTATACTCTTATCAAACATTTTTATAAGTCAATCCATTCTTCAATCATTGCAAGTAAAAATATCATTAATATCTCACCAATCTCAATACAACTCCTTTAATTTTAACTTTTCCAATTTTCCATAGTTGCCATTCCAAGCCATAATCAAATCCATAATTCAGATCAATATTAATCAGACTAAAATCTTAAACCTTAAAAATCTCAACAATATTAGCTCACTTAGTCTCTAAAAACCATTTTACCCGTCAAATAAAGTTTTAACACTCATTTTTAAACCTAATTCTAGCTTTCTTTTTATGCCAAGCAGGTTTCCACAATAGGGCCTTTAGCTCCTCCCATCTTAATATTTGATTATACACATTTTCCCACAGTTGCGTCTGATCATAGTCTTCTTCTCTTTTTCCCAATATTGTCTGCACTATGTAATCAGTCTTAGTCAGTATGGTGATTATTCGTTGTTTGTATGTATTGTCAGCTTTTTTAATGTCTCGTATTAGAGAGTCCATTTCTGTTGTTTTTAAATCTATAGATGTTTCAATTGAATTCTGCCTTTGGTCCTCAGAAATCTCCGTCCTTTGTATATAAGGTGAAACATCTTCCTCTTCAGTAAATTGTAAATATAAATCCTCCATCTCATTAAGTTGTAAATCCAATTGTGTATCATGATCAGTTGGAGTTTGAAATTCAGTTTTTAACTCTGAACCATCCTCATTCTTAAGTGTCCTGAAATGTTCTCTTAATTCTTTTCTCATTTCCAAGATTTTTGCTAGTATGAGTCCATAATTAAGCTGTGGATAGGCTTCCATTCTTCTTCTCTCTCTTTTTTTTTCTATAATAAAAGTACCGCAATGTTTTGGCGTAGCGCCAAGTTCAGCAGTTCTGCTACCATGGTTACAATGTTACGATAAGGCTTTCTGGGCTTCACGCCAATTTCCGAGATACATTGTAACCCTCCAATCCACATAACTCCACCCAGTAGCCAAGGTAGGTTTTTTTTTTCCTTTTTAAAGTGGATAAAAATGTTCAGAAGGGGGGGAGGAAAGAAAAACACTCCACCTCCCTCCCTAAAAATTTCCACTTAAATTGAAAATAAGCAAACAGCGAGAAAGAGTCACAGTAAGGCTTTTTTCTTTTTTTTTCAGGATCCCCCGAATTCCAGCAGTTCAAATACACAATAAAGATTAGTTACTTTTTTCCCAAGTATTCAAACGCTGCTTTTTCAAGGGAGGGAATAGTTTCTAGAAGCTTTTCATAGGGAAGTAAAGAAAATAACAAGAGGGAAGGAAAGGTCTCACCCGGATCTTCCAGGGTGGTTCTTTATGCTTAGATGTTGCTGTGACTTTCGGCTGGAGCAGCTAAGTGATCGGCCATGTTACTGGTCGATCTTTTCCCCGTCGGCCCAAAGGTGATTTCTCGGACTGCAGAGGGAGCTGCTGCTCCCTCCGCGATCAACGAGTGCCCTCCTCTACGGTGGTCGCCCCTCCAGGGCGACTTTCGACCCTGTCCAGGGTCTACCGGCGGGGGAAAACCGGACGGCAAAGAGAGCAAGTTCTTTGCACGTCCGCTGGTTCTGCAATCGGATCCGGAAGTCCATTGCCAAAATTTAAAAACAGTGTCACTCCTCTTATTAGTCTTTTTATTTGTTAAAAATATGAGTTTTTCATGAAAAAATAATTTATGTTATTATCTAATGGATTAATATTGTTATGTTTACATGATTCCATAAATATTCTATGAATGTGTCAATTTTAATATTAATATGGATAATATCAATAAATATAACCCATACAAATAAAAGCTATTTTGGCATCTTTTGTAATTTTTAAACCGGGAAGTTGGTCCTGGGAACAAAAAGTTTAAGAGATACTGAACTAGACCAAAGAATGAAAAAAGCATCTCTCCTAGCTCTGAACTATTTAACCTCAGCTTGTAATGATTATAGTCCCATTACTTGGAGATTCTTTAACTGCTCCTGTAAATGTGCAAAGCAAAGTCTGTGTTATTGATCATGTGCCTTCATGCTAGCAAAATCCTCTTAATAGCAGGCCACAAACAACTTCCTCTGATTGGACTCTAAAGATGTACTCTAAAGACACAAAAATTCTGCACTGGAAATTTCTGGCACTTTTCAGTATGGAAACATCATTCTCTGAATCATATTTTAAATACATATATTAACATTTTTAAGTTGACATATGTTTAACAAGCTTCTCATTGAAAATTTTAGTTTTCAGTTAAACCTTCCTGCAATATCTGCATCTTTATGTTGACCTTCATTCTCTCTTTGCATTTGCTTATTGTTCTCACCAACAATACTTTTCTACTAATAAAATCCTTATTAATTTACTTTGCAGTATAAAATGTCCATCTGTGGGCCAGTCTCTCCCTTTTCCTATGTTCTCCCGAGTAGCAGTGAGGAAATCCATTTCCCTTCCACTTAACAACCCATACATTTAGCTAAAGCAATAAACTTTCTTTTCTTTTTCCTTCCCAAACAAGTTGCTTTAATTTTCCTTAACTATTTATAGTAAAAGGAGATAGCAGAAGTGACTTAGATAACATATGTGCTGGCATGTAGACATAAGGTACTGTTGTTTAGGACCATTAATCATTTTTGTAAATTTGTGCTGGGGCTCTTCAGGTAAAGGTGTTCAATGATGGATTGAGCTGGTTCTTGAAATCAGGAAGCCTAGTAGCACAGCTGTCACTTCCTTGTGTCTTGCAAAATAATAACAACAACAACTAGGCAATAGATGTCATAGATGCAAATAGCTTCAGTATTCTTCACAAGGGTGATTTACAAGGTTTTTAACAAGTTAACATTTAGGTGGATTTTGTTAAGTTAATACATGATTGTATTAGTTCACTTGCCTGAAGTATTCAGAAGGCCAATTTGGCATTCCAAAAAACTTTTTTCAAATATTTTAATATCTTTCATATTTATGTAACCTGCCCTATAATCATTCTATAGGATTTCAAGGAAGTTTTAAGTAACTGTGTTGACAAGCAAACAATGACTTTCAGACTCAGATTCAGTAGCTTTGAAAAGCTATTCATTGAACACAGTCAGAGAAAACAGAACTATCAAAAAATAGTTCTTGCTAAAATGGAAGTAGCAAGTCAGCTGTATATTGGTTGTAAGCTTTCTGGTAGACATAGGACAGCTCTGGTTTCAAATTTGTACTTAGCAAGGAAAAAACTGTTTTGGGTAGTGTGTATTTATTTTAGTTACTTATTTATTAAATAATTATAGTTGCCCGACTCACAACAACGACTCCTGGTGGCATATAGCAGTAAAAAAACACCATTTAAAACCCTCTACTCACTCTCCCATGCAGTGGTGACAAACACAATTAAACAAGCCACTTGATCTGCTCTGTATCAACCTGTAGTCCCCAATTCTCTTTCACTCCCTGCCCCAGTTTTTCTCTAAGTTGATAACGTTCTGTACCTTCTGAGCATGCTCAGTCCTGATTAGTTGACTCCCCCCCCCATTTCTTTTTTCTCCATTGATATCTACGAGTAGCTTTCAGTTCTGTCCATGATGATCTTTCCAAATTATTTCTCATTGTCAACAGAAATTGGTGTATCCATACACTATGGTTATTTCTATAACTCTTTTTCAGTCATGCAATGTTTTCTCATACTTTCATTCAACGTCCTATGCTTCTGTATTGATACAGAATTGTTATTTATAGTTCTGATTTGCAACTTTTCTCCACCTCTCGGGTTTTTTCATATTTCTGCAAATCTTGGAATTCCTATAGATCCATTGACCCACATTCTTATGTTTGAATAATGTGGTTTAACTATATCCATAGTTGGATGAATAAATTTCAATTTTAGGATTAGAATATAAAAGTGTATCTTACTTCAGATACCTTTCATTTTCTTGTGAATTTCACAATCAGGAATCCAAATGTATAAGTTGAGAGAGTCACAGTATATCTTTTGAAGTTGAAAAGCATTCAGAAAATTTTGCCCCTAGGTTCTAACTCTTTGAAGCCAGGGTTGGGGAGCTGGAGAGGGGGTCACGTTTTTATGTCCCCTCTTTCAATTATTTTTAGAGTTGAGGGCTGCAAGAAATTATGCTATGGATCTAGCAGTCTCACCAAATACTTTAAAAATATAAGGGCTTTTTGTTATTTTGCTTTATTGTACTATATAAATGTTTTGGAAATGTATCTAAGTCGTTTTGAGTCTTAACAGACCTATTTTCTGCTTAAATCTACTGGGTGTCCATCTGTATCTTAAGCAGAGATTGTTTGTACCTCTATTGTTAATATTTATGTGACTATATTTTGTCTCTTTACTTGTTATGTTATTGGATTGTGAGAACTGTTTCTCAAATTTTTGAGTTAATTCACACACACTGTAAAGGCAAAAGTTCAATTTACCACCGATTTCTAAACCAGGGTATGCAATCAAGATTTGCCTGCAGGCTATTGCACCTACATTAGTTCTATCTTTTTAAAAATGTGATTATAATATCCTTATTATACGTTTAAACAGGTTCATTAATGAAATGTAATCCTTATAAGAAAACAATAGTGTCTTTTTATTTAAGAATTGCACAGTGCCATTTTCAGAAAAATGAATTTACTGTCTCATAATTCCATCAGATGGGCACTAGTTGCAGTTATCATTTGTTTGAGGCAGATAATTAATCTATAGTAGTATAACTTTTCCTTTTTCTTTAAATGAATGATTTCTCCACCTACATTTCCTGAAAGTTCTTCATTCTACCCTTACCTTTTCTAATTTTTCATTCTACCGTTACCTTTTCTAATCTTTTCTGTCTTCTCTTCCTCCTGCCAAGATGTGGAAAAATCAATCCTTTAGTTTTAGATTAATAATCCAAATGTCAGCATTTAAGAAATACAGAAGTAGAGTTCAACACCTTTACATCTGAAAAGAGATGCTTATTATTACTGCGCCCAAATCTTTAGGCATCCTGTTATATAGATGGAATGCTGATCTGTATTGATTCTTGCTTCGCTTGTCAATATCCTTCCAGAACCTGTCTGTTTCTGGATGAATTTTCTACAGGTTATTTAGAATGTGTATTCAGATGCATGCTTCATCAGTCCCATCTTGTTTTGTATTTTGGGTGACTTTGGCTTGGTCCTGGATCATCCAATCAGGGATATTTAAGATAACTAGTGCAAGAGAAATTCCATGGAAGATCTCTAATTAAAATCAGTTGGCAGCTGGCACTTCTGCTGAATGTTTTACTTGATGCAGAAAAAAAATTACCTCAAATATTTTCAAATCAAGTCTGTGATTTGCTAAAGAACATTTGCTACTGAAATGTATTTGCAAAAAAAAAAAAAGTAAACATTCTCATGAGTGTAATATAGCATTCTTGCTCTTAGCTACAAGATTGGTTTCAATGTCTTGTCTTTCACTGTATAATCCTCTATAATGGTTCCAGCTTTCCTGGCCTTTCACATTTTACTTGAATTCCATGGGCAGGAATTATGTAGATTCCTTTTGATCTTTTTATACAGAGAAGTAAAGATAGTCTGGGAGAAATTGAAGAGATGGAAAGATTTCTAACCAAAACCAACTACACAAGTAAGCATAACAGTACCAAGAGAAAATTGAAAGATATTTTCAAGGATCCTAAGAATATAGTGAGAAACCAGAATCCTCTATCACAGTAGAAGAAATATTTTGAAACTTCTGAGCATGTTTCAATACAGTGTTCTTTTTAATCCCATTCCATTTTATGTGAGTTTCTATGTTCTATAAACTTTTTGCACATGGCACAGCAACTTGACTGTTTGTCAGTTCCTTATTTTGCCCTGTGCAGAAGGGTTTTTTTTTTTAACCCAACTTCATTACAGTGTTGTTTCTGATGCCCTTGCATTGTTCTCTCTTCAAGAGTTCAACAGCTACAGCTGCTTATTACAATTCTCTGGTTTGCCTTGGCAGATGTTTAGAAATCACTGCCTTGTGAAATGAGACCATCCGTCCTGTCCCATCCTAACATTCTTTGAATATGCCTGCCTTGGAGGGAAAAAAGGAATCCCTCAAGGCACATAATCCAAACAATACTTCTGCAGGATTAGATTCTTTTTCCTTTTTGTACAAACTGTGTAAGTCACAGATGAGCAACATTTGAAAAAGAGAAACATGATAGCAGTTTAGAACAGAGAATAATGCAAAGAAAGGAGCACAAACCATTGTTAGTATGGTTTGATCCTGCCAAAGAGCTATTATCATGATTTTTCCCACTGACAATTTGTTACCATCACCACCACAACAAAATAGGCTGATTGCTGTTACACTTGTAAGGATACACTGCAGTTCAAGAATATGATCAGTGCCTGTCACTGTAAGAATTTCCCTGTATAGGCTTAGCTGAAGATTCTGACTACATTTGTTCTCATTTTTAATTAAAGCTCTCACAATATCCTTCCATGTGTATTGAGAGAGTCCTTGTAGAAGTAGAAGAACAGCCATTAAAATCAACTTTAAAAAAGCAGTAAAACAATCCAACTTCAAAAGTTGAAAGTCTAGGTAAATTTGTTTATATTATTTATGATTATGTTGTCACTTTGATTTATTGGTGAAATGCTGAAAATAAGTCTACTAGAGTTCTGGGTCATAGAAGCAAACACCGAGAAGATTCTTTCAGTGTCAATCAAATGTCCTTGAACACTCTATGAAAAATTCATATGCATACATATGCATGTTAAGCATCTTTAGGAAATTGATTGAAAATAAAATGAAATGGATCACATCTGTGAGATGATCAGATCTTAAATAAACAATTTCTCTCTTTTATTGATAATAGAAAAGTACAAGTGTGGAAATGGAAATGGGAGAATTGCAATCAGAAGTTCAAAAAAATGGAGCATTGGTTCAACAAAACATTTTTACAAATATTTGTTGTTGTTTTTTACTTCAAGAGAAAAAAAGAAGTATGACCTGAAAAGTGGGTAGGAAGGTGATTTGGAATATATAAGAGAGATGTGTTACACAAGGTCCCATATTTGGTTATTGTAATCTCCAGTTATAAAGTGAATTAGATAACAAATAACAGAAAAAAAAATGCTGAATAACAGCATAGCCAAAGACATTCTAGTAACAGTAATTCATTCCTGATTGCCACTCTGTTGGACTGCTGCAATGCTTGCTATGTTGCACAAGGCTGCTTTTGGAGATTACTTGGAAGATGCAGCTAGTATAAAATATAGTATTTAGGCTCCTGATGCAACTCTCTGAAAGGCTAGAATAACACCTGTTTTGAAGTCACTGCAATGATTTCTAGTAAACATCAATTAAAAATGTTCATTATCACCTTTATAGCCTTTATGGTGGAGCACCAGGGTATATCAGGCAATGTCTTGCCAGAATCAAATCTATCTAGCAGCTCTAATGGGGTACATGGAGCCTGGGCCAGGTAACAAACTCTCTCAGTAGGTCTCCCATTTGATGGAATACTTTCTTCACAGACCCCCAACCTCACTGAGATTTTAATAACAAATCAAAGCAGTTTTGAACAGCTTGTGTGTTGGCCCGTAGACAAGTTTAGTGGCCACCTATTAAAATATGTATTCATTATTTATTGATGCTATTGCTTTAATTATTATCTATAAGTTGATTTTATCTGGTTGTAGCCCTGCTAGGTTTGATCAGATTACAAATGTTGTAATATATTCTGAATTGTGAGCATCACAGAGTCATTTACTGAGATGGGCGGCCATAGAAATGGAACAAATAAATAAATAAGATAGCTTAACTGGCATTTTCAGGGAGCTCTCCATTCTTCTACTCTTAACTACAAACAGTGGGATGTTTGTCACTTCTCCCCATGCTGTATTTGGTCCTTTCTGCTTTGATTTTCCCAAATGGATTTTCCTAAATTTTTTAATATGTTTTGTCCCATTGGCTCTATTACTACAGTCTTAGAAATCTATGGATTTCCAGCTGATTTATATAACTCTCTCTCTCTCTCTCTCTCTCTCCCCCCCACACACACACACACATATATATATTCATTTTAAATCTATGGATTTCCAGCTGATTTATATATCTCTCTCTCTCTCTCTCTCTCTCTCTCTCTCTCTCTCTCTCTCTCTCTCTCTCTCTCCCCACACACACACACACACACACACACACATATATATATATTCATTTGTGTGACATTACACACAAGTGTTAGAAGAGCAAAGCCTACAATGTAACATTGCAACATTGTGAAGTATATTTTATCCCTTTCCTCTGTTGGAAGCAGATTAAGCTTCTTGGTAATGCTGCATATTGTTGTTGTTAGTTGCGAAGTCGTGTCCGACCCATCGCGACCCCATGGACAACGTTCCTCCAGGCCTTCCTGTCCTCTACCATCTTCTGGAGTCCATTTAAGCTCACGCCTACTGCTTCAGTGACTCCATCCAGCCACCTAATTCTCTGTCGTCCCCTTCTTCTATTGCCCTCAATCTTTCCCAGCATTAGGCTCTTCTCCAGTGAGTCCTTCCTTCTCATTAGGTGGCCAAAGTACTTGAGTTTCAACTTCAGTATCTGGCCTTCTAAGGAGCAGTCAGGGTTGATCTCCTCTAGGACTGACCGGTTTGATCGCCTTGCAGTCCAAGGGATGCATATCGCCTTGCAGTCCAATGCTGCATATAGTGTGGCTGTATAAGATATTACTTTCTTAGGTCAGTATGGGAAACTCATATTAGTATTTGATATTTCTGATATTCTGTGGATCATTAGTACTTTATATATTGATATGTGACTTTATATATAAAAACATTCTTTGGTTCTCAAAGCGTCTTTGCCATTTAAAATCTTGGAACATAGGAGAGAGTGCCTTCCTCCCCCAATAAAGTTGCATTTTAATTCTTGCAAATTGCTTGCCAATTTAATACTGGCAACATCTAAACAGTAAGTAATTGCTTATGATAATGAGTGCAGAGTAATTTACTGGAATATCTTAGTATTCACAATGCACTTTTAAACTGTTCGTTGTTTCAAAGTACAGCATTCTGCTTTAACTGCAGCTTTTGAGGGACGGCACTGTTGCTGCAAACCCTATTTTAAAAAATCCTTCAAAAAGACACCTTCTAACTATTTATAGTTATCACCATAAGAAGTGACCCCAGGTGGTATGAGATTTCTTCATCTTCTGAGAATGGAGCAGCAGCACTTAACAATTGTAGCAAACAAGGTTTAAATAATTCAGTATAATTACTGATGGATGTCTTAGAGATAAACATTTATGCCATGATAGACTACTATTGTTCCCTTATGGACTGTAAAGATTAATTTAAAACATTTTTAAAGCTAAGCCATGCAGTTATTTATAGGTTTCCAGTTTTTTTCTTTAGTTGCCTTCATTCTGGAAGAGATAATATCTCCACTGCATCACTCCACCAACTATATATGGCTATTGTTCTGTTTTGTCTTATTAAAACACAGAAGGATGAACAGATAAAAAGTTACTTGACATAGCATTTCCTACAGCAATGGTTTCAGAATAATTCAGCACAGAAGTATTTTGCCTTGATTTGCAATCCCATCTGCTTCCTTTTGAACCATGTTCCTACAAGAACGGAATTCCATTTACATTGTCATCATTCATCACCAACATTTTCCTATTCAATCCATTGGAGGGAGGGGCATTGAGATACTGTCAATTCCCATGTTAACAAATGATTGCAGATTGTGATCAGACAATCTTTGTTCAAGGAGAGACCAGTAAACATTGACATAAGCACAGCCTTATGAGTTGTGATGGTGTGAGAAGTAGCAGCCCTTGTGTTAAATTACAAACTGAGATCTACAACATACTAGACCAAAATTAAACCAATCACAACCGTTGAATGCAATCTATAAAGCAAATTATAATGTGTTAATTATATAATGTGCCATTTTCTAATTCTAGAAAAAAGATCCATGCTCTTGATGTATATTTCCTTCTCACTGTAATAAATATCTTACTGATACTCATTAAACTTCCTTACAAATCCTGCATTTGTTTTCCTTCACCAAAACAATCCATTTTAAGCAATATTGGATTGATAGATTTAAAAAATGCTCCTTTACATATGAATTGCACATAGCAACCACTCCCAGCATGAAATATGACAATAGTTCCATCAGTTGGATCTCTACATTTTGACATGAGCATTTGCCTATAACAGAGCAGTTACTCATTTATGGTTCTTACTTACAGATATCTGCAATGGCGTGATGTCCAAGAAATTTGAAACACTGGTTATTTGTAGTGGGACAATCTATTCGGTCTCATTTATTGTGAGAATTTAGGGAGGAATAGAAAGTTGGGGTTCTTGACAAGCTTTGAAAGATCCCAAAGTAATATAAATCCTATGATTTTCAGCTAACTGTCATGAAAAATAGTACAGATTATAATCCTCCATAATATAAAATAGGAAAAGCATCCAGCTTTTGCGGCAAAGATCACATCACAAGTGTCCTTATTTAGTTACTGCAATTGGTTTCAGTGAAATGGTTGCTAAATGACACAGTTACTAAAGGAATCACATGACAAAGAGAGAGATGTTGCAGAGATCACCAAATTGTCCACCAAATTATATTTCCCCCCCTTTTTTTGCTGCATGAAACTGACCAGATCATAATCAGATTCACATTGAAGGGTTTTGTTCTCCTAAATGTATGCATTGTTTGTAAAATGAATTATTACCACCATACTTGCAAACAGTTGTTGTCCGAGGCAGTTACTAAATAAGGACTACCTGTACTTTAAATTATTAACCATCCATGCTTGGCAATAAAGAAGGTTCCAGATATGGTCCCTAGTATTAGTGCGAAAAGAAAGACAAACATATGTTTGAGGAACTGCCAGATTCCCTGAGTTGAACTAATAGAAATTAACTCAATACTTTACATACACAGCTAGGTAGGAATATTTTTGCATACTAGGATCAAGCCACATTAAGCAAATTTTTGTTCTCTATCACTATAGAGTTCACATATAACCATTTCAGTTTAAAACTGGCACTTTTGTTTCTTGATTGAGAAATTCATCTCTTCTCTAAGAACTCCTAGAGAAGCAAAGCTGGAGATGACTCCAAATATATATTCAATTGGGAGTCATAGAACATTATAGCTTCCTGCTAATATACTTATAGGAAGCATTTATTTGTAAATAGTTGTATGATATATTTATTCATACTTTTTATTTATAGATGCATCTTAAGCATATACCCAAAGTATATAATGTATGAAATGGCTTGTCTTGCAAGATCAAGTATATACTTAGTCTGTTTATCTGTTTTGCTTGAGCCTAATACATCCATTATGATCACTGTGTGATAGATCTAACATTGTTTGTTTTCATACTGTGTACATGTGAGAAAACATTTAAAACACATCAAGCTGATGGGTAAAATGTAGAGTATATATCAATCTTGCTGATGATAAACAACAATAATGGCAGTTGCAACAACAGTATGCCTATTTCAGCTACCATTATTATGGGCTTCAGTGAGTACACTAACTCTGACTCAGTAATTACTAGAACTATAAAAACAAATAGTTCAAAGCAAAATACACTTATTTGTCACTTTTGATCTCCTTCCTTGGACTCTGGCTTTAGACTCGGGCAGTTAACTTGTCACTCATAAAGAATGGGATAAATCTTTTCCAAAGCTGAATGATAGCAATTATCATAATGACACAGTATGTCACTTTCTTTTTGCATGTGCCAAGCTTACTATGTGGAGAGGGTGTTGAGAAAAATGGGGAAAAAAAGAAATCAATGATCTGCTATAAAATAAGGAGAGGAAATTAAAAGGAAGGTAACTCCATCTTTTGTTTCTCCATTTTAACAGGCCCATTGTCTTCAGATCCCAAATATCCCTCGGTTCTTTTTCCTGGCTGTTGGTTTTACAAGCCCATTTCAGAATTGTGAGCATTTTGTTCTTAGGCAAAATTTAGGAAGTGTTGAGTTTCAGAAATCTATCTGGAGTTTCTTTGTGACAAAATTAGTAATTGTGAAGAGATGTTCTACCTCTGGTACAACTTTTACCTGCTTTTACCAGGCCATCTGAAGAACAGTTTCCTTCCTATTTATTTTGACTAGACTTTTTAAGAGTATCTTCTCAGGATTTTATTACCAAGTGCATTTCAGTGCACTCTGAACTCTTAATAGGACTACTGTGATTCTAATAATGACACAAAGTGGGGAGGAATTCCAATATGGGAAAATCCATATACAGGTAGTCGTCGACTTACAATAGTTCATTTAGTGACCAAAGTTACAACGGCACTGAAAAAAGTGACTTATTATCATTTTCCACACTTATTTTCTGTTGCAGCATCCCCATTGTCATGTGATCAAAATTCAGATGCTTGGCAACTAACTCATATTTATGACCGTTGCAGTGTCCCAGGGTCACAATTTTTGCGACCTTCGGACAAGCAAAGTCAATGAGGAAGCCATATTTAAATTTACTAATTTAACAACTGCAGTGATTCACTTAACAACTGTGGCAAAAAAGGTTGTAAAAATTCACTTAAGAAATGTCTCACTTAGCAACAAAAATTTGTGCCTCAATTGTGATGGTATGTCTACCTGTAAATCTACTATCTTTTGAGAGAAGGGGGAATAACGAGGATCAAATAGAGGATGTAGCAGATGAGCTGTGATCAATTAAATGATTGTTTCTGAATTTTGGTATTATGTGTGGACTTCAACTCCCAGAATTCCTCAGCCAATATATTCAGTCTGGAGGGAAGGAGGAGATGAATAGGTGGATGCATGGATAGATCAAAATAGTGATATACAAGGGAATATGTAATAGAAATCTCTCTTTTTCCTTTTTGAGATTGATTTGGTTTATCTCCACTACTACTTTAAATACAAAATTGTGCTGAGAAAGAGTTCAACATTGTATTTTTTATTAGCAAAAATGGAATAAGAAGATTGGGATTGGAACAATAAAATGTTTGGATCTGTGGTTTTTACTTTTTAAATTTTGGAGATTGCTCTGTTAAGTCTGTTTTAGGACTCTATTATTGTTGTTATTGTTATTATTGTTATATTGTTTCTTACTGTGTTTATCTTTTGTTGTGGCCAAAATCTGCTCACATAAAGCAACTAAATAATTTTGACAATTACCAACATAATTTTATTAATAAAGGAGAATATTTGTAGCTCAGGGTTGAAATGAGGGGTCCTTGGAGCTCTCTGAGCTTGCTTGTTTTCTTGCAGACGTTTCATTACCCTAACTAGGTAACAACATTAGCACTGATGATGTTACCTAGTTAGGGTAATGAAATGTTTGCAAGAAAACAAGCAAGTTTAGAGAACATCAAGGACCCCTCAGCATAATTTTATTACTATGCAATCAATAAACAGTATACACTGAACTCCCAACTGACCAGCAAGTATTGGCAACTTGCTGGTCAGCCCTTTGCAAAGGCAGAAGCATAGCTTACGTACCTTGGGGCCTATCACAAGGAAACCATAGAAAAAGGCAGACATAGTGTAAGTGTCAGCATGACATCGGGGTGTCTTTGATAAATCCATTTCTGTGACCTTCTCCTTATGTATCCCTTCCTATTAGGTCAGCATGTCAGCTATACTATTTTTGATACATGGCCAATGGATATAAATATTTAATTTACTGAGCCACAGGTTCTTGACTGATTCCTCTCCATATCACCACTTAGATCCACTTTGGTTTTCCGGAAAGGGAACTTTAAGCAGTTCATACGTGGGCGGGCATGCAGGGAAACATCTTATTTACTATTCAATGGAGCTCACATGTGCATTGGAGATAATACCTTTTATCATAACACTTTCTGTTTGGCTGCAGTAGTGATACTGCATGATATGAAGTCCTTGGAAATCGTCCAAAGGTTTTGCTCTCGGGATGGTAAAAATGTTGGAAATATATGATATACACAGTGATGCACAGTGATCTTTCATTTGAACTGCATGTGCCTATTATAGCATATTCTAAAAATCTCTGCAATATGTAAGATCATGTTGATGGAAAAGTCAATGCAGAAAGAATTCCTTAATGCTTGAAAGCTTAAAAACTTTCTCTAAAAGAACATTGAAAATCCATCCATGAAAGAAAAATAAAAACTGAACAAAAATACCTCTTTGGCAGCATTTTTCAGAAAAGGCTTTAATATTATTCAATTACACTCTCTGTTGCTAGTTTTTGTCTCAATGTGCTTTTTTTTCTTTTCCTATTCATCATTCTGGTTTATTAATCATGGATTCTTAGGGCCGATGAGGACACTTTAGTGTCATGAATTTAAAGGCTTCATTTCTTCAGTTATTACTTTACAAATCAAATGGATTGTGAACAATTGAGCTTGGTACTACCAGAATACTTATTTAGCATTGGTGATATAATTTTACCTGACAGCAATTAAAAGAATTCAGCTACTTGTCGTGACAGCAAATGGAGCGGGCAGGGAAGTGCCATTTCAAGGGTGTGGTGTGCACTTATTATGCAGATATCCCTTCTAGAAGAATGGGCTTTACTTTCTCAAGGAACTTCATATCACACTGCAATCCTAACTTTAAAAATATATTTGATTCTAGCAGTACTAATATTTATTTCCTTAACTTACTGGAAACAATTACACTGAGGTCTCTTTTCTTCATGTTACTTAAGGAAGGTCATTGAATAATCTGTCCTCTTTGCCACTTTCAGTCAAAGCTTTTTCTCTTATTTTCCCATCCCCCTGACACTTATTTTTCTTGTATCATATGAAAAAATTAATATGACCCTATATGAACTAAATGTACAGTTCAGAATTCACTAAGACAATACAGGTGTAAAATGGACAGAAATTCTATGGACTGATCAAGCATGTCTTCTCTCTCCATTCCCTAAGAAATTGTTCTTTCTTAGTTGTTCTATATTTAAATAGTGGTAGGTCTCCTCTACTTATGTTTACTAAATATTCTGAACTTCTATGCATGTATATTCAGAATGCAGTAGTACATAATTCATTGTTGCTTACTCCATGGAAATAGTTATATGAGTTCAATTTTAATTTGGTCTAAATTTTAATATATAAATTATAACAATACATATTGATTATAGCCAGAAAGGTGAAACAATTGTTTTCAGGGGTTGCTGAACTATAGGCTCCCAGTAGCCTTCATTATTGATCAAGACAACAAAACCTCTCGAAGCTGTAATTCAGCAACCTCTGGAAAGTCAGAGTCTTGCCCCAGTTCCATTTTGGAAAAAAGCATTAGGAAGCATCTCTGTTTATGTCAACCGAGGGAACTCTGAAGGGTCTGGACACATTCACTTTCATTCATGAACTTAATCTTTATATATCATCCATATTATCAATCTATCACGTAATACTAGAAACAGGGTTTTTATAACAGGGTTTCAAAATCATTTCCCTTTGTTCTAAGTTATTTCTCTTCCAACTGTTCATCTAGTAAAGGTTCTTGAACCATGTTTTGTAACTACTTTTCCAATTGGATTGTTTAAAAGCAGCCTGTTTTACATTTTAAAACATATTTTTATAAGCCCTGTATTTCTAACGTTATGTTTGTAAAGTCCATGGCTTATGCATTCCAGTTACAAGAAAAGGCTGGTATTTGGTGATTTCCACTACTTACAGTACAAAAAACAAAGATGTTTCCTCTTGGCCCATTGAACACAGCACTGCTAGAAATAAACAAGGAATACAAAGTGGTGGAGAATGGCATGGAATATCATGGAGAGACATAGTTGACTGAACAGTGAACAGGAATGTTTATACTACAACAAGATTTTGTTTTTATTTTTTCTGTTTTAGTATAATTACTTGTTCCTCTTTCAGAATTCAAGATGCTTTGAATTTTTCCAGGGTTCATATCAATAATAAACAAAAATATAAATGTTAACTCCATTCTACAGCTGATGATTGGATCCTAAACAAAAGATAAATTTATGAACTGACTCCTCTAAAAAGCAGTGGACAAGGCCTGTAAAATATTATCCCTCCCATGTTTGTGAAGACCCAGCTATTATTCACTTCAGACAGGAGTTGCTTTAGTTGCAATCTATTTATTTTAAAAAAGTGAATCATTAAAAAAAAAAGAATTATGTGAATCAAGCATAAGTTGGTCACTCAAATCAGGCATGTCAAACTCGCGATGTCACATGATGTCCCGCGACGTATCGTGACTTTTCCCCCATTGACGGCAATGAGGTGGGCGCGGTTTCAGTATGATGCATCCGGCCCGCGGGCCAGCAGTTTGACATGCCTGACTTACATAGTTTGCAAAATAAATAAAGGAAATAATGGAAATGTATATATAAATATAAATGTAGATAGAAATACTATAATATTAATAAAAATATAATGCAACCTGACATAAGAGGAAAAAGTTTTGTCTAGCTGATCTGAGTTTCTCAAGCTAAATATTAAAGGATAATTTCAAGGCCACTCATTTTCCTTTTCATGCTTCTGGCATGAATCTGGATCTAAACTGGATAACTTTCATGTATAGGACTGTTTACCAACTTTCAGTTTTTCCTTTGTTTTGCTAGAAAAGATGGAAAAAATTATTGGTTGGCTTGCAAAATATTCTACCTTTACCTCTGTGCTCCTTATAGTAGGCCTCCTGAGCTATTTCAAGCAGGCTTTTAACAGATGGTGAGTCATTTGTTTGCAATCAGACTTGGTAAAAGCTAAACTGGACTCCTGACTCTGTTTTAACTATGTGGTTCCTTTGGCTGTGCCAACCAGTCCATAACTAAACTCCTTGAGCTTTTGGTACAATTAATAAGTCATAAGAAAAGGACTGCTAGGAAGTATAAGGTTTTTTTGGTCTCCTACCTAAAAGGCTCAGTTTTAAGTCTCTTCATTTCTAAGGCAAGTATGAAATTAGCCACTTGTTAATATAATATTTCAATTTTACCTTTGAAAATTACATGTTTTGTCCAAACACATATGATTTAATGGTGTGAATGAAGTATATTTCACCCATTGAAGTTTTTCACTTCTTTGAAAAAGTTAACCAACAATCCATGAGGAGGTTGTAGATGCTTTTAGAGGTTTTAAATTTATTTATAGATGTTTATAAATAAACATTTCCATATGATGCTTTGGCAAGAGAAAATATATGTTGCATCCTTGTTACCTGTAATAGAATTATAAATGGAGCAGCATTTTCTATTTTGGCTGCTATGTGCCATTTTACAGGCTTCTTAGAATTTGGTGAAAATAAGAGCATCATTTTTTTATGCAAATATTGTGCCTACCAAGACGGGCACTATTTTATTAAATTTATTGGAACCCATGCTAGAGGAAATTTCACTGGATGCAATAAAGGGCTAAAAGTAGGTGAATTTTCCTATGCTAAAGCATGTGCTTCATATACATATGTGATCCAAGATTCTACTATTTACACTTAAAAATATTTTATGAGTTGTGAAAAATCTTAGCATGGAAACTCCTGGACCATTTTGCCAAAATATGAATACTGAGGGTTTAGTATAATCATCCACTTCTTTCAATGATGATGATGATGATGATGATGATGATGATAATGATGTAGGAAGGTACCTTGGAGGTCATCTAGTCCAACCCCCTGCTCAGGCAGGATACCCTATACCATTTCAGACAAATGGCTGTTCAGTCTCTTCTTAAAAACTTCCAGCGTTGGAGCATTCACAACTTCTGGAGGCAGGTTATTCCACTGATTAATTATTCTAACTGTCAGGAAATTTCTTCTTAGTTCTAGGTTGCTTTTTCTTTTAGATCTTTTTTACTTTGTTTTTTTAACGGTTACAATTTTTGAGCAAAAATCAAATATACACAAAAGATGCAGACATAACTATACATCATTTATATGAGCTAAGGGAAACAGTAGCTAGATCCAGCTTTTGTTGGCACTATAATTACGTCTAACATACTTTCTGTTTATTGTTGTCAATAAACATCACTCTACAAATCTACTGTTGAAAAGTCTGTAGTCAAAAATAATGAAGTGCTGGATAGCCTCTGCCTTTTAGGATTGACTACCACATAGTAAAGGAACCAACAGTCAAGAACTACAGTATGCTGTAAACTAACAATTGGTAGAGTAGAAATGAAGTCATTGGAAAAGATATTCAGTAACATGACTATGTCTAACAAATTCAGAATTATATAGCCAGGGATTTTCCTGTGATACTGTGCATACAGTCATGTGAAAAAGAAAGTTCACCCTCTTTGAGTTCTACCATTTTATGTATCAGGACATAGTAATGAAATCTTAAAGAAGCAGGATAGAAAGAGTTTTAACTGTCTTTGATGTTTGGGAAAAAAACCTGAATATATAGTATCATGGATAGCCAAAATATCAAACAAATGCCCCCTTTTGCCCCCATTTTGTGGACAGCTATGCCTGTATATACACCATAGACCATTTGCATCTCTTTCTCCTCCTGGGTAACAGATTTCTTAGCCATCTCTTAAATGGGAGGATCTGCTTCTGTCGGTCCTTCGTTTTGCAAAAGCCAGATTTTCCAGCTTGTAATGTTTAATAGTTTTTTCATAGTTTCCTATTCCTTACCCCCTTATCCCAGACTAGGTTCCTAGGACTGTCTTCACGTGTACCAACTGGTCTGCAGTAATCATCAGTCGTTGAAGCCTTGTTGTTTATTCACTTTTGAGGGCTGCTAAACCAGTAAATAGGAGAGAAGAACCATTTTGCACATTAGTTCTGGACTTATGGAATAGGATTATCTTGTATAGAGTCTGTGCAAAGTTTTTTGGGGGAAAAACAACCCTGAAATCTTTGCAATTCGGGGAGTATCTTATCTAATTTACCTGATTCTCTACTGCAGTTACAATGTTATTACTGTAAAGTGGAGAAATTCCCCTGCATTTTTTTTCTGTCAATTTTCATTCTCTTTGGTGTGAGAGAGCATGTTTCAGGATATACAAAGGATAAAATAATGTAGAGAAATTCTCCTGACTCCGGCATACTTGAACAAATTTGTTGCACGGTGACCAAAGGAGGAATGTCAATGAAACCCTGTCTTTCAACCCTGTGCGGTTGATTCACCTGTGGCCTTTCTGGGTTCCCACAATTTGCATTAACTCTCATGGGAAGCCAATAGGAAAACTTTTCCTATTGGGATTTTTTTCATAATGAAGCCACTGAGAAATGGTTGGAAAATTTATTTTTCGTTTGTACAAATTAAGAAAAAAATATTTGTCCAATTTCTCTATGCAGGACTCTGGTAGAAAATAAAGAAAAAACTGTACGTGCCCAGCTCTAGTTACAATAAAATGTTGTCTTAATATTTAATTGTTGGCATTTGTAGATGTTACCATTTTCTGTTGTTTAACATTGTATGAGATATTGTTCTGTAATCTATTTTGAGAGCCAATTTTTATTTGAAAATGGCATGGAAATGTTTTAAATAATAAATGAATGCCTCTGAGTGTTCCTTTTTTCAAGAAAGCCCTCTTTTTTCGATTAGAATTTCTTGGTAAGGAGCAGTGGTTGGTGTTTTGAGCGCTATAATTGTATGATTGAATTCAGAATTACCGTACTGTGAGTGTTGCTTCTGGAGTTCATTGGATATAATGTTACACTGAAGGAAAAAAGTACAAATTAAAAGATTAGGACTCCCCTTATCCCCAATTCATTGTTACTCTGCAAATCTAAAATTGATAGCAAGCTCAGTGTTTTATTAGAACAATATCTTAAGTTCCTTGTAGGATTTAATCATTAATGGAGGGGGGCTGGATGACAGTAAAGAACCAATTGCTCACAAGCAATGAATTTTACATTATTGTGTTTGCTTTCTTGAAATATAAACACTAAGAGGCCTGTTCTGGAATGTAATAGAGCCCATTTTTTCATAATTAACATGAGAAGCTCAGAGAATAGCAGCTTTGTGGATAAGACAAAGGCTGATCTAGTGTTCCTCAATACAGATTCATTAGCTGGTTATTTGACTCTCCCCCTGGTGTTCCAGTATTGGAGTGATGGGCATGGAATGGCAGAATAATCCAGCTGAAACTAGAGTTCCAGGAGAAAGGAAGGGAGGTTGCTAGATTCATTCATATTGTGTTGTTTATGAAAGTTGAGTAATAGAGTGGTCTTTGATCCATGCTAAGGTGAAGAGCATAGTTTACATCATGTCAGACTGCACCTAACTCGTTACTGGTTTTTGTGGCTGGCAATATCTGTACCAGTGTGGATAGGAGGAGGTGATTTGTTTGTTTGTTTGTTTAAACCAACTTATAACCAACTCAGGATAACTCTCAATCAAAATTTACAATAGCATACAAACCCATCTAAAGACTAACTGAACATGTTAGAAACATCAAAAACAACAACCCGGTGCCAAGTCAAACTTCTGATGTGCAGTCACCTAATCTTATTCCACCCCTTAGGGGAAAAGCCAGGTCTTCAAAGCTTTACAGAAGACTAGGAGGGTAGTCCATGCCAAACTTCAGGGGACAGAGTGTTCCTTAGGTTAAGTAGGAAGAGAGTCTTATTTCAGAACTCTAATTGGAGATGCCCAGGAGGAACCTAACTCTTCTCCAAACAAAATGTGGGCACTGCAACTCACTTGTGGAGTTTCCCCAAACTTAACCCATGGAAGCTATCCTTTTACAACCAAATGTAACTGGAAAGAAGAGACTGGATTCACACTAGAAAGATCATGAGTTGGGAAGACTTGGTTTCTAATATCCCCTCAATTCAAAATTATATTTTGAAGTCCTGATCAGACAATCCTGTTAATCAAGTCAGAAACATGAGTTAGCATGTTGTGGGACCAGCCGAACACAACAGGGGGGGGGGCGCTAATTAGAGGAAGTTATTGTTACCCTTCAGTGGCCACATTGTCTAAACATGGACAACATGATGGATAATGAAAATCTTTCCTTTCACATCTGTAATAAAGATAAAGTCCAACTCCAGACATAAGCTTACATTTTGAATTTAGAACAGTCATTATCTCTGTGTGTAACCTATTGTATAGGTTTTCTGAGAGCAAGGAATAAAGAAGGGAAAGGTATAAAATAAATTATTTGAACTATAGAATCACCAAGAGTCAGATACAATTGAATGGATAACACCATCATCATAATCATCCAGAGTTCATTATGCAAACCTCCTTATCTTTAGAGTTTAAAAAAGGTCGACAGATCAGTTTACTTGTAAAGAATGATACTGACAATTTGCCATTCCAAAGAGGGTCAAGAAATATGTGTGTGGTCAAATTGGATTTACTCATTTCATATTTGAAATAATTCATTTCACCTCAGAGTTTAAAACAGCAAATTAAAATTTTAAAAGAGGCATGAGTAGATAGAGGGGGAAATACAGTGCCTCAGCCCAATTTAAATTCTACATCAGTTTAGCCCTCATTCATCTGATGAAGTGACCTGTAGCTCACAGATGCATATACCTTTTAATAAGATTTGTTAGAAAAGATACTACCATATTCCTTATGATTTTAGGCTCCTAAGTGGATTAAGAGAGACAGCTTGACTGTCAAGTGACTTACCTGAATTGATTTTGCAGTGAAGTCCATAATGGGAGCAAGGAACTTATAGTTCACTTGTTATGACACATTGGAAAAAGAGCTCCTGGCATTCAATAGAAAAGAGGGAGATTTGACAGCTCGTATTTATATCTCCAGGTTTTTTTACCCGCTGTCCTTAAGTGACTTACCAGAATCAAAAAGATTAATGCTGGAATATGTAATAAGTAATTTCTTATTCCGTAGTTGACATCCTGGCTTATAGGTAAGGGCAATATAAGGAATTTTGGAGCCAATGCAACACCAGGTTTGGATCCCTCACATAGCTCTAGACTAATATTTCCGAATAATTCCTGCAAAATAAGATGTTTGAAACTATGTATTCATAATGAACACCCATAGAACCTGAAGTAAAAAAAAGTAAAGTTGCACGTAGAATTTTCATGTTAGATAACAAAAAATAATACACAATAAAATTCTACTTAGTGTAATAACTGCATTGGCTTGATTTACCCACTGGCTAATGTGATGCTGCATTAGACCAGATAGCAAAAAAATCTCCCATTAAATCTACCCTGTGACTAACATGGAGGTCTGCCTTCCTATGGGCAGACCTGCCCACTCAAAAACATTTTTGGAACTTAATGCAGCTGCCTAGGTTGTGACCCCACTTAGACTAATAAGGGGACTCATTTGGAGCCAACAACTCCATCATGACATACCATGGTCACTAAGTGAAAAAACACATGAATGTGACAGACTTACAATGTTATTTCCTATTCAGTCATTGAATCATTTCAGTTGTTAAATGAAACATCATGTGATCATGACTTGCAATTTTACTACTGGCTTCTCCATTAACTCTGTGTGTCCCAAGCTGGTTGGAAGCCCTCAAATGGTGCTGAAGTTGTCATAAATGCTCATTAGTTGTGATGGTCATAAGTGCAAAGATTGGTACAAAGCTGTTGTTTTAATGATTGGTCACAAAGCTGTGATCACAATTTTAATCACTAAATGAAGCAATCAATATATAAGGACTCTCTGGTTTTCCTCCAGGATGCTATAAGGCACTGTGGTATGCTATTTCCTAAGAAGAGCTATTTAGCTTCAACACAGATGTTGTGTAGAAGATGAGTTTGGCATTAAAAAGATACTAAAGAAAGCTGAAGTAACTCAGTACTAGGGTATTTAGAATACTTGACTGAAATTTCTCAAAAGTTTTATATCTCTGTGAAAGAATGTCTGCTTTCTACAGTTATTTGATTTTCATGATAATTAAGATGGCATGGTGGTTAGAATGCAGTATTGCAGGCTGACTCTGCTCACTGCCAGGAGTTTGATCCTGACCGGCTCAAGGTTAACTTAGACACTTGGTGATACACTTTGAGTTTATTTTCCTGTTGGCAAGCTGTTACTTAACTGATTTGACCTAGCTTATGCAAACGAGTTGCTAAATGTCTTCTTTTAAATTATATCTTGTAATTTAAAAAAAAACTAAATTCAATAAAGCATGCAGTTTTTATAGTGCTATTGTAAATATACAATATTTACAATACTATTTGATTTTATTCCTAGTGTCGCCAAATAATTATAAAGGTAATTATAGTATTAGCAAGTGATGAAAATATTCTGTTCCAGAGTCGAATAAACTGCTCTAAAAAGGCCACAAATTCACTTGCTGTTATGCAATTTCTTTTGAAGTGCTCAGTAAACTACTTCCTTTGAATATATGGATAGAACTATGCAAAGTTTTGATAGATTCCCCTGGTTGACTCTGAAACGTCGAACAGTTGGGGAATTTAAATGTTACAGTGAGCCAAAATGGTAAAGAATTCTAGCTTATTCATAAGTAAGATTTCTCCTGTTTGGTTACTTCTGGATAGCACCATCCATGATTTTATTTAAAATTACATGCAAATCAACAAGTCTGAATTTGTGCCAACTGTAACAAGCAAAGATAAAAAGGCCCAGAATAAACCATGGTTTTTGAATCTGCTTTGTTAAGTGTGAAGCAAGCCAGAGCTTTTGATCTGTCATAAAGTTGAACAACTCTTAAATGTAGCTATCCATGCCTTCAGTTCAGTCAAATACATGATACATGCATAAGCTACCGCTGTCCTCACCCAAGGTACAATTTAGAAATGTATGTAGTTCAGTCAGCTGCAGTGACCAGTAGTAGTTAAGGCTGTTTTAAGAACCTCTGAAAACTGTGCAGTTAAGTGTTATTCTAAACATTTAATGCCCCTTGCTTCAAACATTGCCATCGGCTCTGCTTTATTATTTTCAAATGGAAGAATCTTAAGAAGGGCTGGATAACCATGTATTGCATGCCACGGTGGTGCATTGGTTAGGATTCACTATTGCAGGCTAACTTTGCCCATAGCCAAGAGTTCGATTCTGACCGGCTCAAGGTTTATTCAACCTTCCATCCTTCGGAGGTCAGTAAAATGAGGACTCAAATTGTTGAGGGCAATATGCTGACATTTAAATTGCTTAGAGAGTACTGTAAAGCATTGTGGAATGGTATATAAGTCTAAGTGCTATTGCTGTTGCTATTGTTATGGCTCTTACACTTGCATGGCTTCCATTTAAAAACAAGTAAGACAAGAACTGATTGTGAGGAACATGGGTTTGAGCAGCTTGTTATGCTGAATGGTGAGCAGCTGCGTGTTATTTTTCTTTAATTACCAATATGGGCTAATTAAATCTCATAGCTGTGCTGGTGTATTTGGGTGTATGGATATAAGGGTGATTTCATCCCAGTCACAGTAAGGAATAAACCTCCCTTTCCTCATTGCCTGTGGTCCCATTAGCAGTTGAATTGCACAGCACTAATGAAGATATAGTTGTATGCTGTGCTTTCTGCATAATGTGCAGTTTGTCACTTAGGCAGGATCCTGCTATGTTTCTGTTTCCTTTTTTTTTTTTTTTTTTGCTAGTGTTCTGTGGTAGATCACTGAGAAAAATGAGCCAGTTACTATCCTCCCAAACTCTTAGCTAAAAATTTAACTTCTTTTTTTACCTCTCAACTCCTTCCCTGAGGGGAGACAGTAAGGGAGGTAGCTCAGCTGTTTGTTGTCTCAATTACATCAGATATTTCTGTAGTTAATTATAAACATTTACATTATTCTAGGGAAACCTCTCTGGATTTGCATTTCCTTTATACTTAGTTCAAATTATGTTCTGATTTATTTACTTGCTGAGGAAAAGAAAAGGACTCTTATGGTCCTTAAGAGACTGCATTTTTTTTGAGGATCAGTTGGGTAGAGAGGCAGAGAAGAGAGTTTGTATGCTTGACTTTTACATTACCCCTAACTAGCAATGACTTTAAATCTGCTTTAAACATATAGATAAATTTACAATGTATTAATATATGATTGGATATATTGAATGGAATGAGAAATTACCTGACAGCAAAGTGATCATGTTTCTTTCAATTGCATAATTAAAAAAAATACAAATGACTTGAATGTGAGTTATTCATATATGTATCCCTTTTGCATAAGAATATAAAAACGATGTCCCTCAAATTTCACTGGAAGCAAAGTTAGATATTGTACTCCTACAGACTTCAGAGGAAGGCAAATATTATTGTCAAGTAAAAACTTTTTGTGTTTGTTTTTTTTAATCAAAAATTCACATAAAGGGGAATAAAAAGACGTGTCCTTCTGAAAATGGTGTGCAAATAGCAATATAGTTTTCTGTGAAAAGAACTTATATGGAGGAATTTGCATTTTTAGAAAAATAATCAAGGAAATTTACATATCAGACAAATAAAAAGAAGGTAATTGTATTAAAATTGCTTCTTGAGCAATTTGCGTCATTAGAAAATAATACACAGAAAACCTTTGTATGATAAACCTGAAGACATTGTGAGCATAAGTTGCTATGAATTTTTCTGTGAGTTTCAAAAATTCAGTAGGAAATATAAAGGCAAACTAAATACTGTAGTACTGTTACAGATAATAAAGCTATTTTTAAAGCTATTTGGCATCCATACTGACTGAAGCTATTTTTTAAATTTCAGAACCTTTGGGTAAATTCACATCTTTATTTTCCAGTAAGACCTTATTTAATATGTGTGCCTATGGGAACTAGTTCTGAAACTGTGATAATACAAGGTTATAAGTAGAATTACTCCCCATCCCATCATACATTTGAATACTGATTTTAAAAATTTGAACAGGCAAAATAATCAGACAAAATCAAATGATCTCAGACCCTCCAGACTTATGGAATATTAGTGCCAGTTGAACAGACTGCAATAAAGTAAGAGATTGTAAAAATACTAGTAATCAAGTTGACTGTGGGGAGTGATAAATTACGAGCAGTAATTCAGCCAGCACACCATTGATTACAAGTGTGATAGCATCTGGAATGCCTGTGCAAGTCCTAATTCCAGCATTATGTGCTAAATTTTGGAAATACACACATGCTCTTGAAATCCTTAATGCATTTTCTTGTTTTGGGGGATTCTGATAAGGCAGAGTTCAGATTGTATGGAAGCTGGTGAATACATTCAATCAAATGCTCTTATAGGCCCCATATAGATCTAGATATTTATAGATCTAGACATTGAGACAGAAATAGACATTTGTATGCCTGAAGGTGTTGGGGGCAAGACATGTACATATGCTCTTATTGCATCGAACTATTACTCTTTGCCTAAATATGACTAACATCAAAGCCCTTGTCCTTTAAAAGTAACCCCTTGCCCAGGAAGATGTCATCTCAGTTCTATAGGGAATACACCCAGGTCAATGAATATAGGATTGCAGCCTGTATATAAAGACAACTGTATAGAACAGGGGTAGTCAACCTTGGCTCTTTTATGACTCGTGGACTTCAACTCCCAGAATTCCTGAGCCAGCCATGCTGAGGGGACAGGGAGAGGTTTCCATGCTGAGCTATGTTGGCTCAGGAATTCTGGGAGTTGAAGTCCACGAGTCATAAAAGAGCCAAGGTTGCCTACCCCTGGTATAAAAAAACAGGAAAAAAAATGGAGGGGGTTCTGAGATGGTAAGAATTATATTTTGAAGGGCTTGTAAAGATGTTAGCATTAAAAAAAGCATTAACATACAAAGCACTTCATTTCCTTTTTAGAGCTGAACCACTAATTACTTTGTTTTTTGTCTTACAGCGGGAACAACATACATATTTAGCAAAGGTGGTGGACAGATTACATATACCTGGCCTCCCAATGATCGGCCCAGCACCCGAGCAGATAGACTGGCCATAGGGTTTAGCACAGTTCAAAAAGAAGCCATCTTGGTGCGCGTGGATAGCTCGACTGGGCTCGGTGATTATTTAGAGCTGCACATCGTAAGTATCGTCAGCAAAATGTAATGCTACTATTTGTCTGAAAGCTTCGATTTTAGCTTTTGCAATGTCCTTTTCTGAAATTGATCTCCTATCATTGAATAACATTTTTCCAAAGCAATTTCAATCTGAGTTTTGGAAGAGATGTTGTCATTAAGAGACTAGCCCTGTTGGTTAATAGCAAAATACAAGAGTTTAAAGCATTTTGAATGGGCTGACTTCGGTATAATTTTAAAAGACTGCAGATTTTGTTATGAATTGCTTTCATAAAATAGGATTCTCTTTGATTTATTGCAGTTATCTGTGAGATATGAAGCTATATATTAAATTGTGAGCATGGTGCATAATTATGATTCTGACCTCCTGGGAACAATGTAATCACTTTTTATCATTTTGTGTGCTAAGTGTACACTAAAAATTCCACAACTATAGCATATGACACCAAATTTAACATGGAAACAATAGGGGTAACTTTTTAATTATTATTTTGTGTTGCTTTTTAATTAATAACCTAAAAGTGAAAGAAATATGACAAAGAAAATAGGCTAGTATAAAAAATTATTCCAGCAGTAAAAAATTACAATTTTACATATACTTATCCAATGTATAATAATATTATTATTATATAATATTCTAATCCATATGTTTCTCTTCTATAATTAACATATTTTAACCTACGGTATGTTTTAAATGAGACCCATAGTTCATTATACTTGTCCAAACAAAGTCTATGTCTATAGGCAATCAGTTCTTAGGGGCAAGTGTAATCAGTTAACAATATGGGTTAACTTAAATATTATAAAGAGAGCCAGTTTGGTATAGTGGTTAAGGCATCAGGCTAGAAACCAGGGATTATGAATTCTAGTCCTTAGACACAAAGCCAATTGGGTGGCCTTGAGCTAGTCACTTTCTCTCAGCCCTAGGAAGGAGACAATGGCAAAACACTTCTGAAAACCTTGCCAAGAGGAGTGCAGGGACTTGTCCAGGCATTTTCCAAGAATTGGACACAATTGAATGGAAGAAAAAGAAGCAGACTTCCAATATATTGTTGAGGCTTCTATGCAAGTGTAATGTATCCTGTGGAAACCAGATACCATGATTAGAAATCCTAGTCCTCATGTTTCCTGAATGCATATACAGTATATGCCCAGGATACTGTGATATGATTGAAAGACTTCTATGCTTTCCATATTAAGTTTAAAAAAGAATGTGGAGACACTTGTGTCCTAAATATTGTGGTTTTTGGAATGTCTGGGCCATAAAGAGTTAAGATCAATTTCATTTTGAATTAAATTGGAGTTTGTAGGGTCCAAAGCATATGCATGGGCTAGGAGGAATGCACAAATTTGAATAAACAAACTACCCATTGTTAGAACTGTCCACATCATTGGCCTCAACTATAGTAATAGATTGCAGCTCAGTGGTATGAATGTCAGGAAAAGATGTATTAGTATTAGCAAATTTGCAAAAGAATCTGTCAGAGGAATTGTAATGTTCCTATTTGGTTGGATATGTTGTTAATCCTGACAAGAGCTGACTGATCCTATCATTACTGTGAGGTGATAAATTTTGAGTAGAAAACAGTTGGCACCCTGAAAGGTCTAGTAGGGTAATTTCAAGTTGCCTTAGAGCAAACAAGTAGCAATCAGCATGGAAAGTGTCTGGATTTTTATGGCATAATAAATAAATGATCAGTTGAGATAAACTTAAGTAGGGCAACTGAGCATTTTAGCAGTTTAGATTAATTTCAACTTTGTTAATATATTAAGTTTGAGTCAGATTTAACAACCTTGCTACTTCATTGAAGAAGAAATAACTCCTCTGGCAAGAAATTAGTTATTGATCTATTAGCAATATACATGCTGTCACCTCGGAAAATGTTCAGTGATGATTATTTCTAAATCACATCATCCCATCTAGCTAAGTTATGTACAATCTGCTCTTTTATATCCCAAACGTTTCCCTATTAGTACTTTATCTTATTTACCTATTTATTTTCAATATTGTAATGCTGTCAGTATTGGCATTGTGTTATATTTGTTCAGCAACCTTAAGGAACAGCAACTTATCTCTTAAATCATTTTTATGCTACCTTTTAGGAACAGATTTTACAAGCATTTTTTTTTTTTAAAAAAAATTATGTGATGCAGTTTTTAAAGCCAAGCCAAGTCAACAAAAGAGTTGTATAACATTACCAACACTTAGTAATAATGACAGCAAAACAAAAAGAGTGCAAACTCTAAAAACAAAATATTCTAACAGCAAGACAAAGAATTATCCTTAAGATGCTTCCAGCTTTCTTGGACACTATCTTGAATCATAAAAGCTATTCCTTAGAACTATGTCTTTTTTATAGTTTGTTGCAGAGTCAGACAGATGTTCAGACTGTATTTGGTATTTTTATCCACCTATCGAGTCCTTCTGAAAGAGCTGGGATAGGCCAATGTTGTTATTGTTCTTGTTGTTATTATAGTTAGCTTTACAGTCAGTCAGATGTTACATTGGATTTGGTGTTCTCCACCTATCAAATACTTTCCAAGGACCTGGAAGAGGCAGATGTTTTTTTTTTTAATAATATAAAAGGTAATGTTGCAGGATGCGAACTATTCCAAATAAAGCTGCCTTTAACAATTGACTGATGGTGATTTTGTCAGTGCTGATGGTGTTCCAGATGTTTGGGAATTACACCCAAGGCACCTATTATTGTTGGTACTACCTTTGCTTTCTTTTTGCCACAATCGTTCTATTTCCAAGTCTTTATATTTTGTGGTTTTCTCCAGCTCTTTCTCTTGTATTCTGCTGTCTCCAGGTACTGCCACATCCAACATCAAGACATTTTTGTCTTTCTTATCGATAATTGTCAAGTCTGGGGTGTTATGTGGCAGGTGCCTGTCTGTTTGAATTCTAAAGTTCCAGAGCACTTTAGCTTCCTCATTTTCTATTACTTTCTCTATTTTGTAGTCCCACCACTTCTTTTCTGCAGGCAAATAATACTTCTTGTAGATATTCCAGTGCACTGTTGTTGCTACTCTGTCACTGTTGTTTATGGTTAGTCTGTGCAGTCTTTTTGCAGCAGCTCACTAGTGGTTCACCATTGTGGTTATTTCCTGAGTTGGATGAGGAGAGCACATCTTTCTCCTTCTGTCCTGGCCACTTTTTACAGAGGCACAGTTGAAAACATTTTAAACAAACTGCATCACAGTCTGGTTTAGTGGCAGCAGTGCCTCAGATAGAAAGTCCATACAGAGATTGGTAAGGACAGCCGAGAAGATCATAGGAAGCTCTCTTCCTGATATTCAGGATGCTGCTTATAAGCACTATGTGCTTAGAGCTCAAAGCATTGTTAGAGACCCCACACACCCACTTTACAGTCTGTTTCTGTTGCTCCCCTCTGGGAGGAGGTTTCAAAGTATTTCTAGCAGGACTACCCGATTCTGTAAGAGCTTTGTTCCCTATGCCATCTGTCTGGTAAACTCACAAAATTAGTTTTTCTTGCCATGCACATGTATACGTAACCCGAACTATTCTGTTGTTTCTCTGTGTCATATAATATATGTGGGTATATGCATAATTCTGTGTTTTATTTATTTTTGACATATTTATGTAGTGTATATAGGAGGTGGTGACCATTTGAGAGCTGAATGCAATGAAATTTCATTTTAATGTATGCCAATTAGTGTACATTCAAAGTGACAATAAAGTTTATTCTATTCTATTCTATTCTATTCTATTCTATTCTATTCTATTCTATTCTATTCTATTCTATTCTATTCTATTCTTCTCCTTTTCCTTCTCTTTTTCCTTCTTGTTCAGTTAGATGTTGTGCCAGTGTCAAAATACAGGGATGACCGATATTCCCTGTCACAAATAACAAACTGGTGGAAATTTGCTACTTGATTTTAACTTGACCATTTGCATTAGCCATTAACATTTACATCCATTTATATAAAGAGCCTTCCCAGATTAATTGTCACTAAGAATGGGGAATTGAAGCACCCTGTTCTTTAAGGTACTGCCAAGTGTCTGGAATATCAGGCTGCATCTTAGAATTGTATGTCTTTTTTTTTTTAACTCTTTAAATAAATTTTTCAACAGAATTAAAATCAGAAAGTCCTTAACGGATTTCCAGTCACTTATATGCATATATTAGTATAGTTATTGATATTTCTATAATCAAACCAATTAATTTTGCCATCTTTGCTAATTCTGTCATTTTTACCTACCAATCCTTCCATGTGGGTATTTCAGAATCTTTCCATTTTGCTCATAATAGTCTTGTAATAGTAATTATATATAAAAATAATCTTCCATGACCATTGTCTTATTGACTGTCCATTAATCCCAGCAAGAGAAGTTATGGTTTCAGTTTGATGTTGATTGAATTTTCAGAATTCTTTGTATCAAAGAATGCCAAAATATTTGGCTTTTTTACGAGTCCACCAGGCATGATAAAATGTCATTTAATGTTGTCCTACATTAATTTCCAACATAAATTTGTACCTTTATGTCCAAAGCTCCTAGCCCATTTTATCATATATCTTTTACTTTATTCTTTTTCCATTTCAAATAGCAATAAAATTTTATACATTTTAGCAATTATATATTCATCATTGTAAATAGTTCAGCTTCAAATTCTTTCTTCTCCTGCCCTTTATCTACTTTAAATCTTTCTCTTAATTGTGCATACAAAACTAAAGCCCTCTGCAGTCAGCTGCTCTCTTTCCATTTTATATTCTCCGTGTACCTGTTCTAACAACCAGAATTGTATCTCGGGAGTATTGCTGCCATGTGCAAGATGGCAGTATGTGGTATGTAACATTCACACAGATACTAAGAGTGCTGCCATTGTTAAAATGAAGTTAATGATGATACCAAATTACAGTTGGATGATGTACATGGACCTTAAAAGACCTTAATATTCAAATGGGAAAAACCATAGAATTATAGAATGTAAGGTTGGAAAGTATCTTGGAAATCATTTAGTACAATTTCCTTCCAGTGCAGGAAAACATTTATAAAGCACCCTTGTGTATTTCCAGGGACCACTGAAGCACATGAGGGGAAAAAATGTGACTACTTTAATGAGTTGCAAATGAGGTTGCAAATGAGTTGCAAATGAGGTTCTACATTTGAGCTTCCTCATGTTCCAAAGGACTTTCTTATGCAGCTGTATGATCACACAGATGCATGTCATGGCTGAGGGCCAGTACTTCAATAGGTGTGATCCTACTTAATATATGGAGAGACCATTTGATTGTAGAATACATGTGTGTGCTTAAATGTCTATGATTATCTGAATTACTTAGAGCAGAGGTCCCCAAACTTTTGGGCACCAGGGACCAGTTCCTTGGAGAGAGGTTTTTCCGCGGACTGGAGGGTGTGTGGTTTTGTGTGCTGCCTGTATCTCGCGGATGGGGCTTTGCTTTTTTATGCAGCCCAGTTGCTGGCATGCCACAGCAACCCTGATCCACGGACCAGGGTTGAGGACCCCTGACTTAGAGTCCATCTTTTTTTTAAAAAAAAAATGTATCATCCCAACATACCTCACAGGATTATTGTTGTGAGGAAAATAAGAGGAGGGAAGGACGCTGCCTTGAATTAAAAATAATAAAGGTAGGATATAAACAAACAAGCAAATAAATGGAATGCAACCTTAATGGCTGGATAATTTATGCTATTTTATAGTTAAAGTACATGTGATATCTCTGGGCTGTGACTTGTAACTTCATTAGAATTTTGACTGATGTCCGTATTTCAAAATGATTTTTTTTTCTATTAAGATAATTACTCCTTGGATAATCAGTATTGATCATTCATTTCTGTTCACTCAGAAATATTCATTCATTCATTCATTCATTCATTCATTCATTCATTCATTCATTCATTCATTCATTCATTCATTCAGTTTGTATAGCCTCTCATCTTTCATATGCAACTGTGTGCCACAAAGCATTGAGGTGTGTTGACATTACTTCTGAACTGAGGTGTATTAAGAAATCTCAGAGTTGCTCATTATTCATGGACTACATAATTCATGTTTATGAGAGAGAGGGAGAGGGAGAGGGAGAAAGAGAGAGAGAGAGAGAGTGAGAGAGAGAGAGAGAGAGAGAGAGAGAGAGAGATCTCCCAGGGTTCAAAATCTGTCTATCAGAGAGACATGGATTCTATGTTTTGCCAAACAAATAGGTCTTTGAGTCTTTGCTAGGTTATAAGTCTCACTGAGTGCTTTACAGATTCATCCATGTTCTTCCACTGGTTAATTAGGTAGGTAGGAAAAACATACAGAATAGCAAGATTGTGCTGGTTACTAATAATGATGCCGGGCTAAAGATCTTAAGAAGAAGAAAAAGATTCTTGTATTGCTTTGTTTACATTAACTTCTATATCTGTGAGGACCATACACCTAGGAACAAGCCCTTCCCTCCCTCCCTCCCTCCCTCCCTCAGAAACAGGATATGCTAGAATAAAACTTATTTAACTTGCCCATTTAATAATCAATTTAATAAAAAATGATTTATATTCTTTAAGACTATTTGCATGTCTGTTATCAGTTATTGTATTTTGAACATTTATCCTTTGCAGGTTATTTTTGTTTAGTTTTCATGATGAAACTTTTCTGTCCATTTTTTCTTTTGATGTTGTTTTATGGTAATATTGCAGCTTCACAAAGTATTATGAGAAAATGATCATTGCATAGATAATCATTGAACTCAGTATTCATACATTATTCTTCTATCATGAGGAATGTAGCATCATTCAGGGCAGTTGAGACACATAGACCTACATACAAAGCAAGCAGGTTATGCTTAATTAACCTGAACTTTTTTGACAAATCCAATATAGCACCTTAGTTTTTTTGTTTGTTTGTTTGTTTGCAAGGGATAAGCAACAAAAAGCAATGGCAGAGATTAAAATACTTAAGATGCCATAGTGGGCAATGGATAGAATGCAGGAATGAAGGTTTTTCAAAAAAGAAATTAATTGGCCTTGTAGAAAGGAAGGATGCCTTTCAGCTTCCCCATTGCTACATGTAAGTCTGATTTGCAAATCGGTGTTGTCTTTATTTGCTTTTTCCCAGGCTATAGGTTGGATCCTCTATGGCAGGGGTGTCAAACTCGCAACGTCACGTGACGTGTCGTGACGTATCATGACTTTTTTTCCATTGCCGGCAATGGGGTGGGTGTGGTTTTGCCATGACGCATCCAGCCCATGGCTGGCAGTTTGACACCCCTGCTCTATGGTCTCAGCATTGCTTCCTATAGATCTTAGAACCTCATTCCTTTTCACAACTTGCTTCTAGTCAAATGATGGGAAGGGGTTGGAGACAGATGGCTTGAAGACGTATTAAAAGAACTTGAAAGACTGCATTGATTATTCTTGCAAAAATAAAAATTCCTCTCATACATTCAGACAACAATATTTTTGGGAATAATTGTTTTGCCCTCTTGGGGACAGCTATATCTGCTGCTATATCTGCTGTCATTTTGTGATTGGTTGATTTCACCAAATTTCAGTACTCTCAAAATAGCCCCTTGGATCTACAATTCCTAGTTTACTGTTATGTCTCCCAGCCAACTGATTGTAGATTTGTATTCTGTGCACATAGGACAGTGTGGCTTTGACAATGAAGCGTAGTCAAAAAATTCTGTCCTATTTCATTGTATCACTTATAGATGTGTCTCAGTACCCCTTATATGCACTGTTCCATATACAATAAGGAGCAAAGCTTAGAGGTATATGGAGATCTTACATAGAAGATATATATATTGAACATGTATTGATCGGCCATGTGTTGCATAAGCATGTTTTAGGCTAAGCATTACTGTTTGGACCTTGTAGCATTACTGTTTTATCCCACATAACACCCTTAAATATTTTAGAAATGGGTGCCTTGTATGTTTGAGTGTGTATAAAAGGAAGATTCCCTTGACTGAAATTAAATTTCTGACAAGTATATTGGCACATGCATATAGCATTTGTGGCAACATTACAAAAATAGTTTATGGTTGCCTTTTGGGGGGATTATTTTCCACTATCCAGGCTAGCCTGCAGCCCTAGAATTTCCTAATGGTCACTCCAGCAATCGCCAACTAGGCCCGATCCTTCTTAGCGTTTCTCAAAATCAGCTGAGGTCGGTTAAATGCTGCCATCTGCTGTGAGAGAGGTGATAGCTCTACAAAATAAATGGAATACTGAAATAACTGGAAATAAATTTTAAAAATGTAACTTTTGGGATAGAGCACGAGATGCATGTCTACTTGATTCCACTCTGAAATACCAGGGCATACTTTATTTTCCAGATAGCTTTTCTTTAGGCAGGTTATGGGGAATGCAGGATAGTGAAGTTTCCAAGTAGACAACCTGTATGTGACCAATGAATATAATAGAGCTGGAAGGGACCTTGGACGTCTTCTATCCAGCCCCCTGCTCAAGCAGGAGAACCTATACCATTTCAGACAAGTGGCTGTCTAGTCTCTTCTTAAAAACCTCCAGTGATGGAGCGCTCACGATTTCTGAAGGCAAGCTGTTCCACTCGTTAATTGTCTTCATTGTTAGGAAGTTTCTCCTTAATTACGGGTTGCTTCTCTCTTTATTCAGTTTCCAACCATTGTTTCTTGTCCTGCCCTCTGGTGCTTTGGAGAATAGTTTGATGCCCTCTTCTTTGTGGCAGCCCCTCAAATACTGGAATATTGTTATCATATCGCTCCTGTTTCTTCTTTTCTTTAGACTAGCCAAACCCAAGTCCTGCAGCCGTTCTTCATAAGTTTTAGTCTCCAGCCTTGGATCATCTTAGTTGCTCTTCTCTGAACTTTTTCCAAGGTCTCAACATCTTTCTTTTAGTATGGTGACCAAAATTGGTTGCAGTATTCCAGGTGTGGTCTCACTAGGGTTTTATAAAGCGGTACTAATACTTCATGTGATCTGGATTCTATGCCTTTGTTTATACAACCAGGATTGTATTAGTTTTTTTGGCTGCTGCTGCACATTGCTGGCTCATAGTCAAGTGATCGTCCACTAGGACTCCAAGGTCCCTCTCACAGTTGCTGTTTTTGAGCCAGGTCTCACGTAATCTATACTTGTATCTTTGATTTTTCCTGCCTAAATGTAAAACTTTGCTTTTCTCCACATTAAAATTCATTTTGTTGGATAGGGCCTATTGTTCAAGTTTGTCAAGATCTTTTTGGATCCTGAGCTTGTCTTCTGGGGTGTTGGCTATTCCTGCCAGTTTAGTGTCATGGCATACTTGATATTGGGGAGGGGCTGATTTGGAGATGATAAAGAGAGCACTATCACACATGTAAATAGAACTGAGGTTTTGGTATTAGAATATGAATTCTTTCTTTCAACTGTATGCAGTTTATTTTAGGATTTACATTCCAATTTTTTTTTTCTGGGGCTGTGCATTTAGAGAGTTCTTAAAATACCACAAAACTAGGTTATTAATCTGGATTTGTAATCTGAACTGCTATGCTCACTTCTGCTCCAGAATAAGTTTTGGTTTTTTTGGGGGTTTTAATAATTTGGCTTATTCTAGAAAATGGCTTCATTTCTGTTCAATTCTCACATGGATTAGACTGCTATCAGCATAGTAGAAAGGAATGGGAGAAAGCCCTCCCTTTCTCCAAGAAAGGCATCAGTTCAGCTCAAAGTGAGGTTTAAATTGCAAACATTTTGTGCACATCTGTACAAGTCTCTGTGTTCATCTGCGGATAACTCTTGTTCAAAATAGTGTCGAGGGAATGTGCAGTTGCTAAGTACTGCTATATTTGTTCTCCCTGGGCTAGTTCTTTTAGAGCATTCTGTGTGCTATTTTCCAATGTTTAATTGCTTATATGTGGGAGAAATAAACAAATAAAGCTACAAATATACGCTTTTGAGTCTAAAACAATGGGTGTGCAGTTTGATAATGTCTGATTTTGCAATGGGCCTCATGAAAATCCTCTGAAAAGAGTTACACATTTACACAAGCTTTAAAACAATAAAAATGATAGATATTAAAGAACTCAATACAGCACATTCAGTGTGTCTGTTTATATCCACTTTATATCTGCTTTTCCCAACTTAGCGCCTTTGTCTTGTCCAGTATGGCTAACTGCAGAAATTGAACATGATCAGCCTAGAGAAGAATTTTTATATTTTCTACATTTGTTCAAAAATAAAAGAACCCAGGAAAACAAGATCTAGAATGCCAAAAGATGCTGAAAATAAAATATTTATTGTACTTTATGAATGCTGATACTGACAGTTGGGGTGTAAGAGAATAGGATTTTAACATGGTTGTGCTTTTTTATAATCAGGTTTAAGAGTTGTTTTCAAGTGGCATTTAAAATTTATAGTATCATATTTACTACAGTAAGTGAAATGGGTCGGAAGAAAAGCTTTTCTTTCCTCTTTTTTTGTTACCAATATTATAATTAGCAGTCTGATTTTTGTAAATGCCAATCTCAGAATTGCTTGCTGTTTGATGTAATGTAGACTAGAGTCTTTCAAATGTATTTTTAAAAAGCTTGATTTAAATTCTGTTGAAACAGTGAAAAGATTGTAATTGCATTGAGTCCCTTAATGCTATTTCACTTCTCCTGTTCACATAGTTTTAATGCTATCTAAAAATTAAATGGGGGGGGGGAGTCCCATGATGGAAAGTTCCTTCATTAAAATAATCTCCCAAATGTAGAAAATTGACAAATCAGAGAAAGTGATTTGAAAATCATCCTATTTATACCAGAGTTTTCTACTTAATAGATTCTCACGATCACAATGAGGAACGTTCAGTCACATTAAGTGCCATCTTCAGGTGGAAACAAAATGTAGGGTGACATTGCTTGAAATAGTAAGCATAAAACGTCTTTTTGTTTAAAAATGGGAATACTATACTATTTATTCACTTCTTTTACTGGACTTATATGCTGCTCCAATCAATATATGGATTTGTGGCTTATAATTTAGGATAGTTTAGAATACATGAAGGATTCCTTCTGCAGCAATAAAATGAATGAAATTGAGTTTCCATTAGATATCATGTTTCCCTGTTTCTGACACAGGGCTGTGCTAACTGTTTGATAGGGTGCTGCGGACAGGATACTCTGCTGATAGTTTCAGCGGAAACATCTTCAATGTATACACATGTATTTATTGGTGACTTCAGAAAGTCAATAGCCCTGCTGAGCCTTTGGGAGGATGTAGCCTCTTCAGCACTTTGAGACTTGTGGCATTGGCCCCAAAAGGAGTTCTGGTTATAAAATATGGACACTGCAAAAAAAATAATGATCTGCTATTCAAAGAAGTAGTAGTCAAAACTACTATGGACTATGATTATCAGAAGACATCTGCAAGCAGCAGCTGAGAGCTCAGTGGCTGAGATGGAGCTCAGCTTCCTACCTTTCTCTTACCTTGGTTTAACTTAGCAGCTGGCTGTTGCATGCCATTTCTAATTTAATATTTCCTGCAATGTCCTGGACAATGCTACATCATAATGTTGAGGGAATAGGGACACATCCTTGCCCCATACACCATCTGCTTCTAAAAATGGAAGTTATACCACACAGCCAGTTTCTGGGGATCAGCCATTACCTTCAAATGTAGGCTAATATGTTTTGCTTGAATGGAGTTATGTATTGGAATTAACATGTTAATTAGCTGGCTATTTCTTGTGTTTTTATAAGGTCCATTCATTATTGCCATTGCTTATTATTCAAGTGTGCCACTCTGCTTATGCTAATTTTAAAATTATTCCTGTTTTTTTTATTTTTTTGCTTTAATAACTATTTATGATTCCTAGAAAAATACACCTAATTAATACCTAGGCACAGTGCTGCAATTAGATGT
The DNA here is from genome assembly GCA_023970755.1 of Azemiops feae. Classification (NCBI taxonomy): domain Eukaryota; kingdom Metazoa; phylum Chordata; class Lepidosauria; order Squamata; family Viperidae; genus Azemiops; species Azemiops feae. The sequence continues at coordinate 900,818 of JALGBA010004225.1, forward strand.
TAATCAGATTTGATTTCTAGAGTAATGCACCAGCAATCTCCTAATCTCCTGAGTTATGACTTGATGAAAACTTGATTATCCTAGTTATGAAGTTCATGATTCTGAAAGATTCCCCTGTCCCTCCAAGCTCAGCTCAGGGCCCTTTGCAGTTTATATTTCGCTTCACTTCTTATTTTCAGTAGGGATAAATTACTTCAAAATGAGATTTAATCATGATAGAAAGAAAGTTAAGCACAAACTTAAAATAAAGGACTGCAGTAACTGGCACATATTGACCTGAGTGAATAATCTTTAAATTCAGCAAAGGATGTTTTTATTATTATTAAACTAAGGATGGCAGTCTGACCAATTATATTCCCTCCATTTGCATTATAAGGGAAAGAGATGATTAGGGAAAGTTGGAGTAGTTTATGACTTTTAACCTAGAAACTTGTAGATTTCTGGCATTTGGGGAGTACAAAGGAAGCTTTTTCAGCTCTGGGTTGAAAAGGAGCACAGTTTTAAAATAAATATCTACTGCTGTGGGTGGCATTCAAGGTTTTTCCATGGAGGAATGTACTAGATTATCATTGGTTTGACTAATTTGGTTCTATTGGCTACGCACCTCTCCATTCCTACTCTCCCTATTTTGTGTCATTGTTTCAGGGATAACTAAACTTAGGGCCAATTTGAACTGTAAGCATAAATAAAATGGTAATGTCAGACCTGCCCCAATCTGGCCACTTAGGAAAGAAAAGCCTTCGACTCCATTTGGTTTATTTTACCACTTTATATGAAACATTCACCTTGTTTTCTTTCATATAGATATATGAATATCTTACTACAACTAAACAGACTGTCTAGTTTTATCTTACCATGTTTGTTTTTCATGTACAAGGAATGTGCAGCCTACCCCTTAGGATGCATTGAAGGATGGAATAGTGTCTCTTAAAATTTATATCATATTATTTAGGATCTTTCCACATTTCCTTAAGCATCAGATGTTCACCACAATTAAGTAAAGGCCATTTAATCTGACAGACTGCAGGTCTGATCTGATTTGACATACCTTCTGTTTCTCATTAGCCTATTGATTGGTCCATGTTATTTAACTACAAATAAATGTCACATTCCATGAGGACTTCAGCCCTTTAGGATTGATTTCCAATGGTGGTAACTAGTAACCATTGGGATATGGGTGTTTTGCCATTTCTCTTTTTATTTGCTATAAGTACATATCAGAGAATGACGAGTTAAAATGTACATAGCAAAATAAGAGTCTGCATTTCTATCAAAAGTTTCTGATTTTTATTTTTTGGGTGTAGGAGAATATTAATTTGTCTAACTTTTCTGGTCTCATTATCCACCCCTAGCAAAACTCTTGAAATAAAGTGAGGAATTGATTTATAGGTGGGGGAGTGTTTGAAGGACCACAAGAAAAGCAGGAGTGGTCAGCCTTATAATAGAGTAATTCCCAGTTAGTGGCATCTTTTCGCAGTGGACAGTGTGCTTTTAGTAGCTCATTGTGAAGGATTCCTTGAAGGGATGATCTTCTAGGCAAGATGCTAGGCAAGAAAGTGATTTTACATGCACACACATACACATTGACACACTTCAAAAGAGCACACTTGGGCAATCATTTATAAGGCATTTTGTTCACAAAAGACCTGGTGTTTTAAGCTCTAAGCCTGAAATGCCATGTAGAATAATTCACCAGGTCTATGAATAAAACATTTCTTATTGAAGAATCCCTTTTACAATATGCAATTTCCTTTGATAAGCCTCTCCTGAGGATTCAATGTATGTATGATGCTCTTGTCTCAAACGTATTAGGAGTTAACAGCATTGTAGCTTAACTGTTGCTGGATACTCTGAGGCACCTTTTCTACTTTTTTTACCCTTTTCCCCTCATCCTCTGACCTAATTATGTATATATGTGCTTGTGTGCATATTTGGGTCTTGCTGACATGTATCATGGGGCTTGTGCTTATTTTACTGTATTGTTATTAATTTGCATCTTGTCCTTCGCTTTTGAAGCTACAGCTTTTTGTTCATTTTTATTTTAAAGTCAAGGTCCATTTACTGTTTATTATGTTTAGCTTTCAAGTATTGTATATGATTCATGATTCTATTGGACCTATTTTAACTATCAGGCCTTTGTCAATGCTTCTGTACAATGAAAGGTAGGGGGCTGGAATATTGGTGATGTAATCAAAAGGCTCCAGTATAGAATAATGAGGGCAGGCAAGATTTTTCAAAGGGGGGGGGGGGAAATAGAGAAATTGCCTTTTCATAGGAAACAGGCAGAAGCACCCACAGGATCAGAGGTTTTTTGTCAAAATGATGAAAGCAATGTTACATCTTAGGTACAGTATGTTTGTCCTTTTCGTACATAAATGCAATATGAATATCTCAATGAGATGGGTGGCATAGATATTTAATAATAAATTTTAAAAATCCCTCCTTTCATCTTTCTAATATATATTCATTTATTTAACAAATATACCTTTCCGTCATATCTAGGAATGAGTGAAAAATTTATCCCATCCAAATTTGCTTCTCCAAGGCTGTACCTAATTTCTGAAATCTACTCTCTAGTTCAGATACATAGTTCAGATTTTAAAACAACAAAAGTAAAATTAATATTTGAGAGGAAAATGTATAGTTATACTGTATTGTTATGGTACAATGAAAAGAAGTACACAAATATTTTAAAAAATCTAGAAAAAGCATCTGAAAACTATGTATACTTTTTCACAAGACATTCTCTATAAAACCAGAAAATAAACCTGAAAAGAAAAGGAAAATTATGTTGACAGATTCACCCATCCGTATTCTTCAGCAAATGGTGGCTGTTGACAGCAGATGCTGAAAGCTGTGGATGAATTAGATTGTCAGAATTTGTTTGACTCAGATTCTTATTTTTGCAGTCTGAACTTCATTTTTTGTTATTTTGTACCATTTAGTTTTGTGTATTTCTTTTAGTATATACAATTTTGTAGGCACTTTTTCAAATATGTATTTGCGAGCAAAATGTATATAATATATTGCTATATATTCTTTTCATTGATATAACCATTTGGTGTCCACTTTTCTTTATTATATGCATTTGAATCATATTCTGTTTGAAAGACCACATTGTAAAAATTTGAAAAGTGCGCATAACTTATGTAGCCATGAGATGTCTAAAGTTTTGATAGTTTTGGATAGGTTTGCTCCAGGGAGCCTGACAAATAGTGTGTTTCAATATTGTCTATTGTCTGGCACAACCATGTCAGTATGATTTAATAGACAGAATATTAGACTTAAAATGTAGAGCAGTCAACCCAAAGAATTTCATCAAATCACTTAAGTCTTAGGATATATTGGGTGTGGGAGGAAGAGAGATTCAAGCTCAAAAGTAGACTTTTATAACTTAACTCAACAAATAAAAACTATCCTGTATGCTAACTGTTCATAAAAAGAGAGCCAAAATCATTCTTGTTTCCTCATCTATTTTAGTGGGGTGGTTGTGATGCGCTTTCCTGTAGCCTATATTTTTACCCTCAGAATCTCACATAAAGGAGCAACACATGATAATATCTGATCATTTTGTATGTGATCTTAGGAAAATATATCAATAAGTAATCACTACTATTTCCTCTCACACTTGCAAAAATATCCCTTCAGTTTTGTTTCTTACAAATCAAGGACACATTTACAATCAATTATAGACATTAGTAACCTAGATTTACCAGTGATCTGGTACAGTTTAAGACAGCTATTTATGTTTCTATGTAATTCAGTCATAAGTAAAAAAGAAGAAGATTCTTATAATGTCAGCAGTCATAATATTCTGAAAAACACTGTCCATTCTAGTGATAATAATGTTATGATTCTGACAGGAAAGATTTTAAAAGCAAGCAACAAACTTGGGAAGAATTCTTAGAGTAGTGCTGCTCCTGAGATTTTGTTTGGACAAAACATAATAGAATATATTATAGTGTTGTTTTTCTCAAACTTGGCAACTTCAAGGTATATGGACTTCAATTTCCAGAATTCCCTAATCAGCAGGTTGATTGAAGAATTCTGGGATTTGGAGTCCACATATCTTAGCGTTTCCAAGTTGAGACTCTCTGATTCCCTGTCCATACATATATTTATGCGAGCAGTCATTTATTTCATTTCCAAGAAAGATTCATTTACTAGTTTTTCCTTTAATTCATCACTTATGCCAGAAATATTACAGTGAATTAAATAAGGGCCTCTCATTATCACATGAAATCAAACTATATTCTTTGCAGAATGAGATGTACTGGGAATAACCCACCTTCTCAAAAGTGTTAAATTGGATCTTTAATGTTGATATTTCAGATTATGTTCTTAGAATTTGCACAAGATTTTCTGATAAAGGCATGTTTGGGGGGCTGAAATGAGAACAAGGGTTTGGAATAAATGCTTCAGATATTGATCAAGTTCTATACAAATAGAACTTCTTCAATGGCTGATGTTTTATAATTCCGGAATTATTGAGACTAAATGCAAGCGAGCGGGCAGTGAGCGTGCTATATATACATTCTAGGTCCTGACCGTTAAAACGGTCACACAAGTGTACATGTAGGTTCTCCTTATTTTCAGCCCTTACTCTGATGATGTCAACAGCTAGTTGTCGAAAGCTCAGTAATAAAAAAGGCTATTTTATATCCCGGAGTTCACTAAACTTTTTGGTTTTAAAAATGTCTATACCTGGGATTCAAATATTCAGAATTATCTATTACAAGGATGTGATCTTCCCAGGTTACAGAAAAGATAGAAGTCAAGGAGAGTACTAATGCAATTTGTGTTCAGATTTAGTAGCAGCAGAAAGCTGTGAAAAGCAGATAGTAGTTCAAAATTTGTAACAAGAAATCAGAATTATGGGAACAGTCGACAATGCTGCAAGAGAGATGAGATTCTTACATGGATTCACAATCATAATTCAGACCTAATTCGGCAGTTTACAGTGAAGCCATATGCATGCACTCTAGAAGCTGAAAGCCTTAAAGGGTCTGCATGTTTACCCTAGTGACCTGACTCTGGTAGGTAGAATATTTCATTCACTGCTTAAGGATAAGGGGAAAGAAGTATTCAAGTTGTCTGGAAGACAGGAGACCTCAGATGGGGATTCATTCAACCTAAGTCATCAGGTGTTAATCTACCAGGTCAAGGTATAATGTTATTCAAAACCTAAAAAGCTTCACTGCTTTTTAAAAATGGAAATTATGGCTGTTGAACTCCAACATATTTAAGGGACATTAGGTCTGAGAATATTGACATATTTTTGAATGTGTTAAGTATAAACTTTATAAGAATTATTTTAAAACTACGTAATGAGATTTTAAAAATTGTACTAGAATTTCTTATAAAACCTCCACAAATTTGGGTCTTGTTCTTTGTGAAGAAGGTCTGAAGGATTTGGCATGAAGTCTAATAGGATTTGCCATAATTCTTGTGGTGTGAAAAGGTATACACATAAATGGGGAATTGATTCATGGGAATTAGACAATTAATTCCTAATATAGTTTGCTTACTGTAGATAACATCCAAGAGAATCAATATTTTGCTCCAGTGTTGGATGCCCTTTTCTGTATCAATTACAAGAAGGAATTGATTATTTGAGAGGTTCTCTTGTTTGCCACTAAATTTCATCTAAAACAAAGTGTGATATTCTCAGGCAAAATGTGGAATGTAGAGAAAATAATTTGTCTTTATGAGTAGTTTAGTACAGAACTGTACTAGGATGATAGCACAGTCAATTAAACAGTGAGATGAAGGGCATATACGTTTGACAAATAAATTTCCATATTTTTCTGAACCTAATGTTGCTTACTTATGGGAAAATTTGTACAGTCACCATAAATTCAGATTTAGATTAAACAGATGAAAAAATGTAATTGTGAAGTTATGTGGGATAAATTTGACCTTGTAAATCCTGAGGAATGGGGCAGGATTTTCGCAGCATCAACTTTGCCAGGGCAAAGCTTCAGCCATTTTTCCTAAACTTATCCAGCTAGCACCCAACATAATCTGAGCAACTTTGCCCTCCTGGTATCTAAAGAATCCTCATAGCAGTCCCTTTAAGTGTTTCTCTTGCCCAATAGGGTCCAGATCACTTTAAAGAGGACCACTGTGTAGCACTCTGAAAACACAGTAAGACTGGAGAGAAATGTTATATCTCTCTGCTCTTTTCTCTGTGGTATAGACCTGAACATGGTCTCTTTCTGAGTTTGGTTGGGAGCATTCCTTATTTTATACAAATGGAATGCTAGGGAAACTTTATGCCCCTCTGGGGTCAGCAAGACAGGAAGGACATTCAGGAGAAATTTCTTCTGTTATTAATTATACAGATTTTTGCACTTAATTAATTGAATTTCATTTTCAATTTAATTTACAAAGTAAAATTGGCAGATTTTGGAGAAAGAAATTAAATAAGGGTGTCAGGTTTCACACCAACTGTGGATATAAATTTTAATTCTCCTTTATTCAGGAATTGTCTTAGTTAACAAAAAGACCCCTAAACATGATTCAGCAAGACTAGCTCTTTATGCAGACAGGAATGAAACTATGTACTGTACACCTAAAAGATTTGTGTATGCAGAGGTCAAAATCTATATATAGGCCTGTTTTCCCAGTTTGAAATTCTTGGCTCTTTCTCCCTGCATTTCCAAGTGAATTGATTCTTTTGTTGTTGTTAGTTGCGAAGTTGTGTCCAACCCATTGCGACCCCATGGACAACGTTCCTCCAGGCCTTCCTGTCCTCTACCATCTTCTGGAGTCCATTTAAACTCACGCCTACTGCTTCAGTGACTCCATCCAGCCACCTCATTCTCTGTCGTCCCCTTCCTCTATTGCCCTCTATCTTTCCCAGGCTCTTCTCCAGTGAGTCCTTTCTTCTCATTAGGTGGCCAAAGTATTTGAGTTTCAACTTCAGGATCTGGCCTTCTAAAGAGCAGTCAGGGTTGATCTCCTCTAGGACTGACCGGTTTGATCGCCTTGCAGTCCAGGAGACTCGCAGGAGTCTTCTCCAGCACCATAGTTCAAAGGCCTCAATTCTTTGGTGCTCAGCCTTTCTTATGGTCCAACTTTCACAGCCATACATTGCAACTGGGAAAACCATAGCTTTGACTATATGCACTTTTGTTGGCAGGGTGACGTCTCTGCTTTTTAGTATGCTGTCTAGATTTGCCATAGCTTTCCTCCCCAGGAGCAAGCGTCTTTTAATTTCTTGGCTGCAGTCCCCATCTGCGGTGATCTTGGAGCCCAGGAAAATAAAATCTGTCACTACCTCCATTTCTTCCCCATCTACTTGCCAGGAATTGAGAGGGCTGGATGCCATGATGTTGGTTTTCTTAATGTTGAGTTTCAAGCCAACTTTTGCACTCTCCTTCTTCACCCGTGTCAAGAGGCTCTTTAGTTCCTCTTCACTTTCTGCCATTAGAGTGGTATCATCTGCATATCTTAGGTTGTTGATATTTCTCCCGGCAATCTTAATTCCAACTTTTGATTCATCTAGCCCTGCCTTTCTCATGATGTGCTCTGCATATAAGTTAAATAAGCAGGGCGACAGTATACAGCCTTGCCGGACTCCTTTTCCAATTTTGAACCAATCAGTGGTTCTGTGTCCAGTTCTCACTGTTGCTTCTTGACCCACATATAGGTTTCTCAAGAGACAAATAAGATAGTCTGGTACTCCCATCTCTTTAAGAACTTGCCACAATTTGTTGTGATCCACACAATCAAAGGCTTTAGCATAGTCAATGAAGCAGAAGTAGATGTTTTTCTGGAACTCCCTATGTCAAAGCAAGAACATCCAATGTTAGCTTTCTCCATGATCCAGTGTATGTTGGCAATTTCATCTCTAGTTCCTCTGCCTCTTTGAAATCCTGCTTGTACTTCTGGAAGTTCTCGATCCACATACTGCTGGAGTCTAGTTTGTAGGATTTTAAGCATAACTTTACTAGCATGTGAAATGAGTGAAATGGTGCGATAGTTTGAACATTCTTTGGCATTGCCTTTCTTTGGAATTGGAATGTAAACTGTCTTTTTCCAATCCTGTGGCCACTGTTGAGTTTTCCAGATTTGCTGGCAAATTGAGTGTAGCACTTTTACTGCATCATCTTTTAAGATTTTGAATAGCTCAGCTGGAATACTGTCACCTCCACTAGCTTTGTTGTTGCTCAGATTTCCTAAGGCCCATTTCACTTCACATTCTAGGATGTCTGGTTCGAGGTCAGTGACCACCCTATCGTGGTTATCAGGGATGCTAAGCTCTTTCTTGTATAGTTCTTCTATGTAATTTTGCCACCTCTTCTTAATCTCTTCTGCCTCTGTTAGGTCCCTGACATTTTGGTCCTTTATCATGCCCATCTTTGCATGAAACATTCCCTTCATATCTCCAATTTTCTTGAAGAGATCTCTGGCCCTCCCTATTCTATTGTTTTCTTCTATTTCTTTGCACTGTTCATTTAAGAGGGCATTCTTATCTCTTCTAGCTATTCTCTGGAATTCTGCATTCAATTGGGTGTGTCTTTCTCTTTCTCCCTTGCCTTTCACTTCCCTTCTTTCCTCAGCTATTTGCAAAGCTTCCTCAGACAGCCATTTTGCTTTCTTGCATCTTTGGGATGGTTTTAGTTGCTACCTCTTGTACAATGTTGCGAACCTCTGTCCATAGTTCTTCAGGCACTCTGTCTATCAGATCTAATTCCTTAAATCTGTATGTCACCTCTACTGTATATTCATCAGGGATATGATTTAGTTCATACCTGAGTGGCCTAGTGTTTTTCCCTACTGTCTTCAATTTAAGCCTAAATTTTGCAACAAGAAGCTCATGATCTGAGCCACGGTCAGCTCCTGGTCTTGTTTTTACTGACTGTATAGAGCTTCTCCATCTTTGGCTGCAGAGCACATAGTCAATCTGATTTCTATGTTGATCGTCTGGTGATGTCCATGTGTAGAGCCGTCTCTTGGGTTGTCGGAAAAGAGTGTTTGCTATGACCATCGTATTCTCTTGACAAAATTCTATCAGCCTGTGCCCTGCTTCATTTTGTACTCCAAGGCCAAACTTGCCTGTTATTCTGGTTATCTTTTGGCTTCCTACTTTAGCATTCCAATCCCCCATGATGATAAGGACATCATTTTTTGGTGTTGATTCTATAAGGTGCTCTAGTGCTTCACAGAACCGGTCAATTTCATCCTCTTCGGCACCAGTGGTTGGGGCATAGACTTGGACTACTGTGATATTGAATGGTTTGCCTTGGATTCGCACTGAGATCATTCTGTCATTTTGGGGATTGTATCCCAGTATTGCTTTTCCTACTCTTTTGTTGACTATGAAGTGGAATGGAATGGTTATTCCATTTCTTCTGAGGGATTCTTGCCCGCAGTAGTAGTTGATTCTTTGGTATTCTATTAATCACCTTGGAAAATACCTGACCTGTATTAAAATAATGGTTCTTTCATTATTTCATTATATTCATTTCCATTCATGGGAATGGTCTGTTCCTGCCTTGTCATCTTCATTCCTTATATCAGCTTTGTTAATTCTCAATTTTGCTTATCCAAGGATCAACTTTCTGTTGTTCTGTAATTTGGCTAAGAATTCCAACGCATTGGTTAAATAACAACTGAATTATATGATAGATTAATTATGTTGGTGGACATATTTCTGTTTGTTTTAGCAAAGTGGAAGTGAGAAGTGGTGGAATCCTCAGCGCTTCCCATTTGGGTGGACACATGTAAAGCATATGTCACAAATAATTTGATTTTCACATTTGTTTGCTATACATGAGGGCTTGAAAAAGAAAATGGAAAATTTGGTGACTCTATGAATTGACATGCTCTAGAATACATCCAGATTAGAACAGAGTATTTTCCAAGGAGGCTCAAAGAGCAATCTTATGTTGTTTCTTGTTAAGTTGTTTTGTAAAGTTGTGGGTGCTCCATCACTGGAGGCTTTTAAGAAGAGACTGGGCAGCCACTTTTCTAGAATGGTATAGGGTCTCCTGCTTGAGCAGAGGGTTGGACTAGAAGACCTCCAAGGTCCCTTCCAACTCTGTTATTCTGTAAATGTAGGGCCAATCGTTTTCTAAAAGCCCTTCTTTTATCTTTGGAGTCTGTGATAACTCCAAGTAGAATGAAGGTCTCAGGACACATTCTGTTTCTCCTATTCCACCTCCCAACTGAATCTGCATCTTGGAACATTGGACAACAAGTTCACTTTACTAGTGTAAAGACAAGGCTCTGCTATTTGATGTCATCCTTGATTTTTGAGGGCTTTGTGGCAGCTGTCTGTATTTGTGTCAGAAACACCTACAAAGCTAACTGAGGAGTGCTTCTGGTTTGAAAGGATTTGCCGGTGACAACACTGTTGCCTAGGGGACTCCTGATTACCAAAAGTAATGCAATCTTTGGGGAGGGTCCTTTCATGTCCCCTTTTGTGACAGCTAGGGATCCATTACATACTGTTTTTTCTGCATATAGCAGTGGTATTTGTGTCATCTGTTTCATGAAGCTTTAGCATTATAATTGTATAAGATTAGGTAAGGCTGCTATGCTAGTACAGGTATTTAAATTTCAGTATTAATTTCTTTTCCTTTTTTGTCTTCCCATTTGGAGAAATAGATTGCTTTTGTTTTCTGATCTATGACTATTATAAAAGAGTATAATTTTGAGTTGATTTCTTTCATGTGTGGCATTACAGATGTTTAAGCAACTCACTCGCTTAAATTATATGGGATTATCACTTGTGCCCTCCAACCTTTTTCTCACAGTGTTTTCTGTCTTTTTCCAAGACTATAACTAATGAGGGGATGAGTAGACACACAACAGCTGTGGAAACAGTATGTCTTCTTATTTATTGATGAAGAATCTCAGGAGGTGGTAGTGTCTCAAACAGAGAAGTAATGTACCTGGAGTCAGCACTAGAAAAAGAAAAATAGGATCACTTGTATTATGTTCTCTGGCTAGAAGGAGCCATATTTGAATGATTGTAGTTGTCAAGCTCAAAAGCATCTTCTGGAGGAGCTTTTCCCAACCTGCCCCCTCCAGATATTGCCATAATTCTGAGACAGAAACTACAGCCCAAACTTATTATCTGGGAAAGCTGTTTTGGGGGATACTTTGGTGTCTTATTCCATTAAACAATACATTATTGTGGCTACCAATTTTTACTCATGGGGCCTTTAACAATCATGATACTTGTTTAAAGGCTATTGCCTCAAGTGTGTTATAATTCCTGAAACTAAATATTTTGTGTCCATGTCCGGTCAATGGTTTGGAATGGTTTGGAACGGTCATAGTTTCATTTCCTTAGCATCATTGCAAATAACTTTATTCCAGCAATGGACGGGGTCACAACCTAGCACAAGCAATTCTAATTAATCTCTCCTCAAACACATTCTCCATTCTGTAAGAGAGGATTTCATAATTCAGTACTATTGAAAAGAATATTTGGGTTGAAATTTTTCTGGAATTGTGAGAAGAGTTGTAGCTCAGTAATAGAATTTGTTTTAATGCAGAAAGTTCTTTCATAGAACCTACATATAAGAATCAGGCGAAGGGTTAAAAGGTCTTGTGAGTTGTTTCTAGGTAGTTTGAATACACAATATTGAATGAGATGGACAAAGGGCTTGACTGTGTATAGGCCATCATTGTATGCAAAATACAGTTCAAAGTCGAGGTTATATACAGTGCTGCATGACCACCTGTTTTACATAGAGCTGATCTGCCCAGTACTTTTCAGTTTGTTTTTTTTTAGTTTTGCTATGAGACAGTTTGCCCCCAGAGATCCAGCTGGCTCCCTCCCTCTTAGCTTTTACAAAAGTAGTAAAAAATATACTGTGCAGAAAATGTTTAATTTATAAGGTTGTTTGAAAGGGATATTGAAGTATTACACCTTACGGGTAAATAAAACTACCAAAATACCTGCAGAGCAGATGATATATAAATAATGTTGCATACATATATGTGTACATTTATACAAAAGCTAGTTTTATGTCATTATTAAAGGCCCTATGACTAGAAGCCAGCTGATGTAAGTTCTAGTCCTACTTTCTGAAAGTCAACTGGGTGACTTTATTTAGAAAATCTACATGGCCACCTATCTTAAATAAATAAGTTCTAGATAGCCAACAATATACATGTGTCTATTTTGTGAAATTGTTAGTTTATTTTTATTAGATTATTTTAATTTTGTTTGATTATTTGATTATTTACCAAAGAAAAAAGAAAGAAAGTTAAAACTGCTCAATGATCAAAGTTAAAATAATCCAATAAAAATAAATGAAGACACCATATAACAATTTTACAAAATAGACACATGTATTTTGGGGTCCTCTAATAGTACAACCTAACACCTGGGGGAAAATCCATAATGGCCTTCTAGAAAACCAAGAGGGATGATGCCCTCCAAATCTTGGGTGGGATGGAGGCTATTTCATAAGGCAGGCACTGTGGCAGTGAAACCCTGACACTGTTTAATAGAAGGGACTAGACCATGTCCACCTGCCAGATCTTGTGGAAGAGACAGAAATCCACAGAGATAGGTGGTACGCAAATTCAGATCCATTTTTATATTTCTGTTCTCTGTAAAAGAAAAAAAATCCATACTTTGGAAAAAAATCTAGATGCCAATTGTTTGTGGAGATTCTCAGTCATCCAGGTCATGGTTGTCCCAAAGGTGATTTTTCCAAAAGGCAACTGGACTTCCTTGGTTTTTTTTTCCTTTGAAAACATTTCACTTCTCATCCAAGAAGCTTCTTCAGATCAGAAGTGAAGAAGCTTTTGGATGAGAAGTGAAATGTTTTCAAATAGGAAAAAAAACAAGAAAGTCCAGTTGCCTTTTAGAAAAAAATACTTTTGGGACCTAAATGCCAATTACTCAGCACCATGTAGAGAACAATCATGACACAGTAACTTTGTTGGATTTATACAATCTTCTATATTTCATCTAGTGTCAACTTTTATGATGCTCCGAGAAACAACTAAGGCTCAGCATAATAAACATTACTCAGCACAATGCTAGATATTACCTGATAAAAGAGGTAATTGTTAACAGATTTAAAGGGATTGCTACAATCCTCTCTTTTGACATTTTCCCCATGTAGCTATAAGCCTCTATAAGCCAAAGAGGTGAAGGAGAACTGCAACTCTTCAGAGGACTGCCAAATAAATCTACAATTAGGGTTTTAGCAAATGACTAAAAACCTCTCCAGTGCATAAAACGCAGCTTCTAAGTAGCTCAGAATGATATATAATTCAAAATGGCACTAGTCTTAAAAGTCTTTTCCTTCCTTCCTTCCTTCCTTCCTTCCTTCCTTCCTTCCTTCCTTCCTTCCTTCCTTCCTTCCTTCCTTCCTTCCTTCCTTCCTTCCTTCCTTCCTTCCTCTGGATATAAGATATAGATTTTTGAAATAACTTCTGAAGGAAGTCTCTTGTTCTGCTTCTCTTCTCTTTTTGATTACCTCTTCACTTTTTTACAATAAGAAATATTGATGGATTGTAAAAGTGGTATGTTTGTAATTATAAATGGGCCTGAAAATAACTCAATAACACAAGCAATGTGGAAAAAAACAAAACAAGTACACAAAACCAGAATCAAAAAATAATTCAGAAAGGTCAGTGTGCTAACTCTTATTTAGGACTGGATGCATACTTATCCCATGTTACTGGTTAACAAGATTTGAATTTGTTTCACCCTCTAATTTATTTACTGTTATTTACTGAGCTACTGTTAGCTCAGTGTTGATGTATTAGTGCTTGGAGGAGTATAATGGGATCAACCAACAGGCCTTGGTTTGATATATTGATGTTAGTGTCTGACAGGGATCAACATGTTCAAAGAGCATGAAAGGATAGCGAGTGATGTATGAATATATGATAATGATGATGAAATGCATCATTGGTTGTAAAATCTTCGTAATAAATGAATGAATGTATTTAAACTATTTCACACAAATAGTTTTCCTGAACAAAAAGTGCATAGGAAATGTGGGGTTCCCACTATAATTCTCTTTTTCACGTATCAAACAGCAGTCATCTTCATAGGGCTATTACATGACCATAATCAAGAATGAAGTAGGCAAACTGTTCTTACCAAGAAGATGATTTTGCATGCCTTCCTGAATTGCTTGTTGACAACTGTAGTTGACCAAGAGTTCATCAGAGTTGTTATTTGTGATGGGTGGGAATTCTTGCTTTCTCAAGTGTTTTAAAAGTCAGAACAGATAGAATACATGGATATCTGTGATAGGAAAAATCTTTACATCTGAATGTATTCCATGTACTGTATCTCTTTTCACACAGTTTGAGAATTTGGAAGCTCTTCCCCCTTAGGCTTTTCCCTTGCATATGTCCAAATTAATTACTGGTGTATTTCAACATTTTGTATATTGCACTTTAAATCAGACATATGGATAAACAACTGTCATCAAATTGTTCCAGCATGTAAAGTGAGGAGCTTAAGGGACTGCATAGGTGTGGTCCTCTCTTTATCCCTCTAATATCAAGAATACATTCAGACATGTCAAACTCGCGGCATCACATGACGTCACGCAATGTATCGGGACGGTTTTGCCATTGCCAGCAATGGGGTGGGTGCGGCTTCTGTGTGACGCGTCCGGCCCGCGGGTCGGCAGTTTGACACCCCTGACTGGTCAAAACTAACCAGTGAGTTCCCGGGTGAAAGGGCAGTTTGAAGCTGGTGCTGTCCTTTTCCAGAATTACAATGCCACAACTGGCTCTAGAAACTTTGCTTAATTGTGCATCTAACACAGCCCTGAGTTAAATCCTCAGCTAGCTTCTCTTAATAGACAATATTAATGTATAGCATTACAATGATATATGGACCTGTTGCTTTTTTTTCTTCAGTAGTTTATATGATCATCAAGTAAGGGCTTATTAGACTGCCCACATGCATGTGTCAAGAAAATGGTGGGCAAAATCTTCATTGCTGTTACTGAAGCAAAGAAAATTCCAGCAAGTACCTGGCTTTTACAAGGAGTGTTTATAATAATGATAAAAGTGGATATAACTGGAATTCTTTGAGCCATATCATATTAGCCTATAATATTAGAATTCGTATTTTCCCTCCCAGTAGGAATTAATTGTAACTCAGTATGCTACTCAAATTGTTTTAGTCCACCACAAAACAATCAGATATTCATTTTCTTTTCAAATACTAAGTGTGGCATCTTCCTCTTTCTGTTGCATAAAAGTACATTGATGCATCATTCACAAAAAGAAACCCAAAGAACAATAAAAGTATAACTGGGCTAATGGTTAGAGAGCTGTAAAAAACACCATTCAAGGGTTAAAGAAAGAGCAAAAACATTAATCAGATAATGTATAAACAATACCATTTTGCACTCACCAGTTTTCTCCTAGTACTTCCAATCATGTTGGAGTAACACTTTTCTTATTTCAATCCACCAGGACCAGCAGCCATTAAGATGTGGGGAAAATGATGTGATAACAGTAAATGTTCTGCTATTGTGTAAACAAATTGTAATAAAGCTGCAAACAAATGGACAGGGAAGTAGGAGGAACATAGTGAGATAAGATCACAATGAAGAAATTGAAAGCCCAGGAGGAAAACTATAGTAATGATGACAGGAGCATAGCAGACACAAAATTGCTAAGGTTTTGTTCTCAATTCAATGAAAAAAGAGGGAAATGTTTTATAGATATTCCCTACATATACACAGTACCTGCCTTGGCAATACCCAGAATGTATATAAAATACTCTTGGACTCAATCAGAAGGAGTCTGTTAGCACCTTTTCCAACTGACACATTTTATTAAAGAGTATAAGCTTTCAGCTCCTGAATTTTTGCCACCAGAGACTAATATGGCTCTCCACCTATAATGTCTATGTGTAAATTTCACTTAGAATAAAGAAAGCATAAAGAGGAAATCATTTAACTTAAGCTTGCCACCAAGAATTTATTATTATATATGTAATTCACCAGATAAATTTCCTTATTGGGGGATCAGTCAACAAATAAAACTGGATATTTTTTTTATCCTTTGTATCTTATCTATCACAGTTTCTATTGCTACTAAGGATTACCCATTCTGAAACTGAAATGTAATTTCAGCAGGGTGAGAGGATTATAAAGTAAATTAGCAATCTGAATTTACTTGGTCAATTTGGATTTTATTTTATTTTTGATCGTATACTATCCCAAGATCTGAAATTGTTCTTCAGAAATGTGCTAGATAAGCAGACAAAAATCTCTTGACTTTTAACATATTGTGAGAATGCCAGAGAAAGCCTCAGTGGCCTTATCAGTTTCATTTGAATGTCAACTTTTCTATATGAAACCTGTGAATACTTGAATAAGCTTTTATGGTGGAAACACTTACTGAACTGTGATACCAGTTGATGACAGATTTATATAAAGAAAATCAAAAAGGAGAGAGTTATCTTTGTTATCCATCTCTTTATGATTAATTTCCCTGGCTGTCTCTTTTAAAATATAAGTTCTAATATTGCAGGAAGAATAAATATAAAGCTGCTGACCAGTTAGTGTTGTATGGTAGGATTCTGATCCTGATATTTTATATAAGGACCCACAATTTGCGGAACAATTTGCTAGGTGGATTTTCTTGTCTGACAGACAACTGCATCTAAATCTGGTTTATATCAACAGCATTCACTAGCACAGGGGTCTTCAAACTTGGCCCTTTTATGACTTGTGTACTTCAGCTCCCAGAATTCCTCAGCCAGGCATCCTGGCTGAGGAAGTCCACAAGTCATAAAAGGGCCAAGTTTGAAGACCCCTGCACTAGCATTTCCATTCTTTTCCAGCCTTACAAATTATCCTTGCTAATACCATGTCCGCTTGCTGTTTCATGCAGTACTTTTTATTCTTTCATTTCCTCACCTTTTTGAAGTTACCACCAATGCCATGCAGCCTTGACTTTCTTGGTCTTACCTTATCCTGTCAACTGTGTCACTTTTCCATGTTTGTTTTACAGTTCTGTCCTCCAGCATTCTCTCTTATGACAACACTGGCTCAAAGTAATTCTTTGGCATTGGTCACTCACTTTTGTTTTCAATCCAAATTCATTCAGTAGCCATTCATTCTTCACTTTGTTGTTTTTGTTTGGTCACACAGTTTTCTTAAGTCAACAATTCCATCACAATTTCAGTAGGTCTTTCTTCTAAACAAGGAGCTGTAGAATTACAGTTGAAATGGGGGTGCAAGGTTCAGATAAATGCTTCCTAAATTACAATTTTGATGTTGCGGTGCTGTACAAAATTTCTTTATGTATAATGTTTTTCTGGAGGCTTCTCTAATGAAACCATGAACAGCATAAAGTAAAGAGCCAAAGTTAATTTCTGATACCTATACTTATTTTCTTCTTCACCCAAGCCTCTATCCTCAGCAGTTGTAAAAAGAAGGAACTTAAAAGTCCTGTGTAAGAGAGAGAAAGTGTGTGTTAAGAGATTTCTGAGACCTTTTGCACAGGTGTCAAAATAAAAAAAAAAGTGGAAGAAAATTCACCAGAAGAAGAATCATTCTTGTTCTTAGCATGCCAATAAGGGAATTAATTGATATTTTTATGAAAGAATGCAGATTTCAAGGGAAAAATAGATATGGTAGTGGGTTTGAGCTAGTGGTCAGTTCTTTACCACTTCAACTTCCACAAATTTCAGGCAGGGTTTTGAGAACATATACTGTATCTGAGCTCATATATTCAGTATGTATTATATATTCCATATATGAGCTGAGATCCAGAAAATGGACTCAAAACTTTTGGCTGTGTCTGTGATTTCTGGAGGCAGAAGTGTCCACAAAATTGGTCTGTTTTAAAATGGGAAAGGTTGCGGAAAATAAAAAGGCAAAGCAACTAGAAATGTAGGAGAAATGTACTTCTAGGCTAAGTAGAGCAGAGGAAGGATACTTCATTACTGGATCCTAAACTATTTGTTCTGATACATCCATAGTAGAGTCTATACTAGTTGAACTTTTCTTTTTGCTTTTGTTATTACCAGCAGTCCAAATAGTTTTTCACTCCTTTGAGATTGAGAATTATTCTCTCATGGAAACCCACAAAAAAAGGCTAAAACTAAAACTGGTAAAAATAGATGGCAATTTGTCAATTTCATTGGCCAAGGAGGAAGTGCTGACATGGATTTTGATTGGAATCTGACTTTTTTAAACAAAAATATGCAAAGTGTAGAAGGGTAGAAATTCTGGAAGTTCTAGTATGCATCTTTTAATTCTTAAACTGTTTTGTCCCCATTCACACTTTTTCTGGCACTAAATTTTGTAATAAGCCATTGTAGGTGTTAATTGATACATACGGGTTTTTTGCTTGAGTATGATCAGGTATGGTAGAAGTTTAGGAATGTAAGCCCTTCATTAATAGTTTGATATCTTGCACCTTTGGATCACACAATCACAGAGTAATCTACAGTAAAAGAAATAACCCCAAAATTAAGTGGATCCCCTAATTCTTCTCTAGATAATATATGCCTGATTGTTGGTATGATTGTCCAAGAGCCATAATCATCTCTATTGAATTTTCATGAAGTTCTCCAACAATTTCAAAACCACTTATTAATATTATATTTGGTTTGATATAATATGTAAGAAGGATGTTGGAGTCCTAATGGACAGTCATTTAAATATGAGCCAGCAGTGTGCTGCAGCTGCCAAAAAATCCAAAGCAGTCCTAGGCTGCATTAACAGAGGGATATAATCAAGATCACATGAAGTGTTAGTACCACTTTATAACGCCTTGGCAAAGCCACACTTGGGATATTGTATCCAGTTTTGGTTGCCATGGTATAAAAATATATTGACATGCTAGAAAGAGTGCAGAGAAGAGCAACAAAGATGATTAAGGTACTGGAGATTAAAACACATAAAGAATGGTTGCAGGAATTGGGTATGTATAGTTTAACAAAAGAAGGACTAGAGGTGATATGATAGCAGGGTTCCAATACCTAAGAGGCTGCCACAAAGAGAGGGTCAGCCTATTTTCCAAAGCACCTGAAGAACAAGAAGCAATGGATGGAAACTAATCAGGAAGAGAACCAAGAAGTAAGGAGAAATTTATTGACAATTAGAATAATTAATGGAATAGCTTGCCTTCAGAAGTTATGGGTGTTCCATTACTGGAGGTTTTTAAAAAGGACTGGACAATCATTTGTCTGAGATGGTATGAGTCTCCTGCTTAAGCAGGGATTTGGACTAACGTCCCTTCCAACTCTATTATTTCCTTAACAATGTACTCACCTGTTCGTTCTTCAGTCATAAAACAAGAGAACACTGCCAGAGGAGATGGTAAAATAGGTTTAAGAAACATTTGTATCTCAGAATGTGCACTTAAATTATCTTGTAAGAGAAGTGTTTTGCCAGTATTTCTTCCCCTGAAAAAGAGAGCCCAACTATAATGGAGGTTGGGTGGGGATGAGTGGAGTCTTAAAGAGGAAGAAATACAATAACAACCACAAAGATTGATCATGTTCTATGGCTCTGTAATGCTGGTTGGGTATGGAGGGAATAAAGTAGAAACCATGAGATGGGTGAATAATAATTATTTGGGCTCTAGCATTTTGTTGTATATTCCATTTGTATGCTATAGACTGAAAAGAAGGTATTCGAAGTTAAGTCCTTCAGGAAAATGTTGTTGTTTTTTGAGTCAAATGATTTTTATTTGTCTACCGTCATATTACAAACTTATCATGCTAATTTAAAGATTATATAAGACTTGGTTGATTTACATCACATTAAAATATATTCCATTACTAGCATTCTCTAGTTACATCGTATAATTGCATTGACATTTATTTTTATTACATCAAATAATTGACTCTGAGAAAAGGATTAGATAAATGAGAGCACCAAATGGCAGATAAATGTTATCAAGGTGGTTTAGTGTTACTAAAAGTTGTTTGTTTATACCATTTGAATTGATTGCCTTGGAATACCAAAACTGGAAGCCTGAGAGTGAAAGGACAGAAGGAACATGACTATTCCTTTTGTAGTTCTTTGAAAGTGAGATTTAAATGACTAGGCTTCAATTCTATAGAGTACTCTCATTCTTGGGAGTAAGCCCATTTACTACCAACTTTTGGTTAGACTTGCAAAGGAAATAGTTGCTAACCTGCAAAATATGCCTGTTTCCCTGAGTGTAGTCCTAATTTAATCGATGGAATTTTCCCCTGTATAATTTTGTTGTAAGCTACAGAATTGGGTCCAGTGGAGATAGGAATGGTGGTGGTGAGGAGAATGTCATAATACTGTAAAATCCTAAGTATCATGTTCGTCTTGATTTTTCTTATTTGTGTATTTATTTTAGTCGTATGTTGTTATGCTCTCTATTCATTTTGAGCATCAGTAAGGAAGGAGCTATGGTCCTTATCATGATGTATTTGACTCAGTCTCCTCACATTCCTTGGGTCAGAGTTGGTAAAAATCTCCTTGAATTCCATTCTGACTTGAAAATGTTTTCCTTGTGTTCCCTACGAATTGCCACTCATAGTCTCCCCATCTTAATGAGCTTAAGTATTTGTGGTTCTCCTTAAATTCTAATTTTTATAATGGTGCTGATTTAACCACTAGTTTTAAAATGATTGTTCTCAAACTCAAGAAATCAGTAACAATTCAAGCAAGAGTAATGGGACTGACAAGTACAAATTTTCATTGAAAATAGCTTTAGGTTTTCTATTATAATACTTTCCAATTAAAGTCTTTCACAGCAATGTCCTTATCTATCCCAAAACCTTTGCATCCTTATATTTTTTAACAGGAGGAAATTCACAGTGCTTGTATTGGTATAGGCTTTCATGGTCAGTGTCAATTAAGCAGTGATGTGCTTTTGAGCTGAATGGCTATGGTGCGCCAGACATCGCACTGGCAGCTGTGGCTGGCATCTTCAGGGGCAGAGTGAGTTACTTGACTGTATTTCTTGGCAGCTCAAAGGGAATTGAATTAGGAGTGTGGGTCAATATTCAGCCCCAGAGTGCATCACTGCTTGATTAGCAATGCTTAGTTTCATTTTATGCTTTGTTTTATTTATCAGACATGATTTAATATATTTAGTAGATATGGCAACATATTATATCCTTGAGTTGTTGCCAAGAGTCCAATCTTTATGTCTGTTTTTGACCTTTTCACATTCTTGTGCAAGCTGATCCTCCAAACTAGTTGTCACTGAATGATAGAGCAAGTCATTTAAAAGTGTGTCCAGTCATTGCCTTTCATATATGCTGGAATTGCATATGTACATGCCCATCACATTATTGCCTTCTGAAGTAAACAGGAAATTATGCAAAGTGCAGAAGTGGTAAGCAAAAGAAACTGGAGACGGGAGATCACAAAAAAGAAAAAAAAACGTAAATCTTGTTTAGACCAACGTCAGTCACTACTTCAGTCACTATCTTACTGTCATCCCCACTACATAAACCAGGGCACAAAATCAACTTCACAGGAAGATTAGAACTAATACTTTATTAAGATAGGCTACAATAACAGAATCTTGTAAGCCTGATTGTGGTTTACTTTCCCTACTTCTTATAGCCCACTGAATCAATACAAATCTTGTGTGAGGTACTTTTGAATACTGTCTTTTCCCCCAGGGCTTAAATAATGTTTCAGCTTTACTTATGCTTTACTTATGTTCTTGCAATATTTCTGTACTATTTCTCCATACCACTTTTGCAAATCATCCTTTCTTCCACTATGTCACCACACTGATTCATACTTTGCATTTTATTCTTTAAAGCTCTAATCTTATTAACTCTATCCAACCATGGCTTCCTTGGTCTTCCTCTCCAACTCTTTCTCCATATACTACTGCATTTATTCACTCCATTTCAACAAAATCAACTTCTTTTCTACTGATCACTAACTTTTGTGTTTAATCCAATCCATTCAAATCCTTAACCAGTCCTGTAACTAATGATGACACTGGCCAGGAATTATGGATGTTGTAGTCCAATTACATTTGATAAATACCAGGTTAGAAAAGGCTGGTACATTTTGCTATTGAATGAAGCAAAACAATGGTTAAAGACAACCGGTCAGTATTATATATGGGGTTTGCCTTTTGGCATGCATTTCATAAAGGATCCTGAAAATCTAGCTCATTGCTATACTTGCATTCCTTTTTATGGAAAAATAACATTATAAAGCTGTTTTTTTCAGGGGGGGGGGCTTGTTGTTAGCTAAAACCATTAACAATGTAAAGGGGCTTGGGATCTCATTCTGAGAAGCTGTTTTCTCTGATCCTGATTACCATTGGCAGCTGTTCATTTTCTGCCTGACTGAATTCAAAAGAAGTCAGACACCTTGTGTATAATGAACTTTATATGATATACAACCATCCTCATTTGGTATAGTTTACTCACCATAACAAGAGAAGCTGAGATCTCTCTCTCTCTCTCTCTCTGTTAGCTAATAATATTTCATCGGGCTGATTATTGATCATGTTTCTGAACTGGTGAAAATAATGGCAATAAGAATAACAATGTCATTATTCAGTTGGAGGAGGGTATAGCGTGAAAGGTTTATGGAATCATAAGAGGAAAATATATCTTCCGGTAAGCATGATTTTAGTAGAAATCATGGTATAAGTTGCATATTTTGCCAGATGGCAAAAAACTCCCCATGATAGTGGTCTCAAAATCCCTATCATCCCACTCATACATGTGCAGACACACATACATGAGGTTTAATTTCAGCTATTTGGATGTGGATAAAGCATTGAACTTGGACCTGATAAAACTAAAACCTGAGCTGGTAAAGTTTTGGCTATGAAACAGCCAAACAGGTATAGAATGTATACCTGGTCTAATATTGTTGAATTATAACACTTATCATTCCCCTCCATTGATCATATTGATTTGGGCTGATAGAAATAGGACCCTAACATCTTAAATATCTGAATCTTTTTTATTCTGCTTTAGACAAGAAATCAGTGATTTGATGATATGGTTTGTTTGGTTTAGCTTAGCTTAGCAATGGCAAGCCTATGTGGTTTATAAGCCATGATTTATGGTTTAGCAGAATAACAATAACAAAGTTGGAAGGGACCTTGGAGATCTTCTAATCCAATGTCCTGCTCAAGCAGGAGACCCTATACCATTTCAGACAAATGGCTGTCCAGTCTCTTCTTAAAAGCCTCCAGTGGTGGAGCACCTCAACTTCTGAAGGCAAGCCATTTCACTAGTTAGGAAATTTATCCTTAGTTTTAAGTTGCTTCTCTCCTTGTTTAGTTTCCATCCATTGTTTCTTGTCTTGTCTTCTGATACTTCGGAAAAAGTTGATCCCCTCTTCTTTATGGCAACCTCTCAAATATTGGGACACTGCTATCATGTCACCCAAATCCTTGTTTTCATTAATCTAGATATACCCAATTCCTTCTTATGTTTTAGCCTCCCCACCCCAATCATCTTTGTTGCACTTCTCTGCACTCTTTTCACACCTTTTTTATATTGTGGTGACTTGCAGTATTCCAAGTATGGTCTTATAAAGTGGTACTAATACTTTACGTGTTCTTGATTCTATTAATGCAGCCTAGGATTGTGTTGGCTTTTTTAGTTGCTGCCACATTGCTGGCTCATATTCAAATGGTTGTCCACTAGGGCTCCAAGATCCCTCTCACAGTTACTGCTATTGAGCCAAGTTTCACCTAATCTGTGCCTGTACATTTGGTTTTTCTTGCCTAGGTATAGAACCTTACTTTTCTCTCCATTGAATTTCATTTTGTTAGATACCAGCCAGAGTTCAATGTGTTTGTTTGGTTTAGCTGAATAATGACAAGCCTATGTGGTTTATAAGCCATAGTTTAGCATATTGTATAAAATCACTGAGTTAATTTAATAAATCATGATTAAATTAGTCATGTATGAATCCAATTAGAGTCTTTCATTCTTGTGAAGAACATTCCTGCAAAATCAGAACAGAAGAGTCTGTCATATTGCCACCCAGGTTTCTGGAAAACCTAATAGTAGTCTATTTTATTTTCATTTATTTACAAATTTATGTCATACACACGGACACACACAGACATACACAAACGTACATACATAAGCATGAAACTAGTTAAATTTTTGAAAGCCTATCTAAAAAGTTAGATGTTTAAGCTCACTTCTAACATGTAACAAGGAAGAATTCTGTCTCAAGTCCATTGGTAGAATATTCCATAATGGAAGTACATTGTAGAAAAAGCAGTGTTTATTGTTTAGATTTATCCAGTAGTATCCCTGGATGGGGGGCAGGGAGAGGTGAATTACAAATGCATTGTCACACCAATGTGACATAAGCTTTGCCCCCTTTGCACATGTGTTGTGACATTTTGACAAAAGAATTGGATCTTGTATATGCCTCTGGACATATTCATTTTGTGGCCAGCAGAAAGTGCTGTATTGAAGATCTAAGAGTTGAGGTGAAGTGCACCAAGAGTAGAAGGTCCTTAAGTGAATTAGACCTAATCTATGTAAGGAGGTATATAACAAAATTAAAATATTGACGTGAGCTTGGAAAGCAAGCAGAACAGTTAGAGTTTATGAGGCTATTAAGTTCCATATAGGATGATGGGTTGGGGGAGTGTGTGTGGCAAAACAGCAATGTGCATTTGTGAGAGAGTAAGTTAATAATTAGGTGATCTTAACTAAGAGATATAATAATTGATAGAAATAATATATCTTTTCCATGAAAGAAGGTTAGTGATGAAGAATGTCAGGAGAGGAAATCTAAATTTCTATAGATTCTTTTCAACCTTTTTTCCATAATAAAGATCTGTATCGATAGCAATCAAATATGCAGGCTAAATTTTCCAATCTGATATGCAAATGAAATCATTGCAGAGCTGTTCATAACTACAAATATTTGTATTTTAAGAAAAAAAAGATCCCAAAACATATACTATTAGAGAAACTGATTTACAGAGACCTCAGCGTTAGAAAAGGTACATTCCAAAATATTTATTGGAAGAATTGTGCACACACACCAAAAATATACCTTTTCATTTGTACCTTCAAACAAACAGAGGCAAAAATTGGAGGGAATGTATTTAAGATTGAAAAGGAAAAAGAGACAGAAACCGAACATGACACATTTGCTTATACTGAGCCAAGAGATAGTGACACATACATGGATATGTGTCATTGCAGTGAGATTACAAGGAGACGAGACAGGATGGAAATTTCTTTTAAGCACTACCACTAGTATAAGGAATAGGTTTTTATCTGCAGAGTTAGTTCTTGGTTTGGACTTGTCAGTATGAACTATTCTGATCACTCTCACAACTATTTATATCAATAGATATCAGAATTGCAAACATAGACAACTGTATACAGTACTTGTTTCCAAACCCTTTGGTCATAGCATCAGTTAAACCCTACATTCTCATTCTGCAGATAATGCATCAATTGCTTGGGCTTCTGGATAGCAAGTTAGATAGGCGGTAACTAAAAGAGCCACCACACAACAGGAAAAATAGAAGAATAGCAAGAGTGGAAAGTAACTGAGTTAAAAAAATCTCTGTAATAAACTTTTCCCTGTGCCCTATTCAGGCACAAATTGCTCTTAACAATTGTTCTCATTCCCCATTATTAATTATATCGGATTGAATTTACCATCAAGTCAATAATGGCTTCCAGCCTGTTTTGTGTGAGTACTTTTTTCCACTATTGTTCAGCAATTAGAATATTAATTGAGACAAAACCCATTGCATTTGATGAAATAAGAATAAGGGCATTTTAGGTTAAGCTTGTTTCAGTTGTTAAATGGATATTGTGTATTCATGTGTCCTGTTTCTTTTATGCCTTTTTCTAAGTGACAGTTAGCAGCAGAAATCTCCCAACATTTATCAAACTCCCATTATAAAATACTTATAGGCAAGATGCTGTATTGTGTTGGAATGTCAGGAAGTGGTAATAAGTGGCTTAACTAACAAATGTGTCACATATAAATGGATTAAAAAGGGGGTATATTTAGCTTTGTATTTAGTAATACATTTCTAATCTGCAATGCTTTTAGAAGATTATACATGCAAATACAGAATAATAAACACAATGAATGCTGCTGAGTCCTCCTAAATGCTACTGTAGCTAATACACAAGCAGAATTATCAATAACTCAGTGGGGAAAATAAATCTGTGCAGTGATTTGGTTAAATAGTGTTTGGATAAGCTTGTTTTCGATAAACCCTTGATATTATAGTATGTGCATTTTAAATTATAAATTCTAAGTTGCAGAAAAAAGGCCAGAAGTTTATATACACATTATGAATTGCATTTATATGCTTTTCTTTATCCCAAAAATTCAGAGTGAAATATATAATTATTGCACATAACAACATACAAGGTATCCTCACAGTTTCTGTCAAGGGTAAGACAAACTAAAATATATTGATTGTCCTAAATTTAGTAGAAAGGAATAGGGTTGTGTATGTTTGAAAACAATTTAGAAGAAATTCTTTGGACTTTACATGAACCCAGTATCTTTCTGCTATCCATTAAAATAGTTGCATTTTTTTCAAGCTTTTCTATAATTCTAAAAAATTAAGCATTTGCTTTAATGAGCTGACTTATAAATGCAGCAGTATATAATTAATGTTAATAGTTAAATAACTAATACTATTTAGGTCCATGCAGAAGCTAGAAAAGGTGTGTCATGCTTTATTGTATAACAGAGAATGTGCTTACGGCAATTCCAAAGCAATTTTTCCAGATAATTTCTGAAGAAAACATAACAATAGCAACAAAAATAATAAATTAAACTTGCATGTATCTCAGTGAGTTGGGGCAGCTAGTCCTTACAGTGAACTAAATTGTGTCTTGTTACTTTAATCTAGGATGTATTTAATCTAGGATGCTTTAGCGCTGAGAGATGTATTTGATATTTGAGTGGCATGCTGAGGAATACACTTCAGTATCTAAATTTGATATGGTTTAGTTTAATTAAAGTACACATAAAAATAAAGCATGTTTTACATATTCTGCTCCCTAGATTGACCACTACATTATAGGGCTTCTTATATGTGGGTGAAATATTTCTCTATTTAAGAGGGCAATCTTGCTTTTCTTTGTTGCATGTACAAGCCGATTAGCAGAGCTGTGGTTCTTGCTCTATACTTCCTATTTACTCATTTGGCCTTCTCCCTTTCACTCGATATCTCATGTATGGATTTAGTAATAGTTTCAGAGTTCATAATCACCAATATTGTGCAGTGAAATTGTTCTGCTTGCAGCACTCATTGGCATTATGAAACAAGCTTGTTTGTCTTCAAAGGGCTACTGCTGGCTTTTTAAACACCATGCATCCATGTTTAAGGATTTAAGAGCTGTTAAATACTGTATTTTACAGACTTCTGGCAATTGGGAATGGAGCTTTTGCAAGTTATAAGTTACTACTGAGGAAGAGAGACTTCATAGAAAAAGAAACTTTAAGTGAGAAATATCTTTTCCCATTGAACCATGGTGGGGAGGATAAAATAAGATTGAACTGCTTGTGATAGCAAAATATTAGGAGGCCCACAAACACTCAATATACCTGATGGCCACATATTTGAAAAGCAGATGCGTTAATAAAGCCATCAGCTTAATAACCAAAGCAAATGTTTTAACAATTTTTGGGATATTTATAAAAGCACAGCTTTAACCATGAGGATTTCTCATGTTCTGTTACATTGAAACATTCATATTTGAGAGTTTGTGTGGATTTTACATTGGATTCCTGGAGATTTAACTTCAAAAATTGGGTTCTTTCTTTTTTAAAAAAAGGTCAATTTGCTGCTAAATATTCAGGAAACCCTACTTAGTCAAAAATTGGGTCATACGTGCAATGTCTATGAACATGGCAGCTGAAATTACGCCCTGGAGATTTAATGGTAAGATAATAAGTACTGATTGTTTATTTATTGTATTTATAGTTCTATTGCTCTCCTAGAGTCTTCTAATAGGGCCATGCTGTTGGGGATTCTGGAAGTTGGAGTCCGACTTACCTACAAGGTACATTTTTGAGAAAGACAGTTGTAAATGTAGTTTGAGCTATACTGGGGTTTATTAGGACAGTGTCATTTCTTCTTCCCAACAGTTTGTTCTAGACTAGAAACACACAAGAAATAACTGACCGTTTAAATTCCTTCTTAGCCCAAAAGAACACAATTCGCTGTCATCTTAATTAATTTTTATGGATTACTTTTTCCCCCTTTCCTAATTGGGGTAGGTTAATAATGAAAGTCTGGCTGATGAATGTGCTTTAGCAGGTATCACTTTGATACTTGTCTAGTTGATAAATGGACAGATAGGCTATAATTAATCCCCAGATATTATGTGCTGGATTGACTATATGAAAAAAGAGGTACCTGGATATCCCTGAAGTCATCAGCTTACCTTTTTAAGGTAATTGAGTTTATTTTAAAGTGGATTCAGAATCTCTATGGTAATAAAGATATAAAATTAAAAGGCTGACAAGGGTCATTATATTATTTTCCTGTAGATATTATTCTTCATTGGATTTCAAAACACTTTATCCAATAATGGATATAAACTTGTTGCATGATACGGTAGTTTCTTTCTGGGCCCTTTAAAATGTTCTTTGCATCTTCCTTTTCTTTTTTTCATTAAATGGGAGATAATGTGGTCAATTCATGTTTTTGCCACAATTGCGCACAAAGCAGCATGAGTTGTTCTGTACAGAATTCACAATCCCAAAACATTCAGTGGGAATTATTTCTTCTTACTTTGAAAGGCAGGTGGTATGAATAAGCATTTGGCATAGAACTGTTTTCCTTTTGCCTGATGTTAACCTCTTTTCATGGTGGAAGGTAAGAGAAGTGAGGCAGAATTACTGGGAAGATTTCTGGGGTTTCCTGAAGTGCTTGCAGTGATGATGGATGCAAAGCTTCCCTCCTTTTCTTCAGAACAAGTTCAGTAAAATTTACCAACTTGCATTGAACCTCTGTCAATAGCCCTGTCTGATACTCAAAGAGCTCTAAAAAGGATCAGCTATATCTTACTATAAAAGTAGTTTGGGGGTTCACTTTCTATTTATCTTCTCTTACCATAGACTTGCTAGGTAGAAGCACCCAGCCAGTTTTTTTCTGCTTAAACAAAAAAAAAAACACCCCAAAAACTAAGCAGGGTCAGATTTGATAAGCACTTTGATAGGAAATCAACAAAAAATACTTAGAAAGGAGGAAAAAAATCCTTACCTTTTATGTTATCCTTGCTTAGTTTACATTGAAACATATATCCTGTCATCCCAGTACATTTTGCAACATTTGGAGTGGGGAGGGGTATAAGAACAGATAAAATAATAAGGTCATACAATCAGCAGATAAATGACAAATTAAAACCATGATAATAAAATTAAAGTTAGAACAACAAATAAAAGGAAGTAAAACTAAAGTTTAATTTGTAAATTGCTAAGGTCTAATATTTGGATTTAAATTGAAAGAATTAAAATAATAGTGAAATACAATTAAAATTGGCATGGAAAATTAGAGTTGCCATTCTAAAACAGTATAAGCAATTAAAAATCAGACTGCTTAAAATCCCTCACTCCCTCTTTTCCTTCTCATGATTGGGTAACTTGGTACATCAGAATTCTGCCAAGAAAAACAGTTTTAGTCAAGTGGTAAAAGAACATTGAATGGCTCAAATGATTTTTTTAAACAAGATATTTCCCAAAGATTTAGGGGGGAAATGCTCTGAGAAGAGAGAGGTACTTTTTTACTATGAAGGTATGTGCTGGCTTCTAAAATTGTTTCAGAAAGTCTCCAATAGTCTCCCACATCTTCTCTTCCTTGGTCTTTTATTGAAGAATTTTTAAAAGCAATATTACAATCCAAAATATAATCCAAAATATTCTAATCTAATTGAGTGCTTTGGTGGGGAGATGGAACACAGGATGTGACTACCTTCTGCATCTCATGCTCCTGTACATGTCAGGGTCTCCAGTGTTTACCTTCTTTCCTAGTCACCCATAACATAATGATAGAGTAGACATTTCAAAGCTTTGTTTCCTAATCCCAAATTCAGTTCCAAATGGAACAGAAAGAAAACAAAATTTCAGAAGAAAGCTAACTTTCCAATGAAGATGAATGCAAATTTTATCCCCCTATTTACTACCTCTTATTTTCAAGGAAACCAAAGTCATTAAGAAGTCTGACAGTCATTAAGAATTCACTGCTTAAAAACCAAAGCAATATACATATTCATTCTATGACTGAAAATATGTCCAAAGAAGCTCATTCATGTTTATAAAAAATGA
Source organism: Azemiops feae (assembly GCA_023970755.1). NCBI lineage: Eukaryota > Metazoa > Chordata > Lepidosauria > Squamata > Viperidae > Azemiops > Azemiops feae. Next base: position 931,051 of record JALGBA010004225.1, read on the forward strand.
ATGTTTTGAAGCTTATTCTCTAATTTTATAGGCTTCTTAACAATATCTTTTTTTTACTTATGAGCCAAATTCTAATATATTTTGTGATATTTAGTCTTGAAATTTACTGTATTAAAGAAAGTTTTGATATAATTGCATAACTGTATCTCAGTCACTAATGGATACTGCTAAGATCAGATTTCATGTCTCAGGTTAGCTGTGAGATTTATTGAATGCCCTTGAAGAAATCCCTCAGATCCTGGCATTTAAAATGGGGATGATTAGGTTTACCCATCTTGCAATTGTAGAATGGAGCAAGGTGGTGATAGCAATGTTTTTTCAAAGAAAGATTATAAAAATTGGAAAGTATTACTCAAAGACTCTAAGAATATAGCATGGAATAGAACTGGGTAATGTTTTAGATTTATTTCAAAATATGCAGAGTTGTGCATGTTTGTATGGAGGCAAATGTAGCATCTATCTGCAACATTTTAAAGAAGCTAGGACTTTTCCCAGGATAAAAAGTTGCAGACAGGTCCATTGTGTGCTCCAAAACACATTTTTTAAATCAAATCACTGCACACCACTGATGTGGAAAACATTGTAACATATCTGCATTCTTTGTAAGTAATAATAAAAAGAGCAATCATACTTTGCAGCTTATGCCTCCTTTTTGTTTTGGCGTTTATTTGGCCTTTTACAATTTAGTGCTAGATGATAGGAGTAGAGGATGTAACTCCTCTAAATGTACCTGGCATGCTTTCCTTTTCCTACTGTGCAAATTGATTTTTGTGAATTTCTCTTCAAATTGATGTTCCAAAGCTCTTTCCTGAAATTGGGGGGTTTAAAGAGCTATTGAGCACAATGGCAGAATGTGAAATCACACACAGAGAGATTATAAACATCTCTTATTCCAATTCATTGGGTTGTGCTAGATTGGGAGTGACACAATAAATTTCTGTATGCAAGAAATCCACATTAAAGATTAAATGTTCTTTGACACTTCTGGGGAAAGTATTGATTTGAGGGGTGGGGGGGTGGATGGATAATTTTCTGGTGACATAAAATCTATCCAAGTGGCTAATGTGAGAGTTACCTAGGCACCTGGAATGCTTCTGGGTAGCAGCCAGTGGCTTCAATAACTGTCTTTTGATATGACTTCAAGAGTACTGTTGTTTAGAATTAGAACTGAACTAAAAACTACTTCCATATTCTTATAAATGTTTGGGCACAGTCTTCTATGAAACATGATTGCTTATTTTATTTTAGATCACCTTATTCTAGCATGACATTATAAATAGTAATTTACCCAATAACATATGTATCCAAAATTTTAAACCTGGGGGAAGTAACGTTATGTCCTCCGAGTGATTAAAATGCTTAGAAATTTCTTAAAATTCTTAGCAACTGACAGCACAAGACCAACGGGGTCTGCAACTCAGAAATAAATCAAGTTTTTGTCTGCTTAGAATACTGACATGGTATCACCAGAGAGTACCTAAGCTAGACTGGGAAGCTGAAAAAACATCCCAGAAGAAAGGATTGGCAAACCACTTCCTTATTGCTACCAAAGAAATTACCCAGCTGTGCCCATGAAACCATCAAGAATTAGGCTCAGCTTAGGAAACTATCATTTAATATTTTCTGCACATGTCATCAAACTGTATCTTGGGGACCAGTAATATGTAATATAGTAGGATACAGTGTCATGGTTTACAACACTTTCTTTCCCTTCCCCCAAATTGTTTGTTCTGTACTTATTTAGGATAGTATTTTGATACTGATGATATTAGGGAGCAGCTGTGGAAGCAAATCATGCCAAAGCACAAAACTCAACCTCTTCTTCATTGTTGTTTGTCTAGACTTTCTCTATGCTACTAAAAAGTTTTAAAATGTTATTAACATTATTAAAAAAAATTGTTGAAAGCATCAATAAACCAAATCCTTAATGGATAATGGAGGTCAATGTTTATAAGCCCATCTGGTATCATCCATGGCATATGGAAGATTGTCACTTGGAGTAAATCGTAACAAGCATAAATTTAGAAATAGAAAAAATAGCTATATAGTGTGTTTATGGAACTGAAATCTAAGAGGAGTGTAATCTAAATAAAAGATAATTTGAGTGGAGTTGCTTAATATATGCAGGGCAATGAGGATATAGATTTAATAATGTATAGAAGAGCAAATATGAATTGGTGATGCATAGCTTGTTACAAGGATATTTGAACATAGATAAATGTCTATGGAGATTCTCAGAGATGAAGAAGCTTCTTGGATGAGAAGCAAAATGTCTTCAAAGAAAAGCAAGAAAGTCCAGTTGCCTCTTGAAAAAGCACCTTTGGGTGAACATAAATAGTTGCAATGATGGTAGTTGTAATGTAATATCCCAGTGACTAGTGGTAGTAAAAGTAGAGATGAACTATGAGAAACAACCCCAGCATTAGGGGACATGAATGGATAGGATGGGAATGAGATGAGAGAGTACAGGGGAAACAAAAGATTGGGTTACTCAGAGATCCAAGTATGAATGAAAATGTTAATTGTAACAAGTATGTACTTGGAAAAAAGTTCTGCTTTTCAAATAAGTGGTATATATCTATCCTTATGTACATCTGAAGAAAGAAAAATGATTGATTTAATTGTTTATAGTGAGAGATTGAACTGGTGAAAAATAGGAGTAGATAAGAGAGTATAAATGTGGAACAGACTATAATTTGGTAATGTTCATAATGGAACTTGGGGAGATGTGGAGAAAGAAAGAAAGAAAAAAAGAAAGAAAGAAAGAAAGAAAGAAAGAAAAAGAAAGAGAGAGAGAGAGAAAGAAAGAAAGAAAGAAAGACAGAAAGAAAGAAAGAAAGAAAGAAAGAAAGAAAGAAAGAAAGAAAGAAAGAAAGAAAGAAAGAAAGAAAGAAAGAAAGAAAGAAAGAAAGAAAATATAACAAATACAGGAAGAGAAAGAAAAAGTCATTTAAAAAAATTAATCTGAAGAGAGATTAATTGCACAGCAGAATGAAGGGAAATGAATATAAGGAAAGAAGATGGAGAAACTGCTTGAAACAATGAAAAAAACAACAGTATGTATGTAATAGAAAAAAAGAATCCCTTCTCACCCTTATGAGTGATCTGTGTCTTCCTCAGTCTCAGGTCCTCTACCAGAGGTCAGGGAGTTTGAGGACTCTGAAGAGAATCTTAGCTGTACTTAGCACTGTGCTCTTCTGGACAGAGAGCTCTAATCTCATTCCTGGAATCTGTATTGGAGTCACTCTCCCTGCTTAGGAGTCACAGCCCTGAGAGCAACTATTACTACTTAGACCACTTTGGCCTTTACTTTCTACACTCTCTCCAGGATTCTTCTTCAGGCCCTGATACTTCTCCAGTTTCTCATACTCCTTCCTGATGTTGCTGTCACTTGGCACTGCCACATCCATCATTACCCCTGTTTTCTGTGGGTGAGGAAAAAATGCACATATAGGTAATCCTCAGCTTTACAATTGGGCCTGGAATTTCCATAGCTAAGTGACACGGTTGTAATGTGGGACACCATGTGACTGCATCACTTAGCAAAAGCAATTCCAGCAGTCCTGGTTGCTATTGGTAAGTAAGGATTGTGCAGGTTGTTAAGCAAGGACCTCGTGTGACAGTGACTTCTGACTTCCTGCTGGCTCCTCACTGAATTTGTTTGTGGGAAGTTGCCAGGGAATATCAGAAATCATGATCACTTGACCATGGCTTGCTTTCATTCAGCATCACTGTAACTTTGAACAGTTGCTGAACTAATGCACATAACCCAAGGATTACCTGTAACAGAAATGACTGCAGCAAAAAAAAAAAAAGGGAAGTGGGAAAAAATATTGTGTAATATTTTATACAAAGAAAAATAGTTGCAAAAAATGTAGCCAGACTGAACAAAGTTGGCCAAGATTAAAATGGAGAGATAAAATGCACAGAGTTGTTGATGGAAATAAAATGTTGTTTTGGAACTAGGTGAAGAGGGTAAAGCAAGGAGCCTCCAGCACAGGTACAGCAATTATAATTTTTTTAAAAAATCAGATAAAGCTGAAGTGAGGGAATGATGAAAACAGTATTAGAGATTTGTATATGAATGATAATGATCTGTCAAAGATGGGAACAAATGCTAGGAATGTTACTATTCAAGAAAAAGTTAATGGCAAATCTAGTAGCAAATCCTGTGAAAATGTTGAAAAATTGTAAAGTTACAGGTGCCTATAGTGTGACTGGTGAAATATTAAACTATGGATTTAATTTGCTTACTGAATGGCTATGTGACTTGTTTAAAATGTGTGTGAATAATGCATTTGTGGCAGACTATTGAAAAAACACGTTTATAGTTCTGTTACACAAAGGGGAAGTAGCAAGACTGAATCCAATGATTAGCTAAGCATGGCTGAAAAGATGTTTCTCAGAATTCTGACTGATATACATAATGAAAAAAAATGGTAAGAGGAATTACACTTTTATGATGGGCAGGAGAGACCAGATTTCTATTCTTTAGCAAGTCATTGAGAAATGTATGAACATGTATATTTATTGAATTAGAGAAAGTGCATGGTAAAGCAAATTGATCTGAATTATGGAACATTTTCTGTAAATAGCAAATCGCTCAGCCCTTAGTAGGGAATAAGACAAGGATATGCAATATCCCCTTGAATGTTTAATGCATGTAATGATCATATATGCCTATGGTCATGAATGGGGACATGCATCAGTGTGTACTTCTGTATTGCAGACAGTGCCATCATCTTGGTTAAGAACCTAAGATATCTGCAGGGAATAATGGTTAGATTGTATGCTGCAATGACAAACAAGGGTAGTTATGTTTGGCAATCAAAATTGATGAATAATTTCAAGTTACATAAGGAATTAATATTCATCAAAACAACAAAAATGGCTGTGTATTACAGTATGCTCCTGACTATTTGATTATGGAGAAGTGATAATTTAATCTGTCAGGGTAAATATGGAAATGAATTGAGTGGTAAGGGAGTACTTAAGAAGCATATGTGGTAAAACGAGAAGAGATAGGACAAAGAATGAGTAAATACTGATTGAAAGTAAATTGAATATTAAAATGAATTACCATTATGTAAGAAAGATATTGGTCATATAGAGTGAATAACACAAATATAAGAAGAGTGAATGGGTTGAGAGGTAGTATAAGACCAAAAAAAATAGTGGTTGGATAGAGTTGATGAGATCCTCAAAATGAAAAAGAAAAAACAAAACAAAAGATAGCAGTATATGGGCATTATAATAGCAGGAATGGTTTGCAAGGATAAAAAGATACAGAAAGGTAGACTGAGCTATGTTGCCCTTTACTTATCGTTTCTTTACTTTTTTCTATGCTTTGCTTAACATTGTTTATCCCAAGAGTAAACAGGGTGCTGCTAATATAAATAAAAAAATGATGAGCCTGATGGATGATGTCCAAACTGGAATGATATGATGAAGCTGAAATGGCCCCTTCATTTATTCATATTCTGCACTCCTGTATCTACTTAATTGAAAATGGATATTTTTTTTGCTGAACAGACATGTAGAGCATTATGCAGTGAATTACACCCTATGGATAACCATGGAATTTTAAATTACTTGCATTTGCTTGACTTTTCTTTGCTTAGCCATGTTCTTCATTTTCCTCTGGAATTCCTACGTGGAAGTCAAGTTTGACAGTATGAATAATTAATTGGAAGAATTCATGGTCACAAGATTTGACCATGATTGTTCAGTTCAATGTTGTTAAAGGGTAATTAAACAAACATTAGATCTATCAATATATGCCAATCATGGATATCGGTATAGGCAGCTATAGGTCTCTAAATTGAATAAAGGCAGAAGTTGGTTATCTGCCTCCTGACCTCCTTGTGCTCTCCCTAGAAGCATCTGATTGAGTGCTATAATGAGCTTGATGTTAAGTTAGGTAGCCATTTGTTCTGATCTTGTGCACCTCTGCTCGTATGATTTTTACCTCTTTCGTTTGTGCAGCACAGCTGGATGTTAAAGTCATAAAGGAGGGCTTAGAGTAGCAATTATAGAGCTTCCCTTTGAGAACTTCCAGATGGTAATCTAAATTAGGGTTGCCATCTAATTAAAGAAAATTCAATCAGTGTGTTGTTTGAGTTGGTTTCCTTATTCCAGTGTACATGTTTGAATACAGTATATCAATAACCCTGAGGGGAAAATGCTTTGTTTTTAAATGATGCATGCAGTCGTCATTCATTGCCTCTTGGAAAAGGCATTTACTCTTATATGACTAAGAAGGGTCACTGACTGCATTCAAATATTAGTATACATTATGTATTATTTGTGAACTAGTGCACCCAGTTGCCTACATAATCTCCTCTCTGTTTCTTGTCTGTAGGCGTGCTTTTTATTTTAGCCTCTCACAGTTCAGTGTTACACCCAAATTCTAAATTATAATGAAGACTTATTGTCAGTTTTCTTAAAACAAGCTAGCTTCCTAACCTATAATATGAAGCCACTTTGTTTTAAACAATCCATAATTTTGTCACCCAGAGTGGATATTAGAAGGCTGGGATTTTTATTTATTTATTTATTTATTTATTAAACAAGTTTTATTAGTATTTTTTGGGGTTACATCAAAGTGCTTTAAGGAGATAGGGTGATCAATCATCCAAAAAACCCCCAATATAATCAAACATAAATAATTCAATAATTCCTTAAAAGTTCCTTCTCTATTTCCCTCAAGCTATAACCTAGTATTAATACATTTCTAAATAAAATTCAATCATTGTAAAAAGAATATCAATAGTAATTCACTTATATCAATCAAAATTCTGTTTTTAAGTTTAACTATTTTACAATTACCATTTTCCACTTTAGCCTAAAATGAACACATAAGTTACATTTCGGGTCTCCCAATTTCCCATCAAACAATAATTATTTCTAGAATATACATATTATATCAACTATTATATTTTAATACTTCCCAACTATATTCTTTTTCCTGTACTCTATCAAGTATATATTTTCTATTTCAAATATATATTTTATAAATCAATTCATACCTTTAAAACCCCTTTTAACTCCTTACCTAAAATTTAAATCCTATCAAAATCATTATACTTATAAAAAGAAAACATATTATTCCACCAGACACCTTATTTCATTTCCAATCTGTATTCTATTTCTTCATCTATTAACTTTTTGTTTACCACCTTTTCCATATTAGATTTCCCAACCATAGTCAAATTACATCCCAGCCATAGTCAAATCCATAGTTTTCATCTCAATAGTATTAACTCAGTCAAAATCTCTAAAAGCCTTTTTAACCCGTCAAATAAAGTTTTAACTCTCATTTTTAAACCTAATTCTAGCTTTCTTTTTGTGCCAAGCAGGTTTCCACAAAAGAGCCTCTGACTCCTCAAATCTTAATGTTTGGTTATACATATTTCTCCACAATTGAGTCTGATCGTAGTCCTCTTCTCTTTTTTCCAGTGTTGTCTGCACTATATAGTCGGTCTTAATCAGTATGGTAGTTATTCGTTGTTTGTCCATGTTGTCAGCGTTTTCGATGCCTCGTATTTGAAAATCAATTCCTGTTGCTTTTAGGATTATAGGTGTTTTGGTTGGAATCCGCCTTTGGTCATCAAGATTCTCCATAATTTGCATATGCAATATAATCTCTTCCTCTGTGTTGATTGGTTCCTCTTCAATAGATTGTAGATATATTTCCTCCATTTGTGAATGTAATTGCATATCGGCCTCTTTAGGGTTGATCTGTTCTTCCTCTGTTGTTCCTTGGTCTATAAATTGGTCAGTCAAAGTTTGAGAGTCAATTTTTAATTCTGGAGCATCATCTTCCATGTTCATTCTGAATTGTTCTTTCAGTTCCAAAGATTTTTCTAGTAAAAGTCCATAGTCAAGCTGTGGGTAAGATTCCATTTCAATAATAAAGTAGTCTTAGTTCCGGTTTCGGTCGCAGCGCAGGCGGTCGCACAAAGAGTCTGTTCTCTTTGCCGGCCGGTTTCCCCCCACCGGTAGACCCTGGACAGTCGCCACCACTGAGGAGGCCACTCGTTGATGGCGGAGGGAGCGGCAGCTCCCTCTGCAGTCCGAGACAGCTCCTTTGGGCCGATGGGGAAAAGATCGGCCATTAACATGGCCGATCATCTAGCTGCTTCAGCCGAAAGTCACAGCAACATCTAAGCGAAAAGAACCACCATGGGTGATCTGGGTGAGACCTTTCCTTCCCTCTTGATACCCTATTTACCTTCCTGAGAAAAGCTTCTAGAATTATTTCCCTATTTTCAGAAAGCAGCGTCCGGATACTTGGGAAAACGAACTTTGAGAAAAATAATTAATTTTTACTGACTATTTCAGCTGTTGGATTTCGGGGATCCTGAAAAAAATCCTTATTGTGAAGGTGGACTTTCTTTCTCTTTGCCTGCTTGTTTTTAGCCTAAGTGGAAGCCTTTAGGGAGGGGGGTGGAGTGTTTTTCTTCCTCCCCCCCCCCTTTTGAACATTACTGTTTATTTTAAAAAAAATTCCGGCTGTCTGGGCGGTTTTTTGTGGATTGAAGTTGCAAGAAAGTATCCATTTTAAGCTGATAACTTTCAGCTTTGTCGGATGCGTATTCAGCCTAAACCTGGCGTGACGCCCAGACATTCCTATCTGTATTGAAACTAGCTGAAGGGCTTCATTTTTTTTCTTTCCTTTTCTTTCTCCTAGTAGTTTACTGACTTTACAATACAAAATATATTTCCTAGAAAAATGGATTTTTCTTTTTTTGGATTACAAGATAATAATTGACTTTTAACGCACCTTTTTCTATTACTATTTTGGACTATAAATTGGATACTCATAATACTGATTTTGATTTTTTTCTGCCTTTATCTTTTTGTTTGGCTTGACTTTTTTATTTTTTCTTATTTCTGTTTGGATATTACATTTTATAATTTTGCTCCTATAGAATTCCTATTTGGCCTGACTTTTTTGTTTTTTTCTATTTCTGTTTGGATCCTATACCTTATACTATTTCTACTACAGAATTTTTATTGTTGTATTTACCTTCTAAGCTGAACTTTCACTATTTTTTTTTTAAAGCTGACTGTTTTGTGTTACATCAGGTGAAAAGCTGCAGATTTTTTTTAAAGTGAAAGATTTCCTATAACAATTGAAAGAGAAGAGGTGAAATCAATAATGACATATCTCTTCTATTAGTTTTTAATACATAGCTGTTTTTTTTAATTAGTGCCCTTAAAAATATTCATTTACTTTGGGATAACATTGGTAGCAGTTCAGTCACTAATTACAAAACAAGATGTCATGAAAAAAGACCCCATCCCAAGGCTGGGTTGGTCATGGGCATGATACATGGTGCTACTGGGTTGGTCATGGGATCTGATACATGGTGCTACTTATATCCTGACATCATCTCACAAATAACATGAGTTATGTAATTTATACCATGATCACGCTAACATTTTAATGCAGCAATGACATCATGGCTGGTATCAAATGCCTATGGGGCTAGTCACCCTGATGTCATGTATACCTTTATGTTGTGCCTCTTAGCTTTAAGAAATTGTTGATTTAATCAATGACTATTTAGAAAAAGGCAAAGCCCATCTGAGGGATCATTAGGAATGAAAAACGAAATGAAAACTACCAATATTATTGTTACACAAATGTAAATGGCAATCCTCGTGGTATTTGGGTTGTCACATCTTTGAATAAATACTGAGAAAATGAAAAAATACAGGAAGAGAAAATTGAAATGTTCAAGAGACTGGAATAAGTCGCCTAAAAGTTACATTATTTGGGACTTTTTGCCTTAGGAAAAGGTGACTGAGCATATAAAGATATGCATGCTATGGAGATTAAGGATCATCATGCATAACTACAAATGGTGAAAGATTTAGACCAACACAAGTTAGGTAGGCCTTAACCTATGACTGCAATTGGGACTAGATTTCTGGTTATAAGTCATTACAATTGTAAGTAAAGGCACCTGTGTGATTAGACCCAATTTTAAAACATTTTGTGTGGCAGTGGTTAAGTGAATCATTGTAATCATTAAGTGAATCTCTGGTCATTAAGCAGACACAGTCATAAGTGTGAACCTATTCTTCAGAATGGGCACTTTTTGCTGAAAACTGGTGAAAAAGTTGCAAATTGTGGTCACATGATCATAGGACATGGCAATTAGTCATAGAGGTGAGCTGGTTGCCAAGTATTCACAACGCAATCATGTGACTGGTATGTGTGTCATAACATTAAATAATGGTCAGAAGTACAAGCAATCATAATTTCAAACAGTTGACTTTCTTCCAGGCCTATCATAATTTTGAGCGGTCATTAAGTCCTAAGTTGAGGGCTCCTGTACAATGTATGTATGCCCCTAGTATAAAGACTTCAGAGGAATATTTTTATGTATATTAATTCAAGGGTAGAGGCATATGCATGGTATTACTATTACTTTCTGAATTGTAGTACTGTCCATATGTATTGGTCTGCAACTCCCAGAATTTCTATACATATGCTGGTTGGGAATTATGGGAACCATTATTCTGTAAGGCTCCTGCATGAAGGAAGGGTGGCGTAAAAGTGTTTTAGAAGAGAACTTTTTCCTTGACTATATGTTTGTTGAAAGAGTGTGGCACACAATGGGAAGAGAGCATGAGAAATAGGAAATAGCTGTTCAGTTATGTATTTATATGCAACCTCATTCAGCTGTCTTTTATTATAAACATCAAAATAATAACAGAAGTATATTTTCTGTGATTACTTAGTGCAACAAATATTTCGCCATTCAGCAAAATTTAATGATTAAGCAGGCATATTGGATTTCCAGTAATAAAGGGGAATAAAAAAAATCACTATCATCTAATGAGAGATTGCTTCAATAAAGTAAATTTAGACTGCACTATAGGATGCCAGTCCAGACAGGGTGACGACATGGAAAATTTAGGAACATATTTTATTACTACAATGTCTTCTCTTTTTAATAGGAAAAGCATTCTGCTCTCTTTCCAGTTCTTCCCACTCCTTCACTTAGGCCTTTCAAATGCTAAAGTCATGGAAACATGCTCAAGAGTTGGCATTGTTTAATTTCTTATCTCCTTTTCCCCCCAATTTCTTCTTTTTCCTTTTTTTTCCTTTTTATAAACTGTTTGTATTCTTCAGTCTTTACCTAAAAAATATCCTGCAAATTCAACTTCTTGTTTGTACATTTTAATTAACGAGTTGGGTTTGTAAAAAGAAACTTATTTATAAAATAACATCCTGACTTCAACAGTATGAATTAAGTAATTAATTAAAATAAATTGAAATGGAATGAGTGCAAATTGAATAAATTTCTTCCACCTCTCTAACCACAAATGGGGACAGACTGGGTGCAAATAGATCTTAACAATCAGGTCAAACAATCTGGTGCACATGAGATAGAAATCCAGATCCTGAAAAAATTAGATGATGAAGAAGAATATTTAGACTTTATCTGTCTCTATAGAATTTATAATGTATTGCTACTAAATTGTACATTTTCTCCCTTGATTGTACTTAGATGAGGAATATATCATAGTGATTTCTGTATTCTTATGAAATGAACGCAAGGTTTAAAAGGCCTGGCTATTGGCCTGGAAAATCAGAATATGCACTATCAAATGTGCCCCAGAGATTTTTGCAAAAATTGAAGGAGGATGGCAAATGCAAAGTGAGGGCCTAAGGAAGCTCAGTCACAGAGCGGTGGGTGTGGATGTAGAAAGAACATTGTTTCAGATGATAGAGAATAGCCTCAGCTTGTAGACAGTACTGAGCAAGGAAGACAAATGATTTGATAAAGGGCTCTTCCCCTGTACAAATGCTAACTCCTTTCTGTGAGCCAGCAGAAAACTAATCCAGTATAAATTTTGTGGTATCCATTGCCAATATCTGTTGTCTCTATTCTGGCTTGAAGCGAGAGGACTATCTCCTTTCCTAGGCAAAGAGAACCACCCTCCCCCTGCCTTCTCAACATCATCGTCAAGCAGGGAAATTATTTATTTTTAAATCTAATTTATATAGTCGCCCATCTCATGAAAAATGACACTGGTTGATGTACAGTGTGGTCAATAAAGAGAATGCATATATAAAATAGTCATTTTAAAATAGAAAAAAATCAATATTAAAAATTAAGAGAATTAAAACTAAAAATACATGCAAATCCCAAGCAAAGAGAAAGCGAGTACATCAATCTCAATACTGGAACCATCTAAATAAGTCTCTAAATAAGTCTCAGGCCTGATGACATAACCAGATCTTGAGGATTGCATCTCTATGACTGGACTAGATGCCCAGTCTTGGAGAGGTGGCAGGTGAAAAGGTTGTGACATAGTGACACAGTTAGGTACAAGAGAAAAAGAAGTCAAAATATAAGGCAACTTTCTATGCACCCACAAAAAGAAATTGGGGAAAAAAAATGTAAAGCAAACACTGCTCTCTGTGAAAACCATTCCACTCAGTTGGGGGAAAAGGTAATGGAAATGTTCCCCAAATTTACTGCGTTAAAAGTTGAGTTCTATTCTATTTATGGTGGTTTATTTTATTTTATTTTGTTATTGCACAATGTTTTTGAGAGATTGGTTTGGGAGTATAACTAGTACAACTCATTTTACTACATTGAAATGCTTTATTCTATTAGATTGAATATTCTCTGCCAGCCCTTACTGCAGGGGTGTCAAACTCGCAATGTCACGTGACGTGTTGCAACATATCGTGACTTTTTCCCCATTGCCGGAGCTGGGCTGGGCGTGGTTTCGGCATGACGCATCCGGCCCGCGGGCTGGCAGTTTTATACCCCTGCCTTACTGTAACAATTGCTGGAGAAACCCCAGAAATTGTTTGGTGACTGAATTATCGTGTTCCATGCTTATCTGGGCAAGTGTGACCAAACACTATTTTGCCTAATAAACTGTAAGAAATTACTTGTTTTTGTGATTTTGCCTTAAGAAGCTGATCTGTCCAACCTGTGTTCATTCTTTTAAAAGCCTGCTTGTAAACCTTGCAATTGTGAGAATAATAACCATTATATAACAATAAGTTGTTACTTTACTGTTTTACAGGCATTAGTATAATTTTTCTAAAGCATCCTGATCCCTACCCCACAATGTAAGCAGTCAGAATTAGTCTTTAAAAGAACCATTAAGCTAAAGGCTACTCCTGAGTGATGACCAAATTACAATCAGAGCCTTGAGCTTCCATGACAGTTCATAATCTCAAGAACTTTGCATGTTTTCTTTGAGAAAAGGAAATTGCTGAAATCCTGTCCTCTTGAAATGCAGAAAAAGCAAGCATATATATACAATAAATGAATTTATAGTAAGCCTTCAAAATCCTCTCCCCCTTCCCCCTTCGTAACAAGAGACCAGCTCTGTAGAGCTTTACAGTTTGTAGGTAGCTTGTCTACTCTCATCCATCAGTAGAAAAGCAGTAGACTATACCTCGCCAAAGAAATATATTCTCTGACTGAGTAGAATTTCTAGAAATGTAAATTGGTATGCCAAATTGCCATTCTTCCTGTATCTTTTTGGTGCCTCATATTAATAGGAAATAATTTCTGAGAAATTCTCATTGGTGGACTTAGATCTGCTCAGTTTCGAAATGCTAGGTGTGTATGTGTGAATGTTCTACCTTTTACTATGCAGTAATCCAGGGGTCTTCAAACCTGGCCCTTTTATGACTTGTGGACTTCAACTCCCAGAATTCCTCAGCCAGGCAGTTGAAGTCCACAAGTCATAAAAGGGCCAAGTTTGATGACCCCTGCTGTAATCTATCCAGTGACCATCTGTTTTTCTTTTAAGTTCCCCATGCATCAGTTATATTAGAGAAGAATCATGAGGCTTTTTTTCTACCAATGGTGAGTCCTGCCCTAAGAAATGGAGACTTCCTTTTTCCTGAAAAATTGCAGAAAAAAATGTCCATGCCTTTCTCTACCTTTAGGCTTGGTGGAATAAGCTAATCACCACGTGTCTTCAATATTGTGGGGGCTGGCCAGAATAACATACTGAGTAGAGGCATCAGCAGTATGATGAGCAGTCTGTTCCACATGAATCATATGCCTCTGGACAAACTATTCGTGGCAGTTTTGGTTGTTACAATAAGTGCCTCCCTCACGTAGTCCTTCCTATCCCATGAGCCTGACAGACTTTGTGGAGGCAGCTGCAGTTAAGGCCAAAAAAATATGGCCCACGGGTATTTTCATATGTAAAGCTGCCAGTGGAAACAAAGAAATGTACGCAAAGCCTTGCTTAATCATTAGGTCAATACTGTCAGTGCAAAAGCTAGGGGAAAAAATTGACAACATAGATGCATTAGACTTCAGCTATGAAGAGCTGACACAGCATTTGCATGATCCACTTTACCTTTCCAATCTTCTACAAGTACCCTGCATCTGATTCTCAGTGGGATGATTTTACTGAAAACCAATTAAAAAAGAAAAAAAGTGGAAAAAAAAATCCCCACTCTGACATTAGAAGAGGCCAAATTATCAGACACTATTCTGTGAGGGGAAGGACGACTTTCCAGTTTCATAGTCTTTATAGATTGTAGGTCTCTAGGGTTCTCAAACAAATGCTTGCTAAATTTCCATTCCATAAAACTTGAAATTTGGCAAACATAGTTCCAGTTGAGAGATGACACTGGTCATGTAATGGTCTGTTTGCATAGTTAAGAGGATCAAACAAAATAATTGGCTACCTGAAACAGAGACATTTTGCCTGTCAAACATGAGCAAGTCTGTCAAGTTCAATTTCATTTTGTTTCTGTTCCCAGTCTTCCCTTCATTTTGCCTAATTGCCGTATCAGTGTACAATTCTTTATATAATCCACATAAGCATGTTCATTCATCTTAATATATGCATTTTGATATGTACTATTCCACACATCTCATAATAATTTCCACATGTTCATACTCAGTATTGCAAACAAATTTTCTCTAATACAGATTGCATTTATATTGGCAGTTTCACTAACAAATGGACTATTGTGTGCATGCTTCCATAATATATGCTATGTCTTTGCATTCCATTTTAAATTGGTAAACTATAGCAAAATTTATTTATTACATTTATTTAGACATTGTTCCTGTCTTAAGACTCTGGGCAGCTGACAAACATTAAATAACAAAGAAACACATTGTAAAAGTACAGTATATATAAATTTCAATTGATGGATTGATTTGAAAAATGCCTCTGCTGTTGTAGCACCTGCTACATGGCACAGCCTCCTTTCTGAAATCCAGGGAGCTGTGTCTGGGATGGGCCAACTGTCAGCTGAGTCTCATATAGATGTGGTTTGTGCCATGCATCTGTTACATAGTTCTGTGATTATTGTATTATGATTATTTAATTCTGTCTCTGTATTTTGTTGATAGAAGTGTTATACTTACTTATTTTGTGAATTGTTCTTAGCTGCCCCAGGTTATCAATGGAAGATGGGCAGTACCCATATAAATTTTCTAGATAAATATAAAGGCAAGTAAGTTTGCATTAAAATGCTAATCTAAAGAGGGGGAAACTGTCTTACCTTTAGTTCAACTGAAGATATAATATTACATGATCTTAGCAAGAAGGAATTAGCTAAGTATTAATGCAGTTTGCTTAGTTTTGACTTAGTGCATTGTATAAAATCAGCCAATTGTAAATTGGCTGTAAATTTATGGTTTAAAATGTTCCAACAGTTCAAAAAATTATTATTTGCTTAATAAATCATAGTTTAAACAAATCATGGCTTAATATAGCATACAGACACTAGTGGTTCATGATGTGAACAAGAAAAAAAATGAGCTATTTTTAAGTAGTGTGATAACTGTCAATAGATAGTCACTAAACTCCCTACGTTCCTTCAGGTATGCAAAATAATGAAATAAATGATGTTGCTGTATAACATTTGTCCCAGTTAGCTCACTTTCAGATGGAAGATTTTTCAAACCTTCTTAGGAAGTACCAAGAACTGAACTTAGTGCTAAGGATGCAGAGCCCATGGTACACCACTGTATTATTTCTGTTCCTCAGTATATAAACATTTGAATTTTCTCATTAATCAAGGTATCTTTCAGCACAGAATACAAAGAAGAAAAGGTTTTTTTTTCTTATGGAAAATCTTATTATTAATTCTAAAGTTTATAGTTAAAGCAGTAGCAAGTTGTTGAAAAGTAGAATAATCATGGAGAAACTCATAGAGGACAACCAACAATGTTATCACAGAAGGTTTTTTTAGGAACATTAAAATTTTATCATTATTATCTTCAGCAGGAGGATCATCATAAGAACTGTTCATTGCTTTAGATTTGATTCCAATAAGGTGCTTCAGAGCCTACTGGGGAAAATACGTAGCACCAGTCTAGAACCCCTTAAAGCAGCTGTTTTTCTGATAGTTGGAAATAGATGCTGTTGCTTAAGAGTTGTAGATAGGAATCCTCTGTGAATTAAATTCAGATCTCTATGCATCCCTAAATACCATCAAGTTTTGGAATTACTCAGTAAAAGACCGGAAACCAACAAAATGAGCCCCCTTGAGAATAGCAGTTCTGTGATGGGGTTAAGAGAAAATTTCAAGGTTGAGATTGCTGTGCTGGCACAATGACCTTGCAGTGGTTCTACAGCTCATTCTTGAGAATGCACTGTCATTCTCAGGATTTCAGGAAGGATCTGCATCTGATTGGTAAACAGAGACACAGGTAAAATATTTGTTCTGTCCAAACAATTTCATAAGGAAATATTAGTGAGCACCTAAACACTTTGGAGGGGTGAGAAAAAGAGGCCATATATGAAGAGGACTCCATTCAAAGTATATTTCAGTAAATCAGATTCATTGATCACTTGCATTCAAGATAAGATGGCTAATAATAAGCAATACAAGAAATGCTAGTAATTAATTTTAAATATTCCTGTCCACTCTTTCAATAGGGTCATTGGTTTCAACCAAGAGAAAACAGTAAGAAAAAAAAATTACAGGTAGTCCTTGACTTACAACTATTCAAAGTGACCATTCAAAGTTATGACTGTTTTTCATGCTTACTATCATTGCAGCATCCCCATGATCACATGGCAACTGGTTTATATTTATGACTGTTGCAGTGTCCCGGGTCCTGAGATCATTTTTTGTGATCCTCTGATAAGCAAAGTCAATGGGGAAACTAGATTCAGTTAATAACTGTGTTACTAACTTAACAACTGCAGTGCTTCACTTAACAACTATGGCAAAAAAGGTTAAGTGATTGTTAGTTTTCTTAGTAAGAAAGGTTGGAAAAAGGGGTAAAACTCACGTTAACAACTATCTTGCTTAGCAATGAAAATTTTGGGCTCATTTGTGGTCATAAGACGAGGACTACCTGTATACTGACACGATTCAGTGAGAAGGAAGTCTAGGGAAGAAGGATTCAAATGAGCATTCTGCCTTCAGCCTCTCAGAAACTCCAAAAGGAAACTAGCATAGATGCTTAAATAGGTAACCCTAAAAAGCGAAGCTAAGGCCTCATTGGATATAAAGCAAATCCAAGCTGAATTCCATCATACTTTTTAAAGTTAGATATGCAGCAAGCAACCCTTTTTGTTTTTATTGTTTTTCCAAATGTATATCAGTCTCAAGCTATAGATACTGAAATAACTGATAGCTAAAATAACTGAATTTATTTCATGAAATCTTTTGTGCATTAGGAAACTAAAAGAGGCTTCCCAATTTGTGGTATTTTGATACCCCATCTAGAAATAAAAGACAAGATCTATTTTTGTTTTTATTTCTAAAAGGGCAAAAGCGTCTAGTTTCTTACTAGTGCTGTTTCAATACATCCACCAAGGCCTGTCAAAAGTATAGATTGTTCTGCAGTGATTCCTCTTCAATCTTCTATTTAAAGAAGCATTTTTCCTCAAGCAGTGAGAATTAAAAAAAAAACCTCAATAACAAATGCAGAACAATTTGATGCTGCTATTTTCTTGTTTACTGTACTTTTCTTGCCCTTGAGAATGTTTGCTGGCAAAATTATTTATTTTGTCATAACAGTAGAATACAGAAGAATTTTTCTCTTTTTATAAACAGATAGGAACATCTAGTTGGCAACCCGCACCCATTTTATTTGTAATTCCCCCTACTGAACACAATTTTGTACTCAGAACTCTCTAGCGGGCACATTTTACATGCCATTTCCCTTCATACTGTATATGCAAGAACTCATAAAAGTGAACTAGCTAAATAGGGACAAAAACTCTGATCTACAGTTGGGAACAAGATATAAAAATTCAATCACCAATTTAAAAAGTGTAGAAAAAGGCTGATTTGAGGGTTATTTCAAATCACTGTTATTCTTCAAAACAATGTTTTGCAACAGAAATGCTCATTCATGTAAATTCAGTTTGATCTTATTAAATTATTTTTTGCTACAAAGTTGCATAACTGATGTTCAATATGTCAGGGGCATATTTTTATATGTTTCAATAAACAAAGTTACCCTTGTAAGATTACTGACTGCCAAAGATTACCAGATGCCAGGAAAAGAACACATTTCTTCCTTATTTACAGATTCTGAACTGTTAGAAAAATGGGTGCAAGGCGGTACCACCTGGGCATTTGTTTGATCATAATGGGAGATAACATATAATTTGAATGTTACCCCTGGGACCTGATATTCCCAACCTCCATCTCCTTGCTGGTAAATTTCCTTATAGGAATTATAAACACCTTTTGCCACAGCTGATTTTAGCAAATGTCTACATGTGTGTAGGTTAAATTTATATCAGTAGATGCTTTTGCTAGTCTGTTGAATTTTGTGAGCAAGGGTACATTATAGATCCACTATTCATTTTCTTTTTATCTTTTTTTTTTTTTACTTAACTTGGTTTTCTCAAATAGGTGAACTGGGAGTTGATGGCAAAATAATTCCATGCTACAGAGATGCAGCTAGTTTAAACACTTCCCTTGTTTGTTCAAAGTACAAATGCACCACTCATGGTATTGTACAAATGTTTTTGCTGCATAGTTCACTGGCAGAGCATCTGATTTGCATGCAGACAGTTCCAGGCTTATTTCCTGTCTGCTTCAGTTTCAGGGCCTTCAATAAATAGATTTTGGAGAAACCCTGGCAGTCAGAATAGGTACCATTGGATTGCCTAATCCAGAACAGGGCTCTTTCAAATTCATATGTTCATTGTCTTCATTAATTTCATTGTCCTTCATGGTTGTGTAAACCCTTCTCATTGTTATCAAGGGTTGGCTTGATGTCATTGACATCATTTTGAAGGCACAAGGGAATTCTCATCTGTACTCAATGGTTCTGCTGCAGGAAGCCCATCTTTCCCCATTGTTTGCATTATTGATCCTTAATAAAATAAAATCCATGCCCTTCTCTCTTTTCCTCTCCACTCAGTTAAAAAAATTATTTTTATATGGCCACCTTTGTTCATGGAATTATTATCGATAAAGAGAGTTTATGAATTTTGTCTTTCTTTTGTTTGAGGTTCTCGGTATTTTTCTTTATTTCCAGTTCATTGCCATTTTCAGAACTAGAAATGGCAAAAATGATGTGAGAGCAGCAAATGGTAAAAAAAAAAGTTAACATAAGGTGGGGAGGAAGGATGATGTAGAAGTCTTTTCCCTACTCTCATTTTATAATCTCCGACAAACGCTTCTGGTTGAGTATATAAATGTGTGGACATAAAGATTAAGCTCTTTTTTATTTCTGATTGGTGATGAGAATAGAGCATTAGTCTTACTATCCTTAATAATGTTCCTTTTTATGGAGGCTCCTTTTTAAGGAGTTCCCTTTTAATGAGCCTTCCATAGGATAGTGAGCCTGCTTGCAGAATGGTGCAAGTTGGCCTCTATAGGAAGTCTGGCCTCACATTGGCTAGGTGTATCTGTCAGAAACTGCACAAAAATGAAAAGGCAGGTTGCATGCTGCCTGGTGATTGGCTGGGGAGCAGGCCAAAAGATTCCAAGACTCTGTCAGCATTGTACACACCAGTAGGCCTAGTACAGTCAAGGATTCCTGTGCATGGCTGGATGGCAAGCTCCCCTCATTCCCTCTGCTTGCAATCTTCCCCTGTGGCTTCACCATTAATTTTAGGAAGCCATCAAAGAAGATTGCAGATGGTGATGATATGATTCCCAGGGCACTTGCAACCAGTCAGAAGTGCAAACCGTTTGCCAAGCACCCAAAATGTGGTCATGTGACTGCAATGAAATTGGACTATTGTTGATTCAGTTCTAAAATAAAATCCTGTCAGTTGGGAGCATAGGAAGAGGCTAGGAAATTGTATAAGTGGCAGACTTATTTCTTCCTGTCATAATTAGGGTGATACGCATTTTGGACTTTGTCCTCAATTTTTCACTCTCCTGCCCAGAGGAACAAGCTCATTATCTGCATGACACTCAGCATCAATGGTGACTATAGAACAATAAAGGAGGTGTTTAATGGAGAAGAATTTCCCTTGTCCTAAGAATACCAAAATAATGACTTGGATAATTGTTTCCTCTTGGATTTACAAAGAGGCTTGTTAAAGCTTTAAAGAACTCTGTGCGATAGGACAAAAAAGAAATGAAGAAAAATCAAATGCTACAACAATATTTGAATGAATTAAATATGAAGAGTATTAGAAGTAAAAAAGAAAGAATATAAAGTTAGTTTATTTAATCAAGATTGAAATAGATATGTTGTTATCTCTGATAATCCTAAATGAACTTTTGCTGACTAGGACTGAACATTGAAGCTTTAAAATTTTGTTTAAAAATGTTTGAAAAGATGGGCTATGGGAAGAAGATGTCATTTGTTGTACTTTAGGAGAAGGTGATACGTTACTAAAATTGTATATGCTTGAAGGGAGAAGTCATATCTTTATATATTTCTTATTATTTACTATACTCTTCCTTTTCTATTCTATTTCTTTCTTCTTTTCTGCACTTTATATTTTTATTCCTTTTAATTTGTATTAGCTCTTAGCATTTTAATTTTAACTTTTAATAAAATTACTATTTTTTTAAAAAAAGAATTCTCTCTCTCTCTCTCTCTCTCTCTCTCTCTCTCTCTCTCTCTCTCTCTCTCTCTCTCTCTCTCTCTCTCTCTCTCTCTCACTCACACACACACACACACACACACACACACACTTTGGTGAAGAAAGCAATCATTTATGGAAAAGGCTAAGGAAGAAGTCTACTTCTTGATTTTCCAGTTCTTGTTCTGATGTCTGCATGTGTTTCTTTTTGTGCAGAAGAGCACAATTATAATATAAGCCCATATCTGTTACCTATAGCACTAGGACTTGAGAGCTTTTTCACCTATCGAAGTCTAACTTTAAATAGAGTGTTGGAAAATAATTGCTTTAGAAAGGGCATGTGCAACATTGGCCACAACACTTGAAAAGTTGTTTCCTTTTCAGGTAGTCTCACTTTGGCACATTTGACAAATTGGATTATTATTTTCTTCTTTTATTTGTCTGAGGTTAATCAATATTTGATATCCCAATCTATTACTGGATTTTAGCCCTAACCAGGAAGGGAGTAGAAGCAAAATATATCAACATCTTTTCTTCTTGTTTTTGCTTGCTTCAGTTGGATTTGCAGCCCAGACAACTTTTGTTTGATCACTCAGTATGCTTTGTTCTATGATATTTATGTATTTATTTATTTTTACCTTTCCTGCTGTACTGAATGATCAATGCTGGTTTTTATGCTGATGGATTGGTACGACTAGCTCACTGGAATGCACAGGGAGATTGTTAAGTAGTTTGTTTAAGTTTGACAAGATTTGAAGGAAAGAGAAATGTGTCCATGTACAGTTAGTCATCAATTTACAACTATTCATTCAATGATAATTCAAAGTTACAGTGATGCTGAACGAAGGGACTGGTTCCTAAAGTTATGGCTGTTGTAGCATACCACAGTCATGTGATCAAAATTTGGGCAGTTGGCTGTCCACCCACACTTACAGCCACAAGGATACTTAAGCTTCACCCACCCACCTATGTCTCCCCCATCTATGCCTTTTTTGATCCCCTGCACTTTATTGTCCCTGCCGCCCTAACTGACCTTTGATGTCTTCTTACTCCTACAACTAACCACAGATGTCCAACCTGGCCCTTTGTGAGGCAGCTATTGGCCACATGAGGTTTACTTCTCCAGTCATGCATGATGGTTTCCTTGTGAGAATTGGGGAAGACGGCCTCACATAGCCGACAACTTCCTTATGAAGGGCCAGGGTAGGCACATCTTACTGGTAGCAGCAGCAGAAACAAGAAGACATCAGAAGATCAGCTGGAATGGTTGAGTGAAGCTCAGCAGGGACCTCAGAGTATAAGATGGCAAGAGTAACTGCAGCTGAGACTGGGGTAGCTGAGGTTTCCCAGGCCAGCTCCAGCTTTACACTGTGTTGACTAGGACTTCCTGGGGCACTGCAGCTTGGTGCCACACTATGTGACAGCTGGGGCTTTCCAGAACACTGCTGCTTTGTGTCATGCTTCTTGAGGCACAGTGGCTTTGCACTGCTGGCCTGGGCTGGGGCAGCTGAGGGTTCCAGGGGCCGTGGCATTCCACGAAGCCTCTGAGCTGCAGTATAGCAAGCAGGATGCCCCACAAGATAGAGTGCAGGGTGGCCAAAAGGGCAGAAATGGGGAGGGGATTAAGGTGATCAAGGAGAGTTACATTACTGAGACTAGGGGTTGGGCTCAGAATGGCTTGGATTGGGCTGGGTCCTCAAGTAACAACCAGTGGAATTTGGTGAACTACCTCAACAGGAAATGCCAGGATTGCCATTGCTAAGCAATGTGGTCACATGATGTTCTGCTTTATGACTGCATCACTTATCGATAGAAATTCCAGTCCCAATTGTGGTCATAAGTTGAGGATGACCTGAATAGGAAGAAGCATGCTCTTATTATGTCTTGTATATCTTGACACTGTTGTATTTAACATGTTCTAAAGTAAAACCAGCAGGAGAGGAGGGGTGGAGTTTGAATGGAAAATCTACACCAGCATCAAATACCGTATATGGCCCGTTTTTAGGAATTTCAATAAAGAGCATAAACCTCTCTGCTTTCTTATTTCCACCATCCATATGAAATAATCCTGCATAGTTTATGTCTCGTGGGATCAAAAGCAACCTTCTCATTATATACTGTGAACTAACACAGTTAGTCTAACAAGACAATGGTCTTGTAGTTCTGTATCGGGCAGGTTGCAGAACAATTGATGTTTTCTGCTCCCAGTGGTAGCCAGGCCTATTTGATATAGGACTCCTATTGCAATTCTGGTATTTTAAATTTAGCAGCATTGAAAGTGGGCTTTCTTGCAACTAGGAGAAATTTCATACTTCTTTGAGCAATGTCTTTTAAGGTACCAAAAATGGAGGTGAGTTTGACAAAACAAATTAAATATGGGGAGATATTATGGCAGTGACCATAATATAATTTTATCTCTAGCAATTTCACTTTCCTTCCGTGCAATGTTGGAGCAAAAGAGGCTTCAGGCGCAGAAAAGAAAAGAAAAAGAATGGTTGCCAAGACTATTTAACTATAAATTTTCCTTGAAGCCTCTTTTGATAGGAGTCTTACTTACATATATCATTTTGCAGTCATCTTTAGTGCCATTTCTAAGAAAGCTGGGTGCACAATTGATCAGCTCTCCTTTTTCCCCTATCCAATGTACAGTTCTTTATGGAGAAACATTAATGATAATGATTTATTAAGGCCCAGATTGAAACTTGGTAATTCATGCAAGCTATCAATATCGGCAGAATGATGTTACGACCAGCTATACCCTGGACCCTTGGGAAGATCCACATGGTTTATTTTCTTTTGCTGAGGGCAAAAAAGAAACATGGTGTTATACTCTATAGTAAAATTGATCAGTGCTCATATAAATATGAGATATTTGGCAGGATTCCTCAGCTATATTGTATTTCAAATTTCTAGCTCTGATTTCTATCTCTTTTTTTTTCTTTTCTTTTTTTCAAAAATTGGAACTTAAAGTTTCAATTTCATTAGAGAGGTAGTTACAGGTAGAGTCCATACCTAAACCCAAGAAGCTGTTTGAAGTATGATGCTTTGTATTTCAATCATAAATAAATAAGAGATGTGCAGGTTCCTAATCAAGTGGCAAAGGTTTACACTGTGTATTCAAAGGGTAGGAGGTGAGAATTAAGAATTAATTAAGATCAAACCACTACACTTGTTAAAACTCAGGTCCTTTTATTAAAATGAATTATTCCCATTTAACAATTTCCAGTCTGGATTGTTTTTATGTGTGTGTGTATAATCACTTCTGATTAGAAACACTGCCTTGGAACAGCTTGATGCAATGTTCTGAAACATGATGCCAGGTGCAGTTCACCAGATCGTCATGGGTCACCAGGTAGTTTATAGTCACCCTCATTTCACTTCCCTTATTTCTACAGATTGCATGTTCCTGACCTTTTATGTGAATTAGAATTCAATTCAATATCCACACTTTTCTGTATGTATGTATTATTTGCAATATATGTGCACGTGTTTATTCAAAATGTGTTTAAAATATGTATTTTAAAGATAGACAAAGAAAAATCTTTTGAGCATTCTTTTTAAACCATTTTGTGTATCAATATGGAAATGGGAAATATTAGTCCGGAAAATAAGAAACCAAATCTGATAAATCTGCAGTCTTCAAGATAACAGAATAGCAGAATAACAGAGTTGGAAGGGACCTTGGAGGTCTTCTAGTCCATCCCCCTACTCAAGCAGGAGACCCTATACCATTCCAGACAAATGGCTGTCCAGCCTCTTCTTAAAAACCTCCAGTGATGGAGCACCCACAATTTCTAAAGGCAAGCTGTTCCACTGGTTAATTATTCTCACTGTTAGGAAGTTTCTCCTTAGTTCTAGGTTGCTTCTCTCCTTGATTAGTTTCCATTCATTGTTTCTTGTCTTGCCTTCTGGTGCTTTGAAAGAGAGGTTGACCCTCTCTTCTTTGTGGCAGCCCCTCAAATATTGGAACACTGCTATCATGTCACCCCAGTCCTTCTTTTCACTAGACTAGGCAAACCCAATTCCTGCAATTGTTCTTTATATATATTAGCCTCCAGCCCCCTAATCATCTTTGTTGCTGTTTTCTGCACTCTTTCTGGAGTCTCTATATGTTTTTTATGATATGGTGACCAAAACCAGATGCAGTATTCTAAGTGTGGTCTTACTAAGGCTTTATAAAATGGTACTAATACTCCACATGATCTTGATTTTATTCCTCTGTTAATGCAACCTAGGATTGTGTTGGCATTTTTGACTGCTGCCATACACTGCTGGCTCATATTTAAATGATTGTTCACTAGGACTCTTAAGACCCTTCTCACAGTTACTACTATTGGACTACTATTCTATATCTCTGTATTTGTTTTTTCTTGCCTAAAGGTAGAACTTTACTTTTCTCACCATTGAATTTCATTTTGTTAGATAGGGCCCAGTGTTCAAGTCTGTCGAGATCTTCTGTATCTTGAGCCTATCTTCTGGAGTGCTGGCTGTTCCTGCCAGCTTGATGTTGTCTGCAAATTTGATAAGTTCCCCTTCTATTCCCTATATATTGTCAGCTTTAGAATGAGCATGGCTGCAGCCATTTTTTCCTTCTCATTTCTAGTTGACACATAGCACGGAGGGAGGGGGGTTGCCAGGTGATGTGCTAGACAAAATAGGCTTTCTCTCTCAGACTTTCTCTTATGGGAACCAAGGTCATCGGCTGCTCCTGAGACTGCGGGCTGGGCGTTTCATGAAAAGCCCGCCAACAAGCTGAATGGGGAAATATAGTTGCTTGCATAGCTTTAGGGGTGGGATTTCTTAACTTTTTATTGGGGAATTGTTGTGCATCTCTTCAGACATGGTTTCACTTTTGAAGTGCCGATACTCTGTATCAATAAACATGTTCTTTGAGGAATTTGCAAGCCTCGGAGTTCTGCTTTATTTGTCTCTGTCGATCGGAACCATGACATATATGTTTATATATGTCTGTGTACATGCTATACTGAGTAGAGGTTTAGACAAAATGGAACCTATTGTCCCTTGTTTGATTTTATAAAGCTAATAATTCTCCAATCAAATTTCAGTTAAAATTGTAAAATCTGGAACTGATATTTAGAATGGGCTTTAATAAGATCTCAAAATTTTCAAGACTGTCTTAGAATAATCGGGATATTTATGATAAACTCCTGGGATCCAAATATCTTTAGTATTAGATAACCTAAAAATAGTCCTAGCATTGGGCTACTAGAGTTCATTTCCTCAAGCAGCAGACATCAGCAGTTCTTTTTTTTTAATCGCAATTTTCATGGGAAAAGATTTGGTCCGTAAACTGTCTAAATAATTCATTTATTACATGAGAAAGAAGATATTATAAGAGGGCCATTAACTGTCTCAAATCAGTGGCTATGATCATTCAGAGCCATAAAAAGCACATTTGAAGCACTTCATCTGTTTTCCAGGCAGAGATCCCGTTATAAAAAAAGAGTAATAATGCAATGTAATAATTGTAAAGATATAAAAGGATTTAGTACTTGAGTGATAGAATCAGTATTTTTCTTGTCATCAATGTTTATTTCTCTCTGTTTAATGCCTTTAAAATGTGAAATATTCCTCATTTCAGTATCTTTTGCTGTGATTTGTATCTGCATTACAATCACACTGTTTAAATGTCACTAAACGTGGGATAAATTTAAACTCACAAAAAGACATAGAAGGAATGCTTTCTTTGGTTATGTGCAAAAGAAAACAGAGTGGTTGGGTGAATGTGTTTAGTGTATATGTATTAGGTAAGAGAATGGAAATATATGGAAATATTGTGTGTATCACATGTAGAGCTAGACACAAATTGCCTGATGAAATACTTTTAAAAGAATTCTGAGTTAGAGAGTTTTTCTAAATTTCTCCAGAGGAGGAGAAGTTCTCCAATAGTTTCTCATGGAAGGGTATCCACTTATCAACAGCAGTATTTTCATTGTTTCTGAGGTTGCTTAAAGTGTCTTCGCTCATGATTTAATGGAAATATGGGAGATCTCCTAGATTCTACATAGCTGGTGAGCTAACTATAGAGTGAAAACCAGAGTACTGGAATAACAAGCAGTGGAAAAATATAGGAGTCTCTTTTCTCAAGACAATGGTGGTGGTGGTGGTGATGATGATGATGATTGTAAGAGTTAAGAGTATAAATGAAAGGAGATATGAATGTGACCATACTTAATGTGAGTAGTGAGCCATGGCGAGAGTTACAGCAAGAACTTAGCAGTTCTGGAATTGAACTATTGAATTTTCAGAGTCAAGAAGGAGCAAGAGCGCTCATGATTATGACCTCAGTGAATTGAAGGAACATGCTTAACAACTTTCAGAGAAAAATGTTTGCTTGAATTGGGACTTCCATAGGTACAGTAGGTTCATCATTTGAAGTGCTAACTTGGAAGCAGCTAGTAAAAAAGGAATGCTATTCCTAGCTCCCAAATATTACACAATTATACTGAACTGATTGTTAATGTTAGATCTGCAGGGGGAAATATTCAGGGACATTTTCACAGTGAAAGTACAGCTCTTGCTGAATTGCTGTCTGCAGAAAAAAGGTCCACTACCAATTTCTACAGTCCTTGGCCTACCTCGTCCATTTTCTTCCTTCTAAGTAAAGGAGCTGTGGCAGCAGGAAAGACAAGGCATATTTGCCTTCACTTACCTTTCCTTTTCATGTTTTACCAAAGGGAGCTAAATATACTGTTTTAAAATATGGACATTTTTGTCTGTGTGTTTTCTTAGAAAGTATTTTGCCTCATCATTTTACCCTTTTAATGCATCTGCCATTAAAAATTCTAAAGGACAGAAACAAATTCATTGATCATTGGTGTTATCACAGTGATGTTAACTCATAGCAACTATATAGATAGATTTTTCTGTATGAAAACTGTCCCTAACCTTGTTTTCAGGTCTTCAAGGGTGCACTCATATTCCTGTAACTGAGTCCATCCACTTTGCTGCTCTTCGTTCTCATCTTCTCTTTCCTTCCATCTTCCCTAGAGAACTTGGTTGCATAATGTAGAGTAAAAGAATCCATTTCTTTCATATTACTTTCAATTATGCTTCTCCAAGCCAGAAGACAAAATAAGTAGGCAGGCACAAATTGTACTTCTACTTATGTGATGGTTTTCTTTATGTTCCTTTTTTAAAATAATTTTCTTAGCCATTTTTTTCCTCTAGGCACTGCTACCTTACCTACTTAGCAATATCATGCAACACATTTGGCTTTTTTTTCTTTTAACCTGCCTGCCAGGCACAAAGCAACTAGGCTGCTCATTACTGATCCTTCTGCTTGGACATATGAATAGCCCCTGGCTGCCTATAAAAGGGGATGGTGCTTCTTAACTACATGAATAACATTAAAACAAGGCACAACAGTATCCCTTGGGTGTCTGTAGCAAGCTGAAATGTCAACAAAATGAGAAAAAAGTACTTTGTGCACATAACATTGTAACACAAGTACAAAAAGAACAGTGTTTGTACTTCACAATGCACATTTTATCATTTGCCATCCTTGGAACATGCAGAGAATGTGCATATCAAAATTGTAGAAAATATCCCAACCAATATAATTTCTACATCTTAAATAAATCCTAGAAGTTTAGTATCTTGTGCCTTACTTAGTATCAGTAAGGCACAAGAACATGCATAGACTATATTAACACCAAACTCTAAAAACCACTCTACATCAACATTGTTTCAGAAATCTGTGCCTTTACAATATAAGCAGCATCAGCAACATCTGTATGAGGAACCAAATGTGCACATACATATACCTTTGCATTAATGCCTGCCAAATAAAGCATTACATATATAAAATCCATCTTCCATATTAATTCCTTCTTGGTTAATTAAGATCAAATGGTTGTAACTTACCAGGCAGACAGGTAGAGCACTTCCCCATGTGATCAAGTGCTTTAATGCAGTTTTGCCTTCAACACTTCACTCTCAGAATCTAAATCTTGTTTGCAGCAAAGACATACTTTGTACTGATTAGATTGGGAAAAAAGTTGGAGAAACGCTTATCAAATCACAACTCACAAAACAGTAGGTCAGTTGCAGGTCAGAACTTTCAAAACAGCCAAGTTCTTTTACAGGATAAGGAGATTCAAAATGATCATTTTGAATTGTAATGTTTTGAAGTCAAATTCTTACATTTTCTTGATTAGAAGAAAAAACAACAGTGATACATTTGATCAGTACACCCCATCTGGCCATCTACTTTAGATTTGTTTTTCATGTATTTTTACATGATAAGTATATTTTGGGCTGCTTAGATTTTCTCACCAAAAGGGAAGATATTCTCCTTTATTCTTAATATTGAAGGAACATAATAGAGTGCCAGGCCTTCTTCGGTTCATTAAAGTAGCTTTTCTGTAATCAAATTTGATTTTGGATCAAATTCCAGAAGGAAAAGACCAAAACAGAACACTGCTTCTTAGATCCTATCTCTGCTTGTACGTTTTTTTACATGCAAATTTTTAATGAAATTTCCATATAACGGTAACTCTATTGTTACCCTAAACCAAAACTGAATGGTTTTAAATGATAACTGAACTATCAGTTGTAGAACATCTTACAGTCTTTCAATGATAGTTCTTGACTGTATAACTAAGTTTCTTTTAAAACACATTACAAAGAGAGAGAGATGATGTTAAACAATCTTGATATTGAATTGTATTAGAAATACCAATGTAATCTAAATACGGAAGCAGTGGATGTATTAACATAATTTTTGGTTGAGGGTTTTTAAAGTTCTCTTCAAAGTTTAATACTATGCTTTACAATAAAATATGCCTAAAATTTTAGCCTTGTGAGAGCCCAACACAAGTGAAAAATCTTAGTCCTTGTGAATTTTGAATCCCTGATTTCAATTAGGGTGGGCCTTTGTGCAAAGATGGTATAGGCAGGATGGCAAGAATACATCTATTCAAGGGTAGCAGGTTCCGCTGTAGTGACTTGCTGCACAGTTTGTTATTAAGACATCCAAAAACATCCTCTGAAATGCTCAGCTTTCTTAAAGGATTGTCAGATTTCTTTAAAAATTAGATATTTGGGTTGAAATTTACTTCTGAAACATACATTTATCTGATCTCATATAGGTTGAGAAAGAGCCCTCCACTTGATAATGCTTTGAGCACTGAGAATTGAGGTAATGTTTTGGCTCACAGTGTCGATGAAAGGGAATATATCCTTAAGTAACCTGGAGATACTCCCTTTTTTTGGGCATTTCAGCTGTAATACAGAAAGTTACAAAGAGTTAGTTGTCCAGACAGCATGGGGACATTACACCCTCATAATAACACCAATTTTATCCCTACCTTTCTAATTCAGTGCTCGAGAAGTGATAACAAGACTCAAATCATAGGAGACTTCTATTTACACTCTTCTAGTATAGTCAATCTGATTGGCTATATAACAGAATTATGTCATCTTGTTCAGTATATTATCACTAAATGGTTAATATGGCTACAGTTCTAGCACATGCTTATAAAGGACTGACCATAGAATGGTTATATCGATACACAGTTTTACATTGTCAGAATCATATGGTGACAAATAAATGAAAACTGTGCCAGAGAAACATAGAGAAAGTTTCCATGCCTTCTGCTCTCTTGCATTCATGTGCATTTTTTAATCTTCCTGTGATGTTCAATATTGTCCTTTGTGTTGCTAGTTTTTTGAAGTAGAGAATTCTGCCACATAAAAGCATGTAAATGCATCTAGTTACTATAATTTGCATGCACCTGCTTAATTTTTTAAAGGTGTTTTGCTTCTTTTTCTCTGTTTATAAAATGTTATATAGGAGCAAGTGGAAGCAAGTAGGAAAGACATGGATGAATACTGAAATAAAAGAGCATCATTAAAATTGAATGGATTTCAAAGCATTTGATTTTGGAGCAGAAAAAGTTGAATAAAGTATATGTATTTTATAGTCACATGCCTCTGGGGAAGTTCTTAAATATTTAATAATTTGTGAAAAGAGGTGATTGCTTATAGTGCCAGAGCAATTACATTTTTTGTTTGTTTGTTTTACTTTTTCTGATGAATATGAATAGCAGAGTAAGAGGGTGATTAAAACACATGAATTGCACAATTTGTCACTTCAGTTGCTGAAACAGTTTAGAAGAATCCATATTCTCTAACATTTTTGCTTTGGAATTTGTTTACTTAGGAAAAAAATGGTCTTGTTTTTGCTGTCATCTTTCTTAAACATGTTTTAAAATGTCTTTTCTTTTAAATTATTTTCCCCCTCATAGAGGAAGAATGGGTGACCCCTACTCCAACCTACCCCCAGTAATATTATATATGCCAGGTCAATGAAAATCCTTATAAACTCCTCAGGCTCTATGCAGTTGTTCTCAAGTTAAACCCCAAGGCAAGATGGTGATGCTGAACTTAACTAGTCTCCCTGGGGATAATTCTAGCTGTACTCTGTGGTTGCAGTTTGTATGTGATAAGGAAGTCTATGCAATCCACCCAACAAATCTACAGTCTTATGTTTAACTAAGAGATATAGTCAAACATGCACATCCCCATCTTCGGCCTAATCTTACAATTAAGGCTGCTGGTAGGAAGCACTGAAGTTGTTAATGCTTCTTTGAGAAGTTTTTCAACATAGATCCAGTGGTGGGATTCAAATATGTGAACAACCAGTTCTCTGTGTGGATGCCGCTTCCAGAAGTCCATTCTGGGCTGGGCAACAAAAAATTAGCTACCGGTTCTGCCGAAGTGGTGTGAACCGGCTGAATCCCACCACTGCATAGATCTAAAATCTAGTATGAAAAGTGATACAAGATTGTATAATTAAAAAAAAAAAAGATCAGGAGAATACAAAAAATTGCATTGAGAAATTGAGAAATTATTCTCAAATAAGTGATTTTCTACTTGTTTTTAAACCTGGGAGCTTTTCAAAAGATGCAGCAGTTATATTTATTTATCCAATTGTTCTACTGTTAACTATTATTATTACTACTAGTACTATTACTTTCTGCTTTTTGCTTTTCACTTTTCAATGTTGCTCCTTTCTACCCTTAGTTTTATCAGAATGATTATTCAGAAAAAGAGCATTTTGTTTATCTTTGATGGAAACAAAAATCAGTAATTACTTTATATATTTTTAAATGAACATAGCAAGCTACTCCATTAAGCAGTAAATTCCCAGTTATGAGTCCTTTTTTTCATAATAATTAAAATAGATAAGAATATTTGGAGTGAATTGTTGCCTGAAAGACATGGTAGTACTTTGAATAGATAAAACTACTTAATTACCAATAATACTACTACAATTTTATGTGAAGTGGGTCTTATTAGAGCTGAAACCAGTTTGTCCTTCCTGATATTTCAGATTAGGGACTGTTCTTTCCTTAGTTCAGGTGGTTGGTAAATTTCCATTTGCTATATTGAATAATATCTATTATAACTCCATCTTCTAGTTGTCATATAAAGCAGTATCTGCCTCATCAATATTATCCAACCCAAGAGTATACTACAATGAAATATTGATTAAGAATTCTAATGTTGATCATTCTATTGGTTCCTGGATTTTATTTGGGATATTGCAATTCTAGGATTATTCCCACAGAGAGGTAGTGAAAAGTCCATTTGAGCAGATTTCTTTAATAGTGCTCATATAATTTCTTCCCTTACCCTTCAGAGATCTCTTCTATAAGGAAGCTGACAATAGTAGGAGGGAAGAAAATTGTATAGGACTTTTGAGGAAGATCAATGTTACCTATGCTATTCTTCTAAAGGTTGAAATTGAGGAGAAAGTATCCTTTCAAAGGGTAAACTAGATAAAGCACTGCAACTCAATGTGTAGGGTAATTTTTAAAAATAACTACTAATATCTTCTATTATTTCTGGTTTTTCTTACAGCACCAAGGAAAAATTGGTGTTAAATTTAATGTTGGAACAGATGATATCGCAATTGAAGAAGTCAACGCAATCATTAATGATGGGAAATACCATGTAGTACGTTTTACAAGAAGTGGTGGTAATGCCACATTACAGGTGGACAACTGGCCGGTTATAGAACGCTACCCAGCAGGTGAGAACGTAAATACAATCTGATGGATTGTGGAATTACAGGGACTTAAAAGGTTTTTTTTCTTGCATAGGTATATAAGATCTTTGCTTCTTCAAGATGCCTAATTGTTCTTTTCTGCCATTACAAAAATGTTTTACCAATTGTTAAAATAGAAATTTTTGAGTTTTTATTTCATAACATTGGACAGATGAATAAAACCAAGGAGTAAAGATGTCAAAATTCTTTGAAACCAAGTCTTAAATAACAATAACAAGGTATTAATGTATTGGTGTGCTTAGATAATGCAAAGGCTTTGACAAAAATAGCTTAATATGTTGAAAAAACATTTTAAAAAACTGGAATTAAAATAAGTACTGTAAAATGGTACTTATTTTATAAATTACTATTAAGCAGAAATTGTGAAGTAGCAAAATATATTACAGCACTAATTTAAAGAAAAATGGGATTAATTTTATAAACATTTGCTAGTTGTGATTCACCAGCTGCTTATTTTAAGCTGTCTCATCAAAACCTGTCCAACATATGGTTTGTTGCCCCCAAAATAATTTTTTGTTTCTCATTAGATGAGCTGTGCTATGATCTCAGCAGATCATGAATTATATTAAATATTTTTAATTGGCCAAGCCAACAAACAGCCTTGTGCCTTGCACAAAACCACAAAGTTATATGCTGAATCATATGAAAATGATGCGACTATCCTGCAATATCATAAATTGGAAAAAATGAATTTTAGGAGAAATAGATACAAAAATGTACATATTTTATATAGTATCTAAAATAACAATACTTGATGCAAAATAAAAATAAAGAAAACTTGAGTGAGATAAAATATAATGGATTCATTTCAGGCATTTCTACAATTCTTTTTATAATCAGGATGCTCTGATGTCACTGAGAGATTTTCACAAGATGAAACTAAAGTTTCCCCTTTCAACATTTTATAGCAAAGGAATCATGCTTTGTGGTCTTACAGCCCAGTTTGGGCTGGACATTGCCATTCTTGACTTCCAGTCATATGTGATAAGAGTCTATATAAAGGAAAAGTTGCTACTTCATCTGTCTTCTATACGCTTGGTTCTCTGGTAAAGGATGTGAGTTTAAGAAGCCATTATCCAGGGAAGCATTTCCTTTGCCAGTCCTTTTTGTGAAAAATTCTTACCATAAGTTGTTGGCTGGCCTTCATGACAATTAAAAGAGTATATTCTTGACTATACTTTCTTAATTTTAGTGTCTGTAGATTTACTTATGTTTTTATCTCCTGCTATTAGTTTATTATCTTATTTGTTATCTTCATTTCTTATATACTGCATGTAATTTGGGGAGGAAGGTTGAGCTTTTTAAAAATTAAAACTTTTAAAATTAAACTTTCAGTCTACTTTGATTTTTAATGCTCAAAAGCAAGTTTAAAACTGTAGAACAATAAATAGCTCTATGCTGCAGAATCCTTAGGCATTTGGATTTAACACTAAGTCAGTTCCTGTATTCTTCTCCCCCAGAAAAAGAAAACTCTGGAAACGTTTCATAAAATGTTAGAGTGTTCACAGTCTTTCTGTTGATTTTAATAGTTCTTTGTACACTACAGCAGGGCCTAATTAAAGCCATAGTTTCAGTCATAACTCAGAATTCCCTTGTGCATCTTCTTGCTCAGCTCAGGCTAGTTGTTCTCAATCTTTAATTTTCTTTAAGCTTTTATCAATATCATGATGGTTCCTTTGTAATGGAACAGCAAAAATTGGTGTTTTGTTTTGTTTTTGCACTTTGTCTTGATTTAACTCTGCCTTTATAACACCTGTTTTGTTTTTGTGTTTCTTGTCTAATCTATAAGCCACATTTTGCATCCGGACCCTTTTCAGTCAGGTTTCAGGCCCAGATATGGGACCAAAACTCCATTGGCCACATCCATCCTTGGTCTTCTTGATCTGTCAGTGGCTTTCAATTCCATCAATCATGGCATCCTTTTAGGTTGACTTAAGGAGTTGAGGGTGAGCAGTACAGTTTTGTGCTGGTTCACCTCCATCCTCCAAGGCCGGTCCCAATCAATGTTAATAGGTCCAGCTCACAGCCCCTCCTTTGTGGGCTGCCACAGGGCTCAGGGCTCTCTCTGCTCCTTTTTAACATCTACATGAAACTGCTTGGCAAGGTCATCCATCACCATGAGACGAAGTATCACCAATAAGCTGATGATACCCTGCTATATATTTCCATCCTGGCTGAAGAGGATGGATGCAGTGGACATCCTTTTACAGTGCCAGGAGGCTGTGGGAGTCTAGATTGGAAACAACACACTTCAACTGAACTCTAGTAAGACATAGTGGCTGTGGATAGGCCCCTATGTATTTAGGAATGTTGGTCCTATATAGGGTTGCACTACCTCAGACCCGGTACCTAACTTGGGGGGATCCTCTTGGATTCACAGCTTACTTATTTATATATATATAATGTTGTTTGTTTTCTGAGGTTTTCACGGGTGTTTGTATGTAGGTCTTTGGTAATTCGGGTTTTCTCCCGCGTAAAATTGGAAGTGTCTTGGCGACGTTTCGACGAAGTCTCATTTGTCATCTTCAGGCTGGTGTCTCTAGAAGCACGAGGCCGAAGAGACACCAGCCTGAAGATGACGAATGAGACTTCGTCGAAACGTCGCCAAGACACTTCCAATTTTACGCGGGAGAAAACCCGAATTACCAAAGACCTACATAATGTTGTTTTTATAAAGTTTTACAATTTTAAAACTTTTAATTCTAAATTCTAATTTTAATGTTTAATTTTACTGATTATATTGTACACCAACCAGAGTGAGGGAGATGGGCGGTTAAGAAATATAAAATATAAATAAATACCGCCAGACCACCGACATGGTAGGCGAGAACAATATTTTTGTCCATTTTGGAGTGATTTGTGGTTTGTTTGTATATGCAAGCAGTGGCCTACATACGACAATGGTGATTATGTGGTCTGTACTAAGTGCCTTGAGCTGACACAGAAAATTCTAAATGTTTCCCACTGCATTACAGTAGAACTCTGCTGTTATCTATTCTTCCTTTCCCTTCCTAAACTATTCACAGTTAACTTCATGGTTTCATAACTTCCATGGATTGTTGTGGTTTTTTGACCCATTTGTCAGTGATTCCCCCTCCCCTCCTTTAAAAAAAAACTGCACTGTTGCTACCAGGGGGAAAATGTGAAATTGATTCTCACATGGGCAAATTCCTGTTTCTGGATTGTCCTTAGTTGAGAAAATTGTGATTACTCCATTAGGGCAAGGCTGTTGAGAGAAAACACGTTTGGATCAGTGGCTGAAGCCAATTTCCTTTTATCCCCTTTTTTCTTGTATTTCCAGGCAGGCTAAAACTGACTCTTTTTATAGGGATGTTTGAAATTCAGTAGAGTACTGTGGTACTATTTCATATTCTGAGCACTCAACTGAGAAACTCAGAACTTAGATCAGGCTTCTCCAAACTGGATTCTCTTGTAATTTTTTAATGTTCTTGACTTCCATAAACTCCAACGAACCTGACTAGTGGTCAGGAATAAAGGGAGTTTTAGTTAAATCCTCTGGTGGATCTAAGTTAGAGAAAGCTAGATATTAAGCCTTGAAAGAGAAAAGTTTGTTTCTCTGAAGGCAGTCAGGTATTTGTTTTTGAATGAATGAATGAATGAATGAATGAATGAATGAATGAATGAATGAATGAATGAATGAGAGTCACATTGACAAGGAATTCGATTACACAAATACTGCAGAGAGATCTGATATTTTTCCTTACATTTCTATAATGCTTTTCTAATCCATTGTATACTTTTTTAAGCGGCTAAGGGGCTCTTCTGTTTTTGGCTTTGAATTATCTCTAGCTATCTAGAACCAGCTTTGTTTCAGAGCCCCCCAATTCCTCTCCATTAAATCATAATTGTTCCAGGTAGGCCAAACTTATCCAGCCTATCATTATCCTGTGCAATATTTTAAACCAAGCTATGAATTTTGGAAATATAATTAATGCTTATTAGCATGACCACAGTGTGTTTTAGGTGCCTGTTTAAAAAACACACTTCTTACCATGGCATCTGCTTTTTAACTTATCTACTGTACCTGCATCTGGATTTAATTAAACATTCACAAGATCATCAGGTTAATTAAGAAGTCTTCATCTGAACTATGCAGTTGATCCCTTCTTCTCTGAGATAGAAGAAATCAGTTTGACTTCCTGTGATACTTCAGCCTGATTAATTCTCTGTCCAGGCAAGCAACCTAGATGTTTTCACTTGCTTGTCCATTTAAAATTCTTTGTTACTAGTACAAATTTAATAATTCAGAAAAGTTTGGTTTTCATTATGCACAGGTTTTGATTTGTCTGTATGTGTGTATTTTTCCTTCTGAATTGTATTACCACATTTGTTTGTTATTTTTAATTAATTGTCACTCATTTTTCCTTAACAAGAGAAAGTCAAATTCTATGTTTGTTGATACATATAAAGCTCTTTGGCACTTCTGCATAATTCAAATAGGAATAAGAAAATCATATATACCAGAGGTCCCCAACCTTTTGGTTACCAGGGACCGGTTCCGTGGAGAAAAGTTTTTCCGCAGACCGGAGAATGTATCGGTTTGTGTGCTGCCTGCATCCCGCGGGTGGGGCTTTGCTTGTTTGTACGGACCGGTTGTTGGCATGCTGCGGCCTGGTACCAGTCCAACATATCTAATCCTCCTTCTTCCTCCTATTTTCCCCACAACAGCCCTATGAGGTGAATTGGACTGAGAGTGATTGGCCCAAAGTAACCCAGCTGGTTTTTCATGCTTAAGGCAAGACTAGAACTCAGCCTCCTGATTTCTAGCTTGGAGCCTTAACCACTAGACCAAACTGTCTCTGATATATGTCATACAAAATAAGAGAAAATATTGATTTAATATTTGATTTAATGTTGATTTAATATTGACTGCATAAA
Source organism: Azemiops feae (assembly GCA_023970755.1). NCBI lineage: Eukaryota > Metazoa > Chordata > Lepidosauria > Squamata > Viperidae > Azemiops > Azemiops feae. The sequence continues at coordinate 969,032 of JALGBA010004225.1, forward strand.
AAAAGAAAAAATGTAGTCAATAAATATTGCAGAGAGAGAGAGAGAGAGAGAGAGAGAGGGAGAGAGAGAGAGAGAGAGAGAGAGAGAAAAAATGTTTTTGGTGTGTGGGTATATATGTGTGATTATGATTATTCCAACTATCCATCATTTCAGTGCAGTATAGCTAAGGAAAAGTAAAGTTAAGATCTGTAATTTGGACCACGTAATTGACAATTTTTTTTTCTCTTACTATTCCACTAAGACTTAAAAGTGATACAAAGCCAGCCATCAATTCAGATTTTTTGAGATCTTTTAATCTCCTTTGACAGTGGAGACTTTTTTTTCTTTATCAAGCAATAACAAATCCATAATCTTATCTCATCAATGGTTTTAATATTTCTCAAGTCTGTATTTTGTTTTCTTGTTTTAATTAGACAAATAAATAAATATTCTTAATTTGTGATATATATTTTTTTTGTATATTTGTGAGCTTTCTCTTTTGCCCTTTTCATCTTTAAGACTTTAGTAAGGAGCAAAATCTTATCATTGCTTACTTTTGCAATTAGAGAAATATTTTAATGAAATGTGTGATGCACTTACTAATATTTCATTGAGAGTTTCAGCATCATTTAACACACTGACACAGCGCTAGAGGATGTCACATGAGCTGTGCTTTTGAGAGATGATATATAAGACAGGCTTAAGATACAGGAGGATCTTGACAAACTTGAACATTGGGCGCTATCTAACAAAATGAAATTCAGTGGTGAAAAAAGTAAGGTTGTACATTTAGGCAAGAAAAACAAAATGCACAGGTATAGTATAGGTCACAGGTTGGCAACCTGTGGCTCCAGAGCCGCATGTGGCTCTTTGAGCCTTCTCCTGTGGCTCCCAGCCTCCTCTGCCATTTGCAGAGAGAGACAGAGACAGAGCTTGCTTCTCTCTCTCCCTCTCTCTCTCTCTCTCTCTCTCTCTCTCTCTCTCTCTCTCTCTCTGTGTGATTGTGTGTGTGTGTGTGTAAAAAAGAGAGTAGCCTCCCCAAGTTCCGAAGAGCTGAGAAGCTTACTGGGCGGGGCTGCTCCCTTTGCTGCGTCTCTGCAGGAAGCAGGAAACAGGAAGCAGGAAGGGCAGGAGAGAGCTAGCTAACCCAGCTATGCTGACTCAGGAATTCTGGGAGTTGAAGTCCATGAGTCATAAAAGAGCCAAGGTTGCCTACTCCTGAGCTTGTTGCAGAACAGCTTGAAGCCAGCTTGCCAGGTGAGCAGAAGATCGGAGAGGGGGAGAGAGACAGAGAGAGAGAAGAGAGAGACAGAGAGAGAGAGAGCCTTTTGACATCTAAAATGAAGATAACACTGCATATATCCTATTTACCTTTAATATATATATATATATGTGTGTGTGTGTGTGTTTTCTGAGGTTTTCACGGGTGTTTGTATGTAGGTCTTTGGTAATTCGGGTTTTCTCCCGCGTAAAATTGGAAGTGTCTTGGCGACGTTTCGACGAAGTCTCATTCGTCATCTTCAGGCTGGTGTCTCTTCGGCCTCGTGCTTCTAGGAGCAATGTGTGATTGCAGCTGTTTCTTCCTTTTAACTGCCAGTGGGGGTATGAACTGATTGGGTGGGAGCTTGGCTGTGTTCTGATTGGGTGGAGGTGTGTTCTGATTGGTTAGGGGCTTGGCTGTGCTCTGATTGAATGGGGGGTTGGCTGTGCTCTGATTGGATGGGGGTGTGTTCTGTTTGGGTGGGGGCTTTGTTGTGCTCGGATTAGTCTGAGTTGCAGCGGGATTTGAGATGGAGAGCTGCATTGCTGTTGTTTGGCTTCGCGTTCGTGGTCGTGCCATATCATCAAGGTGGGTGTCAGTTTGCTTCATGTATGGATTGGAGGGGTTTGAAATGGCTAATGATGCAGCTGTGGTCTGGTTTCTGGTTTGTGGTCGTGCCTCATCATCGGTGTGGGTTTGGGTTTGCTTTTTGCGTGGATGTGTGGTGGTGACATCCTGTGTGGTTTTCGTGAGTGTGGGTCTAGTGTCATTCTTTGTGTTAGGGACTCGTTTGTCAATAAGGGTGGGTTTCCAAATGGCTGGTAGGCGGGAGGTATCATCTCGTTTATTCATGCTGTGTGGGCGTTTTTCTATCTCGATGGCTTCTCTGATTATTCTGTTGTTAAAGTGTTCAGTTTTGGCGATAGTTCTGGTATTTTTAAAGTCAATTTTATGTCCTGTGGCTTTAAGGTGTTGGACCAGGGAAGAAGTTGGTTCCTCTTTTCTGACTGAGTTCTTGTGTTCTTCAATGCGTGCACTTATTCTTCTGTTGGTTTGTCCGATGTATGTGGTGGGGCAGGCGGTGCATGGGATTTCATATACTCCTTGATTTTCTAACTCAATTTTGTCTTTGGGGTTTCTTAGGATGGTGGATATTTTTCGGTTTGTGCAGAATGCTGTCTTGATGTTGTGTTTGTGGAGGATCTTGCTGATTCTGTCTGTGGTGCCTTTTATGTATGGGAGGAGGGCTTTGCCATTTTCTTGTTCTCTGTCTTGGATTTTAGTGGGGGTTTCTTTTTGGATTAGGTTGGTAATCTTATTTCTTTGGAATCCGTTGGATGTTAGTACGTTAGTGAGAGTGTGTAGTTCGGTTTTTAGGTGTTGTTCGTCAGCTAAGCGTTTTGTTCTCGAGATGAGTGTCTTGGCTACGGAGTTGATCTGTGCTGGGTGGTGGTGTGAGAGTGCGTGCAGATAGCGGTTTGTGTGTGTTTTCTTCTGGTAGATGGTGTGTCCTAGGGAGCCATTGGATTTCTTGTAGACTAAGACATCCAGGAAGGGAAGTTGGTTGTTAGCTTCTGTTTCCATGGTGAACTGTATTTTGGGGTGTAGGCTGTTGAGGTGTGTGAGGAAGTTGTCTAGTTTTTCTTTCCCATGTGGCCAGATTATGAAGGTGTCGTCTACGTATCTGAGCCAGAGTTTGGGTTTGTGATCAGATTTTTCTAGAGCTTGGGTTTCAAAGTGTTCCATGTAGAGGTTTGCAATGACAGGTGAGAGGGGTGATCCCATGGGTGCTCCTTCTATTTGTTTGTATTTTTGTCCGTTGTAGATGAAGTATGTGTTGGATAGGCAATGGTTGGTCAGATCTAGGATGTGCTTGGGGGGGTTATATTTGTTTTGGATAGCTGTCAAGGCTTCTTTGATTGGCACTTGGGTGAAGAGGGAAATGACATCAAAGCTCACGAGTAGGTCGCTGGGCTGTAAGTTTTGTTTCTTTATGATCTCTATGAATTGGAATGAGTTTTTTACGTGTGAGGTGATGGATTCTGCATAGGGCTGTAGTTGTTTGGCGAGAAATTTGGCTAGGTTTTGTAGAGGTGAGCCTATGGAGCTGACTATGGGTCTAAGTGGGGTTCCATCTTTGTGTATCTTGGGGAGACCATAGAGCTTAGGGCATCTGGATGATTTTTCTCTGGGAATGATTCTTTGCTGGATCTCTTCGCTTAAAAGGAAGAAACAGCTGCGATCACACATTGCTCCTAGAAGCACGAGGCCGAAGAGACACCAGCCTGAAGATGACGAATGAGACTTCGTCGAAACGTCGCCAAGACACTTCCAATTTTACGCGGGAGAAAACCCGAATTACCAAAGACCTACATATATATATATATATATTAAAATCAGTAAAGTAACAAGGGAGCCTGTGCATACACTTATATAACAGTTATAACAAGCTCGCTCGCTCGTGTTATTAGCACGCTATATGCACATGCCTTACTGTAACTGTTATAACTGTTATATAAGTGTATGCACCGGCTCCCTTGTTATTCAGCCCTTGCTCTGATGATGTCAACAGTTTGTTGACGAAAGCTTAGCAATAAAGAAGCCATTTTTTCATATATCCCGGAGCTCATTATTTTACTTTACTGATTTTAATGTCCATACCTGGTGTGTGTATATATAATCAAATTTCTTTTGCTGACAAAGAGTTAAAGAATTAAGTGGGAGACTAGAATAGCTATTTCGGGCTCATTCTGCCCTCATCAGCTAGCCACACCCTTTATGGGATTCGAACCTAGGCAGCCTGCATGTTAGGCAGTTACATTAGCCACCAGCCACCAGCTCTCCTCCCCTCTTTGTCAGCCGAGCCAAGGGAATATATAGAGAGAGTTTTTAAAGAGATCATAAATAAAAAGTAACTGCAGTATAGCAGTTAAAAATACCAAGGTGCTTTAAAAACTCACTCACTCTCTCTCTCTCTCTCTCTCTCTCTCTCTCTCTCTCTCTCTCTCTCTTTCTCTCTCTCTCTCTCTCTCTCTCTTTATACACACACACACACACACACACACACACATATATATATATATATACCTATAATAAAGGTAAAAAAGGATACATGCAGTGTTATCTTCATTTTAGATATCAAAAGGGTTTTGCGGCACTCAGTGTTTTGTTTTTGGTGGGAAACGGGTCCAAGTGGCTCTTTGAGTGTTTTGGGTTGCCTATCCCTGGTATAGGTGGTACCTTGCTCAATAGTAGCAACTGTGAGAGGGATCTTGGAGTCCTAGTGGACAATCACTTAAATATGAGCCAGCAGTATGCTGCAGCTGCCAAAAAAGCCAACACAGTACTAGGCTGCATTAACAGAGGGATAGAATCAAGATCACGTGAAGTGTTAATGCCACTTTACAATGCCTTGGTAAGGCCACACTTGGAATACTGCATCCAGTTTTGGTCACCACGATGTAAAAAAGACGTTGAGACTCTATAAAGAGTGCAAAGAAGAGCAACAAAGATGATTAGGGGATTGGAGGCCAAAACGTATAAGGAACAGTTGCTGAAATTGGGTATGTCTAGTTTAATGAAGAGAAGGACGAGGGGTGACATGATAGCAGTGTTCCAATATCTCATGGGTTGCCACAAAGAAGAGGGAGTCAAGCTATTCTCCAAAGCACCTGAAGGCAGGACAAGAAGCAACGGATGGAAACTAACCAAAGAGAGAAGCAACCCAGAACTAAGGAGAAATTTCCTGACAGTTAGAACAATTAATCAGTGGAACAACCTGCCTCCAGAAGCTGTGAATGCTCCAACACTGGAAGTTTTTAAGAAGAGATGTTATTAGAACTTAAAGGATCTTTAAGCAGTTTTCAATGTTTGAGAGGACACAGTACGCAAAGTGTAGAATAATATAATATTTTATTGCTTATTTGGACAGTAGGTTGCAAGATTAGACTCTGATGGGATTTCCTATAATTGGAGGAACAGATAAAGTGTTGTAGCTATTTTTATTTTTCAAAACAATAGTATATATTGTTAAAAATCAAGCCTGTAGCATATTTTGAATTACTCATCTGAAACATATAATAATTACTTAGTTTTGAATAAAGGTGAGAAATGAAAAGAGATACCCAGAGGCTGAAGCTTTGGTATATCAGCAACTCAGAATCTTTCAGAAATATATTTTGAACTTCCGTAACTACTGTCAGGTCAAAATTCCTTTTTTGGATTTAAATATATTTATGTAATTTATTTAAATCAACTTATATAGTCACCCAATTTGCATATTGTATTTAGGAGCAGTGAACATAGAATTAAAATTAAAACCACATTAAGATTAAAACTACAAAATCAAGAAAATAAAAACAATAGTAATAATAATCAGCCCCTACATCCACAGACATATGAAAAAAACATTGATAGGCTCACTTTTAGACCTCATGTAGAGGGAGCATCCAAGTCTTTAAAGAAGGAGGTGTTTTTTTTAATGAAGTGCCAGCAAGGATGCCAAATGAATCTCAGGAACTATAATCTGCAAAATTCAGGCACCTCTCCTGGGCCTTGTTATATAACACTGTTTAATAGATGAGATCCAAAGTGTGCCCTGCTGAATCTGGTGTGAAAGATAGAAACATTTGGGCAAAGGTGGTCCTGCAAATACGTTGCTTCCATGCTATGAATAGCAGTGGTAACCAGCAGCTTTAATTTGCACCCAAATTGCAAATCAGTGCAGCTCAGAGAGCAATGGTGTAATGTAAGTGCACTGAGAGGCACTAATAACTTGCCCCATTCCATTGCATTTGGGACCAGCTGCAGATTTCAAGTTTTCATGTATTCATTGAATGGATGTGATGAGGAGTAGGGATCCATCCTCATCCTTGCCTATGATATTCTGGACTCCTTACATTTCTAATTTTCAGATTTGTAATGTAAATAGTGTTCCTCTGATGGGCCATTCCTGTTCCCCTGAAAATATTTCTGCGTGACAGATATGTTACTTGACTAGGCAACATCATAAGTCAGTTAACTGGGATTAACACCAGACAAATAAATCAAGCAGAAAACAATATTTTATTCAAGGACGTATCAAAGAGAAATCCACACCACTACCATCACTGGCGGGGCCATTAACACTGATGATGTTACTTAGTCCGGTAATGAAATGTCTGTGAACAAACAATCACACTCAGAGAGCACCAAGAATTCCACAGTTCAACATGTGTTTTCTTCTATTGATAGATACGTGTTTTTGCTTGTAGTCATTTATTTTTAGATGTAGTAATCCAGTGCATAATCGTTTTGCTGCAATAAATAAATATGAGCCCAGGGTTTTATTGTTTCTTTTATTTATTTATTTTCCACTTTTATCTACATAGAACTTCTCCTAACAAAAATTGAACCATAGCTCAAAATACATTGACCGCAGAATGATCTTTTGGAATAAACTTCCCAAGTAATAATAACAAAGCTTTATATGCTTATTTCTGCACTCAGTTCTGAGAAGTTGTTGTTTTCACTTTATTTATTGATCGTTTTTTTTTAACTTTCTGAAAATTGATAATCTAATTCAACAAATTTTGACTATAACTCTTTCTGGTTGTTTTTGTTAACAACACTTTCTTCTTTGTTGTTTTTATTCTTTTACCTTTCCTAGACTCTAATCTTCAACTTTGGATTTTTTTTGTAATAGTCATCTATCTCTTCTTCTCTGCTTTTTTCTTTGCAATTCTTCCATCTTGTTTTTGAAAAGATTAAATGAGAATTCACTGTGGTTGAGACCCAGTCTATCTGTTGAAGATCAGCATCTTAAAATGGATCTACTCCCATCTTGTGTTAACTTAGACATCTGAATTGCAAATCTAGTTTCAAAATAACTCCTATGAAGATTAACCAGAGGTTTGAAGTTGCTAGTTGTGAGTTAACATCTGCACAGTAAACTGAGCAGGAAACACATATTATTTTCCACTTGAATAAGAAGCAGCACATTTCTATTTAAGATAGAAAGTGATTTTCAAACTTACATTGATATAATCCTGTTTCATTATCTTGATTGGTGACATATAAATTGTCATCATGGCTCCCTAAGAGACTCTTCTCTTTTCACAATTAAAGTAATTGTTAGTTATAATAATTGTTGTTTCAGGACAAATCTAGACATTTTTATAGCCTAAAGTAAAAAGTAAACTGGTGATTAGGTTTGGCTCAGATTTAGACAAGAGTAGCTGAAACAAGGCAAGGAATCTATAATTCCTTCATATGGTGAACAGAAAAAAGGCCTTTATATACATTTATATCCCCACCTCCCAGTATAGTTTTGGAAAGCTTTTCCCAAGCAGCATGCCTAGTGCCTATCTGCCACATTTTTAATGCCAAGATAATGATCATCTTATGAATTATGATATGAATGTTTTTAACTTGCAACTGCTTAGCTCATTATCCCATTTTTATGTCCCTAGGATTAATACTTTTTTAAAAAAAGTGTTGTTTTATTGTGTTTGCTTTGCTTTGGACTTTTATTACAAACTGCCATGAGTTATTTTGGCCAACTATGTAGTGTTCGTGTTGTATGTTTTAATCTTTGTCAGCTGCCCAGAGTTGCATTTGTGAGATGGGTAACTATAGCAATAGATTTAAGTATCTATTTGCTTATTGTCTGTATGTCTGATCTCAATATTTATCACACACTCAGGTGCAAGGTGGGATATAACCCAGAAAAGCATTTTTGACAATCAAGAAGAGTAGAACACCCCAAACTACCAACCAACCTCCATACAGATCATGTCAGGTCCTTACTGGCTTCCCAGCATACCTTGTGCATGTCAACTGAGCAGCAGCAGCACTGATTCTGAACATTGCACAGTTGCTTCTAAACCGCAGCAGAAATTTGTGTTATGCTGGATGCTGGCACAAATATTCTCTTAAGCTTTTCTATCAGCCTGCTTTTCTCTGCTGTGTCATTGTGGTGATGCATTTTGTTTCCATTATGTCCTCAAGCAGCCCTGAGGTTGTTCAGAGTCCTCCAAAAGGCAACATAAGAGTGCTGCTGACTTGAGCCTTTGAGCCAGACAATTTGCTATTCCCGATATGAAACAAACAAAATTAATTTCTGGGAAACAGCATTGATTTTTGAAATGTCTTTGAGCCACAAGGTGGGTATCTCTCTCTCTGGTTTTTTTTTTTTTTAACAAAATAAAAAAAATTGTCACATTTGTCTCTGGCAGTATCTATTTGCTAGCATTGTGAGTTGTGACAGTACAATAGAACTTCATGTCTTCAGGACAAAAGTTTCTATTTAGCTAACTAATTCAGAAAGAGTCACTATAATTCATACTGGAAATGGAAAAAGTGACATTCTTGTCTGGCCTAGATAAAAAAATTGAGAGGCACAACCTAAGTAATTCAGATAGCTGTGAAGATATTAATCTCTTTCTTGCACCTACTCACATTGTTAAAAGATCTTTTTTTTTCCTAGCCTGACTGCTGGGTATTTTATGTTTGCATTTATTTATGCCTTGAAAAAGTTGGCCTGTTCCCATATACATTTGAGGGGGGGAAAATCCACCTATGTTGTATCCAATTCTGTTCCCAGTTCTATTGAATTTATAACCTACTTGTAATAGTCACATCTTCACAAACGGATGCATAATTATGCCTTTGCAATCAAAATTATTTTCCAGAAAGAAAATTACTTGTGATATTAGAAATGAACAAAAGCAGAAATAACTTTAAATGGGCCTTGCAATAAAATTTTGCAACGTGAAAAGTGTTAGGTATTAGCCATTCTATTCTCTCCCTCAGTTAATAATTGAAATGTTTAATTCATTAATACATCAAATCATGATTATCCTGTTGAATGACCAATTTTAGCTCCCTTCCAAATCATAAATCAAGCCACATTTGGTGTTGTTTTTCAAGAAGCTGTCCACATTTGAGCAGGAGAATATAGCAGCTCTATATACCAAGACTGGATAGACCACAACCAACTACGGCCCTGTTTCTTGAAAGGAGTTCTTCGTGAGATAGAAGGACAGAAGAGACATATCATAGATTCACATTAAACCTCTTCTACCCCTATAAAGTGAGAGCATGGTTTTCTTTTTGCTTTTATTTTGATGAACTAGAAACCAAGATACCATGAATTCTAGACCTCACTTATCACAGAAGCTGGTTTTGTGACTAACCTATCACTCAGTCTTTCAATTCAACCCACCTCATGAGTAGTGGTTATGGAGAAGGAAGAAGCATTATATATGCTGTACAAAACTAAAGGTGAGAAATGAATCAAATAAATAAACCAATGAGAATGAGATCTCCAAATGTATTAATTACAGTGTTCTGCCTCCTTTAGAAAAAAAAGCAGCAGTTGTACCTTAAAATGAAAACCCATGGAAGGTGAGGGTTATGGGAGTTGATGTCCCAACATATCAGAATGGAACCAAGTTGGGGATGGCTGTCATAGAGGCAAGCTTTAAATGGAACTGTTCTTCTGAGCCACTGTCGCACTGTATCCTATTCCTTGAGCACAGTTTCATTTTCACTGTTCTCCTCTACCGCATGCTCTCTCTCTCTCTCTCTCTCTCTCACACACACACACACACACACACACATTTAAAAAGACACTATCTTGTATTCATCGAAATACAGAATCAATGCTTACCTTTCTTTCCACATACTATTGCTCATTTGTGATCAGTATTTCACAAAGTATTAAAGAGTCAGTGTCATTAAATTTGGACTTCTAACACCCATTTTTTTCATTGGTTCATGCAATAGTCCATACAAACTTCATAATCTCTCAAAGGGTTTGTGTTGTTCTTTGGACTGAAGCAAAGAAGGAAACATGCCAGCACCTCTTCCAATGGGCAATATTTCAATTCAGTGAGTCTCTCTTGAGCATCTTCCACATAATGGTATTTGGTATTTATATGCATTGATTTGGATGCAGTTTTCTCTGAAAGAATTGAATATATCCTTGGCTCTTCTGAAAACAGGACTATTGGGTTTGGTACATCTATCCAAAAGTCCATTTTCAGTTTATGTAGCCATGCAGCCTATTAGCATGCTTGTGCTGCAAATGCATACTTTGCTTTGGTGGATAACAGGATGCCTAATTGATCTTTGCTTGTCCAACTAATCTCACCATCCTCCTGCAGGAACAGTTGGCTGTTTATGGACTCACAATCATCCTTGCCTTCTGCTCAGTCTGCTTCTTTGTAGCCTACCAGCTAAGGTTTTCAGCTTGTTAGTGATCTGAGATCTAAGTATGTAATGCACTTTTTAAAAGTGGAAAATATATGCTGAACCAAACCTCCTCCACCTATTTTATAGTGTTTTAAATAATTAAATGACAAAGAAAATGAATTAGTGGGGAGGGAGAGAAAAAATCTAGTAATAACTATTGATAGTGATATAAAATTATAGTCCTTCAGCTTATCATTAAATGTAGACCAGAGAAAAACATTTTCTTATTATTAGAACAAAAATAATTTTTGCGCCCCGAAGCGCGGTGTCGGCCTGTTTTTGTGCCCCAATGTGCAGCGGCATCCCATTTTCACATCCCAAGGTGCGGCAGCGGCCCGTTTTTGCACTGTGCAGTGCAGCGTCCTGTTTTCATGCCCCGCGGCTCTAGCACAAGTGGGGGGATGTGCATGCACATGTGCGCGCACTGGCCAGCCTGTCCCATGGCCCAGTGGCCAGCGGCCCACGGTCCACTGGTTGGGGACCCCTGACCTATACCATCAGGTCCTTTGCTTGCTGTTTGCAATAAATTCACCCCCATTATCTGTTCATAGTACTTGAGGCTTTTTAAAAATCTATTACTTCCTAAAGTCACACATTCTTATTCTTTTTTCTTCTACATTACTTGACTGCTTTCACTGAGCAACTACCAAAATCTGTGTATCTTACGAAATCACCTAAGAATAGAAAATTATTTCTGTTTTCACCTGATGTGGTGACGGTATTGACTCAGAAATGTCAGCATACACTAGTTCAGTGGTTTCTTTGCCTCTTTTTTTCTTCTTCTTCACATTTTATTGGCTTAATGCCTTTGGTTTTTGCATAATGTGCACACATTGACTGATTTACACATGGCTGAAACTTTAGTCCTTTGACTAAGCCTTCCAATTTACAAACAGCATCTGGGACTCTTGTTTCATTATCTGGTGCCATTTGGTTACATAATTTTTGTAGTCCTATTCCTCTGGTTCCCTTACTTTTCATAGTCTAATTCAAATTGTCAGTTTTTTTAGGGGTGCTTTTTATCAGCAATTCTGCATTCTAGATTACTTAACAATTATTCTGGTTAAATATTACATTGCGTTCTTTCTCTGTGATATATTTTACTAACTCCAGATCTGGGACATGTAAGACATTCTTAATCACCTTTCTTTTTACTAATGGATAACCAAGTCTTAATGAGCCTTTGTCTATTTGTCAAGCAAATGGTAGATTCAGTTCAATGGGTGAGCTTTTTGTTCTGTTTAATGAAGTTAAAAGTTGCAACAGGATCAAAACAAATGCCATCTAGTGGCCTGTATGTTCTTACACTCATTACTGTATTATCTCCCTGGTAGTCGTTTGTTTTAAAATGCAGTCTGATAAGTTATCTTGTCTTTCCTAGGAAAGCATTTCCTTTCTCTTTTCATGGCCTTACAAGAAGATTCTTGACTGAGAACTGTATCTTAGAGTTATGCAGATTTCCCATTAGAGTTATGCCAATAACTCTAAAATAAACACTAAAAATAAAGGTTTTTTTTCACTCTTGCAAGCAATTTGTTATGAAATTTGTATCTATTTTCTCTTTGTGCTGCATGTAAGAGTTTGGTAATATCTAGGCAATAATTTTAAAATGAAGGCAACCAACATTTATTCTACTGTAGTATAGGTTTTTGGGGTTGCTAGTTTGTTTTTCAAACTGACTGGCAATATATTTAATTTGATTAATATGGAGATTTAGATTCACCCTCCAGATATTTGTTACACAAATTGCTAAAAGGTCTATTTTCACATAAGTCTGGGAAGATTTTCCAAATATGTTTGGCTTGATTTAATCTCTTAAATGTCCAATGATGAAGTTACTTGCAGACAGGCAGATCATTCCAGGTGTTTGCTCCTTGCAGCATCCCAGGCTCTTTGCTATTGCCTGCGTTTGTGGGTCTTTCTCCACTGCAAAGGTAATTCCTTGAGTCTTCAGGAACATTGTCTTTTTGAATGACCAGAGAATTCTGGTTCTTCCAGATGAAACATTCTTGATTCCATTTTTTAAAGTTTTCCTGCTTTGTTTCTTTCCTTTGTTTAGATACTCAGGGAACTTAACTCTTTTTCTCTCTTCATGGAAAATCTTCATCTTTATTTCACTTGTTGGGTTTGTAGTTGCTGGAGGTTGAAATGTTTTATTTGTCTATAAATTGTTACCTTCACTATGCTAGAGTGAGAAGTCAATAGAATATCTCCAAAAGTTGCAATGGTAAACCACTTCACTACTGTTTCCCAAAAATAACATCTACATCTCCATGAAATCCAATCTAGAACTAAGAAGAAATTTCCTGACAGTTAGAACAATTCCTTAGTGGAACAACTTACCTCCAGAAAGTTGTGGGTGTTCCAACATTGGAGATTTTTAAGCAGATTGAACAACCATTTGTCTGAAATTTTACTGTATAGGTTTCCTGCCTGAGCAACAGGTTGGACTAGAAGACCTCCAAAATCCCTTCCAACTCTGTTATTCTGTTAAATCCCCAGGAGTTAAGCTAAATTCCTTTAATTTAAATTAATGGCTCAGGTTTGATCATCCACCTGCTTAATGTTTTCAGTATTTTTATTGTAAAGTGTGGGAAGGTGTTTGCTGTAAATTATACTAAAGACCTCTCTATAAAGTTTTATTTTTTCACTCTACCTCCTGCTTGATTTGCTGGTATGGGCATTTCTGAATGTTTGTTTTGTCATTTTTAACTTCTGTTTGGAACATTTATGCTTGGCCTTTCCAATAAGAAAGTGTCTTGTTCTAGAGAAGGTAGAATAATCTTGGCAAAGCAGGAATGCAGTGTGTCTTGTCTGTCCAGAAGCAACATATACAAGACTTCTGTGAACCCTTTCTGATTTAATTCAGTACATTTATAAACCCAAGCAGAAATGTTCTTTATCTGATGCTACCTTTCAGAACCTGGTATCCTGTAGATGTACTTGAAGTACAGTTCTGAGCATTCTCACTGCTTAGCTGTGCTAGCTGGAAGTCTTGAAAATCAGGGGTTCTAACACATCTGGAATAGGAGAAGACTGACTTAAAGGAACTCAGCAAAAAAAATTTTTTTCTGAAACTTCAAAATAAAGAGCCAAAAACATAGGAGGTTCATTAACATCAAAAAGCAAAAGAAAATCACTTCAGTCTTCCAAAAATATTTAACTGCAGAACAAATAGCTTGCATTGTTATAGTTGTAAGATTTGTTTCATTCAAACAGTATTGGCAAAACATTCGTGGAAAACATCACACCAAAGCATATAACAGACTTAACTAGTTGCCATATAGGTCATTAACCATCCACATTAGAATTGTCTACACTGACTGTAGTTCCCTGTATTCTTCAAGGTCTCTAGCATTTATCTGCACAGACATTTACTAGAAGATTTGAAAGGACTACACTGAGACGCTAGAAAAATGAGCCCAGAATTCTAAAAACGGATTTCACTGTTGCATAAGAGAATAAGAGCAGTTGGGACAATCACATTTCTTATCAACACAGAGGAACAGAGAGCCTGGAAATCAAAGACCATAAGTAGCATGATGCTTGCTGTCCTTCCATCATATTTTAAGCATCACTCTGAAGGATTAAGCTGCTGTTCTTGTATTCAAAGAGGTCTAGCTAAGTGCTTTACTCTTTGCTTAATATGAGCTTAAATGGACTCCAGAAGATGGTAGAGGACAGGAAGGCCTGGAAGAACGTTGTCCATGGCATCGCGATGGGTCGGAGACGACTTCGCAACTAACAACAACAATATTTATTCTAACACTGCATCAAAATGGGCTGTGAATACTTCACCCTTAGCCTCTTTTGACTATTGATCTGAATGTTGCACAGTTCCTTTTTGGGGTATAATACTTTATGCTGTAGAAATGACTTGTGAGCATTTCCAATAGGAAAAATGGGCAGAATCTTTTTCTCTTTATCTTTCCTTCTATTGATCTGTTGCCAGTAACTTCATTTGGAGTTTTCTCTAGGAATCAATAATGGGATGCAGACCATTTTGCAAATCCTACTAGTTTATTAAACTGAGGAGCTCATTAATATTTACATTGCTTACCTTGCATCATTTAGCTTTAAAGGCAGTCATTTCAAAGCTGGTTATTTTGCTTATAGTTGATTATAATTAGCAGCAAACACTTGGAATGAAGCAGCTTTTATTTTACTAATAGTTAAGGGGCAATACACCCCTCTGTTAATAATGCTTTCACTTTATTTACATAGTTATGTATTAACGAAGCTATCTGAAATCTATAAAACTGCTGTAGTGCAATACAATGTTTTCATGCAATTTCTTGTATTTCAGATTATTGTGAGAAAAGTCAAGTAATTTCCATAAACAAAATAGATTTGCAAATTGTGTCAGGAGTACTGTTTTCTTTGAAAGATCATTCATTCCTCTTTGTTAAGTATTACAAAGGAATTGTAGCTTTTGTTCTGAACAATGGGATCTGCATTCATAAATAGTTTTCTTAAGAGAAAAAAGTAGTTCAATGTCATTTTTGTTAGTCTATATTGGAAAGAAAGAAAAAACAGAGAGGAAAGGAAAGAAGGAAAGGAAAGGAAAGGAAAGGACGAGCTAGCTTTGGTGTGAAGCAATTGAGGGTGATTGTCTAGGCAGTGTTTTTGCTTCATTAGTGTGTTAGAGAGGAAACACACAATAAGATGTGTGTTGATCTGAAGTCAGTAAGAGCTTTTTTTTTTTTTAGATAGTACTTATACCGTGGATAGCTCTTTCACTTGTTAGAGGAGAAAATTACCAGTAGGCCACAGAGGAAAGAAAAATGTGTAATTGTGAAAAATATTATTTAATTAGAAAATGTGTATGCTAATATTAAATATAGGAATATTCCTTAATGCCTACATTAGTTAAAAAGTGTTAAAAAGGTACTTATATTATTTGATTCATTGTACAGAAAGAATAGAAATAAAATAAAGAAGAATTGGTAAAACTGAGTAGCTTGCAAATATAGAGACTTTTACTAACAAAACTAAAGACATGCTGGAGAAACAAACAAGTCCCATAGAAGCCTAATTGCTTTTATACTATTGGATATACATGATTTAAGGTCCAGCTTGACAGATGTAGGAAAAAATCAGCTTTAAGAGAGGCATGAGAGTTATTGCAAACTAAGAACATTATGAAAAATGAAACATTCTTAATACCTGTGAGGAGTTGCTTTGGAAGGAAGAAATTATTCTGCATGATAGCATGGTTCTCTGTGGATATGCAATGTATATTTATGGCTTGGAAGAATGGCCAAGAATAGGAGAGGAACAAGAAAACAGAGCAGATTACAAGTGGGAGTTTGAAAAACAAAATCACTGAAGGCTAAAATATTCTTGGGGAAAAACATGGATTTGGAGGAGATTCTCCTACCCACTTTAGAACAAAGGCTTGAGTTAGCCTGTCTCATACAATGTGTACTGTCATAAATGCCATCTGCATGGTACAGTGGTTTTAAATGCTCATTCTAGATGGAAGTTCCTAACTTTTGTAATATTAATGCCAGTGTTCACTCTGCCACTAGAAACAGGCCTTTTTGGTCTAGCTTCTTGGGGCAAATTCTAGCTTCTTGGGGCAAATCAAGACTGATTTACGCAGAATATCTTAATGTAGAAAAAGATAAGATCTCATATAGCTGTAGGCATTGAGGGTTTAGTATTTGACTAAAAGAATATATATCTACAACTTCAGGCTAAATGAAAGCATAACTGCTTTATTTATCTGAGTTTTTTTTAAAAAAAAACTATTAATAATTAAAACAGTAACAAGGCTAAGTGGCTTAGTAATAGCCAACTGGACGGTGAGTTCAATTGTGAGAAATTTAATGAGCCCCCTGTGAGCATTAGATGCAAAGCACATCTATCCATCATTCTCTGGAGATCTGTCAATAAAAGCAGTTCTGCTGAGTACAACAATCAGCCACATTTTGTAATATAATTACACCAAATGTAAGAACTTCCAGATATCTTGCATGGGAATATGCATCTGATGATATGGAAGTTTCTTTGATAAGGAAAGTTATGATTGGTATTTATTTCTTTCACACAACTTTATATGCGTAAAATACTATTCTCTCTGATTAGAAATGAGATTTGCCAGTCACACCTTTCTTCTTCCTTTCACATCTTCCCACACTAATATATTTATTATATATAGCATAGGTGGACAACTTGCAGGCCTCGTATAAGGTAGACCTCAGTGGTCAGTTTTCCTACTCATTGCCATCATTCCATTGTTAACCTACCGCTGTGATAAAATACAGTCACTAACAGCTGCACGATGACAGCTGCAGTCCATATGATGCTTCTTAGAATGGCCACTGACAATATCAGATTATGAGTGGTCCTTTAGTACTTACATTTTAATAGGATCCCTGGCAGTACCGCAGGGTGTAAGTACAATGGAGTGTAAACAGTTTGCTGTCTGCTTTTGGCAGTGGAGGATAAAACAGTTGAACTTCATATGTATGCCATGTACATTGTTAGTATATGTATATAAGCTGTATTTGAATGCCATTTGTGCAGAGTGTGAACTAAGAGTAAAACATACTTCTAGCATATAGGCAGCATCAGTAGACAAAATGCACACTAATATATTGGGAAATGAAAACAAAATAATGGTTGCTTTTATACAGTCTGATTTTCTGCATCCCCTCTGTAGTGCCATATTATTTACAACACTTTTTGAAGATCCTGAACTGGCTCTGATTGTCTCAGAAGGAATTATTCAATCCAGAAAAATCACAGAAATTTTCCATAGTGGCTTGATTCTGTTTCATATATTTGGTCATGTCTGCTGCATGTTTATGGCCCATGGGGTCATGAAGAGTCAGACACAACTTAACGTCTGAACAACAACAACATGTTTGTGGTATCTATAGTATGATTATAGACTATATGTGTTTCTTGGGCAAACTAAGGACATAATACTACAACATATTTATGGATATGGATTCAAGTCAACATGAGCAGCCAGAAGAAAAAGAGCCAGCCTTTGCTTTCTTAGTATTAATTTTCTTTGACATGCTAATGTTGAGACAGGATATATATATTTAATAATGTTGCAAACAAATTGGCATTTCTATTCAGAATTCCTGTTGCTTTGCTTTGTCAAAAGTATTTTTTTTTAATCCTGATTGTACAAGTTTAAACCTTTCTGTTTGACATATGCTACCCTTTGTAGTTAAGTATCTGCAAGGCAGAAAATACACACACCGAAATGTTCTGTTTAGACATTTATTTCATGAGATTCTAAAGCTTAGTTAAGTCAAGGGCTATTGCTTTTGCTATACATTTTTGCCCACTTTCACAAGGACTAAAAGCAGTTTACAGTCAACAATAACAACCGGCTATAAAATTGGAAATAAACTGAGTAACTAAATAAACTAAATAAGTTAAGCTAAGGCAGCCCTATTACCATCAGTGCCTATATAATCTACAGAATATGAAGAAGTTAAAGTTCAAGAGTTTGGGGGCATTTCTTATTTCAAAAGGCAAGGAATTCCAAAGGATGGGGACAGCTATTGAAAAGGCACATACTTAATTGAATTTATACATCCAGACCAAAATGGTTTTCTACCAAAGAGACAAATTAAAAACAATTTAAGAGTGATAATGGACGTATTAGAATACCATGAACTACATCCAGGGAAACAACTGGCACTAATATTCCTTGATGCCCAAAAGGCATTTGATATTGTTTCCTGGCAATTTATGACTCAGCAATTACAAATCATGGACTTTGGACAGAACTTTATAAATATGATAAAAACAATATACAACAAACAAACAGCGAAAGTGATCATGAATGGAGATTATACTGAGAACTTTGAGATAAGAAAAGGTACAAGGCAAGGATGTCCACTATCTCCATTGTTATTCATTTTCACTCTGGAAGTCTTAAATAGAAATATCAGACAAGATACAGAAATTAAAGGACTGGAAATAAAAGGCGAAACATATAAATTACAAGCATTTGCTGACGATTTGGTATTTATCTTAGAAGAACCTTTGGAGATGATTCCTAAATTACTGGGAAAGGTAGAACAGTATGGAGAAATGGCAGGACTGAAAATAAACAGAAAAAAAGCTAAAGTAATAGCTAAAAATCTTACAGATAAACAAAAAAAAACAAATGTCAGAAAAAACTGAAAAGGCACATCATCAGACCCCAACCCACTGCCTTTTCTGAATTGGGTTCTTCACTCCCAGAGTTTGTGCAGGGTGAGACAAATCTAAGTGAGAAAGACTAATCCAGGCACACAGGTACCAAACTATGAAAGGCTTTAAAGTTTCTAACTGAAACTTTGAATTGGAGCTAGACCCAAACCAGTAATTGTGCTAAATGTTCTATTCCCAGGTAACTGATAAGCTGCTGCATTTTTGAATATTTGTAACTTCCAAGATATCTTTAAAGGGAATGCCCTATAGAGCATGTTATAGCAATCTATACTTGTGATGACACTATTCATGAGTCATTATTGTTTGAACAACCCAGTTCCAGAAGATCTTCAATCAGTTTACCAGCTGAAGCTTTGCCATAGCATCCATATATGGCTCCAGAGAGTGTCTCAAATCCAAGAGTCTCTTGAAAGACAGTGCTACCCCATTTAGCAATAGAGTTAGAACTGTGATCAGGCTAAATAAGTCAATAACAAGCTACAACTCTGTCTTGCATAGATTTGATCCAAATTGTTTTGACTGTAGACCTTACAGTTCAAGGCACCAGACCAGACTTTCAACAGCATGCCTGAACTGGCTTCAAATAATAATGTATAAGTGGGTATTACCATCATAGCAGAATTCCCACATTGGAGCAGCTACAGGATTAATTACTTATTCTTCATGCATATCAACTGGAGCCATGTGTTTAGGAGGAAGACAAATCTCTGCAAAATGATTTCAAGCTGCAATTTTAGCAGATGACCAAGAAGAATACTACAGTTAATGGTACTGAACACCACTAAGGTCTAAAGGAATAAAAGAAAAGATGAAGCATTGAACCTGAATTTATCCAACCATACTTCTTCAGGCTACACAGATGGGTCATGTTCACAGTTGGCAGACATCATGCCACAGGGGTCTCTTTCCCCAATTTCCACAAGCTCAAAAGACTTCCAGATCATATCTAAAGATATTTCCTTAGCCATCTCACCAGACCTTATCCAAATGGAATTAAGCTTGGAATGAAAGAGAACAATTTTATATGTTAAAAAAAACCCCACTCGCTTCCATTTACTCCAAGAGGGAATGGGTAATCTTGAACAAAGACAAAGAGTGTGTATCTAAAGATGCAATCAGGACAAAGAAGTAAGATGTTTTACCATTTTTATCAATATTATATGTATTTTAAACAGTGGCGTGCAACCATGGTTGGTCAACAGTTCACTCTGCTTTTCATCTTCCATAGTTCTTCAGTAAACCAAGGAGTTTGCTGGGGCTAGGTTGAAGAAAAAGACACCAGGGACAATTTCATTCAGCATCCTGGCCAACTCTCTATTCAGAGTTTGGTGTGATACAGAAACTCTGCCTGCAAGATAGCTGCGGAATTCAACTGTATCTTAGACAAAAAAAGGCTTTATTATGCACAATCTGACATTCAACAGCAACAATCTGAAGCTATGCCATTCATCCTGCCAACTATTATAGTCCATATAGTGTTGAATAATTAACAATAGTCACCGGGAACCAGCATATATATTTAATAAATTATTATTGTTTTTATTATTACATATATCAAAATGAATAAAAAATATAATATATGAAATTCCTAAGTAAAATTTAATCCTTTCAGTTTCAGCAACTTCCAGTTAACAGAGGGCAAATATCCCTTTCTGTGTGTTTCACTGATAGAACATAGTATTTTTGTCTTCTGTAAAACAATTTTGATTTTCCTGGTCACATAGTATGGTACAGATGCCTTTGATTTGAATTGGTGTACCTACAACTCCATGGTCTATAGAGTTTTCTCTGAGTATGATTTCTGAAAATACAGTTTGTATTTTGAGGTGTGAAACAAATGAAAATGGTAATAATATAATAACCTCAGTCCTCATTATCCATGCATTCTGTTTCCAAAGATTTGTTATATGTTTCTATTAAAGTGTAACCCATTTTTGCTCAAACCTAGTTTCATCCTGGCTATATGCAGCTATGCACAATCAGGAAAAAATCTGAGAGCCTTACTAATGTTGACATGAGTACACATGTTTTTCTTCTTGCAGTGTTTGCTGTGTTCTCTATGATATTCTGATAATAGATCACATGATTTCACTAGGATCAGTGCTTCAACCATCATGGTTTTCATTTCTATGGTGGTTTGAAGAAGGCAACCAGGGTGGGAGTGCTGTGGTGTGGTAGGAGAGAAAGAAAGAGAGAAAGATTGTAATGAAAACTGATAGGGTGTGTTAAAGTGAGCTGACCTTCTTCCTGTTGGTGCCAGTATAAATCCAGATAGAAAAGTGTATTTTTTTTTAAAAAAAAAGCCTTTTTAAGATTGGCTATTTTATTTGTTTATTGTTTTATTTTTGTTGTAAATGCGGGCATTGGTCAGGAAATGAATTTCATATTATTGTCATATTTGTAAATGGTCAGTATTTGAGGCAGTTGCTAAACAAGGTTTACCTGAACCTGCTTTTTTCTGGTTTTGACTTTCTCACTAAGTTGACATTTTCCTATATAATAAAGAGAGTAGCTTGCAAAAGAGCTGTTACTAGAGTATTCATTTGAATTACTTTCGGCTCAAGTAGCATATATCAAGAGCAATACAAATTTAAAGAAAAAGGAAAATAAAAATAAACAGAAGTAAACATTGGTATTATTGGTTCCTTTGAACAATAAGAGCCATTAGACCCAGTAAATAGTGGGAAGTGATGGAAACCAGTTGGGAGCCAGTTTTTAGGCCTCCTGCCCCATCATTTGTTTCCTATGTTCAGGGATGAGTACTGTCTTGTCATCCTGTAAAAATGAGTTTCAATTGGCTACTGTAAGTTGAATTGATTTTAACTTTGTTTTAAACTAGCACCAACTGTTCCATTTTTTCATTTTGCTATTGTTTATATATTACTTTTCATCCATTATGAAGAGTGTTTTTAAGAAATCTTGTTAAAAGACCATTAAATAATATTGGAAGTGTGAAGAGAGATGACATCACTTTCTAAACGGCAAAAGGGATTTAGGACATGGTCATTATGTGTTTAGTGGAACAAAAGGAATGGTAAAACAATATTTACAGTTATGCAGAATGGGGCAAAGTTTGATTTTTAAGACTTAGACATGAAGAACTTACCAATGCAGCTATAAAAGTGGGCTCGGAGAGTTCTGGGAAGCCACACATCCTAAAAGTTGTTGAGCTTGAGATACACTGTTTTACTTCCCCAATCTGACCTCTTCCTACAACTTGTTACAGTATGCATTTATTTATCAAGGGATTTGGAATGAATGGACTGTCATAGTGCAGGATATTTTGGTGAGGGATAGTCTATTGGAGTTGATTTCATAGTTGCAACCAGAAGGCATGGAACTGCATGGAATTCAAACTGAGATGATAACACAGATTAGAATTTTCTTAGTCCTAAGTAAGACACGCAGCACATCAAATGTTATTTCATTGATGATTGATTGATATTGTTGTCCATTTTGGACAACAGGTAACTATTTGGGGCTTTTCTTTGTTTTCCCAGAAAATGCATTTAGACTGAAGGAAGCCATTAAAGACACAATATCTGTGTCTTTAATCTGGCAGAGTTTCCCTGATTCTGATACTTCTGAACTTTGTCATTAGTTAGAAGCTTCCCAGTCTGGCTGAAAGACTAGGCTCATCCATAGGGCTAAACTGAGACAAAGCATACAGTTATTGCTTATTATTCTATATAGTATTACAGCGGCTCCCAATCTTTTCTATACCCCACACCCCTAGAATGCACCACTTACAGAAGTTCAAAATAATGGCAATGAATTATGCATATACACTATAATTTTGAAAACCCAAGTTTTTGCAACCTGAGGAATATTGTCAAGCACCCCCAGGGGGTGCGAGCATCCCTGGTTGGGAACCCCTGTAGTATTAGGTCAAACGTTTGTTGTTGGATAATAGCAGCAACAACATTATGGGGTACTTGAAGTTTAAGGAAGAATGGTGAAACTTATCTCTGATTGTGTGCAGCACATATAATAGCAATGGCTAATACCACAAAAAAGGAAGAATGAAAACAAAGAAAATATATTGGCTTCCATTTGGTGAAGAGATAAAAAAGAAAAACTCCCTTGTTTTTCTGTCTTTTATGCTTGTGAGACTACAAATTCCTGGAACTGGCTGTGTTCTGAATATTCTGTGTGTGTGTGTGTGCACATGTGTGCGTGCATGTGTTTAATTGGTTTTATCCTATTTTCTCATAGCTTTGTTGTTAGTAGAGTCTGTTAAACAATCTGAACTGCTGACATTAAAATTTGGACATACTTTTATTTTACACTTACTCTTTCGAGAGATGAGTGAAAGTAATCAAAATTATTTTGTGTGCATGACCTTTATAAATCAACTGGCAATCTCTTCATTTTTCATTTGCTTTTGAGCTCCCAGTGGTACAGAATTGTAACAGATGGAATGAAATGTAATTTGTAGATTTTAGAGTATGGTAGGAAACCGCTGAAGTCAGTAAACTCCATATAGTATAGTGTTTTTAACTAAAAGATGTTTTGAAAGAAGCAAAACAGAATGATTCTGATTTAATTAAAATATTGAGCTCCAAAATATGAAGTTTCAAAATGTGATCATTTTGGAACATTAAGAGAAGCATATTTTTTGTTTGGAGAGACAACATTTATATCAAAAACATGATTATGATGAATTGTTGATAAGTGAAGCAGTAGCAAAAATTATGTGCTGGAAAGTAAATAATTAAAATTTTATAAGTTGTCCAAGGTTTAATTGTCAATCTGGAAGAAATAAAATCCTTTCAGAAATATTCTAAAGACATGAACAGATTTTTATTGCTGTTACCTCTAGTACAGAACCAAAGCAAGATTTTTAGATAAATGAAATATTCACCAGTGAGACAAAGTTAGATATAACAGAGAGACAAGGAAGCCTTCAGTAATCTGTTTAAGATATTCCAGGTTTCAACCTTTTCTATGAGTACCTGTGTAATAGCATTCCCTTTGGAACTAATCTCATGAATGTATTTATATAGAAAAGGAATCTTGGGAACTGAAATTCACATCTACAATACAAGATATTCTTGTTGGTTTTACATGTCTTCCTCTAAGAAATTTATATATTCCCTTTTGTTTATTTTATCTATGAATCTGAAATATTGGTGCATACATGTGAAATTGCCTGATAGGGTTGAATCTGAAATCGGTGTCAGTACTTCAATTCATCCGCATTAGATGAGTACTAAAACTATCTCCTACATTTAGTCTTCAGTTCAGAGCGTTCTAGATTAGAATATGTGTTTAAGTTCCAGAATTTCTTAAGTATTTAGAGGTAGTCTGTTGGCTTAACCAGATCTAGGAGGTTAAAGAAGTTTTGTTTAAGTTTTGCTATTTGTAAGATGTTACTCTCACCTCTTGACCAGAATACCCAAGACATTTTCTTGCTTAAAGTAGAATGGCAAAGAATCATATCACCATTTCCCAGGGTCTATCCTTTGGTCAAAAATCACCTAATGAATTTCAACTCCTGTTCCTATCTAGCTGGCCATTAAATTACACTAACTAAAATAAGTCTTAGAAACAACCTTGTAAGTAAAGGTTATATTAAATAATGTTTGGCATGCAGCTTTGCAGCAAGCAAACACACACACACACAAACATGCATTTGGTTTTTGTAATCCATAATTACAATATTTTAAAGGCTGCGGTCCAAGACTTTTAAGCTTTATACATTCTTTACCCTGTTTCTTTTAGTAAGATTTTAAAGTATTTTTTTTCTGGCTTCGAATTTTCTTATACATTTAGACAATAATTTCTGGTGTTATTTTTGTCAAAGCCTTGGTCTTTATGTTAGAACTATTCTGTTACATCTTTGATTATGTGAAATAATGGATGACCCAATTTTCTTTTCTTTTCTTTTGCTATCCATTCAGTATATTGAAACTGTTGGGATTAACCGATTTATAAATTAGAGGATTTTTTTTAAAAATTGTATTTTTCTTGGCTTGGATATAAAGTATATCAGATTGATATCTAGATCTCAGACATAAAGCTGTCCTTGATGATGGTTAAGCACTCTGTTGTTATTCTTCTTTAAATGACTAACCTGGACTAAGAGATTGGAGCAAGAGGTATTTTGCAAAATTAAACCTGTTTCACCTGAACATGTTTTAACTAGTTAATAAGAAATATCAAAACAAAAACAAGGCAAAAGACAAAAGTCAAAACCCTAAGGTCAATGAGCATTCTTTCTGAAAAGTTAGTATTTGATGTTTAAATTTGTATTGGGGGGTCTGTCTATAACATAAGTTTTAATAACCTAGCTCAAATGCAGATTTCTAATTTTCAATTAACTTAGGAATAATTTTGTTTGCTAAAATAAAATAAATGAATGACAAGTCTGAACCTTGAAATGTTCTAGATAGAGCTTTTTAAAAAATTCCAAATTTTTTCAAAAAAAAACAACATAATCATGTGGCAACTGTATAGCTCAAGCTTTAAGTATTAACTTTTAACCTTTGACCTTACAGATTTTAACCAATGAAATGTCTCTTTAAACTTTAAAGGAAACAATGATAACGAGCGCCTGGCGATTGCTAGACAGCGAATTCCATATCGGCTTGGTCGAGTAGTTGATGAATGGCTACTCGACAAAGGTAAAAACATTGATTAAAACTTCAAATAAAAAAATAATTTGAACATAACCAAGTAGTGCATTGTAACACCAATAAACATAAAACAATAAATTTTTCAGTAAAACTAAATTAAAAACAAATTTTAAACAGTTAAATGTAGAGTAAATATTTGCATACAGTGTATATAATAATTTCTATACATTTTAGTGGTACCGCCTGTTTAACAATCGTACCCTGTTAACTTAAGGTTAAAGGGACTGTTAAATATAATCCACTAACTCAATCTATGAAGATATTCATAGCAAATATTAATCAAAACTGATAAATTATTCATAGATTATGTTACATATTCCTTCAGCTAAATTATTAACTAAATATCTATATATGTATGTAGTTATGAAATGATCTTCCTGAAACAAACAAAAATCATTTTTTTAAACTGTAGGTTATATCTTAAATAGTGGGCTGTATCATTGCCAAACAAGATGAAGTCCCTTTAACATTTGCTACCTTCTAAGGAGATTTTGGAACAAAACTAATTAAAAGAGCTTAAAGTTGTGTGCATGCTGTTATTATGAGCAGAATCCAATCTGCAAAAAAAGAATATTATGTTTATGAATATTCCTATTGATAATGGATTTGCACTGGTGAGGATTTCTTTTTAAAAAATAGCAATGTGACATGACTCTTCATTGATATGTGTATCATTCTTTGAAATTGTTTTTACATTAAAACATTTTTATTTTGTTGCTTTTTTTTCTTTAGTTGATGGCCTTGCTGAAAGATAATCAGACATTTCTCTTTCTCTCTTTTTCTTTATCATTTCTGTTTGTTTCTGAAATGCTCAGCATAGAATATGTATCCCATGCCTTCTCAGTGTCTACATGTGTGTGTATGCCTTTTGTAAAGGAGTAACTCAACTTTCATATATGAAGTCTTTCTATTAGAAATATATAAGGAGCTATTCTTACTAACATGTTTTAAAACAGATAGCCTTATAATAGCATAACATAAGCAGAGATATATCTTATGCTTCAGTTTAATTCTTTAAGGCTAACCTTTATTCAGCATCATGGTAGTTTCCATATTGCATAGTTTTACAAAGAGAAATGATTGTATGAAAGTAATATCATATACTTATATTGTGCAATCCTTGAATATTGCACATTTCGTATGATAGCCCTGACTATCTGTCCCCACTGTACATTTAAGATAAAGAAAACTATTTGGAAAATGTGTGAGAGGAAATAGTGGGAAATAAAGTGAAGTGGCAATATTAACAAAATTCTCAGTTCGACTTTTTGTCATCCCCCCCACACACACACACAAAACAGAACTAAGCAGTTACACATATAAAACAGTACTGCATTCCATAACACCTCATTAAAAAGCATATGAAATACGAACAAATTTCCTTTCTTATACTTTATTACTCTCATCCTCCACCCCATAATCTGTTAAAATCATCCTCTTTAAGAGTGTGGTGTTCACAATCAACATTTTTTGCATGTATGTAATATTATTTTCACAGGCCGTCAGCTCACAATCTTCAATAGCCAAGCAACGATAAAAATTGGAGGCAAGGAGCGAGGTCATCCATTTCAGGGACAGCTTTCTGGACTCTACTACAATGGTTTGAAAGTCCTGAACATGGCTGCCGAGAATGATGCCAACATAGTGATAGAAGGGAATGTCAGACTCGTTGGTGAAGTGCCTTCCTCTATGACAACTGAGTCAACTGCCACTGCAATGCAATCAGAGATGTCCACCTCAGTCATGGAAACCACTACCACTCTGGCTACCAGCACAGCTAGAAGAGGAAAGCAACCTACAAAAGAATCCATTGTTCAGGTTAGCCCACTATGATTTCATTTTTCAATCTGTGGTTTTCTTTTTAGATTTTCAGCATATACTTGCCTTTAGTAGATGAAAAAAATCTTTAAGGTTATAATCATCAGACCATGGATGCGACATTGACTTAAATGTTGTAGAAGGAAAGCTATGTTGGTGTGTGGCATGCATGTTTCTGATGAAATAAGCTATAGCTTATAAAAATGTATGTTTTTTAATATTTATTAATCAAAAAAGTGTTTTTAAATAATTAAGGTAAAAAGGTATTACCAGATTCCTTCTGGTTTTTGAAGGCTGTAGCAAGTGCATTCTCTGGGAGGCCATCATGTGATAACAGTGTGCCTGTGCTAATACCCAGAAAACCAGGGTATTATATTATTTCCCTTATATTAGCTTGAAAAAAGCAGATAGCATCAGGAATAAGGAATTTGTACTTTAAAACAGCAACTATGCTAAAATTAAACATTTGGACTATTACTCTATGAGCATAACTAAAAAAGCAGAATTCTGACCTTTTCAAATTGAGCAAATTAATACATTTACCTTGAATGCCTTAGAAATAAGGAATGATACTTTTACTTGCTCCTGTATACCTTATACAGGAGCAACAGTATAAGATAGTTCCCTACTATGTCAGATTAATGGCCTGTCCAATCCTTAACTGTCTCCCAAGATTTCCATTGTTTGTACCTGAGTCCTTCCTAGCCTAAAAACCTAAAATTTCTTGCATGCTATATGGCCAAACATACATATAAAATGAAATGTTGGTTGTTACACAGATTGTAACAAAATATAATGAAATTTCCAAGCATGAAGCAAGTGAGTCTCTAGATGCAAATATCCATATTACTTTACCAAACATATCCTGAATTTGGCTTAGTGCCCTTTGAAGTTTGGGCTTAGTTTGAAATGAGCTCAATTTTGTACCATTCTAGATTTCCAGTTCTTGTCATTGTCAGCTTAACCTACCCCCTTAAGGTGATGCCTTGTAAAAATGGGATTGAGCAGTGTGAGCTATTGGTAAAATCATACTTGACTCTTAACACATGTTGAGGTGATGTTGAGTCATCCAGGCAGCCTCACTTTCAAGAGTATATAAGGTGAGGAGTGTTTGAAGGTAATCACATTCACCATAAATCAGATTGAATATAGGTTTAACAAATAGGCCATTCTCTAAAATGATTTATTCACCAGAATGTGTGCAAATGAGAACTTGCAGCATGATGTTGTGGTTTAGAATAATTTTACTTGGTCACTTCCAGCATACTCTATTCCACTTTTTCTTCTACAGATATTGAACATTATATGGTCACTATGCACACTTAATTGGGCCATTTTTGTGAGGGAAATGAATTATTGCTTTACTATGTCCTTTCCCTCCCTTGTGAAAATTATTAGTTGTTCCATTTGAATGTCAGTGCTTCCTTCTCACTCTGTGTTACTACCGGTATCATACCTGGTTTGAAATAATCCAAGTAGACAAACATTTACGATAAATTATTTCTACTTACAGAAAATTCTAGCACCTTACTGCCTTCTATAGAGCATTTGTATTTATGTAGCCCAAATATGGTTTGACGTACTTCTTGGCTACATTGTTGTCATGAATTTGTCACTGGAATTCCCCATCTGGATATATAAGAATTACATCATTATTGCACCATCCATGTATATGTATATTAATGTTATGCAGTATAAATTGTAGTACTTGAGGGGGAATTGGCGGTTATCAGTATAACAAAGGTGAGTAGGAAGATATTTTAATTATCCAATTCTGAAGGTAATTTAAATCTGAAGGTTCAAATTTTGTTCTTTCATGAAGCGTAAGGCAGGTGGCTTTTGTGTGAGCTAACTTTCATTTCATTCTGTATCATACTTCCTAAAACATATGTAAGTTAGCTAAAACTTACATGTGTAAGCTGTTCTTTACGATGAACCGAGCATACAAAAGTGGTGGTTTCCTGGATTTCTAATGTTTCAGGGCAATAAATAGGTTGCCAGTGTTTTACAGCCTTTGTTCTTGTATTTTTCATAGCCAACATGCATATAAAGATGAAACAAGTGAAGATTTTTTTCTGGTATATACAAATTAGACTGCAATGGTTGTACTTTATCTGGAGACTCCTGTCCCATCTTAGGCACAAATCCCTCAGCCCTAAGACGAAGCCATTGGGAAACCATTAAGTGGTTTCATGGGGAAAGTCACCAGGAGTCAAAAATAACTTGAAGGCAAAACTTTTTTTTTTTACTAACAATAGCTAGATTGGTGAGATTTATAATAGCTTTTCTTTTTAATAGTATGATTGCCAAGCTATCCAAAGCCAGAATAAGACAGGCAACAAAATTGAACAAAAAAAAAAGTTGCAGTGTAAAGTGTTCCAGTTCTAACCAATTAGGCAGAGCCATGACCTTTGTAGAACAGGCCATTCTGTTTTTTCATCTTTTTCTTTTATTTTCCAGAAGATACCTTGCCTTCTCCAGCTACCGATTTAGCATAGTTATAGCTGGGATATCTTGTTGCTGTTCTCTTATCATTGTGCTATAATTTTATTTAATGTTAAATCTGCAGTCTTTGGTTGTCCAAAGCCTTTAGGTGGCTGATGAGGGTTTAGTTACAAAGGGATTTGCACTTGGAATATGACTTTGCTGCTACTGTATTTATTAGATGAAAACTTGGAGAAATATTACTCCAGAGGTGCTAATGCTAAATAAATATTTGTCTTCAATGTCAGCAGGTTTTGGGTTCCTGATTATCCTTATCTAAAATATATCCCATAATTAAATCCTTCATTTGATTTTTTTTTGTTCTTGTTGTTGTCCTGTGCTGAAATAATTACAACTTGAAAAATAGATATAGTTGGCAAGTATCCTTTTTAGGCTTTCAACAGAACTTGAAACATTATTTTTGTTTGCTTGGGTTTTTTGTTTGTTTGTTAATGGCACTGGAAAGTTGTAATCACATCAGAAGGATTAAGAAGGAAAGTAAGTAAAAGTTTGGGGGAAATGGATGGGTATTGACAGTAATAGGCCAGCTGGGAGAACCTTGGCCTATAGAGTGAGATGAGATCAAACCATGGCTACTCGTAGCACTATTCTAGAGAAATCTTGCTTTAGATTTTTCTAACCACCTGAGGAGTAACTCACATGGCAACTCTGTGATTATGCTCAACTTTGTGGAAGAGAACTGTTGATGATGGAGAGTTGTTCTTACAGAGAAGTGATCAACTAAGCAAGATATTCTGACAGTTAGTATGATGTGGAGAAGAAAGAGAAGACGGAGGATGAAAAAATGGAAGGCTGCAAGAATTAGACTTTGAGAAACAAGTGGGGTATGGAGAGTATAGAGAATAGCTTTGGTAGAGAGAAGGAAGATCCATTGTCAAGGCAGCAAAAAGATAAAGAGCCTGTAGAATAAATAGATTTATGAAAATGTCAAAGATAGGCACCCCCTAATTCACATAATATATGAAAGAAGGAGGAGGGGAAGCACGTTAAAACCTACAAAATTCTGTTATTATAGCCATTCTTATTAAGAGTAGTTTTAGATCTACTGTATGTATTTCTCTTTCTTGTATCTTGGTAGGGTTGACAAAGAGAGGGAGGTAGAGAGCAAACAATAGTTCTTTGGGTAGGTACAAAGATATAAGTGATTTAACTGAGTCTTGCTGTGGATCCACAATTAAATGGGATTATTGGGGGCTTTGGAGAAAAATGGGAGTATAAAAAAGAGACAATTATAGGGATTGGCAGAGAAAGAATAGCAAGAGGTGTGAGGCCACTCTCAGTGAAGAATGTTTGAAACCAATCCTCATTTTCATTTGAATGAGCTGTGGTGGTGCAGTGGTTAGAATGCAGTACTGCAGGCTACTTCTGCTGACTGCTGGCTGCCTGTAGTTTGGCAGTTTGATTCTCACCGGCTCCAGGTTGACTCAGCCTTCCATCCTCCCAAGGTCAGTAAAATGAGGACCCAGATTATTGGGGGCAATATGCTGACACTGTAAACCGCTTAGAGAGGGCTGTAAAGCACTATGAAGCGGTATATAAGTCTAAGTCTAAGTGGTATTGCTACATTTCCTTGTCCTCAAGCCAGAAGCCTTTGGACTCTGGCTGATTTTGCTGAATGCCAGGTCTGCCGTTAATAACTTTTCTCATATCCATGATTTTATTTATGGATGAGAGAGCAAACCTGGCCTATATTACTAAAGGGGAAAGAAGGAAGTGTTCCCCTTTATAAACTGTGTCAGCTGGCATAGGAGAGGAAAGGTAACAGTTGCCATCTGGGAATCTCTGATAGCATTTAGAGGCACTGTTCCACAGATAACTAGATGTGAAGCATTGTCTGTGTGGATTGCTTCTGGGACAGGTTGGTTTTGTCCCCTCTGATGAGGTCCAGCAGCCTTGCAGTATCCTTGACTAGGCTGCTGGACCTCATCACAGGACTGGCAGTGAAGTTTCCTAGGCAAATAGTGCTGAGTGATATCAGTTTATCTTCTATGGTGAAGAAGGTCAGAGCTGCCCAAGAATTCATAGCCACCATGGATGTGTTTCAGATCTTCAAAGGCCTAATTCATGTAGGAGGACATACATTCGATCTGGGTTTTATTTTACGGCAGATGCAATGTTATGTGAGGATGAAGGATATAACATGTATACTTTATTGTGGTCAGATCATATTCAGCTTTAAGTGAGGTTCACTGATGCCATCAATTTCAACAGAGAGAATAGACCAATTTGATCAGTCCATCCCAGATATCTCATGGAACAATGTGGTTTCCATAGGGCACTTTCTGAGGCTCTAGTAGATAGCTCTGCTGAGTTTTTAATAACCTGTTGGCACCAAGAGAAAATTATATCCTTGCATAAGTTTGTACCTGAGCAGCTGCTCCCTATTGATCCTGCAGAGTTTCTTGAAGATGAAATAACAAAGAAACCTAAAACAATGCTGGTGAAAAGTAAATAATGTATGAGATTGGAAGCAGGTAAGAGCTCATTTTTGAGTTCATACTGTGGCTATAAGAGCAGTAAAGCATAACATTTCTCTGTTCTTGTTATATCTACAAAACACCCCCTCAGCAGCATCTTTCAAAGTGATCCAGACTTTAGTAGGGAAGGATGGGTTGGGAGATATTTACAAGGCTATTAGGTGACTTCTTGGCAGTCATCATGATAAGGTGAGTGAAACCATGTTTTGTGAGATTATTTGGGAGATGATTGAGTGTTTAGTCCTGAAGTAAAAGGATTTTTTATTACCTGAATGTTGGGTACCAGTCTTCCTGTTTGATGAAAGCCTTCTAGAAAGTGACAGGGCCGGAGCAAATACTTGAGAGACAGGGTGTTGCTACCTGCCTTGAAGGAGGCAGTGTGCCCTCTTCAAGAAGTCATTATTTGATCTAGATAAAGGGGATAATTATTGAATAGTGTCCAACCTTCCTTTGCAAATAATATTTTTTCAGGTGGGTGGAACTGCAGGTTTTGAGAGACCTAGAGGAAATAGATTATCTGGATCCTTTTCAGTCTGGCTTCAAGCCTGGGTATGATACCAAGACTATACCGATTGGACTTGTGGATGACACCTGGCATGACTAGGATGGAAAGTACAACCCTCCTGGTACTGCATTATGTTTTGTAGCCTTCTTTAACATCTTTCATAGTAGATGTATGAATTAACTTCGAGGATTGGGAGTGGCGATGGGGCACTGCTATGCAATAATTCTCTGCTTTCCTAATGAGATGGATCATGTGGGGATACCGCAACAGTTGTAAGGACCAATTATAAGTTCTTTTTTTCCATGTTGTAACTTTGAATTATCACTAAACAAGTGGTTATAATTCAAGGAAACAGTTGTATTTTCTTTACTGGCAAGAGGTGCTATGTTTTAGATGACAATGATCCAGCATGGATGCTCAGTACCATTATCCCTAAAGAGAGTGGAGGATGTTCAGCATCTGGCAGGATGCAGTTCAATCCCTGTGTGGAACCTCCTTTAAATGTTACTTTTATGACTAGTTCTGCTCTTCTTGTTTTGGACTATTCTTTCTTTACATGCCCTTGCTGCTTCTCAGAAAGTGAAGGATATTGATTTTAGAACTTTATGCAGCCCTAAAAAGAAGAATCTTACCTTTTCTTCCAACATTCAGTTAATTGATGCAATAGAGAAAAGAGGCAATTGAATATTAACTGCTAATGAAAGATACTTAATGATGGTACAAGCAAATGTAAGTTTAAAGAGAAAATGAGCTGATAAAAAATAAATGATCTAATCAATTAGAGATTATTTGGTCCATTTGCAGAGTTATTGAATTCAATTAAAGATTACAATTCTCATTTTAAAATCATTCTTTAAATCCCTTATGGTTACTTACGTAAAAATTACATTTCAAAATGGAGCTAGACTTATTGTACTAAACATAGGATTTCTTCAGCAGCGGTTCTCAGATACTATGAATACAGTTAATGTGGCATATATTAGAAGTGATCAAATACCTCCCATTCATCACTCATACAATTGCTCACAAAGTCACATAGTTTTTATTGACCCAGGCAAATGTCCAAAATTGAATTTCTAGCCAATTGCTCCATATGGCTAGTTTCTTTCTTTCATAGATCAGACTGGTGGAGACTTGCTATATCTATATATAAACTTGATTACTTCTGGGATTTGCCACCTGCCTGAGTCCAACCTCTGTGATAAAGGATCGTCTACTGCAGGCATGTCAAACTGCTGGCCCGCAGGCCGGATGCATCATACTGAAACCGTGCCCACCCCATTGCCAGCAATGGGAAAAAAGTTGCGATACGTCGTGCGACGTCACATGACATCGTGAGTTTGACGTGCCTGGTCTATTGTTTGGCATGCGCATGGTGCGAAATTCAATTTGGAACTTTCCTAGGTAAGGCTGGAAACATATCCAGCCTTAAACTGTGTATACCAGCTGCACTCATTACACATAAGACAGATTTCTGGGGGCAAACCGCCTGAATGCAGGATAATTTCCCATACTTTTTGTGCTCCAATCCTAGATTGTATCCCAGCTCCAAATTCCTTCCAGTATCCTAATGTTGGATTATATCCCAGCCCCAACTGTCTTTCGCATTTCTATCCTGTCTATTCTCCATTTTTCAGTTCTTGTTGAGAAGTCTTCATGCAAAGGCATGTAATTTTCTGAAACAAATGACAATGGATTGAAAAATTACTTAGAAACAACTCTCCTTACTCAAAATCATAATTCCTCCTCCAGGCCTGCACAGTTTGTAACTTAACCAAATTCAATCCTTCTCCATTCTAATCTAGATTAATTATGTATTTGATCTTCTTCATGCAGGATACTTGACTTTTTGTAAGCCTAGTAAGAATCTAGTGCCTGTTACAATTTTCATAGACAGGAACCTTTTGCAGACCCCTCCCTAAAATGTCCGCTTTCGATTTGTTCATCATATAATTAGCATATTTGAAAAAGAGTGGGGCCTCTTAGTAAATTAGGGCCTCACCCTAATTTCAGCAAGGAAGTCAGAAGGATTTATAGCTATCTGGAAGATAGATTTGATATCTTAAAATATTTTCTTCATTTCTTCAGTAAGATTCATTCTTTAATCATGTCATATTTGTTGACTGGTTTAGGCTATAAAGGAATGATGTTCACCAGTTTAGCTTTAGAAAAAATGTATCTGTGATTTTTGCTTAAAACCTTGGATTTCCTAATTCTTTGTTGTATAATAAGGCGATTTGTTTTATTTAGTGTGTTCGTGTGTTTTTGTATATACTGTATGTATGTAGGCGTGTTGTGTGTTTTTCTCTGACTCCAAATAGTTACTCTCATTCAGAGATTATCTTGATTTACCTGTTGCTGATAGACTACTGTGGAAGACACACTTGAGAGGCCAGCACATAAACGTGTCATAAACAGCAGCTGAACCTGTGTCTTTATGTTTCAGGGTATGACTGCTCTAAAGGCATTGGAGGGCAGCTGCAGCAAGAGTTATTACACTGAAAGAACACATCTTTGACCTAACATTCAAACACAGGATGAGGTTGAATTTGGATATAGGAACGCTCTCTTTAATTTTGCTATCATGCTTGGAATCAGTTTCTGAGAAAGTGGTACTGATATTTCCTCTATGCAGAGATAGTAGACCATTAAGTTTGTTTGCTCGTGGTGCTATATACCTAGGGTCCCCAACCCCTGGGATACTCACCGGTCTGTGGCTTGTTAAGAAACAGGGCCGCACAGCTGGAGGTGAGCGGTGGGCGAGCAAGGGAAGCTTCATCTGTATTTGCAGCCGTTCCCCAGCACTAGCAACACCACCTCAGCTCCACCTCAGATCATCAGGCATTAGATTTTCATAGGAGTGTGAACCCTACTGTAAACTGCGCATGCAAGGGATTTAGGTTGCACATTCCTCCCCTATGGGTCTGTGGAAAAATTGTCTTCTACTAAACTGGTCCCTGGTGCCAAAAAGGTTGCGGACCGTTGCTTTATACCATGAGATATCCGTCGATGGGATAATTCATGGGATTCCCAAATATATTTAGAGGATTTATTTTTGCTAGCAGCTTTACCAAGATCTTTGACTCACATGGGAATATTCAGGTTAAAAAAAACAAAAACAAATATGCTCTGCAGTGCATAATAATACTTCTCCACCCCATTTTTAGTGTTATTTTTTTAAAAAAAAAAATGAAGGGAAGCTAGCATGATCTAATGCAGAGCTCCAGCTGAAACGTAATCTGTATTTTCAGTAGAAACAGAAACTTCTGCAAACTGCTTGTAGATAATAAAACAACAGATGGCTGCTTTGCTTGTCTTATGATATATATATATATGTTCAATACAGATTGGCCATACCTACCATGGCAATCATTTTGGAAGAGTGACCATAAAACGTTTCCAATCCTCAGTATGTCTCTACTAACTCCAAAAGGTTAAAAACTCCTGAATTAGACATGGGAATGTTAATAAAAGGGTCACCATGTAGGGTATCACTAGCATCAGTTCCACTAGACCAGGGGTATCAAACTGCCGGCCCACGGACTGGATGCATCATAGCGAAACCGCGCACACCCCATTGCCGGCAATGGCAAAAAAGTCATGACACGTCACGTGATGTTGCGAGTTTGACACCCCTGCACTAGAGTGAAATCTTAAATCTCCAATGAACTCACAGATACAGTGAGGTTTATAAAGGGTGGAGTAGGAGGAAAAGCAAAATTGCAAAAGAATGACAGTGCATTAAAAGAAATGATTCTGGGAAATCCTATTGTACACAAAATAAAAAGATCTCTCTTTACCATCACAACCAATTTGTAGAAGTCTTTTCCTAAAAGTTGGATTAAGAAATGGATGTAGAATCTGTACTCTTTGCAGAGGATTTCAGTCTTTTGGTTTGAATTTCTTCAATCCAAATAGATCTGAAGGGACAAATGCAATCACAGCTGTTCTGACAAGGTGCCCAGGTCATCTAGAACTTAGTGCATGTTTGTCCACATGAAAACTTCATTTATTTCTCCAATAACCAATTCAAATAATTCTGTTTTATTTCAGTGAGTTGGAAACTTGCTGGTGGATTTGGGCATCCAGCAAAGTGAGTGATGCTGTTCTTTGCATGCATCAGAGCAGCTAACTTCCAAGAGGTATTAATCAAAAGGCACAGGATGCTTGGATCAGCACCTTGCAACCTAATTAAAACCAAGCACATTAAATAAAGGAAAATGGAAATGGTTCTATTCTTAAACTGATGCATGAGCAGTAAGGTCGTTTTTACACGCGTTAGTGAATCTTCACATATTTTATAGTGACACATTTATAATGGAATCAAGGTCGTTATCTAGAAGAGAATATTATCCATTCCCCTGTTTTAATTATTAATAATGAAAATGATCTGCTACTAGGTTTATAATATCTTTTCTTATAAGCTTTTCAGTTAAGGTGCCCTTTCCCTGCACTGTGGGACAATAGGCATAACTCCATAAAGTGCTGTGATTGCTCCTTGCATGATTCCCATTGAACATATGAAACTGTTCTGCCTGCTAAAGTAGGCAACTGTCCATCTAAGCTAGCACTGGCTCCTGCAGAGATGAATAAGCCCTAGGTGGTGAGGGACAGCCCTTTTTTTTTTTTTTTTTTTTTTGAGGGAGGGAGGTAGAATGGCAAGAACTGCAGTGAGCAAATCTACACCACCCTTTGATATTTTCCATCTCAGCAAGATGAAAGCTCTGCTACCTTTTTAGACTGTGAATTGCTACTCTGATCTACTATGCCTAGTAGTGGTTTTCAGAATCTCCTCTCCCCAGACTTAACCACTTACAGATAGACTATAGGCGAGTTATCACAAATCATGAGAGGAATGTGAAAGCTATCATCACTTGGTTTGCACAATTTTGAAATTAGAGACCGATACATGAAAAAAAAACCTTGTTTGATTAGCTCTTTTATTATAGCATGATACAGAATCATGCTTGATAAAGCCTGTGGTATGATACATAGCATGGATCACTTAAATATGTCTGACTATAACTTGGTATAGCTGAAACTTTTCCTGTTGATTTAGTGATCACTGCCATTTGACAGTCACATGTGGCAAACTGAGAAGAGTTTTAAAACCTTAAACTAGAAATTGAGAAAATACATTGAAGGACAAATAATTTAGTAGAAATATGCAAATTAAGCATGAGGAAGTTGTAAAATACAAAGACAGATGGAACTGGTCTTTAGAGCAGCATCTCTAAAACTAATAGCATATACCTGGAACTTCTACTTCTTTGTAAGCATCTTTTTTTAAAAAAAAAGAACAACTTCAACCTCCTTTAGGGAATATATTCCACCACAGAAGGGTTGGGTTTTTTGTTGTTGTTGTTGTTTATTATTTGCATTTGCATTTGTATTTGAACATGTCAACTTTTGTCTCCATGCCCTCTTTGGCCACTGGATGGAGATAGTTCTCTAAAAGCTTCCAAACAAATATTTCCAGAAATGACTTCACTTATTCACTTCATACTTTGGTATGGGAGGTATACAGTACTCCGAGGCTGTGGTGTTGGATTTGAAAATATGGGATGATTCCTTTTTTTGTCTGTAATATTTTCCCCACTAATGGGTTTCTGGTAACAGTCAATTGTGTCCAGTTATTTCAGTTATCTCACACTTTTTCCCACCAAAGATATGATTTTGGAATAGGGTTATTGATCAACGGTTGAATGTTATCTCTGCAAATTTATGTACCCAGTCCATAATCACAATAAAATATGCCCAGCAGGGCAAAATCTTTTCAGCCATGTATTTTAACACTGGCAGTAAGCAAAAAAAAAGGAACTAGCAACAAGCATTCAGCAAAAATACTGAAAGAGACATATCTGATGGAGAAAGATTTTACATACTTGCGAGGAACTTCTAGAGAGAACTAATCAACAGCTTTATAGCAATGGCAATCCTATCATTGACATGAATCCAGATGATCTGATAGCTTTATTACCAAATCTGGTCATCAGTAGAAAATGAAATATCCAGCCAGCAGCTGTCTAAGATTATATATTGACCTAACAGCAGAGCTAGATGGAAGACAGTTGGTTCATAAACACAGTTTCTCCATTAACACTGCTCTCTGCTTGTAGATAAACAAGGGGACTGGAAGCTTCTAAAGGAGAATAGAAAAAGAGGATATGTTCTTTTTGAAAGCAAAGGGATGGGAACAGAATTGAAAATGAAGCAGATAGCTATAAACTATTTTTAAAAGAGTATATCTTCAATCAGATCATGGGGAGGAGGGAGACAAAAGAAAACATATTAACTTAGTAATAACAATATCATAAACTAATAAATGCCAAGGTCTCAATTTTTGCCTCATAAAATCTTCAATGGCCCTATGAGTGAAAGACTCTCAATCATTTTAACAGAGAATTTATAAGAACAAATGTATATCAGCATCACTCTGGTTTCACTCCATTAACCTATCTCAAACAGGAAGCCATTGCTTATGACAAATGCAGGTACAACTTGAGAGATTTAATGCTTCAATGATGCTTCTCTTCCTGCCTGGCAGTGACAGTTTGGACCCAGCAATAGCAGATGAAGAATTACCTGCAAACATCTTTACTCTTCTCTTCTACACCTATGTACAATTTTGTACGTATACGACCTAGTTTTTGGTTTGTGCATTTCATCAATACCACTTCTTAATTTTCATTTCTTAATTTTCCCATGACATTTCCCATTGTAGGGAATGGGGAGAAATCCCATTTCTGGAGGTTCAGACAGAGTAAGAATTAAAAGAAAACCTGGACCTCTCACTGCCGTTTAATGGATGAAGAGATCAGAAGCCCACAAAAATGTTAAGACTGAAGAACCAATAAGTTGCAGGAGCTCTTCTAAGACCAGCTTTTTAAAATGGGAATGGTGGGAGTGCTTCCTTTTTGCTTTTTTCCTTTGGTGTGTGTTTCTTTGCGGGACCACTATTGCGTGGAACTGGCTAAAAGTCATGGAAAGGAAGGGAAGAAGGGAGGGAAAGGAAGGAAGGAAGGAAGGAAGGAAGGAAGGAAGGAAGGAAGGAAGGAAGACCCCTGTCTATGGAGGTCCATCTTGCAGATTAGGGAATTATAGAGCAATCTAGGAACTAGTAAAACCAGATGTGAATTATAATGTGATTTTGTTTTAGGGATTGCAATTTGAGTGGTGAGACTTTTGTTTTATGAGGAGAGTAGGGATCCTGGCTTTAAAGAACCAGCAGCTGAAATCAGCGTATCCAGAAGTTGTGGGGGTTTTGTATAGTTATTTGTTCATTTTTCCTTTTTTCATGCTTTTTCATCTTATTTTTAGTTCTTTAGCATTTACATATACAATAAAGACTTAAATCCTAAATGAATCTGTGATGCACATTCTGGGGAAAATATTAGCCAATTTTTCCTTCCACTCAAGATGCTGACTGAAGAAAAATTGACTCTTCCCAAGTAAAGCATGGCATAGATGGATTTTTTGGGGGAGGGGAGGGGGAGAAAAGTAGTAGCATTGCAAGGGGTTTCTTCCCAGTTGTAAGAAGGATACAATAAGATTGTGCATGGGGCATTTAGGGATCCCCCTTCATGAAAGCCAACAGAGCTAACTCATCAGACTGTGTGTGTACACATATCCTGTTTGTCCCATATATTTTGCTGAACTTTGATTTTAATACCTTGTTTAGAAATATTTGCCACAGTAAAATATAATCTTTATAAGTCATCAACATTTTCTTGGTGTGGTTGTTAAAGAAATATGATAAAGCCAGTTCCTGCAATCTATGAAGATTATATATGTGACCACGTACAGTACAGAGCAAATGGGTATACACCAATAACGGGAAAAAATGCAGGCAAATACGCCAATGTTAGTACAGCCATATTCTACAAGCAGCATCCCACACCACCGCCTGCACTGCCTACCTCTCTAACACTGATGGCAAATGCCCACATGGAAGACCAAAGCATAGATGGCAGGACACAATTAACATGGACATTAAATTCATCTAGTTGGACTCGGCTGCTGCATTTGATCATATGAAATGGTGTTCATTGATCCGAAACGTAGAGCCTGCATCGGCTGGAAAAAGCTAGGATGATAAAGAAGAAGAATTTCCTACAGTCTAAGAACTAGAAAATTGTACATAACAGCACAGTTAATTACTAGAATACATTTCCAGTGACATTACTGTAAGCATGACAATTTGGATCCAAACCATGCTTTTATTTTACATTTACAGTTAAAACTGCCACTTGGAAAATAACATGTTAAAAAGAGCCCTTCATAAAAGCATAGAATTTAAAATATGTCATACTAAACCCAAAATCTATTTTCAAAGATGGGGAGAGGAAAGAATTCATTTTTATTTAATATTTTAACCACTATGTTTCTTCAGATTATTTCAAAAAAGGCTGAAAATATGTAGGAAATCTTCAAAATTTCAGAAGCCAAAGTAATATGGATGAATAATAGTTTCAATACAGCCATTGTTAGGCAAAGAAGAATGGTCATAAAAGTAAATGAAAATATCTGCACTTTTTACTTAGAAAATAGACACAAAATTCATTACTTATGAGGTATCTTTCAGCAGAATTTTTTTAAAAATAATCTGTAATTCAAACCATATGTAGTTATAACTATAATCAGATAAATACTGTTCAATATAGTAAGTAATATCTTACAATAAATAGCATCCTTAGTTATTTCATTTTGGGTTTCCAATAATTGTTTAACAGTACAGATGGAAAGCATTTCACTTTTTGCCAGGCTTTCAGGCTTTGCTAATTAATAGATTTAATTCATATATTCTTTAACAGTGTATTAGCACTATGTATGCTATTCTGGAAATACACATCTGTTAATATTGGTACCCATATAAGATCTGTATTAAACCAGCCAAGCTTTAGTAGTTTTGAACATATTGTTATAGATGTAGAAATAGATATAAATATATAAGAGAGGAAAATAAGTAACTGTTTCAAAAGAATCCCACTCTAAAATAATCTTCACAACTAGAAATGAAAGTATTATTAAATGATGTGCCTACACTAGTAGTTAAATGAAGTTTTTTCTAATAATGTAAGGGTTGACAGAGTCTTGGAGATCATTTCGATTCTCTGCCTAATGCAATAATTCATTATGACAGCATCCCAGACAGATGGCCATCCAACCTTTGTTTAGACATCACAAGCAACAGGAAAGTTCATCATCTCCTGAGGCATCTGTTCCACTGATGAGCAACTCTTACCATTAGCAAGTGTTTCTGATGTCCTGTCAAAATCAAGTTGTAATTTAAACCCATTGTTTCTTATCCTAACTTCTGGAAGTACTTTGTGAATGGTGCATATGTAAATTATTACTGTCTGTATTTATTCATTAGACCAGTAGCCAAACAGAGATGATTATAAATGAATGCTTGATTTACATATTAAAGAGAACAAAATAAAATCAGAGAATCAAAACTGTAGAAGATCTCCTTGCTGAGTCATACAGCAATTGACAATATTTGATTGAAGTATATAAAATGATATAAATTACTATATTAGAAGACCTATATCTGTATCTGTTTTAAGGATTCTAACACATAATCAGTCCCCAAAACAAATTCACAAGATATCTCCCCATATTTTATATTCAAACATTTATTTTTCAGTAGTCTGGGATGGGGTAAAGCTATAATGAAATGGGGGCACCCACTGCACTAAGGCCTAAACACTAAAAGTAATTTAACAATCATATATATTCCAGAAATCAAAATGTGATACTATAATTATTTCAATAAAATGTATTTAAGTATATCAGAGGCAATCAGGTACTTGCTTGATATTCAGAAGTTACAATGAACAATCTAAAAGTCACTCTCTCTCTCAGCCCAACTCACTTCACAGGATTGTTGTGGGGATAGTAGGAAGAGGAGGAAGGAATGCCTTGTGTTATTTATAAAAGTAGTGTATGTAGGATTAAAACCTAATAAAAATAAATAAAAAGGCAAGTGAATAAGAGAAGGAAGTGAGAGGAACTTTTGCAGTAGTTAAACAAACGACTTACTGATAAATTATTTGATTCTGGATCAGTTTGGAAAAGAAAGAGGAAATTTACCTGTCCTTGTCTACTACCTTGTTATGTGATGGAAGCTGGCTTAGCTCCTTTTGCAGCGAAAAAGAGACAGGAATTAATTAATTAATTCTTTTGAGCAGGAATCTCATTCTTTAGATAAAAGCAAAAGGGGTAAAGAGAAAGAGGGAGGGATATGGAATCTTACTTTGAATAAAAACAAAAGAATAGGGATGGGGGGGAGAGAGTTGTTCATTACCGCAATCTCTTCAAACTAGCTGAATAATTTTTATACTTGTGGAATTAGCAAACCAAGTGTTTATCTGAGGATTTTGAAAATAGAAAAAAAAGGATCTATCTCATTTTTTCCTGTCCTTTTGTACCATAAGCAGCAAATAGAGGAGATCTGCCAATCATCGGCTTTACTTCCTTAGGATCTCAGAAATTTTGAATACCAAATTAATAATTTATTCTGATGTCTGGAAATTAGATTATTTTTCCCCACATTCAGCATCATAAAAATAAGAAAAGAACAGAAGGTGAAAAGAGAGATTGTATCTGAGTGTATATAAGATAATGTGTGGGGGGTAGTATGGTTTGTTGTGTAGTGTATCCTATATTTCCTTTTTGGCTTAAACAGGATATGTTCTTTTAAAAGTCAGATATATGTGTTTGTATGTGTATATGTGTGATGTATTTAGTATCTTATTATCCTATACTTTTTGGCTGAAAAAAGAAGTTTCAAATCTTAGGTCTTATTTGGCGACTACTTCTATGGCTGTGCCTGAAATTGCATAAGTGCTAAAACAGAAGGGAAAGCATCAACAGTGGCTGTAAGGATTGCTTACAATGAGTCCCTTTGCCTGTCTTGCCTGCCTTTTAATAGAGGCTTCTCCTTTCACCTCCATAAGAGTTTACTATCAATTCCCCTTGTTGGGATGGGGACATTACCTTATCCTGGGTTTGATTCCACCTTCTCCAATGATCATTTACATGACCATTATTACCAGTGGTATAAAGTGTTATGAAGAAAGTCACTAAGCAGCTAAGAATAGGGAAGGAGGGAGGAGGGGAGAGGGAGGGAGCTTTTCCGATGCACCTTGCTAGATTCCCACAAGAAAACACATGAGGGAGGCAACAGGAAGTTGGAAATCGCTCCTGCTTCCCCTTACCTTTTTTTTTTTTTTTTTGCTTGCCTTTGGTCATTCTGTTCCTCTGTTTCTGTAAGAAAATATCTCTGCAATGAAGACCCAATTGGGCATGGGTTGTCTAGTGCTATATATACATTTCTAATTGTTCTGGTTTTAGTAGCTTTTGATGTAAAAACATGTTTCAGGGCAGAGAGAGAATAAACTCAAGAGACATTGGGTATACAGCATAGTCTTCTGTTATGTTAGCCAGTTCATAATTAGGAAAAGAGGCAGCAGCCATTGCACTAAGAAAGTAACAAATAGAAGAGAAATGTCAGAAAGGAGGCTTAGGGAGGAGTCAATTTACTAGAAAAAACAATGAACAAGGTGAAGCATAAGTAAAAGGGCCATGCTTTTGATTTGCTTAATGGCTTTCCTGGTAGAACAAAGGTTGTAAAGGTTGGTACAGGTGGGTTGGATTCCTTTATTTACCAAAAAGATCTCCAGGAAAGCAACTGCTCTCACTGTTTACACAGTAGGTGGTGTGGAATGGAATGGTTGCACTAGAATGTATTCCTTATTCCTGCCATGATTTTGCAGAGGAAAACAGAGATTGTTAAAGGGAAGGATAGCTCCAAGGGGGGCCATTTTTCTACCATACTGGAATAGAAAGCCATCCCAGACTTACTTATTCACCTTCTTCTGACAAGTATTTGATACCTGAGGAGTCCTTGGTGCTCTCTGAGCTGGGTTGTTTGTTTGCAGATATTTCATTACCCAACAGGTAACATCAACTATTCAAGCTAAATTCCAGACGTAAAGAGGTACCTGAATCTGAAAAGGGACGTTAACATGTCTAGCTGCCCACTGTCCACCACAGAACCCAATATCCTCCAAAAAGGACTCAGGGATAATTAATTTTCCAAGGGGAAATGCGAAACTGAGACAGTTGTGGAGGGCTGAACCAATAGGGCCACCACTGCCGCAGGCCAGACAGATACAGCCAAAGGACCGGATGTGGCCTGTGGACCGTAAAATGCTGATGTCTGACATAGAAAGTGCTAATCAGTTAGAATTCTTTGCAATCTTAGAAGCAGCATTTAAAACCACAGGACTTGCCACTGAAACCCAAGGAACCATTAGCTATACAATCATAAATAGGGCACTGAT
The DNA here is from genome assembly GCA_023970755.1 of Azemiops feae. Taxonomy (NCBI): domain Eukaryota; kingdom Metazoa; phylum Chordata; class Lepidosauria; order Squamata; family Viperidae; genus Azemiops; species Azemiops feae. The sequence goes on from JALGBA010004225.1 coordinate 1,013,986, forward strand.
GATGTTACTTAGTTGGTCTGCAAGAAAGCAACCCAGCTCAGAGAGCACTAAGGACTCCACAGTTCAAATATTATCTCCTCTTGGAATTAATACCTGTTAGTTGAGGGCTCATTTATCCATAGGATATCATCATGTGATCATATGATTTTTTTTATAATACTATGTTTCTGTATATAATTGATTGATGGGAATCTATAAATGTTAAAGATGTTACTGTAATATTGAATTATATACCAAACTTTGGTATTTACTGGGAAATATTGTTGTATCAGGCATGGGGTCTGGCTAAAAGAATTATATTGAGCAATTGAAAAAGTAATATTATTTCAGATGTTAAGGAATACCTTTCAGAAATGTTTGATCTATCTGTTTTGGAAAAGGTAATATTTTCTACTGAAGCAATATGTGTTACTATAACAAAGATTTGTGCTATTTTATAATAATATTTTGAACTGATCATAGTTATGTATTTATTAGTAAACCAGTGATTATTGATAGCATAAGGTAATTTTTCCCTTTCTTTCTTTGTTTTTTCCTTTATTTTTTTTTCTTTGTTTCAATTAATTTCTTCTGTAAGTTTAAAGATTATTTTGGTAATTATGTGAGAATTTTGTTTGTTCCACATCATGTAAGAACTTTTTAGTACTTGCCAATTATTTTAGAAGAGGAATGGAAAGAAATTGAGATCAAACATGTCTATGGGCAAAAATAAAAGATAAAAAGACAATATATGAAATATAAGTGCAGACAAAAGCAAAACTAACTTAAACAGCATTTCCACCCCTTTTTACATCTAATAATAATAATAATAAAGTTGGAAGGGATGTTGGAGGTCATCTAGTCCAACCCCCTGCTCAGGCAGGAAACCCTATACCATTTCAGACAAATGGCTGTCCAGTCTCTTCTTAAAAACTTCTAGTGTTGGAGCATTCACCGCTTCTGGAGGCAGGTTGTTCCACTGGTTAATTGTTCTAACTGTCAGGAAGTTTCTCCTTAGTTCTAGGTTGCTTCTCTCCTTGATTAGTTTCTATCCGTTGCTTCTTGTCCTGCCTTCAGGTGCCTTGGAAAATAGCTTGACTCCCTCTTTGTGGCAGCCCCTGAGATATTGGAACACTGCTATCATGTCCCCCCTCGTCCTTCTCTTCATTAAACTAGACATACCCAATTCCAGCAGCCGTTCCTTATATAGTTTAGCCTCCAGTCCCCTAATCATCTTTGTTGCTCTTCTCTGTACTCTTTCTAGAGTCTCAACGTCTTTTTTATATCGTGGTGACCAAAACTGGATACAGTATTCCAAGTGTGGCCTTACCAAGGCATTATAAAGTGGTATTAATATTTCACGTGATCTTGATTCTATCCCTCTGTTAATGCAGCCTAGCACTGTGTTGGCCTTTTTGGCAGCTGCAGCACATTGCTGGCTCATATTTAAGTGATTGTCCACTAGGACTCCGAGGTCCCTCTCACAGTTACTACTATTGAGCAAGGTACCCCCTATACTATACCTGTATATTTGGTTTTTCTTGCCTAAATGTAGAACCTTACTTTTTTCACCATTGAATTTCATTTTGTTAGATAGTGCCCAGTGTTCAAGTCTGTCCAGATCCTCCTGTATCTTAAGCCTTTCTTCTGGAGTGTTGGCTATTCCTGCCAGCTTGGTGTCATCTGCAAATTGATGATTTCCCCATCTATCCCCTCGTCCAAATCGTTGATGAAGATGTTGAAGAGCACTGGGCCCAGAACAGAGCCCTGGGACAACCCACTACACACTTCCCTCCATGTAGATGCGGTTCCATTGAGGACCACATGCTGAGTACAGCCGGTCAGCCAGCTACGGATCCATCGGTGGTGATGCTGTCTAACCCACATTTTTCTATCTATCAAGTAGTAGGTTGTGATCTACTTATCAAATGCCTTACTGAAGTCAAGTAAATTATATCCACAGCATTCCCGATCCACTAATTTTGTCACTTGGTCAAGAATGCAATAAGATTTGTCTGGCATGATCTGTTTTTGACAAACCCATGTTGGCTTTTAGTAGTGATTTTGTTTGCCTCTAGGTGTTTGCTGATTCGTTGTTTGATTATCTTTCCAGAATCTTCCCAGGTATTGAGGTCAGGCTGATAGGTCTGTAATTTCCTGGGTCCATTTTTTTCCTTTTTTGAAGATGGGAACTACATCAGCTCTTTTCCAGTCCTCGGTAGTTCCCCAGTGCTCCAGGATCTTTGAAAAAATATAGTTCAATGGTTCTGAGATACATCTGTCAGTTCCTTGAGAACCCTGGGGTGTAATCCATCTGGTCCTGGTGATTTGAACTCGTCTAGGCTGGACAGGTGCTCACTTACCGTTTTCTTGCCTATCTTAACTTGCATTTCTGTTCTGTTTTTTATGGCACTATTTTTGGTAGGTTGGACTGTTTTTTCCCTTTGTGTAAAGACAGATGCAAAAAACGAGTTAAATAGTTCTGCTTTCTCCCTGTTGCTTGTCACCTTCTTGCCACTTTCACCCACTAATGGACCAATCATTTCCTTCACTTCATTTCCATCTGTATGTGTTGCCTTTTATTTATAGTGAACTTTCCTGACCCAGCAAACTCCTGACTTCTGCTATTTCTGCCCAATCTACTGTACCTTGCAATTCAGGCAGCTACACAATATTTTGATTAAATTTTAAAAAAATGACCAAAGCCAGAAAATCCTTATATTTCCTCAGAAGACAGTAAAACCAATGTAAGTGCTGAAGCATCATCAATTGTGCAGTAATCTCAAATGATCAATACTGAATAATTCATCTCATTTTGGTAACTTTAAATGTATCATTACTCTAGGATATAGAGGAAGGCATTCTTTTTTAAATTTTCTTTGTCAGCTCTTTTGTTTTCCATACAGGTAACAAACCTTTTAAAAGTCACATACTTAAGTTAGAAACTATTTAAATTTGTGCCATCAAAGAGAAAACCAAATACTTTAAAAAAAACTTTGGGTATTATGAATAATCTTTGATCTCACAGCTAGTTCATCTTTCTGTAATCTTTTTTATTTGCCTGGAAAGCTCGGAGGAGCACCTGTGTCTTTCTGAAAGTAATTAAGATTAACTTAGTGCCTGTCATGAAGGCAGAGTGGATCTGTACTCATCAACAAAAGTAAAAAGAAGAGGGATATCAATGAGACATCATTCATGCTATTGAACTGTTTGTTTGTTTTTAATTACTACTTATATAAACTAAGCATGGGAAAAACTGCATTCCAAATCAATGGCTCTCTTGGTGGTTTTGTGTAGTGATAGCAAAGTAGCAGCACCACACCACAGATAATCATAAACTGCTTTCTCTGAAAATCAGGTTCTCTTAGATTTCTCTGCTCATAGTATTTGCTTGAGCATTACTTCTGACCTTGATTACCATGATGTATGTGTCTCAAGCTCCAGAATGTGTTTTGAGCTCCGGAAAATACTGTGGCTTCAAACACTGTGGGTGATGTAAGCCATTGGGCAAGTAGAATGATTTTGCTCTTTTTTGCTCTTTTCTGACAGCAGGGACATTCTGTGTAGGAACAGACACAGTTGATATATAAATTTACACATATACTCAACTACTACATCTGCTATCTGCTCCTCCAGAAAATGCTGAAATTGTCCACCAGCTCTGTGTGGGGAATACTGCCACATTTAAAGCCAAAGACAGTATAAATTTCCAAATATGGAATATCCCCAAAACCATAGTCATTTATTCTTGCCATGGTTGAATTTCCTCACCCACCTCCCATCCAGACTATTAAAGCCTCAAGACATTGAGAAAGCACCTTGGTGAGCCTGGGATATAGATACAGAAATGGGTATCATTAGTGTACTCCATGTTCCTGGATGACATCACCCAGTGATCTCATGTAGAAAATAAGAGCAGAGAGAGAAAATATATGTAGAAGCCTACACATTAGGAACTTAGAGCTGGACTTCTCCCCACCACAAACACGGACTGAAATGGATTTTGGAGGAAGGAGAATAATGTAATAGTTTGCCTACCACTGCAAACTTTATAAAGCAGTCCAGAAGAATACCATGGTGGATGCAACTCCATCATCTCAGTCATCTCAGAGGTCATCAACTAGTGTTTTTCACTGAGCTTCTGCAATTTTTTGTGGGATTTCACTCAGTAGTAATAATAAAGAGTCATGAAGTGCTATTTCCTGATGTTCTGTCCTCGCTACAGCTTAACATGCAGCTAAACCCACCTATCCTCCAATAAAACAGACTGTGTGTGTAGATCTGGATACTTTATTAAAGGAACAAGATGAGTGAAACTGGGAAAATAGAAATACATACAATTAGAACCCAAATGCAAAATAAAGACTGTTGAGTTGCTGGTGAGCATAACAATTAACAAATACAGATAAATCTAAATCTCACCAGTGATGCTGTGTGTATGGGATGTGGATTTTTGTCCTCAGATGTGCCACAGATTAGGCTGGATTCTTCCTGGTGCTTCGGTTACCTTTGAATGCTAAAGGAAATGGAGTCTGGCTTCCCAGGATGCACTTGGTTTTGGAGTGAGAGTTGATGGGTATATGACCCTTAAAGGGCTGGGTCAGTTTTCAAACAATACAGATTGGTATTTGGCCCCCTGGCCACTAGATGTGGCCAGAAAACAACAATAGTATATACACAAATTATATGGTGGGGCATGACACTTGGCTTTCAGCACCATTAACTCGGTTGGTTAGAGTAAGGAAATGCAGGCGGTTCAACCTAGGTGTCTTATATATAAAGCTCATTCTTTCTGATTCAGAAATCAGGTTACATTGCTATGATTGCTCCAGCAATATGGCAATGTGCTTTTGTATTGCTGGCCAGCCATTGACCTGCCCAGCTCTTCTGAAGATCCATTTCTGCCTCCTCAGACACTAAAAACTGAATATTGTGATATGCTGTTTGGTGCCAGTAGCCTACATAGCCTACATGACTACTTTTTTTGCAAAGGCACAATAACATTCCTACAACATTGCCTTGCATGTAATTGGGGCTTGCACAAGGGAATGTCTTTTTCAATTATTTGTAGCCAAGGGGTTCTTTTGGTTCTTGCTGCTTGATTGTACAAATCTTAGTATTGCTTATGACCTAGTCATACTATTAAGAAAATGTTGTCTTCGAAAATGGTAGATTCTGTCCTCTGTAATATTTCTAGTAATGGAAGACAGTATGGGTCATTTTATAACTCTCCTGGGGGGGCAAAGCAATTCCAACATCATGGGCCTTGCATATTCAATGTGCTTTAAAGCCCTGTAAAAAGATCAGTATTTATTCAAATTATCCAGCTTGTGCAACAAATACTATGCACTGTATTGCAGGTACTGCCTAGAAATGTGGTGTTATGGAAATTATTAATTATCCCCAACACTCTTAATCAATTTTCCTCCAGTCTGACACAGGGTGGAGAGACATCAAAGAACAGTGCTGTGGTTGAATGTAAAGATGGGAAGGCCTGGAATAAAACTGGAAAAATTGGGGGGAAAACAGGGTTTTTTCCTGGTTTTTCCTTTTTCCCCAAAGCTGTTTAGAAAAAAAAATCCTTTTCCCCCGTCTAATTTTTCAGTTTTTTTTTCAGGCCTTGAGTGTAGACTAGGTTAGAAGCCCCGTATATGTAAAATAGGTAGTAAAGGGTAAGTGCGAGTTAGGTGAGGAAGCTTTAGCTTTAAGTTCCTTCATTCCCCAATGCTGCTGTAGATTGTACTCTGTATCAATGTCTGCCTTCAGCCAATGTCACCATTGTTTTGTCTGTTGAGAGGAAAATCCACTTTTCTTTTGATAAGTCTGCATGGAAATTTAATAGAAAAGAAGGATATGTATCCTGAATGTCACAATTGGAGTTGATGTATACGTGCAAGGAAGTGAAGGTGAAACTTTAATTATGAATGAAAAATCTAAAACATACGTTAGAAAGAAAGTGGTACCATCTGTGTTGTTGAGGGCACATAGTAGGAATCCATAGGATGTTGACAATTGCATGCTACACTATAGCAAATGCTATGTTGAAAGAAGTAGAATTTATAGAAAAATTGTAAAGCATTCTAAATGAAAGTGAGCTAGAGGAAACTATGTTCTGCTAAGTCAGTGGTGTCAAACTGCCGGTCCACGGGCTGGATGCGTCATGCTGAAACCGCGCTCACCCCATTGCCAGCAATGGAAAAAAAGTCGCGATGCGTCACGTCACATGACGTGGCGAGTTTGACACCTCTGTGCTAAGTGATCTGAATGGATGGATAGTAACAAGATGAGACAGTATAGGAAAAGTGGTCAAGCATTTAGAATTCAAGAGTGCCTGTTTGATGACTTTTTCTGCTTAGAAAATGATCTGTTTTGTATATATGGTTTAAGCATAAACCTACCCTTACCTACACATGGAAAAAGGAATAATTCAAAGGAATGATTAATCCAAATGTTTAAGTTGAAAGATTGATAAACTCTGTCAGGGGTGATGAGGGGTTTTGAATGTTAGACAGGCTTTTTTGCTACTGTCAAGACTACATCTTGGGTAAAAATAACAAGCATGGGGAAAAAGAAAAAGAAGTGAAATAAGGAAAAGCAATGTAAATTCCCAACTGAATGAATGGAAGTGAACACATGGGATGTGGAACACACCTAGAACAGAGTGAAAAGGTATTATTATTTTATAGAATATCATAAATGTGTGAGGAGTTACGCTCATAAGAAGAATGCAATGCTGAAATATGAGAGAAAAATCTGTCTGCTACAAAGCACAAGAGAGAGATGTGGTACAGCATGTATGGTGGGGAAAAGTTAGTTTCACAGAATATAGTTAAGAGGACAGGGTATACGGAAATGGAAGTTGGATATGTTGGAGGAACATAAGAGTAAGTTGAATGTGGGGGCAATGAATTATTTAAAAATGCATAGGATAAAACAGATCCAGATAGAGTCAAGTATGAATGGGAACTGAATGAATGTGGGTGAATGGGAAGAAGCTTCAGTCATTTGAAGAGAATGAATAATAATTGGATCACACACACACAAAAAACCCAACAACAGATAGGAGAAAAGGGAAGACAGAAAATTGTGGTTATGGAATTGCTATGATTGTCAGAAAACAGAGAAGATGAAACAACAGGACCATGTCTGAAGCAGTTCTATGGGCATGGTAGAAGCAAGGATGTTTTGTGTGGGTATTAAAAAATAAATAGATATATTGAATGGGATTGGTTAAACTAGATTAAAATATATTCCCTTTTTAACTGATGCTGTTATTTTATCTAGTTTACTGTTGACCCTTTTTAATGCTTTCCATAATATTGCTTACTCTGAAAGGGAATGATGTGACAGGCATGTAAATTTATTATGCTCCCCTTTGTCTTCTAATAATATGTCCTTCTCTGCCTGGTAATAGCAATCCACCCTAAGGATTCCTCTGTAATTTTTATTTTTTAATTATTATTTGCTTCTATGTTACTCGTGTCCTCTTGGGATATTCCTGTATAGGAATGTGCAAAAAATAGGAATTTTTTTGAAAGTTTTTTTTTAAGCTTCATTCGCATTCAAAAATCTAGTGTCTGGTGCTGTAGATGTTGCTTAGGGTTTTTTCCCCCATCTTCACTTTTTATTGCCTGTCTAGAGTCTTAAATCACCTGTCTGTTTTAATAGATTATGAATCCGCTGCTGAGGGTTGCTGGTGATTTCTAGCTTATTAGAATTAATCTTTTTTCTGCCATAGGTGTTCCAGGGCTGCTCATTATGATCTATGTTTGATAGAGAAGATATATTCCCCAGTAGGAAGCTTTTTCAGGTTGCTGTAAATTGGCACTGAGAACTCGATTTATTCGATTGGGTGTATTGCCACAAAAAAGTGAATGTTAGCTCAGGCGAATAATATTGGCAGGAGTTTGACAGAGTTACCTTAACTGCTAACATACTGTATATCTGAGAATTTAAGTAAAATTGAAAACCCAGACAGACCTTTCAAAAAGCTTGTTCTTTCTTCCGAATTTTAATTATTTTATTCCAGAGTGTATTGGAATTAGTAAAATGTACAGTGCACTTTCCTACCTGCTGTGCATTTTTTCTGGGCTCTATTTAGTTTTGGTCCTTGATTTTTTTATTTATTTTTTGGTGGCTCTAGCTTGTTCATTTGGGAACGTACAAAGATATCTTTGAAAAGGTTAATAAATAGCTGTTCATTAGTATTGTGAGAGTTGTATCTTAGTTGTATCTTAGTGACACTTAGTGACATAGAAGAGGCAGCCAGAAAGAACTATTACAGAGACATGTTAAACCATTGGTTGGTTGATATTAGAATGGAATGGAGCAAGATCAATATTTGAATTCAAACTTTGCTTAATTCAGAATTAAATTATAAAAGTAAGCTATGAAGTTCTGACCAGTAGTACTTCAGATTACTGGGTAAAAAGTCACCTAAGCTATTAGTTCTAAAAATTAAACCGAGATTGCTGGTAGACTAGTACTCTCTCACCTTCTTTGAAGTGAAAAAAACTAGACAAATGAAAAATTGGAAAACCAATAGTAATGATTTGATTTCCCCTGAAGTATATAAAGTATGTGCAACCTGATGGTTCCTGGTATTGGAGGCATTTTGGATCATATAGACCAGGTAAGGCAGATGTACAATTGTCCCAATTTACAAAAAAAAAAGTAACAGAACAGTGACACGACCATTTATTATCCCTTTAAATTGCTGAATATTTGAATACATACAAGACATCTCTTTGGGAAACTACTAGATTGCCTGCAGCAAGAGTATTTTGGTGGAGAAACAAATTGGTTTTCAGTCTACAGTTGACCCCCACATTCCTACAACCAATCACAGGGGTGTCAAACTGCCAGCCCACAGGTTGGATGCATCACGCCAAAACCGTGCCCACCCCATTGCCGGCAATGGGGAAAAAGTTGCGATACGTCACGACATGTCGTGTGATGTTGCGAGTTTGACACCCCTTTCCTACAGTATTTAGCTGAGCAATACTCAGTTATTCCCATAAGGAACTTTCTATAGTCTTCAAGAGTTTAAAATCTGGTTTTGACCCTAGTACAAAACAAAAGTAGTGGAAGAAATTGGGGAAATCTTCCACTGGTCAGCAGTTAATGCTGATGTTTCACAAAAATACAGAGGAAGCACATATCATTTGTCACCAATCACATCAGTGTTTAATCACAGGTTGTTATATTTTATTTACTGGCCACAGATATGTTAACTTCATATTATTTGTTGGAAGTAGATTTATAGTTTGTATTAGTTTTTTATCTTTGTATTTATAAATGTTAATAAAAATATTGTTTAAAAAGTGCTATAGTTTCTTTTTTGATTAGGGCATTCCAAAGACGTTTGGATCTTGCCTGGCTCAAAAGTGTTAGTCTATGTTTCATTCTAGTCTGTAGTATAGTTGACTCCTGGAAACAAAGGACAAAATTCTTCCATTCGAGTTGATCAATGGCAGTTGAATTTTGTTTTCAGCTTGGTAATAGTTGGTCATCTCACCTGAGGGTGGCAGCCCAATTCAAGAAACAGAGAGAGCAATAGCAATAGCACCTTGCTATTATTCTCTCATCACATTTAAGTTGCCCGAGGCACTTTCCCATTCTGAATAATGCTGTAGCTATCCTTCCTCAAGTCACTGAGACATTAGATACCTTCTCCTAAATATAGGTATAGCTTTCTATGGCCTGGAAGAACCAATTGTATGATTATTTCATGTTTTTTGAACAGAGGTATCTCAGTAATAGGTGAAATAAGAGAAAAATGTTTCCTGTTTCCTGTACAAACTAGATATTTTCCATGCTATGAGCTGCTTAAAAGGGTTTTTTCTGCAAATTAGCAGCTCTGAGGGTAATTCAGGAGGCCCAAACATATTCACTGTGATCTGATGTAACTTTCATTTAACATGATATGTGCAAGATCATTTTGTCAAAATTTGTGCTATTGTACCACAAAATAATTTCACTTATTTCAAACTTCTTTATAAATTGCCTCTCTGCCAGTATTAAGATTTTTTTTCTTTGATGCCATTGAAATAATGTATTTTGGGATTAATATGGCACAGTTTCTTCATTCTTGTTCTTGTACATCTATTTTAATCCCAAAGGAACTAAGAGATATATACTTGGATTTCTATAAGAAACAAATGTGATTTCTAAGTTTTAGAGAGAAAGAGATGAAATTGTCAAAAAAAGGTTACAATATTAGCAGGAAAACATAGCAGCTTGATTCCCAGTAGTATTCATTTTTTAATGTTAATTTCATGTTGGATTTAAATAAGGCCTGTCTATTTGTAATCTCTGCACAGCTTGTGTTATTACTTAGAATACATTTTTTGAAATGGTGATGATATTCTGATAGCATCCAGACAGAGTTTGCCTACCTGGTCAGTAAACATGTCATTATTCTCTGCCAGGAAAAAGAAGTCTTATAATCATCTTCTCTGACTGGTTTTTTTTTAAAAAAATTAGGGGCCTAATTAACATATCACAGAAGTCTTTGTATAAGTTATAGTACATTCTCAACAGAATGGAGTCATATGGACAGACATTCATGGGAACAAGTCTTTTGATATATTCCACTGCTGTGACTTTGCATCAAATCTGGCTAGGGCAAATACTCTGTAGTATTTGTGATTTTTTTCCCCAGAATTGAGGCTAATCAGATGGCTAAGAAACTACAGTAAAATAACATGAAGCTTAGAGCATGTTGTATGATTCCAAGCTGCAGGATCTGAAACATTCACAAACTTTCTTTCACCACCATGCATGCAAGGAAGTGAAGGTGTAAATTAATTATGAAGAAAAGACCAATATATGTAGGCATTCAGAGCTAGCCAACATGATCATAAACATGTATCATGACTTTATGAAATAAGATTTACTCTTTCACACTTGTGTTGTGATGTCACACGCAAGTATTTAGGCAGTAGAATTTGCCTTGTGATGTTGAAATGTGTGTTTCCTGTTATCTTCATCTTGTCCCCCCCACCCTGTAAGTGTACAACAGTTCATTTAGTGACCGTTCAAAGTTACAGCGGCACTGAAAAAAGTGACTTATGACTATTTTTCACACTTATGACCATTGTAGCATCCCCATGGCTACATGATCAGAATTCAGAAGCTTGGCAACTGGTTCATATTTATGACCATTGCAGTGTCCTGGGGTCATGTGATGCGCTTTTGCCACCTTCTGACAAGCAAAGTCAATGGGGAAGCCAGATTCACTTAACAACTGTGTTACTAACTTAACAAATGCAATGATTCACTTAACAACTGTGGCAGGAGAGTTCATAAAATGGGGCAAAACTCACTTAACAAATGTTTCACTTAACAACATAAATTTTGGGCTCAATTGTAGTCATAATCCGAGGACCACCTGCATATGATTTAAGAAAAAAATGTGCAGCATTCTGAATAAATATGATCCAGAGAAAATTATTCTGTTAGATGACATGAATGGATGAGTGAAAACAAGTTGAGACGCTACAGAAAAAATAATTGAGCCTTTTGAAGATACACTAATGAATTAGAATGGCAACTGTTTGGTAAACATCTTTTTAGAAAAAGCTCTGTTTCACATATGTAGCTTGAGCATAAGACTACTTATATGTACTGTACACATGAGGAAGGAATAAATCTAAATCTAAATGCAAGTTTAATTTGATTGTTTATGATGACCAGTTGAAATAATTACTGCAGGATACAACGATATTAAGAAATACATGTGGTTTGTTAAATGTGAACATACTTGCACTTTTTGCAGTTGATACCATTTATTTGGCTGAGAACCTGAATAATTTACAGTGAATATTAGATAGACTATAAGATTCAATAAGGAGCATGAAGCTGCTCATTAGTGTATCACAGAGGTGGTGTTTGGCACAGAGATTTTGCTTGACAGGGAAAATGGAATGATTGATTACTAGTTAAACATAAATGGTGAAAACTAGAGGAAGGAAATGTATATATCTTGCTGATATGTTTGTTAAAGATGGGAGAATATAGTAATTGGATAATTTTTGAAGGTATGCAAATGCTGATAAAAATATTAGAAAGGTATAATAGACAAAAATGATCACATAAAAGTGCTTTGTCTGCTTTGGCACATGGAAATAAGAGATGAAGTCAGGAGAAACATAAAGAAGTTGTATGTATTCAGTAGAAACTGTCTATTGAAGCAGATATTTTGATAAAACAAGAAGGATTAGAGTGAAGAGTGAATGGGTATTGGTTAAAAAGCAGATGATCCTTACCAAAAAAAACACACTGAGATCATTTGGTCATACAGAGAGAAAGAATAAGGATTAAATCTATCTGTACTATATATCCATATGTATATCAGTAGTGAATGGATTCAAAGGAAAGAAAATGCAAAAAAGATCATAATTGGATAGAATTGATAAGACACTCAAAAAGTGAGAAGTGAAAAATTGAAAGAACAAAAGCAATATGTAAAGGAATATCCTTAGCCATCGTCTCCTTGCTATCAGAACAGAAGACCTGAGTCGAGGAGAACATACAACTTGAAAACAGTGTATGGATATGGTGAAAGTAAGGATAATTTTCAGGATTAGAAAAATATCATGAGGTATAATGAATGGTGTGGATATAAATACTGTATCATTCTGTCACATCCGGAACAGTTAAGTTACCTATAGAAGTTTTTCTGTGTATCTTCTGTATAAACTTCAGCTACATATAGTAAAAAATAGTTCTATACATACAGTATTCATCATTTATTTATTTAATTTGTAATAATTTTAATTTATTATTAATTTTAATTATTTTAATTATTCATTAAAAATAACAAGGATAACATGAGGTATCTGGTTTTGATTTCTTTTTTCATTTTGGGGGGGTTTTGTGACACTTTTCCATCTGTTTATTGTAAACATTAATCTGGCATCTGCTAGACTCTTATGGGTCAATAAGCAATCATGTATATTTCAGTACTAGCTGACACTTCAGGGCTATTTGCATGTTGAGGAGAAACAAATGCTGAGTATAAAATTGTACTGAGGTGACTCTGGAAATAAAATATTATAAAAGCAAAGCAATCTATCTTGGTGTGCTCAATCTTTATAGATGCTTTTTTGTACCAGAAATGAAAATGACTTTCCTTAAGTGCCATTGCCATTAGCAATTTGAAATTGTTGAGGATAAATTTAGTAGAAAAATACCAATATTTTTGTATGGTCCCTGGGCTATTTTTACATTTTAATACATAATTACATTCTAGTCAAGAATTTTGCTGGATGTTCTTTTTCAATAACTTTCTCATATTAAATTTGAAGGATTAATTTCTACCATATTAAATCATGCAGACATTCATTAACCTTTCCAAAAGAGATTTGTCTATTATATTTATACCTTATCTGTGCCAACAAGAATAAGGCTGAGTCTAACTCCCTCTTTCAGTGTAATATTGCAGTAAAATTACAAACCTGTGATCACTTATCTATACTCACTTTCCTTGAATTATTCTTGAGACGCTTCACAGAGATTTTATTAAATTTTAACTCACTAGATTGGTATGTTTTTTAAAAGGATGCATCAGTGCAAAATCTGAAAAGCCAGAAACTTGGTTGAGTCATAATTTGAAGTGGGAAGATTCATTTTCCTACAGTAATTGTTTTTCTAGAAATCAGCCCAAATATACCTGTATTGTCCCAATAGCAGTTAGAGCAGGGGTCCCCAATCTTTTGGGCATCTTGCCTGTTATGTGGTGAGAGGTTTCTCCCCGGACCAGAGGGGGCGTGGTTTTGTGTGCTGCCTGCATCCCGCAGATGGGGCCTTGCTTGTTTGTATGGCCCAGTTGCTGGCATGCCACGGTCTGGTACCAGTCCATGGACCGGGAGTTGGGGATCCTTGAGTTAGAGCACTACAGATGAGGTGGGACAAGCCAATTCTTTCCTCAGTCCTTTATTTTCAGAGTAGAACATACATACCAATAGAAGCTCAGGGTTTAACTGTGAAGTCCTTGATGCTCTCTGAGCTTGATTGTTTTCTTGCAGACATTTCATTACCAAACTAGGTAACATCATCAGTGCTAGTAGGGGAATAGAGTGTGCTCTCATTTTATATACTAGTGGTTTGCTCTGTCAGTATTGATGGGAGTTGGGTTGTTGATTTTTTGAATGGACTTTTGTTCACTGTTAGCTTGTTTGTCTCACATTGTAGTTGATAGTTTCTTGACTGGGATGTTGTTTGTTTCTTGAATTTTGGTCTAGTGTTACTTTTGGTGATCTTTGTTTATCTGGGTGTTGCTTGCTGGTGAGGAGGTTTTCTTTTCTTTTTTGGCTTTTTGATTGTCTCTTTTGAATGGTATATAGATGCATCCTAGACCAGGCCAAGTCTAAAAACACTGGAGAATTCTTGGAAGTCTGGCACTCAGACAAATTGGCCATCAATAAACACATAGAAATAAACAACATCTACGTATAAAATGTGAACAAACCCTACTCTCTTACTAGCACTGATGTTACCTAGTTTGATAATAAAATTTCTGAAAGAAAACAACCAATCTCAGAGAGCACCAAGCCCCCCACAAAACATACATATTTTTCCAAGGAATGAAAAAAAAGTAGAGTAATAGAGACTTTGTTGTAAAAGTGGTTCAACTGTTTTATTCTGCATTCCATGTTAATTCCTGGGAAATTACTTAATCATAAACTAACATTCAGTCCAATTTCAAATTATATACCAAAATATGGTTAATGTAATTGAGCACCAACTAGCAATAGTTAATATTGTACTATAATCCCTACTTTTAAAATATAATATAGGGCAAAACTTCCCTTAGCTATGGTCTCTACTTACTATCTGAACAAGAGACACAAGTCCAGTAAGACATGCAACTTGCAAGCCAGCTCTTTCAGGAATTAGAACCCCCAAGAAGAAACAAAGGTGGAACATTTCTGGAATCATTCAGCCTCTGAAACAACAGCCACTTTGTCTTGTTTTGATTGAGTCTGAGCCTATTTTTCCTCATTCAGATAATAGACTCCATTACATCCTCCAATTTCCTGAGTGGGGGTACAAAACTGTATATTGATAATACCTTACCTCAGTCATATAGATGACTTTTCTTGGTGGTTTCTTGTAGATGTTGAATAGAATGAGGGAATCTTGAAGTATTTTATAATGAAATACCCAGAGATCCAATCTCTCCCCATCTGAATCAGTCTATTTGGATAGGAATAGAACACTGACCATTACGAACAAACTGTACCAACTTTAGGACAAAAAGAGCAGAGGTAGAACTATAACAATGCCTAGAGCTCATGGGAACTGAAATTTATCTGGCACTGGTCATCCAGTGACCTATTCCTGGCAAGCACACCATTTTAGTGCAGGTATGGGAAGCAGAACTCAACACACACATTTTCTACTACATGAGTGGACACCTTAAGATCTGTATGTTGGCCTCCCTTGTTCTTTTGTAATTGTGGTACCATAAATTAAATTATTTCTATTTTTCACAAGGAAGCTGCCTAATTGGACAGGTTTTGTATTTTAATTTTAGAGGCAACATGCTAAAGCTTCCACAATTGTAATGTACCCCAAGGCTTCCTCTGGCAAGTCCAGCTTGGCTTGTAGCAAAATATGTCATCTACCTTTCATCATGATCCATCAACCCTTTCACCAGAGAAAGGTTGCTTTAAAGGGAAAACAGAATGAAACAAAATAAAACCTGAGACTCCCATGAAAGAGAAGGAAAACAATAGGTATAAGCAAGAATTTGCTTAATTGTTCATCCCTGAGGCTTGAAACAAGTTAATCTCATACATAGGCCAATATCCATTAAGCACATAGGATTAAGTCTCTATAGAAAAGAGACAAGGAGCCTCTTTACTCTGTGAGTGGTTCCAGTTTGGAGAATTTGTAAGCCTAGTTTTTTTTTAAGCCATATAATTGAGGTTTGCAGATAGGTTTACAATATATTTTTATTTTTGTAATAACCTGATCTGTTGAATACAACTTAGTGAGATCAAATGGTTTTTGCTATTGTTGATTTCAGTAAAGTACACCCAATGAATCAGTGCTCTTAATACAGTGGATCTTACGGCCATTTGGCAAAACATGTGCTCAGTAGCTAATGGAACAAACCCTTCTTGTTCCATTGAGAGTTGGCAAATAGAAAATCTTTTGGAGGAACTGCAATGTCTATATCCTTTTCTTATGCTATAGACACTAGCTGGGCTTATCTCTTTGACCAGAGATCTTAAATCCACTTGGCTTTCAGGGCTGCTGGGAGGGGTTGCTGGAAACCATTACATTGCTGATTCAGGTTTATATTGGTCATAATCCTTTATTTAGGTTTCAAAAAAAGATAAAGCTCCAAGTTTTATAATTTTTTGCTCAATTTTAAAACCACTTTTTTTTTCTTATTTCTCCCTTGGTGTGCATTTTCCCCACCATACCTATTTGAAAGTAACTTTTCACAATATATGCATTTTTCTTTAAACAAATGAAAGTAATTTTCTCAAATTTGTATTTTGTTCCCTGCAGCTTTTGCAGATGTATAATTTTTTATATGCAACCTTCTCAATGTACAAATTTTATTTATAATTTTTGAGCTGAATCCTGGTGGACATTGAAGTTTATACCTGCCTATGCCAGATGAATTCTATTTTGTCATATGAAAATAATTTCCTTTGAAAAAATGGATTACTCTGACATATCATGATACTATTTTATCTTAATATCCTTTATGGGACAGTAATTATGTCACAGAAACAACATATCAATCTGCTTTTAGAGTAACTTTGAATGTAATTCAGGTTTCTGTTAAATTTATTTCAACATCCTTATTTTGTATTTACATGATCCCACTATTGCAAAATACCAAGGTATCTTCTTCAATTTTGGGACCTCCTCGTGTGATTTAATAATAATTTAATAATTTAATAATTTAATAATTCCAAGAATTTCCTGCCATCATAGCTGACATAATGTGGTATTCATCCTTCTATATGAGTTAACCTACTCCTCACACATTCATCCTTCTCTTTTGGTAAAGCATTGAACCAGTCCAAAAGCAAGCATAGGGTTTGTAGGAGTCTTATTCTATTAAAAGATGCTGGAACCTTTCTTGGTTTTCTATCCAACAGCCTTAAGTAGAATCCAGATATGAGATCATACATATGTAAGCCCTAAGTTTAAAAATCCAAATTGTTCTAGGACTGCCTTCTGCCATATCAGTCTAATATTACTTCAGAAATATAAGGATTTTTAAAACTAAGAAATTTCCTTTTCAAGGAGACAGTCATTCATTTCATCTCTGAAATGTTGAAATTACCTCATATTTACACAAACACAAATCTATACACTTTTAGTTAGATTTTTTTTTAGATATCCCCAGGGAGATATTGAAAGAATCATACTGATGAAGGAACACATAACAGGGATTTACATTTTTTTTTATTTAGGGTTTAGGATGGGGACCTGTGTAGGTCCTAGCATTAGGCAAAGCAAGGCTGTCACTTCAAGCAGCAGATTGGGTGGCATAAATCAACAGCAAATGTTGTGATTTCATGTTTTTAGATTACTTCTACCCATGGGCAGAAGTGCTAATGGGATCCCCTGGCCCCCTATCACTGTTCTTCAGGTGCCAAATAACGTGCCTTGCTTTGGATGTTGTTCATGTTGATTTGGTGGGTGGTTAGCTATAAATCCTTTTATAGCTCTACCTCAGGCAGGACAATATCTTCAAACAGCCACATAGCTTAAAATTTAAAATTTAAATTATAAAAACTTAAAATGTAAAGTCAATTAATAAGAAGAAATGAAAGGCATCAAGAGCTGCTAATTTCATATATATATCCTTTCATTCTTGTTTTTTTAATATTTATTTGATTTTTATCCCACATTTATTACTTTATAAATAACTTAGTGCAGCAAACATACATAATACTCCTTCCTCCTCCTGTTTTCCCCACAAAACCCTATGAGGTGAGTTGCACTGAGAGTGAGTGACTGATCCAAATCACCCACCAGCTGCCTTTCATTTCTAAAGCGGGACTAGAACTCACAGTCTCCCACTTTCTAGGCCAGTACCTTAACCACTACACCAAACTAGCACTCCTATACTTAGAAATGCCTCCAATGTGCCCTCAGTTTTTAAATCAAGACAAAAACTTTTTCCTGTTAGATGGATAAAGCAAATAGTCAGTGGACCAAGAGACAAAAGTTGATTGGGTCACTTTGTTCTTGTTCTTTTTTGTATCCTCTTGTTCTTTCTGTTTTCTACCCACACAGCAGACTGCTTAAGAAAAATTAGATTGCTTTTGATAGAAGTCTTCCGAAGGTAGCCTAAATGACACATGTGGTTTTCCCCTATTTTCATGCTCTTTCATTATCATCTATTAGCTCAGAATTCCCACCTGTTGTCTTTACTCTTTCAATTTTGATTCAAAACACTGGGGATTGCCATTTTTTTCTACCTTTCCATAAGCTGTCACCCAAAAAAGCAATGCATACAATTGTTTTTTAAAAAAATCTCGGCTCCCTAAATGTATCATAGGTTAATGCATTTAGAGAACATCTAGCAAATGCAAAACAATGGGTTTGAAACCAGAGTTATACATGACATCTTTCCATATTTGTGTCCCAAAAGAAAAAAATATCATGGTCATCTGACCATGGTTTCAAATGCAAATCTTAGCAGATCCATAGTTTGGTTTACATAGTACTTTAGGAAAGGTGATTAATCATCACTGAATGCCAGTGTGCACTCTGGGGATGTAGTATGAACAACAAATGAGGTAATGTTTTGCAAGAATCTGAGAGGGTATGGTTGTTTGAGAAAAACACTGAATCTCAACAGCACATGATGCTAAACTGTAGTTTAACAGCATGCTCTTCAAATTGTAATGTTAAATGAAATAATAGAAAATTGGAAGGAGACACTGGTGAAAGAAGAAAGTTTTTGCAGATATGATCATCTGTGCCTATGCCAGTACTGATTCTGTTGCTGAACCTTCTTAGAGTTAACCTGAAGACTCTTCTGTCCTTGGAGAGCAACCAGGTTTCTGGTTTGCTCAGATGCTAGTGCCTTTGGAAGGACTGGAACTCAGAGAAAGTGAATTGTGGTCCACGTTATCAAAAGAGCAGCAACAAAAGGAATGGCAGCTAAAGCTGAGATAGGATATGGAAGTCAGATCCCAGTCTTCTGGGAGAGATGGTATTGCTCAGGATGGTGAAATTTATTTCCTGCCACAATCTGATGGCTCTCTGTGGCTTACAGAGCACAGAATATAACAAAACTTCCACAGTATAGTCAATATAAATAGTGACATTATGAAATCCTCAAAAGACAAAATTAAAAACATTAAAAAGCATAGAACATAGGTATTGTTTGTTAAGAGAATGTCCTCCAAAATAATGAGTCTGATGAGAGTATACAATCCTGAAAGTATCTAGGTGCCAAGCAATGAAGGGCTTACTAGGTAAACATCAGCACCTTAAATACTTAGTAACCAATTGACAGCCAGTGCAGAGTCTGTAGAATCAATGTCATGTGATCTCAACTCTGGGAGTCAATAAGTATGCAGTTCACTTCATCCTGGACCAGTTGCAGTGTCCAAGTTGCAGCCCCATGTAAAGTGCATAATAGAGGTGTTGTTTTGAGTGGCAACATCAGATGCATTAAGTAGTCAGACCACAAAATCAACTCCAAGGAATTGCTCGAATTACTTTTATTGAAATTGAAATTGGCTATAACAACAAAAATCTAATTATGCTGCACCTCCCCACCTTATATATCACACTCCAGTAAATCATGGAGTTGTCTGCCTGAATTCCTTCTAGTAGATCTTTTCCCCCAGAGCTTAAAAATGTTTCCCAGTCTTTGTCTAGGTAATGATTCTTATATATTTCTGTCAAGGTCATCTTCTTACAGAGTGGAACCAAAATGGCAAAATAATGTCTCCAATCCCCAAATCTCATAAGCAGTTCAGTAAGATAAGACCAATGATATCAAAAGTTTCCTGGAAGTCAGGGACTTACCACTCCCATTTAATGTCCAATGCAGGTTATCTAAGAAATAACCTCATGCTAGAACTTGGACATAGAAAGCCCTGAATTCTCAAACAGTAAATGTAGGAAGGTTTGCTAGGATGTCACTGGCTTTGCCAGATCTGGTGGTAATGATTGTAGGAACAAAGTTGTGATCACATCCCACTGGTCATATTGCCAGATTATTATTGTTTTTGGTTTTCTTTTTGTACATCTTTTCTTTATACAAACTTTCCCAACACCAATTTACATACCTGCAAAATAAATGATAGGGCAACTTTTGGGCTTTTATTGCATGACAAGTATTTGATCATAAGAAGCAGCAGTTATTCACCACTATGCTATTTTCGTTATCAGCTCTAAGGCTGGTTTTTGTACCTGTTGTCATTAGTTTGGTTTCCTCTATGTTTAATTGTAGTCCTTTCTTTTTTCACTGTACTTGACTTTGATTACTAGAGTTTGCAGATCCTTAGCATTTTGGGCTATCAAAGTAGTGTCATCAGCATAGTGCACACTCATCTCCTTCCAGTCTATGCTCCTTCAATAGTAACTTTATTATTGTTGATTAGCCAAGCAATCATATCAAAATACAGAATATAAAACATAGAACATTAATAAGAATATGTAAAAATGGAATGTAACAGATTAAATAAAAAGAATAAAGAATGCAAATCATATTTCTACCAGACTCCTTCAATAGATATTCATCATATAGGTTGGATAGATAAGGAGGGGCTATACAACCTTGTTTCATTTCTTCCCCAATCTGAAGTCATTCTTTTTCACTATGTTCCATTCAGGCCATGGCTTCCATAGGTTTCTCATGAGGACAATGAGATGTTCTGGGATTCCCATTCTCCTTAGTACATGCCAGAGGTTAACCTGGTCAACCCAATTGAAGGTCTTTTAATAAGCAGTGAAGTATTGACTTTTTTATATTCTTTGCCTTTCTTAGTTATCCAGTGTGCATCAACAGTTTTGACTTTTGTTCCTCAGTCTTTTCTTAGTGATCATCTTGTCTAAAACATCGCTCATTCTTATACAGTCTTTGCCAGATGATCATTCAACCGCTTTCTGAAGACTTCCAAAACCTGGATGAATATCTGTTCACTTTTGTATTATATTTGATGATGCAGATTCCTTGACTGAATGATTGTTCCACTTCCTTTCTTGAAAATAATCTTAATTTAAACATGTTGAATAATCAATATTGCGTTATGTGGTCAAATAAAAGAGGTCAACAACACAAAATGGTTTTGGGATTTGTTACATAAACATTGTCATTCAGCTTTCAGCCACATTTTTAATAAATCCCTCAGCTTAAGGAAGTGCAGTCATCACAATCATGTCTCATCTATTCACTTATATATTCTGTAGCCAAGTATAAGTTGACGAGCTAGAAAAGAGGAAATACTATAGGTCCACTTGTGATCTCAGCTGCAAATAAAACCCTTATGGGTCTTTCATTTCTGTATGAGACTCAAAGACTTTAATGTTTTAATTGCATAGAAGTACCAGGCCACCAAATAATTTATTCATTAACAGTGAATGAGAAAACAACATAGGGATGCTCTCATGCAAATGAAAGTATATGTAATCAGTTAGTAATTCATCTCTGTCCCAATTTCAAATGTTTAATTCCCCCCCCCCCAAATGATGTAATTTTAAAAAGGAAGGATCCTTTACATAAGGAAGTGTTCTGCAGTTTGGCTGGTTCAAAGATGGGATTTTTCACAATATCAGTGCGACCCAAAATTGAATAGTTTTCTGGTATAGAGTTCTACTTGGTTTGCTTAGGTAAAATCTCCACAATCTGGCATCTTCCAGTTATGCAGGTGCTGCAACTCCCATTAATGTGATTGATCTATGCATCCATCCATCCATCATGCTGCCCATCTCACTATTCAAAGCGACTCTAGACTATGACCTTAAACACCAGAGAAATTATCTATATTGTATAAAGGAGCTTCAAATGTATGTTGAAAATGTGAACATAAAGGGACATTTTATCAAGCATGTAAAAAAAGCTTTAAAAATGATCTAAATCAGACATGTCAAACTCGTGACATCACGTGATGTCACACGATGTATCAGAGCTTTTTCCCCATTGCCGGCAATGGGGTGGGCGTGGTTTCCTCGTGACGCGTCCGGCTCGCTGGCCGGCAGTTTGACACCCCTGATCTAAATGCATACTTTGATATAAAGGAGTTTAAAAATTAATATTCAATTGAAACCAGAACATTTCCTTTTAGGATTAATGGATACACAGTTAGAAAAAAAGACATGGAAGATTATTTTAGTATATGATCACAACAGCGAGATTATTCTATGCACAACGATGGAAAGATTTGACACTACCCACCATGGAGGAATGGTTGGTGAAGTTTACAGATTTCTCCAACAATGAATTCTCTAATCTTTCTGATTAGAGAAAAGACGCTATTTACATTTCTTGATTATTGGTAGCCTCTTAATGAACTTTTTGTGAAAAAAAATGATTTTATATTTTATATACTTAATAATAGCTGACTTATAGGTTTGATCAACAAGAAATATCAAAAAAATATGTAACTTTTTCTTTTCTTTCTTTTCTTTTTTCCATTCTCATTGTCTATTAGTTTATGTTAGCTTTTACCTTCTTGTTTAAAACTTTTAAATAAAAATTATACTAAAAAGAAGATACAGCCTTGAACATAGTATTCACTCAGTGTTCATGTTTTTGAATTTCAGACAGAAGCCCCTTGGTTAAATGAGTTACTGGCAAGCTTTAATTAGTCAAGCTGGCAAGGAAATTGTTAAAAGAAGTAATGAAATTGAGAAACATCTCCTGAAATAATGCAGAGAGCAATCCTGATGTATGTCAGATCCTTTGTTTTCAAAGCTCAATTCTTTTTTCTGTTCACAAAAAAGCTAACTAATACTGTGCAGAACAGTGGATAGTTAAATAGGTTGTTTGTTAAGGATTCTCAGATGTTCCCTTTTAACATGAAAGCAAGAATAATGGGCTATTTAAACAATACAGAAGATAATATATGTCTGTGAGGGGGCGGATATGTATCTATCTCTGAAAAGAGAACATTTTAACAGACTTCACTTTCTTAAAAGGCATAATAATTAGCAATCTATTACTATATGCAATACAATATTGAATCTAGAAAATTATCATTTCTTGCAGTCTCTAATCCCCACTGTTATGGAATACAATATGAAATTGCAGGCCATTGAAAACATGCCCATATTTAATTATATTAAAGACCCACAATTCTATGGAGAAAGGCTTCCACTTATTTGCAATAATTTTGTTGAACTTTAAAATTAGAAAGGTAAAAAATAATACAAACTAAAAACATGAAAAAGAAAAAACAAAAAGCAGAAAGTGCAGAAAAGAAAAAAAATAGAAATAAAAAATAGAAACAAAAAAATAAGACTATAGTAAAGAAAAGAAAAAGATAAAGAAATTACTTCCCCTTTACCAGAAAAAGTATAAACAATTTTATTATCACCTTCTCTTAAAATACGGTAAGTGCTTTCTTCTTCCCATATTCAGTCTCTTATCTGTAAATAAGTCTTTAAAGCCTCACCATTCAGAACTCATCAGCAAAAGTCTATTAACAACATATCTATTCTAATCTTGATTAAATAAACCAATTTTATATTACTTCCTTTTATTTTTAACAATCTTGATCTTTAATCCCTTCAAATAATGTCCTAGAACATTATTTCTTTTCATTTTTTTTCTTTGTCTCTCCTCATAAAATCCTTCAAAACTTTAAGAGATCACCTTTTGTAAATCCAATATAGAAAAATTATTAATGTCATTCTTTTTGTTTGTTATTTTGTATATCCATTTTTATTATTAAGACACTAGCTGGTTTCATTTACATATCCAATGCAGCATCTTTTTCCATATGATTCTTATTTAAGTCTACTTTCAAGTTTCAATCTTGTCCGATAAAACATGTTCCCCTTTAATAATATCTTTTAAACACAATCTATTTATAATGGCAGATACTCTTAAAATTATCTTCTGCAGCCATTGTTCATAAATATCCTTCAATGCATCCAATGTTGAAGTATTTTATTGCATTCTGTATTAGTAAATCACATTTTAGTATTCCTTTCCTTTAATTGTATTATTTAGTTGCTTCTGGTTCCTTCTAGTGTCCAACCTTCAAAGTCCCATCCTAGCATATTTTTAACAATACAAGACAACAGCATTTTCCCATGGGTCAGATTCCTATAATTAATTCAAAACCTTATTTCATATCCATCTGTACCCTTAGTCTACTTTCTACGTTCTAATCACTCTTTGGCTATTTATTTTAAAACAAGACTTGTTTTTCCTTCTTAAACTTATATTTAAAACTTCTTTCATTAAGGATTGGGGGAAACTCACCCTATGATATAAAAAATCTTGTCACTCCAAAGGTTCTTAATAATAGAAAAGCAGTTAAAAAGCAATTTCTGAAAGTGATTAAGAAATCAGGCTCTTAAAACTTTGTGCCTATATAGGCTACATTACATTTATGAGTTTGATTGAAATCCTTCAATTATTAGCTGATCAACTCACAAGTCAACCACAAAAAAACCCAGTTTATCAGACTATTTCGAAAGAGCAACTGTCCAGAGTACAATGGCTGATCGTATGATTTCTCCTTTTTCCAGAGAGACAGAATTCACCATCTGGCCATTGATTGCCACTGCAAAGACATCCTCAGTCCTTCAGAGATGTCTAGTTTGCCATGAATCCCCTGAAAGTAGACTACATCTGCAGAAAGCTTCCACTTGACCTAGTATTTATTTTACTAGTTCTCAGTGTGGTACTATAGTATATACTGTGACTGGCCAATTTGTTCAGTTTTCTTACCAGATAATTTAATATTAGATGTTTGGCTGAAAAAATTGGAAAATATTTGAAATCAAGCTATCTTTTCATTTTCCATGCCTTTCAAAAATTGTAGTGTTTTTCTGTCTGGTCCCTGCTCCTTTAAAAAAAAAAGTATTCTCTTATCTGTCTTGTCCCATTGATCTCTATATCCCTGGACCTTAGTTATAAGTATTCCCAAGGATTTCTTTGTTTCCTATCTTGCTTATTCTCCATAAGAATTTCTGTTATCCAAAATGACTTAGCTGTGCCTCTTCCACTTTTTCATGTTTTTCTCCTCTGTGTTCTTAAAAACCTGCAGAAGATTTGAGACTCCAGGATAATAAAACTATTAAACAAAAAAAATGGGATTGCGAGGGGGAGAGGATGATTAAGAGGCATTTATGCAAGTTGACAGATTTTGTGCATTTCTGAATGTTTTCCCACCTTAATTAGATAACCAAAATCTGCAATCATCTCTTAAATTGCTAATTCAAATACATAGATGTGATTCAGATAGATAATATTTTCCCAGTGTAAACTTACACTTCCTTACTGGAGACACCTAAAAATTTGTGCAGTTTTCTTCCTGCACACTTGATCTGCACTGCTGAGACTAATTCTCAGGTCAAATGGTTACCCAACCAATTTTACATTTCTCTCAATTTGTGATGCAATTCTTGTCCTAAAAATATGTAATTATAACATATTAATTTAGGATACAGTAATATACAGAGGTGTACTTTGATTAAAAATGCAAGGGTGGGCAAAAAAGTCACAGTAGCAGAAGCAACTTCTGACTTCCTGCCAGGTTCCCCACTGAGTTTCCTTGTGATCAAGAGCATCAGAAATCTCTTTCCCTTCCCTTCCCACAGATAAATGGCAGTTACCGGGTGGGGTAAAAAAAGTGAGAGATTGAAAAGCTGGCAGAGAAAGTGTTACAGAGAATGTTGAAAATGAAGATATGACCACAGCAGCAGTGCCACAGTGGCTAGTAACACTGAAGCAGCCATAACTTTCCCAAATTTCATTCCCTCAAGAGTCATGGGTCGCAAATTTTGGACACATTTTGTAAGTTAACCCATTTGAGGTTTCTTGGTTCAAAAACTGTTCACCTATGATGCACCTTGTTGCCTAACTAAAGGTCAGGATGAGAGTTTTAGTAGTTTATAAATATAAGAAGCCAGCGAGATTGCAAATCACGAAGAGGAGATTTAAACAATGAAAGACAAAATACCTATCTGTACCCTTACCCATCTCAAAGCTAAATAAATGCAATATCATGCCTCACCCATCAGAATTTCACCAAAATTCTTTCCTCCTGAAAACAGGTTTGAAAAGCAAATTATCTTCCACCAAGTTCAGTGGATATAGAAAGTCTACACACTCCTGTTAAAATGCCAGGTTTCTGAGATGTAAAAACTAAAATAAATCACTTCAGAATTCTTTCCACCTTTAACATAAGCTGTACAATTCAATTGAAAAATAAACAGAAATCTTCTAAGGGGAAAATAGTAAAAAAAAATGTACAATAATATGGTTGCATAAAGATGCACACCCTTAATACTTTTTTGAAGCACCTTTTGATTTTATGATAATATTCAGTCTTTTGGGGTAGGAGCTTATCAGCATGGTACATTTTGCCTTCGGAATCCTTGCAAAAGTGCTCTAAATCTCTTAGATTCCAAGGACATCACCTGTGCACCGCTCACGCCCCAGATTTTCAATTGGATTAATATCTGGATTCTGGCTGGGCTATTCCAAAACTTTCATCATCTTCTGGTGAAGCCATTCTTTTGTTGATTTGGAGATGTACTTTGAGTTGTTGTGTTGAAAGGTGAAATTCCTCTTCACCTTCAGCATTTTAGACAAGGCCTGAAGGTTTCGTGCCAAAATTCCCTGATATTTGGAACTATTTCCTCCACTTTGATTAAAGCCCCAGTTCCAGCTGAAGAAAAACAGCTCCAAAGCATAATGCTGCCACACAATATTTCACTTTAGTTATGGTCAGTGGTGGGATTCAGCCAGTTCACACCAGTTCGGCAGAATTGGTAGCTAATTTTTTGTTGCCCAGGCCCAGAATGGACTTCCGGAAGTGGTATCCACACAGAGAACCGGTTGTTCACATATTTGAATCCCACCACTAGTTATGGTGTACTTTTGCTGGTGCTCAATGTTGTTTTTGAGCCAAATACACTTTTGGAATTATGGCCAAAAAGTTCAATGTTGGTCTCATCAGACCATAACACATTTTCCTACATGCTTTCATCAGACTTGGTGTATATTTTGGCAAAATGTAATTGAGCTTAGACATTTTTGTTTGTGAGAAAAGGCTTCTCTCTTGCCACTCTACCCCACAGCCCAGAAATACAAAGAAAGAGGAGACTGTTGTCATATGTAGTACATAACCAATACTTGCCAGAAATTTCTGCAGCTTCTTTAATGTTGCTTTAAGATCTCTTGGCTGCCTCTCAGACAAGTTCTCTTCTTGTTTTTTCATCAATTTTGGAGAGACACCCAGTAATGTCACTGTTGTGCCATATTTTCTCCACTTCTGGATGACTGTCTTTACTGTGTTCCTGACTGATACGTTCCAACAATGAGATCCCTTTGACACTTTGTAAGCTCTTTGCAAACCATGGCTCTTGCTGTAAGAGGCAACCAAGTAAATTTCAGAAAAAAACTCCTATAACAGCTGAACTTTATATGGACTTGATCAGAGTCACTTTAATTGATGGCAGGTGTGTACTGACACTAATGTCAGTTTCAGTTCGACTGTGATTGGTTAATTCTGAACACAGCCACATCCCTATTTATAAGAGGGTGTGATCTCTTATGCAGGCAGCCACATTATTCTAGTTTCTTTTTTTGTTATTTTCTGTTTAAGATTTCACTTTGTTTTTTAATACAGTTTTACTGTTTATATGTTATATTAAAGATGGAAAGAATTCTAAAGTGATTTATCTTGGTCTGATTTTTTTACATCTCAAAAACCTGGTATTTTAATAGGGATGTGTAGACTTTCTATATCCATTGTATTTCAAAACAAGGAAAGAGCAAAATGGAAAGAGGGAAGGAGAGTACATCTAAATTGTCCCTGCTCCCATCCTTCTCGTGCTTATTTTAAACAAAGAAATAAAGATCTGATTATGAGGCTCCATTGCCACACCTAATTTTCTAAATTTCTTTTGGCCCAACATTAGCCCAAATATAGAGAAAAGCAAGCACCATCAAGACAGAACTCTAAATTTCTGAAGAAAAGGAGAGTTTCCCCCCCACCCTCCAGTTAAATAACCAAAGTAACTGCTAATTTGTGGTTTAACAAATGTGTACAGTGTAAAATGAATATGAATAATCTGCCAAGTGTATTTGCTTGAAAAATGGGGAGTATAAAAAGATAATGAAACCTCTACACTTATCTTCCATTCCTTGATGCTAATTCATCATGTTAAATTAGCTTGGATATTGCCACAAGATGTTGCGCATTATTCTTGCAAGTTCAGATAACTGATATTTTAAAATGTAATCTGTGCTAAGCATTCCATGCAATTTGAAGGCTTGTTCTTTTAAATAAAAACTAACATATTCAGAAGGCGGCATTGAGAAAGCATTTCTTCTGCCTTTGGGCTTAGATGTAAACCTGAATATGACAAGAAAGAGGTGCTCGCTAGTTATTAAAGCTATTAATCCATGAACATTATCTGGTTGCTGTTATAATTTACAGAGCATTTCAGCCATTTTGAAGGTTTTCCCCAGGTTGACTGCACTATACGGTATATCGACTTGACACAAGAAATCAGGGGCTTATTTTTCACATCTTCCTACTTTTTCTACTGTTTTTTTTTATGTTAACTGTTGCAAGAGATGTAAGAAAAAAGCAGACTTCTCTTCTCAACTTCAATCACCTCCTCATCATGACTCTGAGCCTTCAGGTTCTTGCTTTGTCCCAATTCTTTTATCTTTGTATCTTGGTCTCTGTCAGAGATCTGCACTAAAAATGGAAGAAAAAGTTTAAACCTAAATATTTTATCTTCAGAAATCAAACAAAATGATATACTAGATTACTGAGGAAGCAAGTATGATTGAGATTAGAAACTTTGCAGAGCATTCTTCCAGAAAGGCTTTCTCAAAATGCCACTGTATTTTGCCTGAGGAGTTACTCAGATTTATTTTGTCTTTATGGAAAACTTAATGTTAAAAATTAAAGGCCTATATGGAAGCCTTATCCAACCCAACACATACACAAACTGAGAAATGCATTCATCTTATCCAAATCCAGTACTTTTGATTTCCCTTAAGAATCGTCTACTGTTTCTTGCCTAAGAAGAACTTCCAAATTTACTGTGGATGATTCAGATTCACAGCCATGAAGTGCTACTAAAATTTTACCTCAAGCTACTCTGCATAATTCTTCTTCTTTCCAAATTTAATACGGAGAAAATCTATTTATGTAGTCACTAAGAGTTAGCACCAACTTGATAGCACAAAGTCAATCTATCAGAAAACTTGCCAATGAAGAACAGAATAGAAAGAAGCATATAAGACATAACAGGTTGTTTAGCTTTTAGGAATATGATTTAGGGGCAACTAAAGCTCTTAATAGGATTTCTCTTCCCTTCTATGTTAAAGGCCAAATAAATTTGCATGGCAGGAACAAGATGATAATCTTTTCCAGACAACTTGGAAGAGCCAATTTTTATTTCCCATAATGCTCCCTATACTCCAAGGCATTGTGGAAAATTTAAAATGGCAGCCCATAAATTATCATTAAGTAATAATAGATCATTTAATCAGATTTATTAATCGATTGGTAATTTATGCTAAAATATTGGTGTGCATGCCCTCTCAAAAGTGACATGGATAATATGCCTAAATAAACAACACAAATAAGGAAGCATATACTCTTCAATTAATATACATTTCCAGATCCAATTTGTTGGAACAGAAATTTCAGTTTTACTCAAAATGCAGGATGACCTGGTTCTATTCCCAGTCTTCTACTTGATAACGAAAGGATGAAAAAGTGAGGAAAGAATACATATCCAGTTTTCAGAACTGGGAAGTGGCTTGTTAGATATAATCTGTAATGAGATCTGGTGATCTTTCATCATCTAATGTAATTTATAGTATTGTTATATAGAGTCTTTATGTCATGACATGGTTGTGAGAAAGGAATGATTCAAACTGGCCAGGCAGTATATAGTATGCTGGCAATTTGTACATATTTTTAATATCAAATAATTGAATTAGAGACAATACGTTTTCTTTATTCCTTATCCCTACTGTAATCATCACAGCTACAATCAGGAATTCTGTTTATATATATATTATAGTGAATAATTAGATCTGCTAAATATCAGCACTTACATATAGGACTGTAGTGATGCCAGGCAAATTGTATGAGTGTCCAAATTGCAAAAAAATGCAAAATAAGATTACTACAGTTCACTTCTATATGATTATTATTGTTTACTTCCAGTAAGGGAACATTGGTCAGTAAAAGTAGCCATCCTTTGATGCTATATTCCAGAGAAATAGTAATTATTGGATCTTGTCTGTGTTGCAACTGATAGAAAGGATTTATTTATCAATTTTCTACATCACCATCTCACCTAAGAGACCCTGAGCAGCTAACAGAAAACACCATAAAATAATATTAAAAACATGACTAAAAGCACAATTGAGAATAGAGTTAAAAAACAAAGTCAAACATACAAGCTACAAGTAAAAAATCAAAGTTAAGAAATTAACAAGACTAAAAGAACAAGACCCCAAAAGACAAACTGAGGATCCAAAAAGATCTTGACAAACTTGAACAATGAGCTCTATCCAACAAATGAGTTTCAATGTGGAGAAAAGCAAAGTTTTACATTTAGGCAGGAAAAATAAAAGGTACAAGTACAGATTGGGCGAGACCTGGCTTAAAAACAGTAGTGTAAGAGGGACCTTGGAGTACTAGTGATCACTTAACCATGAGTCAGCAGTGTGCAGCAGCAGCCAAAAAAGCTAATACAATCCTGGGTTGTATAAACAGAGGAATAAAATCAAGAGTGAGGTATTAGTGCCGCTTTATAAAACCCTGGTAAGACCACATCTGGAATACTGCAGCCAATTTTGGTCACCATATCATAAAAAAGATGTCGAGAGTTTGGAAAAAAATTCAAGAGAAGAGCAACTAAGATGATCAAAGGCCTGGAGACTAAAACATACAAAGAACAGCTACAGGACTTGGGTTTGGCTAGTCTAAAGAAAAGAAGAAATAGGGGAGACATGATAGCAGTGTTCCAGTATCTGAGGGGCTGCCACAAGGTAGAGGGGGTCACTTTGTTCACCAGAGCACTAGAGGGCAGGACAAGAAACAATGGTTGAAAACTGATTAAAGAGAGAAGCAACCTGGAATTAAGGAGAAACTTCCTGACAGTGAGGACAATTAACCAGTGGAATAGCTTGCCTTCAGAAATCGTGGGCGCTCCATCACTGGAGGTTTTTAAAAAAGAGGCTAGACAGTCACTTGTCTGAGATAGTATAGGTTCTCTTACTCGAGCAGGGAGCTGGACTAGGAGACCTCCAAGGTCCCTTCCAGGTCTAGTCTAGTCTAGTCTAGTCTAGTCTAGTCTAGTCTAGTCTAAGTTTAACAAGACAGAAGGAGTGCACTCAAGATTATTTGGATTATTGTTTAAACCTCAGGAAAACTTTGACCTGATATAAAGCTTCTTCTTCTATCATATACTTTTACTTGCAGGCTTTCATAAAAACAATCAAAGCATGCTAGAATTCAGTTATTTAACCATGCATTGTTTTTATTTGTTTTAAATATTCTAAGATACATTTCATATAGTATTACGTGGACTTTTTTAGTTCCAACAGAAGAGTGACATGGTGATGCTGCCTTTTATGTGGCTGCTGGAAATGCAACAGAGGTAGCCACATGGTATTTGCAGCTTTTTCGGTACCCATAGCTTTTCTAGATAGAATAATGTGTATCATTTATCCATCACTGCAACTTTATAATACAGCATGACACACTGATGTTTATACAAGTTGTAGACTAAAATGTGCACTTATCCCTTTCCAGGGGCTATTAGGAGTTAAAAGATTTGCAGGGCATTAAGTTTCCTATGTTCCTGAAACAGCATTCACAATTCAGTGATAAAAATGGATTGTTTAAGAGCATTTTCTGAGATGCATTATATCAATGCTCCTTATGAAAGCCCCTGTCTTGTACAGTCTTTTTTTTGTTTGTTTTTATAACTTGTTAAATCATAATTATCATCAAAAGCCAGGTTTGTACTCAACCAACATTTTAGGACTCTGGTACAATTTTCAAAGTGCAAGCAAACTTCACTACTATTAACAACAATACATTTAAATCTCCAAAACAGAAGGATTTCAAATCAGATTTTGTGGGTTTTATTATTTTCAAAAAGTCTTCTTTTTAAATCCTAAGCACATTAACATTTGGCAAACCTGGCAAAGCTTAATAGTGTGGGCAAGTTAAAGAAAAGTTTTGGTGACATGAAGATGTCATCCAGATTCATGTTTTCCTTAAAATATTTTTCTTATTTAGTTTGACCCCTTTGCTCTGCCATCTATTTGGGTCTTTTCATGCATCCATCTCTTTTTCACTTGGCCACTTCAGTAACAGCTGCCAGGAAAAATCAGCCAGGAATGACATCCCCTACATTAGTGCTTGCCAAAATGTGTGCATACTGATGTTAGGAACAATATTAGGATTCAGCCAGGATTGGTTGTTAAGTATTATTGCAAAACATTTGTTTGTAGTAGTATATCAAAATCTAAAATAGATCTAATCTTTCACCTGTCCTCAGTATGTACTTCATTCCACAATTTTGGAATTTTGTGGAAAATGTTTGAATTTTTTATGTCACTAAGAGTGACTTAGACAAGATGAGATGGGTGATACAGAAATATGATAAGCAAATACAATATACTGAAAAGACCCAGGCTGCATTTGCTTAGTGATAGATCACTATATATCTATGCGTGATTCCTAAAAGAGATTTCTATTTAAGTGAGCTCAGGACAAAACACAAAGGTAAAAAACCCATAGTCTGAAGAATAATTTATATATTTATATGGATCAACAATGAAACATATTTATTCATTAAACAGGTGTGGTAAGAGAAATGAGAATAATGAACAGCTTCCTTTGTACACCTCTCTACTGCTAACCTTTCTTCATTCCACAGATTGGCATTCTGTTTTTTCATGTAGGATTCAGATTAGCACGATGCATAACTGAATCAAATAAACAGTTTTTCTGAATCAGATCATGGCTTATTTTGGTGGGCAGATCTACAAGTGATTGGAACAAGGGACTATCCTGTTCTGTGGCCAGGAAAATTGTTTTTAGTTGGAAGTGCTGATCTATCACTTTGCAGGGTTCAGTAAACATATAACATATAACATATAACATAAATGTATTTTTTCTCAAATGCCTAGAAATTTGCAACATTATAAAAACACATTCTTACCCCTGTGTACCAGCCCTACTCAATCTGCAACAGTTCATAGCATCCTGCCATGAAGTTATTAAAGGAGAGGAGGCTGCTAGGAGAAATAAGCAGTAACTCTAATTCAGCATGATAAACACGGTTTACTACATAACAATTCAAAATTGGTAATTTATGAGCTCAGTATTCTAAACTCTCTGGAGTGACCAATTTGTCAACCTCCCTTTTTCATATTTTTTTTAATTGTAAGCTTCTGTCATTTATATAAAATACACAGATTTTTTTTTAAAACAGAATTCCAATCTAGGGAGTAATTGATATTGAGAAGAAGTACATCTGGCATAATCAGGCTCGCTCTTGACCAGATGAAATTAGGCCCTAGCCTTTATAAAAGACCCAGGCAATTATAGTGGTAGTTGGTAATGCCTGTCATTGTAATGGTGGTTCTTTACCTTTGAAGAATGAGGTGATTAGCGTAATACTAGAATTTAGAGACATTCTTGAAAACTAGAATGGTAATTGTAACTATAATCTGTCTGTCTCTGTACCTACCTATTTTCCACATCAGTGGGCTATCCAGAGCCCCAGAGTTTCTCCCACCATGCCAGGTGCTACATGTTATTCCACTTCTGATCTGTTCTGTTGGGCTTGTTGAAGTCTGAGCTTCCAATTTGATTTTCCTATAATGGGGTTTATAGTTCAAGTCTTGGAGAACTAAATAATAAACACAAGATTTGAGCATAATGAAAAGCTACTTATTTAGTCTTTCCTAGCAAGCACCTTATAAGTTCCAATCTAATTGAAATCTAGTTATGACAGTCTCTCAGGATAGTGCTAGAATAAAAATTACAAGATATCTGTAATTATTAATTTAGGATCGGTTATCTAATGCTAACTACTACATACTCAGCACTTAAATAGTAGTTCAGCTTCTGTCTATTCTCTCTCCCTGCATCTATTATCCAAAATAGGGAAAAGATGAACACACAGTACTGATCTAGGATGTGAAAAACTTGAGATATATTAATGGTTTGAAAATCTAAAAAGTATACAAGACAGAATATGGAGTGAATGTAACAAACCATAGTTGTTCTACATATTCTACATGCAGGTAGTCTTCGATTTTCAACTGATCACTTAGCAACCATTCAGAGTTAGGACAGATCCTGTCTGGCCCAAAAACATAAGCAGATCCTTTATTTTCACTCACTTATAGACAGAAATCTTGCCAAACTAAAACAAACTATTTGCATCATTAAAGATATACTGTGAGAACGTCTTGGAAGCAGCTGATTTGACCCTCTTCTTCCCAACCCAACTGTCTAAACTTTGCTGTCTCTTATTCCTCAGGAATGCACTCCCTCCCTCCTGGGAATCTGGAATATATTTCACCATAAACCCCCCAAAAGCTATTTACAACTCGGTTTCAAAGTTCTGATGTCACCCACATGCAGTTACATAACCATGTTCTGGGTTCTCAGAAACTGACCCATGTTAATGGCTATTTGCAGCACCTGCAGTCAGATGACCATGATTTACAACAGGGGTGTCAAACTGCTGGCCCACGGGCCAGACGCGTCATGCGGAAACCGCGCCCACCCCATCCCATCCCAATACGTTGCACGACGTCACATGACGTCGCGAGTTTGACATGTCTGATTTACAATGATTTGCTGAAAATCAGCAATAACTTCTGATCCAGTCACATGGTGACCTTCTTTTATGACCATCACAACTTATGACCATTGCCAGGCTCAATTAAGGTCATAAGTCAAGGACTACCTTTATTACTATTTGTTAACTTAATTAAGCATATACGTAAGGATAAATTTTAAAAATCATAAGTAATTAATCTGGTTCCCATCACTTCGCAAAGTATTTATTTTCCTAAGATCCATGTCATGAAAGGATATGCAATTATCCCTATTAAAGCCACAAGTGCATAACAGATTTTGACAGTAATTGCAACACTGTTTGGTATGCTAGTCTATTAGTCACTGTCAAGAACAGTCATGAGAATTAAAGTTCTATATAGTTATACTGTTACAATTATCTGTAATTAAATTTTCTATTGTTTATCGGAGATCATGTCTGGATATTCTCTTCCAGTTATTAATGTGGGGCTCATAGATCTCTGTGGTGGATTATCATGATTCACTATATGATCATTCCTGTGTGTGTGTGTGTGTTGAGAAAAATAGTCGAACACCGGGATAAATATAAAAACAACTGTTTAATAAACTAACAACTGTTTGATAAACTTAGCTTTTGTCGGCTAACTGCCGATGTCGTCAGAGTGGAATGTCGGAGGTTCGAAAGCCTGCTTATAAGACCGGCAGTTTTTGCACTCTGCTCATAGAACGTGTTACCGGTCTACCCACCCCAGTTGACCATATTGCTTCTAATAGTCTCGCATCCGTCTGTATACTCGTAAGCTCGGGGATCATCGCCTCTCTTGTCGCTCTCTTTGCCCGCTTTGGATGTATCTGGGTACACGTTGCAATAGGATGGTCCCCCAGTGCCTCCTGTTCTGTGGCCACCCCCCCTGTTGTGAGTGTGGCACCCTGCCTCCCATCATTGGCTCCTGTACGAATCGTGCTGGGGATTTCTCCCCTTTGCT
This sequence comes from Azemiops feae, assembly GCA_023970755.1. Classification (NCBI taxonomy): domain Eukaryota; kingdom Metazoa; phylum Chordata; class Lepidosauria; order Squamata; family Viperidae; genus Azemiops; species Azemiops feae. The sequence goes on from JALGBA010004225.1 coordinate 1,049,957, forward strand.
GGTCATGGTTCTTTGCTGTTGCATGAGACAGCGGTTCTGGTCTTGCGTAGGCTGCACCCATTGCACTCGTGAGTTGTTACGCTGTTGTTCCCACTTCCTTAGTGCCTGATAAGCAGGCAGTAACTCTATGTGACGATTAATTGAGTGCTCATCCGACAGCCAAGCCTCCTTCAGAACTAGTCGCCCTTGGTGACATCCTGGGCGATGGCCTCCGCCCCAGCAAGGTCAAACGCGTGATTGTTGCTGGCCATATGGACCCACACCTGTGAGCATTGCTCACGTCGTCTAATGGCCAGCTCGTGTTCATGGATCCTAGTTCCAAGCCGTTTGGTCGTCTCCCCAATGTAATTGCAGTGACAGTCCTTACATTTCACTCTATATATCACTGAAGATCTTTCTTCATTGGGGAGCGGTTCCTTGGGGCACATTATTTTGGCACAAAGGATTTGATTCGGTTTATGGGCAATACTAATGTTATATGGAGCCAATATCTGTGCCATCGCCTCTGACACCCCATTGACATACGGTAGAGTTGTCCATGCCATAGTGGTGCCTGTGTATTGCATTCTGCGAGGCTCGTACTGTCTGCTGTACTCTCTGATGAAATCAACTGGATAGCCGTTTTGCCTGCAAACATGGTATAGATGACTCCTCTCCTCAACTTTTGCCCTATCCGTGTAGCAGTGGGTGTTCACACGCTTAAACAGCATTCTGATACAGCCGATTTTATGCGACATGGGATGATTACTCCTGTAGTGTAAAATTCTGTCTGTATGCATTGGTTTTCAATGGACGGTCGTGTAGAGAGTGCCATCCAGCTGACGGCTGACTAGGACATCCAAAAACGCAACTGTGCCGTTGATCTCTTCCTCCGCTGTAAAGCGGATGTCTGGGTAAACCGAATTTAACTCTCTCATGAACCTGGCGCTATCTTGCTTTTTGATGATAGCAAAAGTGTCATCCACGTATCTTACCCAAAATTTGGGGCGATGCGCGAACATCACTTCAGCTTCGAGCTGTTGCAGGACCGCCTCCACGATGACTCCCAATATATAGTCATCGTGGAGGCGGTCCTGCAATAGCTCGAAGCCGAAGTGATGTTCGCGCATCGCCCCAAATTTTGGGTAAGATACGTGGATGACACTTTTGCTATCATCAAAAAGCAAGATAGCGCCAGGTTCATGAGAGAGTTAAATTCGGTTTACCCAGACATCCGCTTTACAGCGGAGGAAGAGATCAACGGCACAGTTGCGTTTTTGGATGTCCTAGTCAGCCGTCAGCTGGATGGCACTCTCTACACGACCGTCCATTGAAAACCAACGCATATATATGTCTTTGATGACTGCAAAAATACGAATCCCGGGCATATCTGTTCAATGACACAGTCCTCGATCTCCGGGAGAAATATAAACCAGCTGTTTATTGTTAAAAAGTTTAAAACAATAAAAACAACTATTTACAATATTAAAACAACTTAGCTTTCGCTGGTCCCCTGCCAGCGTCCTCAGAGTGAAATTTTGGGGTGGAGATTACTTTTATAAACCTTGCTAGCCTAATTGCTTACTCATGTGTGATAGAGCCATCCGTCCTGGCTGACCGTAATTGCCTTAATTGTCCCGCCTCCTCTTTTTTGCACTCCAGTTCTCCAACCTTCCTCCCTCCCATCCTTGTCAATCCCCTCCTTCCTGGCGCTGCTGCCGTTGGCATGCTTTCCACCCGCTCCCCCATACTCGTTCTAGGCCTTACATCCAGATCCGGTGTCTTAGATGCTTTTCCATTGCTGCTCCCCTCCTTTCCATCCCGTTTGCCCGTTGTTCCTGTCTTCCACTGTCTATCCCTATTAGTCCTATTTCCTCCGATTTCCTTCCACGCTTGGATGTGCATGCGCACAGCCGTATCCCGTCCCTCCGCCTCGTCTGCCTACGATCAGCTGGGCTGTCTGTCGGCTCACTCCTGAATTCACCCCCTCTCATCCTTGCAGATCCTGTCCTTCCTAATGTTGTTACCGTTGGTGCGTTTGCCAACTGCCTCCCCTTCCCCCTCTCCTTTTTATCCCTTTGAACCATCCGCTGTACTTGCCTTCCATTATCTATCCCCCTGGGTCCTATTTCTTCCAATCTTCCTACATGCCTGGGTGTGCGCATGCACAGCCGCATCCTGTCCTTCTGCCTCATCTGCCTACGCTCAGCTGAGCCACCTGCTGCCTCGCTCTCAGTTCCACTCTCTCCCCTCCTTACCGATCTTATCCTACCTGGTGTCATTGCCCTTGATGCGCCTTCCACCCCTACCCCATATGCATTTTGGGTCGTACGGCTAGGTCCGGCATCCTCGATGCCTTCTCATTCCCGTCCCCCTCCTGTTGGCATTGGTCCACCCGTTTGTCTAACTTTCCACCATCTGTCCCTGCTGGCCCTATTTCTTCTAGTTTCCCTTTGCGCAAGGGTGTGCACCCGCACAGCCGCGTCCTATTCTTCAACCTCGTCTGCCTTTGGTCAGCCGGGCTGCCTGCTGACTCACTCCCGGATTCACTCCCTCTCATCCTTACCAACCCTATCCTTCCTAACGCCCCTGCCATTGATGTATCTCCCAACCGCCCCCCCGTGACCATTCCGGGCCGCACGTCCGGATCTGGCACCATCGGTGATTCTCCATCGCCACCCTCCCCCTTTTTGTCCCGCAAACGCATTCGTTCAGCTGGATCATCTCTCCTCTCCTCCTTTTTGCGGACCATGTTGTTTATCTCCGATTGTCGTTCTTCCTCCTCCTTGGTTCCAGCGGCTCGTCGTGGGTCCAATTCCCTTTCCATACGATGATTGCCTTCTTTAGTTCTGCCCCTTGCGAATGCCGTCCGCATCCTGGCTTGTTCCTCATATGCTTTTAATGTCTGGTATGCCGGGGGCAATTCTACGTATCGGTTAATCGAGCCCGCATCTGAGAACCAGGCCTCCTTCAGTAGGCGCCCTCCTTTGGAGGTATCCTGGGCGATGGCTTTTGCCCCCATGAAGTCAAACGAGTGCCCATTATTCACCATATGTGTCCATATTTGGGAGTACCTCTCCTGCCTTTTGACGGCCAATTTGTGTTCATGTATCCTGGTTTTTATCCATTTGGCCGTCTCTCTGGCAATCCTTGCAGTGCACCCTATAGACCACCGATGATTTTTCCTCCTCTGGCAGTGGTTCCTTAGGGCGCATCGTTTTCATACGGAGTGTTTGGTCGGGTCAGTGAGCCACCCTGATGTTATGCGGCGCTAATATGCGAGCCGTTGCCTCTGACACCCCCTGGACATAAGGTATCGTTGTCCAGGATGTTGTCCCTAGGTCCTCTGGTGCTCTACAGGGTTCCTGGCGCTTACTATATCTTTGGACAAAACTGGCCGAGTAGCCGTTCCACCTGCATACCTGGTGGAGGTGGGCATGCTCTGCTTGCTTGGCCTTTTTGGTACTGCAATGCGTATTTATACGTGCAAATAACGTCCGAATGCATGTGATCTTGTGGGCTGCCGGGTGGTTGCTCGTGTAATGCAGCATCCTATCGGTATGGGTCGCTTTCCTGTATACAATTGTGTGGAGGGCGCCGTTGGCTTGGCGCGTGACTAACACATCCAGGAAGGCCAAACTACCGTTGGCTTCCTCCTCCGCTGTAAATTGTATGTCCGGGAACACCACATTCAATCTTTCCATAAAGGCAGCTTTTTCCGTCTGTTTGATGATAGCGAACGTATCGTCCACATATCTGGCCCAAAATTCTGGGTAGTAATCAGCCATTGCCTTAGCTTCCAGGCACTGTAGGACCGCCTCAGCGATAACACCCGAGATGGGAGATCCCATCGGCGTGCCCTTGATTTGTTCATACATCGTGTCCTGGAACGTGAAATGTGTTCTCAGACATAATTGCAGCAGTTTGATGACGTCTTCCATCTTAAGGGAACCATGACTTTGCAACCCCTTTAGCTGTAATAGATCTTTTATCATTGAAACAGCCAGCTCTTGTGAGATAGATGTGAACAACAATGTCACATCAAATGAGATCATGGTCTCATCATCTTGTATTCTCATTGCTTTGAGTCTCTGTAGGAACTCCTGCGACGATTTTACCGTGGTTGCACCATCCTCTACTAGATGCTGTAGCCGCTGACTTAGCCATCTAGCCAGGCCAAACATTAGTGTACCCCTAAACGCCACAATGGGTCTTAATGGGATCCCCTCTTTATGTATTTTTGGCAAGCCATAGAACCTCGCCATTGCCGAGTCCCTAGGCCGTATGGCCCTCAGCTCTTCTTCACTCATTCCCCCCCCCCCGTCTTTTAAGCCTATCCATGATTTTATTAAGCTGATTCTTCATGGACGTTGTAGGGTCTATCTTGGTCACTCTATACGCACTGGTGTCGTTAAGTAGGGACTGGGCCTTGCTGTTATATGTGGCACTGTCCATGACAACCGTGGCCCTGCCCTTGTCCGCTGGTAGGATCACAATGGATTTGTCCTTCCGTAGCTCCTCTAGGGCCTCCCTCTCCCCTACTGGTAAAACGTGGTGTTGTTTGTGGTTCATGAGTAATCCCGTGACCCGCTGCCTTATAGAGTTTTTTCCTGCGTTGTTGGTAGCCATGCTTTGTATTGTAGGTTCCACGGCTGTGATGAAATCAATGGGTTGAGCATCCATCAGATTAAGGCCCGTATCCCATTGTAGGAGCCTGGTTTCCTCATCAATGAGGCCCCTTGATGACACATTGTGGATCAGTCCGGAATTGTGGTTGTGATTATGTGCTCTTTTTAGGCTCTCCATCTTTCTCTGGAGCGTTTCAGTCTTTTGCTGGTGTGCCCTCTGTGTAGTTTCATATATGTGCCAGTTGAGGGTCTCATAATGCTGTTGTTCCAGCGTGGATCGGCAGAGCTCCTGGCACCTCCGAATCCTGGGCGACCCAGTATTAATGCGCCTGTGATGGTCATTAATTAAGGCACGTATAGTCCGGCGCTGGAATTGCCAGACTGCCATCTGTGCTTCTATGGAGTTCACCACCGGCCTCCTACGCAAGGATTTGGGTGGCAAGTCATTGCGAATGCAATCATGTAGGAAGGCCAATTTTTGGTAATTAACGGCCTCCCATTTGGCAAGATTCCCCCACCTCCTAGCTTGGAGCAATACTGCTCTTCCGTAAATGTCTTTGATGACTGCAGAAATACGAATCCTGGGCATATCTGTTCAATGACACAGTCCGCGATCTCCGGGAGAAATATAAACCAGCTGTTTATTGTTAAAAAGTTTAAAACAATAAAAACAACTATTTACAATATTAAAACAACTTAGCTTTCGCTGGTCCCCTGCCTGCGTCCTCAGAGTGAAGTTTTGGGGTGGAGATTACTTTTATAAACCTTGCTAGCCTAATTGCTTACTCATCGACCGTGTGATAGAGCCATCCGTCCTGGCTGACCGTAATTGCCTTAATTGTCCCGCCTTCTCTTTTTTGCACTCCAGTTCTCCAACCTTCCTCCCTCCCATCCTTGTCAATCCCCTCCTTCCTGGCGCTGCTGCCGTTGGCATGCTTTCCAGCCGCTCCCCCGTACTTGTTCTGGGCCTTACATCCAGATCCGGTGTCTTAGATGCTTTTCCATTGCTGCTCCCCTCCTTTCCATCCCGTTTGTCTGCCCGTTGTTCCTGTCTTCCACTGTCTATCCCTATTAGTCCTATTTCCTCCGATTTCCTTCCACGCTTGGATGTGCGTGCGCACAGCCGTATCCCGTCCCTCCACCTCGTCTGCCTACGATCAGCTGGGCTGTCTGCTGGCTCGCTCCTGAATTCACCCCCTCTCATCCTTGCAGATCCTGTCCTTCCTAATGTTGTTACCGTTGGTGTGTTTGCCAACTGCCTCCCCTTCCCCCCTCCTTCTTATCCCTTTGAACCATCCGCTGTACTTGCCTTCCATTATCTATCCCCCTGGGTCCTATTTCTTCCAATCTTCCTACATGCCTGGGTGTGCGCACGCACAGCCGCATCCTGTCCTTCTGCCTCATCTGCCTACGCTCAGCTGAGCCACCTGCTGCCTCGCCCTCAGTTCCACTCTCTCCCCTCCTTACCGATCTTATCCTTCCTGGTGTCATTGCCCTTGATGCACCTTCCACCCCTACCCCCATACGCGTTTTGGGTCGTACGGCTAGGTATTTATATATATATAAATGACATCAAGGTCAAGTATCTGTTTGGTGACATTATAAGTATGTTGAGGATGATTGGAGAAAGGATAATTGGTAGCAAAGTCATCTTCCATGTTGGCTGAGAAGCCAGCAGACTTCTAGGTTTGAGGCAGCTGTGGTTGTAGGAACAGGTTACATCATGCAACTGCTGTGCAACTACCCACTATGGAATAGTGTCTGTTTTAGCTTTTTTTAAAAAAAAAAAATATCCTCTATGCTATGGAGCTATGTGATCATGAATGAGACAATCAACTTGTATTATCAAAAGTTGTGGAGGGAGAGATTTCCATCTTAGAAATATGGCATCAATTGAGGTTCTTGGGCAGGGATGGGAGGTGCTATTCTCATCTGGAGGCTTTAAGGGACATTGCTCTATTTGTGAAATTGGGCCTTAGGATGAGATGAGATTGCTGTTTGTGTACCTGCCTCTCTGCTACTTAGTTCCCCTACTAGAGCTGATCAATTTCAGGCCTACTATTTCAGGACTGTGCGAGAGCAGCCTGCCTTTACAGTGCTCAGAGTTGGATACAGTTCAGAATTTAATAGCAACCATAGCATTCAAGCATCCAAGTTGTTAATAGGTCAGTTCACAATAGGAGTCACATTTTAGAACTGGTTTTTATCTCCGAGCAAAAGCAATGTAATCTGAAGTTGGGATACATTATCCTCACTCTCTTGCCATCAGTAGGTCATCCCTGTTAGACTGTGGATTCAGTCAGCCTGCTGTAGGTGTCTGATGGACCTGATAGGGTTCCAGAGGGAACTTGGATGAATCCCTGAAGCCCTGGTACCTGGCTCAACCAAAGCTTTAATTTCTGCTTGGGATGAGCAAGTGACTGTGACCTTGGATCAGATTGTGCCTGTCATGTGCGTGTGAATCCCAGAGAACAACTTGCTTTTTAGAAGGACTGGAAAGATGAATCAGTGGAAGAAAAGCCTAAAATGCTACTGGACAAGTGACAGGTCTAATTGAGCACAGATAAGAGATTTAATTAAGGATTACCTAATGATGACAAGAGTAGATAAATCATTTATTTCAATAGATGGGAATATATGTAACTCAGTATTGAACTGTGGAGTCTTTGGTGCAAGATTTTTGCTTCAAAATGAGTCAAGTGCCAAATTTGAAAAACTTTGAAGCAATCAAGTACTGAGGTACCGCTGTTCAAGGCACCTGCTGGGAGGCAAGGGAGTCAGAATGTGGAAGCCACATAGTGACATAAGCCCCGACCTTCTTCTGTTTGGGTTGCAACATTGTGCAGGTATTATATTGCATGTATACAACTGGGACAAGAATCCTTTGAAATATATCTCTAATGAGATTATTTTCCCAGATAGTTCCATTTCTTAGGGAAGGTCCTCCCTTTCTTGTCATTAATTGCTTTTAGGGTTACTGAAGAAGGCAGGCTGGCATTTGTTCTGTACAATGATCTGTCCTCTGCAGCCTGCCAAGCTCCAACATTTAACTTATTTTTGTTATCTCTTAATAAAAGTTCTATGAGTTGGCCTTCATCAGCTATTAACATAACCTTTATTTTTAATGAATTGCTGCTTTGAGGTTCTTTTCAATGAAAGGCATAATAAAATATTTTTATAGCAACAAAATTTATTTAACTCATATAGACAATTTTATGAGTCACCCTCAATAAGCTCCATAATTGTATTTCAATACACATGAATTTAAAGTAAATAATACATTCCTACCTGATGAAACTACTGAGTTGGTATTCCCTCACAACTATTTTTTTTATTTTTCATCACCATCATTTTAACCATTGTCTATCGACTTCAGGATGAAGGCCTCTTCCACATGTCTCCAACCAATATAGTCCTGAGCTTTCTTTTGCCAATTGGGCCCGCAATACTGTCATTTATCCTTCTTGTTTTAGGTCTCTTTCATGGACACTTTTTATCAAGTGGGATCCATTCTATTTTTTATTTTTATTTATTATTAAATATCTATGTTGCCCATCTTGCCAAGGCGACTGTTGTTTTGGTTATATGTAGGTATAGCCTACAGAAAATTGTTCTAATTTATGTATGTATTTATTTAGGAAAGCTATATGCCTCCCCCCACCTTATGAACCATAACTTAGGGAAGCTCACAGCCACAACAAGCAAAACAATTAACATTCTCCAAACAGTGCCCAGGGCCCTAAAGCAAGTAATTTGTCATGAATTGAAGTGATTTCCTATTGCCTACTTTTATGTTACTTCTTCAGTTTCACTATCTAGCAGTTTCTGGTGATCACCCATCCAAGAACTGGCCAAGTATGGCCTCCCATTTTAAGACCAGGCAGGGCTACTAGGAGCAGTTCTCTTCATAGGGTTGGCCATAACTTTGTTTTCACTGCCATCATTTTTACCACCAAGTTTAATTTGTCCAAGCCTTGCAGAAGGTTTCATTGACTAACAGCCAGATTGCAAATTCCAGGTTTATATTAGTCAGATTATAGAGATTTTCAGCACTATTAAAGTGTTGCTGTTGTTTTGCTGCTGTTGATTTTATTACACTTTTCCATGTTTGATTTCATAACAATTGTGGCAATAGTCATTCCATGACTAGAAAATCATTGTGCGAAGGGAGCCATAGGCATGGGTTAATTTATGAAAAATTCTCTGTATGAATGTGTAAAGAGGAAAGGAGAGAGGTCTCTTAAGAGTCAGGGATATGTAATGATTCTCTGTATTCTGAAAATAGAGGCACACTGTAACATTCTGTGGGAGCTGTTCAAAAGGACAAGGACCAAATAAACAAGGTTTATTTGTCTCTAAGGATCTAATATCATATTTAGTAATATCCAGTCTGAGTGAAACCTGTTTGGCATTATTGGTAACACCTAAAAATGGGAATAAATAAATATAATCCATGAAGGGTGTTGTTACTTCTTGCACAGAAAGTGCATTGTTTTACAAAATTAAACTTGCAGTATAATGATTACCTGTCAAATCTGGCAGTTCCAAGATATAATGAATATTGCAGAAAATCGGACATGCTGACTGATGTCTAATGGACAATTCCTTGGACATGCCAAAATCAGCATTTTAAAGAGATTTCAGAGATTTTGTTTTCTTCTCCTTATGATCTAACCACTGTGAGAAAGGTGTATGCTATCACAATGCAGGTTTAAAAAGGAACGGGACTTTGATTACATGGTTGTGACTTCCATATTGACTTTTTTGACTCCCCAGATGTGAAAGTCTAAGGTGCTCATATCAAATGCAGACAGAGGCCAGAGGCAGGTTGCTACAGGAAGGACAGGGAGGAGACCTGGAAAGTAGACTAGTTACTCCCACAGAGGACCTGTGAAACCTCACAGAGTTAACAAGAATCAGCTGTCTACAAAGTCCTTGCCTAGTTTCAAAAACAGCTTCAGGGAGTTGAAATTTTGTCTTGAAATAGAAACTCCAAGGGTAATGAAAGAAATTATTGCCTGTTGCTTATCTGGAACAACATCAGTGGATCAGAACTAGGCATCATTCCAAAAGGCCAGCCAAAAATATAAGAAAATAGGCCACTTGTACTTTTTGTCCTTCATTAATTCTTATCACATTGATATTAGAAGAAATACTGGTGCCATTTGTATTTGTGCCCTTTCCTTTACCATGAACTGTAAGGCACTAACTGTTACAGGCACTGTACAGGCTGTTTATTTAAGAATCTATCAACAGTATTGCTACTTCAACAGATTTTTAGATATAGTAAAGAAAAATTAGTTAAAAAGAAATACCGTGTTTCCCCGAAAATAAGCTGAGGTCTTATATTAATTTTTGCTCCAAAAGACCCATTAGGGCTTATTTTCAGGTGATGTCTTATTTTTTTGCCCTTCAAATAGCAGGCGGAGGCAGAGGCGCAGGGTGGAGCTAGGGCCGTCATGGGTGGGGTGGCAGGTGGGAGATTTGTCCCGTGTGTGCGGTGGAGCTGGAGGATGAGGTTGGAAGGTGGGGGCCGAGCATGCAGGGGCTGCAGCATGGCACCACTCTTGCCCCGCCACCTGCCTTACCTCACCTGTTCGGGAGTGGCTTCTCCCACTTTATCATTCATCCTCCTCCTTTGAACAGCCCTTCGCTCCCGTTGCTGCTTTTTCAGTCCTGAATTTCAGTTTGTCCAGAGCCTGTGCAGAGAGTCTTTGGAAACGAAACCCCACAGCAACTGGGTGGGGTGAGAACCATTCCCTTCACTTTTGGACCGGCTCCGAAATGGGCTGGAAGGAGCAGCCCAAGGGCTCCAATCTGGATTTGCAGCAAGCAAGGGGATTGGTGGCTAGTTTGTTGGGTGAATTCTAGCCAGGGTGATTGATTTAGCAGGCTGAAGTTAGCAAGCCAAGTGCGCAGGGGCGGCAGCATGGTGCCACCCCTACCCCGCCGCAATGGCCCCAGCAGCAAGCAGAGTGCATGGGGGGAGGCATGCAATCTGGCCTGCTGGACGCGCCACGCAGCCGCCTCCCCCCTGTGCTTCTGCTGCTGCCGCATGGTGCCATGTGGGAGTGGTGCCACGATGCAGCTCCTGCACGCTCGGACACCTTCCAACTTTGTCCTCCAGCTCCAACACACATGCGGGATGAGCCTCCCGCCCACTTCATCACCTGCAACGGCCCCAGAACACAGGAAGGGCAGGAAGCCCCCATCCCTAAGAGGCAGCTGGGACTTCCCTCCCATCTCCACCCCACCCGAGCCCAGCCTTGGAGCTTCCCCATGTGGCCTGAGAGGGTTGGTGAGGCTCCTCTGGTGGATCAGGCCCTGGCGCCCGCCCCCCTCTGCCGGAGATCCCCTGGATTCCCCCCAGCCCCACCTGGGCCCTCACAGATGCCCCCTGACACAAGCGACATCGAGCTGGCCACACCCACCCGCCCCTCCCCCCAGGGCAACCACAATGCTGGGGCTTATTTTTGGTGTAGGGCTTATATTGAGAGCATCCTAAAAAACCATGCTAGGGCTTATTTTCTGGTTGGGTCTTATTTTGGGAGAATTGGTTTCTTTCTTTTTCTTTTTCTTTCTTTTTCTTTCTTTCTTTCCTTCTTTCTCTTTATCTATCTATCTCTTTCTCTCTCTCTTTTTCTTTCTCTTTCTGTCAACTCTACAAATGAGCATAGCTGTAGCCATTTTCCTTCTCATTCTAGGCTGCCACATAGAATGGAGGGAAGGGGGTTGCCCAGATGCTTCGTTAGTCAAAATAATCATGGAAACCAAGGTCATTGGCTGCTCCCAAGACTGCAGGCTGGGCATTGCATAAAAAGCCCACCAAATAATCATATTGTGGAACATAGTTGCTTGCATAGTTTTATGGGTGGGACATTTAACTTTGTATTGGAAAATTATTACTTGTATATCTAGACTTGGTTTCACTCTTGACCGTGTTGATACTTTGTAACTAATAAACATGTTCTTTGAGGAATTTGCAAGCCCCAGAGTTCTGCTTTATTCGTTTCTGTCTGTTGGAACCATGACACTTTCTTTCAAATCTGTCAGGTAGTTCGTTGAATTTTAGGTTTAAAAAGTAAAACAAGATTATACTCTTTATATATTATGTTGCAAACACAAGCTTGTGAACTAAATAGATCTCCTTTCTTCCCTATAGTGTATGTATATATTAGTTGGGCTGTTTAAAGTATTTAAAATGTAAAACATTTAAAGTTCAACCCTTGTTTTAAGGGTTGGAAAATAATTTTGAAATCGGTTGCCCTAACTACCCTAAGAATGCTTTGAAGTTAAAACAGCTCTGAAAAGATCATTCAGGTTCAACCAGACTGTGACTCTTTCAAATTCAGAACATTTCAGGGATGGCTATAATAATCCATCTCAACTTTACCACAGCTATTGTAAATTCAAATGGGATATCTTAGGTCAAAATTTGGAACATAACAGGGATGTGACACCTGAAAACCATCCAGAAACATTGAGAGTTTTTCTAAGGCTTGTTTCTGCTTTATGTCCCCCCTCCAAAAAAATGGGGGAAGGGAAATAGAATTTGATTTGTTTCCATTGTTTTTTCAATGAAATGAAATGGTTTCTGTTTGCAAATACTGTTTGGGTTTTTTGATGATTTTACAACTGCTTCAATTTTTCAAACTTTTAAACCCATAACAAAAAGATAACAGTAACAGTAATGGCAACAAAATACATGCTTATGTGTATGGTATGTGCTTGTAATCATGTCAGGAGGAATATTTAAAAATATTTATCAATCATTTACGTATCTTCCAGGGGAAGTCATACATACATGTGCATTGGTTTATGTTTGGAGGACTGTATTGTTGATTGTTGGCAAATAAGTGAATGAAGGTATCTATTGAAAAGCAGACAAAAATGGATTTCTGTTTCCTCCAGAACATTTATTAGGAAGGAGCTATCATCATCCCTTTTCATATAAGACTCAATTACAGTCTACTAAAAAAAACACACACACACAAAACAAGAATGTTGAAAATGGGGGTTTTATCCTCTGAATGTAGAATCCAAATTTGTGCCTATTCTGCAAAATGCCACATTAAGTTCAGCGGGGTATCATATAAGTCAATAAAAAGAGGTAGTTCTGAGATATCCTTGACTTGCAAAGAGAAAATTACGTGCAGTAAAAATATTGTAAGTCTACCATAAGATTATGAGTGCATCATAACTGATAGTTCAGAGTAGATGGATTAACATATCAGAAAATTGTATTTTAATGTAAAGCTGAAAATGCTGAAAACATTTACTGGCTATAATATCAGAATGCAGTATTTTGACTCAACACCATGGGAGCTCATGAGATTTACAGGCAGTGGTGGATTTTAGAACAGCTGGACAAAGATTAAGATTCAAATTTAGCTATCAACACAACTGATAATTCTGTAGAGATCTTTGCTGGCAGATTGATTTTTCTATATAGTGACTATTTTGCTACAGGTAGTCCTCATCCAGTGACTGCAATTGGTTCCAGTAAAATGGTTACTAAACAACCTATCTCTTCCAGAGCTGTTTTTTCCTGCAGCCCAGCACTTCCTTAAATGTACTATTAGCAAGTTAACAAGCTCACCTCTGTGACCTTAATTAGCTGATTAGAATCCTGGCTGGCTGGTAGCTGCTGCCTGAAACTGGCCAGAACTTAATCTGAAGATTTTTAAACTTAAACTGAAGATTTTTATTATATTATATTTTTCCTATAAAGATTTTTTGTTATAAAGATTTTTGTTGTCCTAAATGGGCACTTTGGTCGGAAAATAAATCTATTACAATTGTTTTTGTGAATAGTCACTGCCCAATGCAGTTATTAAATGTGGATCACCTGTATTTTTTGTTTACCCTTAACAAAGCTGATGTGATATATCATGAGGAAGAATCATATCATATCTCTGATTTGCTGATGGATGAATAATAAAACAGATGTGGTTTGTTTGCAAAAAAAGCCTTTCAGCTGGTTCTTTGCTCTTTTGGGAAATAGTTGTTGATATTTTATTTGGGCAGGATAGTGTTAACAGTAAATTGCTAATAATGCAAATACTATATGTGGCAGAAACCTCATCATCTGTACCTTGTTGATCTACGTCTTTTGATCAGCTGACTCTATTTTCATAGGTTATCTGATTAGCTGATTCCCCAGTTTTGTGGAAGTCCCCCAGGCTACATAGATCCTTCTTTTCTTTCTGTTTGCTGACCTACTTATATGCAAAAGGCTTTGAAAACTATTGCTGGAGCTTCTTCCTTTTGTTCCTTCTCCCCCTTCAAAATCACATGCCTAGCCTAGTTGGGCATGAATCTTTTAAAACTTTGCAGCTCTCATTAGCGCCAGCAGCCTCTCTATAATGTATCTCTCTATATTGCTTCATTGTCTTTATGGATTCATTGTTCGAAAAACATTAATTACAGAGTGTAACATGCACACCGCAAATGCCATTGATTAGCCTGGGTATTTAAAAAAAAAAAGATAATTACAGTCAGAAGGCTTTTCCGAGGCATCCTGGATTGAGGGCTGTGTGCTAATTGCTCTGTTTAAGGCTGCAAATTAATATGAGGCAAAACACAGTAATCATCTGAAGGGGAATAGATCAAAACAGTTTAAGTGGGATCACAGTGAGGGGCTTTATTGCTCTATCCTCCCTTTTCTCCACGCCATCACATTTTTTACAGTTTCATTATAAGGAAAAAAATCTGTGTGGGGGGGGGAGAAGGGTGGCTGTATTATGAAAATAAGTAGCATTACTCCTTAAATCTCAAAACAAGAGAGCGAGAGAAAGCAGATTGACTAGAGTGGTACCCAATGGTGAAACGCAGCACTTTTCATCCGCAGAAGAAACTGCAGCATCCTCTACTGCAGAAGCGATTTGTCCATTGGCTTCTCCACAAGCATGTGACCAACGGAGCTCTTTCTCTGTGTTTTTTCCCCCTTTCCTCTTCCATCTGTGTGCAGAGCACTGATAGGCCGGGCTGATGCGCAGACAATTTATCATCTTGATCTCCCACTGAGTCAGGGAGCTCTCCTGTCACCAGTATTGATTTCAGAGGATGGACTAAATTTCCTAGGATTTCCATTAAGAATTAAGAAAAAAGCTATAAGCACGCAGGGTAGCCAGGCAGACATGGATATGAGATGGCACTGTGAAACCTCTCAGGTAGCCTTCTTCTCTCACAGCCGATGCAGACCAGAGGCTAAGCACTGCAGCATGCAGGGTTTAAGAGACTGTTAGTCGAAAAGCAAAAATAATAATAATAAAAAATAAAAAATAAAAAAGGAGAAGGAAAAAATCATTTGTACCAATTACTGTTTTTAAACAAAATTGCTTTTATTTGAATTAGAAATTGTCTCCTTGATGATTGCATGCCATGAAAATCAGGAGTTCAAATTTCTGCACGCGATCAGCTTTTCAATTTCAGGATCTTTTTATGTTCAAGAGAATAGCACTTTAAACCCTGATGCTTTTGATTTTCTTTATCTGCTGCTTTTCTAATCCATTGCTTGTGTGTTTCTGTGTTCATGTGTATGTGTCTTTTAGTTTTTGCATGTTTGGAAAAGGGAAAGAGGAAATCAATGCAAGCATGGGGAACAGACTTTTTCAATAATTGCTAGGTTATTTTTGTTATTAATGACCTAGTGATTATTTTAGTTTAAAAATGCTTAAATTCTGAGTGTGCATGATTTGGAGTACAGTTTTGCATGTTGTGTGAATATATGTGAATTTGTTCTTGTTTCTTTGTGACTGTTTACCGAGCAATGAAATATACATGCATTATTTTTTTAATGCAAAGGAATAATTGCCTTTGGTTGTCTAACATTTAATGGTAAATAATGCAAAAGAGCATTTTTAGAAATTGCCGATATATTTCTCAATGGGGGGAATCTGCATCCTATAACAATGTGGCAGTTTTCTGTATTTTGTTGGGGAGAGAGATTTAACTGTTTGTTTCTTATGTGTAAATGGCACTAACAAACCTCCAAAGCATTGATTTTTGTTGTATTGAAATTATTCTAGAATCATTCATTATTCTTTCCAAAAGTCAGGCATCAGTTATGTGTAAAAACCATTTTTGTGCTGAATGTATATGCATGTTGACCACTACGGAAATATTGCCTTGCTTTTTCACAATCTTTTTTTATGCTAACAAGAATGAAAGGAATTGAATGTTCTATATAGGAGAGTGATAGCAAGCTCATTTACACAAGGAGTCAAGCATACGATAAGAGATGAGAATGTAAGACAAAAGATGTATTGGGAAGAAGAAGGAAAGAAACAAAGGATCACCACAGAGAGAATAAATGGTGTGTGTGGGGGGGAGGGTGTTCTACCTCCTCTGTTCTTAGAATGGTAAAGGATTCATATCTCCTGAAATCTCTGGATAATTATATATTCACTAGAATGTGTGCCTCAGTATTTTGGGGAAAATGTTAATCCATTGCAATTCGTATGGATTACTATTTAGCTCTTTATTTTGATTTTGAGGAAAGGCTTTCAAATGGGAAAGGGAAATTGTATTCAGCTTTTATTTCACTACTGAAGTTTCTGCGAAGTTTCTCCCTGCAGTTGTACCCCAGTATTAATCCTCTTTGTGACTTGAGCAAGCTGTTTTCTGATGATGAGCAGAAGCATTCTCAATCTTTCATAAGTTAATTGTGAGCTTGGTTTTGTGAGGTCAGACATTTTAATTGTGCATAATGTGCTGCAGAAGCTTCATGGCTCTGTTATTATGGTGGTAATGGTGTTATTTTAAAAATACAGTTTTACTGGTTTTGGAACAAGTTTGTCAGGGAGTAGAAATGGTGATATTAGCAGAGAAGGATTATATTAAATTATTGGGTTCTCTTGTTCTGAAAAACTTCTACCAGTGTTGAGTTTCTACCGAAAAATATTATGCCTAAGAATGTTGCCATTTCTCATCTCAGTTTTCCTAATAGCCATTTATCTTGGATCTCTTGGGCATGATAATTTGACACAGCTAACAGCTGTGAGTAGAAGAGGTGAAGAGGTTAGGTCACCATGGAAATTGAATTGCCTCCACCCCAATCCTCCATCACAGAGAAGATCCTTGCCAGTTAATGCAGAGTTAATTGGCAGAACGAAGAGCATTAAATCCATCTACTTTTGTAAGTGAGATGGCAGAGCAGCAGGATGCAGGCAGACTGCTTCCAGATTATACACGCTCTAATTATTAAGACTAAGGTGGGCTCCATTTTAATGCGCTCCAGAGCTAATGTTTACAGTTGACAGAATCAAGTGGCAATGCTTTTCTGGACTCGACTGCTCGTGGTTGTAGATGTCTGATAGATTGAATGTTCTCCTTGCAGAGAAAGAAAAATACCCTCCTACCCATAGAAAGAGAGCACTGAGGAAAGAATCATTCGCCATTTTTTTTTATGCGTTGCAGGGACATTTTGTTTTTGTTTAACATGAGAAGATCATTCCAATATTGGTGCATCTTTCCATTTTACTCTCTGATTCTGCAAATTACGTAAAATGTTTCTCATCAAACATAAGTGTTATTTTAGGTTTTAAAAAAATTTCTTTCTCTCTTTCGAAACATCAAGGCATTTTTGCAATTGCAGACTTGAGTACTAAGCTTTAAATAGCTGTCATTTCAGGTATTATCTGCGGTGACCAATTTGTTAGATTTTCTTTTTTTCCCATTGACTGCATTATCAACAGAGGGAACTGAAGGCAAGCTGTTTTTACTGTTGAGGTTGCTTATAAAACAGTGTGTGGGAGGTCCTCCCCAGAAATGTTCAGTAAACCAATATCTTTCTCTTACAGGAGTTTGGCTACTATTTGGCTTTTCTAGAAACTTTTTGTAGCTATGATGTAGTTCAGCCTTCCCCAAACTGTTGCTTTCCATTGGTGTTTGGATTCTGACTTCCAGATTTTGTTAGCTAGAAAAATAGCCAGGCTGGCTGAGAATTTGGAGAGTTGTACTCATTAAGGGTGGCTAAGTTCTTCTAAATGTTACTAGCAGGTTATTGCAGTGTTCTTCTTTTACAGATAGTTTATTATGATACAAGGTGGTGATGAAACTGGTTTTAGGTAGATATGATGCTTTCTTTTTTATCTTTATCATTTTACTAATTTATGCTATTACCATTTATTGTCTTTTTGGATAAATGGGATATACATGGTTTGAAAAAATACACTTATTTGTTTATGTATAAGCCACATTTTGTTTTTCTGCCATTTTCAGCTATACCTTGAGGATAATTTCTTTAAATGCTCAGGGCAGTGTTATATATGAACTGGACCTTTCCAGACTCCAGATGAATGAGAACCAAAATACCTTTTACATTAAACTTACATGATGTGTGTATTTGAGATTTTGTTTTGTTTCGCATTGCATTGCTTTAAAATTACCATTGGCCAGAATTAGGATTTGTTGCAAAGAAGAGTGAATATCCCCCTAGAAGCTTAAGTTGGATCCTTTGTTGAGAAAATTTGCAGAAGCCAGAGCAGGTTTTATTGAGACTGCATTAAATGGAGGAAAGATTTCTTTCCCTTTGCTATTCCTGATTCAGATTCCTTTCTTTGCAACAGCTAAAGTTTGTAAAACAAAATATATCAGGATGTATTTTTCATATGTAATTATTTCTTATTCCCTATTTTTTCTTTTGGGATATGTTTTCTTTTATTTTTTCCTTTTTTCTTTTTTTTCTCTTCTGCATATGAAATAGAAAATTAAAAAAATAAACAATTTTACATGAAAAAGTTGTAGGATTATCAAATCTCATAATCTGGCATATTTCAGGTAAGTATACCAAGAATGCATGAGTTATAGAAATATTCAGGTAAGCATTATTAGATTATTATTTGCAATAGATTTTCCCCGAGGAAATTCAGCCTTTGGAGTGAACATTTCTATTCCATGTTGTTGGCTGGCTTCTTCTACTGAAACCAGATACATTGCAGGATTATCCCTGCACTCAAAACAAGTCAGAAACCTATGTCCTCACTGTAACAAGTTACTTGATGCATTATATCTAGAGCAAGAACATATTTTCCAAACCTATTTCAGGGAGAACATACTTCATATGTATGAGAATTACCACCCTGCTGAATCTTCCTTTTTGGAGAGTTAGTTTTTTATTGCCTAGCTTCACTTGGTGCCCCATCTCTTCCTCCTGCTCTCTTGCTTTTCTACTAATCAATTCCATCTCAGGGAGTCAACCATCATTCCTTGTCCATTTGTTTGTTTGTTTGTTTTTGTTTGTTTGTTTGTTTGTTTGTTTGTTAATGTGAGAAAATTTACACAGACAAAACTGGAGTCAAAGATTTCAAGGAAAGGAACTAAGAAAAAATGGAACTAGTTGAAAAACTTAAGAACAATACTTGATAGGAAAACTTTAGGCTTCCAGGCCTTCCTAAAGTACTTTCTAAATTATAAGGGCTGTTGAAGTGGAAGTGTATTGCTTGGAGAATAATTTGTTCTCTATAAGCAGAAGAAAAATTGCAAAAGACTTACAAAGTAAGGAGCAGCTAGATGAGTCCCTTAGAAAATAAAACATTATGGAAAACATTTGAAGTTGTGAGTGGATCATTGCAGCTTTGACACTGAGAAAAATCCATTACACTCTACTATATGAATAATTGTTTCTTAGTATTAATAGGAAGAATTAATAAATATGAATCTCCTTAATAAAATTGAGATTTAATATGTGCTGATCTCATACTGAAGTTGTCCATACACCTCTCAAACAGCACAGAATAGAACACTGGCCTGTATGGTAGGGTAAAATCACGTAGTCAAAACTACGCCTTCCTTTTTTTTTTTTGCACATAACAAGTCTGTGTGTATCAGTCTGAGGCAGATTCACTTAACAACTGTATTACTAACTTAACACCTGCAATGATTCACTTAACAAATGTGATAAGAAAAGTCGTAAAATGGGGCAAAACTCACTTAACAAATTTCTCACTTAGCAACGTAAATTTTGGGCTCAATTGTGGTTGTAAGTTGAGGACTACCGTAGAAAGTTGCACATGGCTGGCCATATTGTTTAGACCCAAGGAAATGAAAAGAAAATTAATAAAAGACCCAGAAACAAAGAAATATATTTATTTAAAAAGATAGGGGTTATACCGGAACTTGGGGATATAGTTAAACAATTAAGCCCAACAAATTTGTGGACACCACCACCAGGATACAAGTGAAAAGTTAAAATACAGACATTAGAGAAGCAATTACATTTCCAAAAACTATAAATAGCATGATTTCAAACATGTAATAAATTGGCATCAACATCAACAGATTTTTGTACTACAGTACTATAGTAAAAATACTATACTATACTATAATAATATTGAGAATACTGTTCAGTGAAAGTTATACTAGTGGTCCCAGGCCAACTGTAGCATATTCCCAATTTCTTCCATTCACTTGTGTCAGATTCTTGGAGACTGCCTGGACCAGTCTCTGAATTTCTTGGCAAGGTTTTTCAGAAGTGGTTTGCCATTGCCTTCTTCCTAGGACTGAAAGAAAGCAACTAGCCCAAGGTTACCCAGCTGTCTTTGTGCACAAGCTGGGACTAGAACTCACAACCTCCTGGTTTCTAGCCTGATATCTTAATCGCTACATTAAACTGCCCCTTATAATTCTGAAAACGCATTAGACTTTTGTAAAACCAAAATGCTGCAGCTTGAGGGGAACAGACTGTGAATTCCAGGGAAGCAACCAGCCAGCCTTATGTCCTTGCTAGGCTAAATGTAAACAAGAACTTGTAGCACAAATTTGCCAGAAACTGCATGTCCCATTGTTAAGGACAATCATATAACCCAGAAGCTTGAAGGGTTCCATTTCTACCTGCCAGTCTTTTGTGGTGTTCCTGGGAATGGTGAAGCTATTTTTTTCTGTATTTGTACTTGAGTTTTTGAAGGAGTTAATGGTCAAAGGCTCCAAGAGGCCTCCTACTTCCATTCTGCCTCTTCATTTGGGTGGGGAGTAGAACTGGTTATTTTGCTGCTGAATTGCATTCATTATCTCAATGTCTGGGGGAAAAATGGGGTGTTAGAAATATATGTGTGGACTGTCCATTTTAAGTAGATTTCATTAAAAAAAAAACCTCAATTGGTTTAGATTCCACCCCAATAACTGAAAATGTATCCAGCTATGTCATCCATGCAGGTAGGTTTTATGTTGTCACAAAGGTACTAGGACGGGTGGGGAACCTTGGCTCTTTTATGACTTGTGGACTTCAACTCCCAGAATTCCTGAGACAGCCATGCTGTCTCAGGAATTCTGGGAGTTGAAGTCCACAAGTCATAAAAGAGCCAAGGTTCCCCACCCCTGTATTAGGACAATGTTACAAATTGCTAGTGACAGTAGAAGTCATTAATGACAAGTAAAAAAATCAGAATTCTTTGCGCTCCCTGATCTGTGTACTATAAAGGACCACAGGTTAACTGCTACAGTTTGGATTTCCTATAGTAAAAAAGTGCAAACTCCTAACATAACAGTATAGTAAAAGTTGATACAAGATTTCGCAAGGAGCACCTTTGTAATCTGACACAGCTTTATGGACCAAGCATTTTCATTTGAAGTAAAATAATTCAGCCTCCTTAAAATTCTACAGACATATAATGCAAAGTTCTAATTAGAGCGTGTCAAGAAATAGTTTATATTGTAAAAATGCTGGTGATGATAATGAAATGATTATGATGATTATGATAATGGTACTTTTTATAGCAGTTCTTTAGGTATGTCATACCACAATCTCTTTGTGCTTTTCAGCTTTGAAAAAGGTGACAGGAATGGTATGAAGGGTTATTTAATAACCTTTGTTGCTGTCATCTTTATTTGTATGTTGAATTTCTGCTTCATTTTTTTCATTATAGATAACAAGTAAGACAGGTGGGAATTTTGTTCAATACTTGTAAAAATACATTGATTTTTTTTTTCTGGCTAGACTGACTTTAAGCTTTTGTGTCAGTACAATGCACAAATCTAATTGGTGTTGGTTTACATAATAGCCTCTACTTTGAATAACATGGTTTGCACATAATAACATGTATATGGTTAGGGTAAAACTGAGCAATGCTTCTGCTTGTGATGCATTTCCAAAATATACGAAACTGACTGGTACTGCACTTATCTTTAGCAGGGAATGCTGCATATTGGATGGAAATCCCTAAGAGTCTTAACAAATTCCACTCCTTCTCAGTGTTATTACAAAAATATTAAATTAAAGCTTCAACTAACCAAAGCAATGATGGACCCAGGTGGTGGCAATATTTGTAAGCTCATTTGTGATTAGAAGTAAATCTAACTCTAAGCCATCCAGAGCCATTGTATAAGTGAGATGGTTGGCATAAACATTTAATAAATAAAATAAATAAATGGTAGAGAACAAAAATTAACCACTGAAATGAATGAAAGAGAAATAAATATGTTGTATTTCTATGAAATTAAGAGAAATAGGATGGATGTAATGAGTGAAGGGGTTCTGATCTTGTGGAATATTATTGATAAATGTACGCAGAGAAGTAAAAGTATAGGCTTAATTAAAAATGAAAGGATTATAATATTGGAAAGTATAAATTGATGTCATCAAGACTATTGTGCATATATGTGAAATTGGAGGTCCATAAATCAATTATATTTGCGTATCACACTCCAGTAAAATGTTAATCCTTCATTTAGTTATGAAAAATGCATAGACATAAGTATAGAATGGGAGAGACTATGCTAGCAGCAATACATGTTAACACAGAACAAGATCTGCATTATCTGAACCCAAGCGGAAAATGTGCCAACACTATGATGCAGCTGCAAAAACAAAAACAAAAAAACCCAACCCTAGACTGCATCTACAGAAGTATATTGTCAAGATCTAGTGAAGTCATCACTCCTCCTGAATACTATGTATAGGGCTGGGCACTATATTTTAAGAAAGATATTGACAAACTGAGGCATGTCTAGAGGACAACCATCAAAACAATAGTCTAGAAGCAAAAACTAATGAGGAATAGTTGACAGCACTGAATATGTTTAGCCTGCAGAAGAGAAAACTGCAGACAAACATGATAGCAGTGTATAAATATCAGAAGTATTGTCATGTAGAAAACAAGACAGAATTATTCAGAGGTATTCCAACATATAGAACAAAAAGAGAAGAGAACAAATATAAAGATCTGTAATGTTCTAATGAAGATTTAATGTATATATAACTAAATATGTATTTTTTAGGAATGCATAGTTAGTTGGATTTGTGTACGGTTGATGCCATATTGTTGGCTGAGAACCTGAATGATATGCAGAAAATGTTAGATTATCTAATTTATCAATGATCAGGGTAGTTGTGTTTAACAGAAAAAAAATGGATCATTTCAACTTGTAAGTACATGATGAAATGCTAGAGCAAGTAGATGGGTGTGTATACATTGTATACCTTGGTAAAATACTAAAGTTCACAAATTGGGGGCAGGGCATATTTTAAGATGTACAAATGGTAGTAGAAAGGGAGTGGGTGGTATGTAGTCTATTTTAGGAACTGGACTCTTAGTTTACTAGATACTGTTCTTTCACTAAATTTCAGAGATTTGGCAAGCTGCTTGGTTTTGAAACTTTTGTTTTAATTAAAAAGCTTCAAACTGAATGTAGAAGCATCACTGTTTTTATCTGGGATTTTTAGTTTAGCCAAGCTTTTGAATTAATCATCCACTTTTCTGGATTTATAAATTTATAATTTATCAAGATTTCTAATCATAATCAGCTAATGAGGTTTTATTGTGTTTGTGATGTGCAGCTGGATAACTGTCAGAAATATCATAGAATACATTATTTCAAAAGGAGTTTACAAATTATCAAAATAATGCTTTGAAAGGAGAAAGAAAGCAGAACTATTCTCCATTATTTAAAAAAAACACCACTCATTGGATCATAAAGTTGTATAAAATGAAGATGATGTTTGATCCTGCAGATGCTAATATTTATGATGGCTGTTTATTTGCATCAACCTTCCAAACATCTGCACTCCTGATTTGTTGTATTACAATTTCTGTTATTTCTAGTCAGCATAACTAATACAATACAGTATTTGATCCCATTTCTACATCAGTCTGTGTACAAGAAAAAAGGTGCTTGCAATTACTGTATATAATGTATACTGTATTCCTAAATAAAATAGAAAATAAAGACAATGAAAACAGTATGGATCAGTATAATAATAATAATAATAATAATAATAATAATAATAATAATAATAATAATAATAATAATAATAATAATAATAATAATAATAATAATAATAATAATAATAATAATAATAATAATAATAATAATAAAGTTGGAAGGGACCTTGGAGGTCATCGGGTCCAACCCCCTGCTCAGGCAGGAAACCCTACACCATTTCGGAAAAATGGCTGTCCAGTCTCTTCTTAAAAACTTCCAGTGTTGGAGCATTCACCGCTTCTGGAGGCAGGTTGTTCCACTGGTTAATTGTTCTAACTGTCAGGAAGTTTCTCCTCAGGTCCAGGTTGCTTCTCTCCTTGACTAGTTTCCATCCATTGCTTCTTGTCCTGCCTTCAGGCGCCTTGGAGAATAGCTTGACTCCCTCTTCTTTGTAGCAACCCCTGAGATATTGGAATACTGCTATCATGTCACCCCTAGTCCTTCTTTTCATTAAACTAGACATACCCAATTCCAGCAACCGTTCCTTATATGTTTTAGCCTCCAGTCCCCTAATCATCTTTGTTGCCCTTCTCTGCACTCTTTGTAGAGTCTCAACATCTTTTTTACATCGTGGTGACCAAACCTGGATGCAGTATTCCAAGTGTGGCCTTACCAAGGCATTGTAAAGTGGTATTAATACTTCACGTGATCTTGATCTTTTTATTTTGGAGACAAACAGAATAGCTTTCCCTTAAATAATAGTAACAACAACATGCCTATTTTAAAAATTCAAAATTCACCAGAGTATGCTTTCTATAGTACCAAAGGTCATGCTGAAAGAGTAAAATTATAGAGCAGGACTGTGCTAATGGTATTCTCTGAAAGTTTTATTTTTCTTGTTCATTCTCAGACGTTGTAACTGTGGTGCAGTTTTCCTCAAAGCAGCACAGGAAATAACACAATTTTGTTTGTGATTGTTTAGCTATTTGCACTAGTTAATGGAGAACTAATAGGATACCTCTTAGAAGTACTGTAACATCATTCAATGGTGGGATATTTTCCTAGCAAATGCCAAATTTATGAGAAGAAAATGATAGAATAGCAGAATGCTGGCTGTACTGAATGTTTGTGTTACATTTGGCAACTGTTACCTTCTCTTGTTCCATTAGTGGAAACAATCTGGAATCTCAGTGTACTCAGTGTTTATATTTTATGGGGAGTAAATTTTGCAGCTGTACAATTTCTTGCCAAGGAAGGCTCTATTATCGAACATGGAGCTGCTTCTGTCATGCATTTTATGGAAGATGCACAACATGAGAAAAATTATTAAAAAGAAATTTCAGTATCAAATGTCAAAAACAATGAACACCCCCTTTTAAGGCATAGTTGCTCCTAAGATGCCACCCATTCTGGCAATACTGGATGTCATGATTTCTGCAAGAATTGCAAAATGCAACCAAGCCCAGAGAGCACAATGTAAAACCATTTTTATTTTTACTCTATCAACCAGAAAATCTCTTCAAGGCATAGGAATCTTTGTGAGGATTTCTGTAGCAAAAGCAGTGTCTGATTGAGAAGTGCCTCTGCCCAGTGAATGCAGACAAGAATTGTATTTCATTATAGGTTCTTGTTCTGCTTTTAATCCAACTTTCATCTAGATTCTTCTAAAATGGATTATCAATTGAAATCTACCCAAAGATTATCAGGTACTGTATATTGCCAAATACATTAGCCATTATGTGGAAACTATGCAATAAATAACTTAGCTGTAGTTCAGAAAAACATGTGCATATAGTGGAAACTTCTTTGTAGAAGTCTTAACAGTATGATTACGTTCCAAAGCAGCTGTCAAAACATGCAAGTTGGAGTTGAAATTGTGGGTATATGTAAACACCTGGTCCAAAACTATAATATGAATTGGCTGGGAAAGAGGCTGTACTAAATACTAGATGTAAACACAGTTTACTAGGAACATGAATTTCAAAAGCTCAATTAAAATTGTTCAAAATTGTAAAAAAGTTGTCTTGAATACCACAGGTGCATATGTTAATTCTGCAGAATAGCTCTAGGATGAGCTTCCAAAATTCATACACTAATACACTCAGTTTACATCTAGCATTTACCACTCTAGGGCCATCAAACTGCCACAAAATAATGTGCAAAGTTCATTAACAAATGAGATAAGTTTATGTTTTAACAGATGTTCTTTAACAGCATTACCTTGATGCTTAGATAAATTTTTGTTTTTTTCTGTCTTCTGCCTTTTTCTTTTCTTTTCTTCTTTTGTGACAACTCACCTGTTAAAGGTATACATTATTTTGTGGCATTTTTCTAGTGATGGTCCTGCTCAGCCATAATTTTGGATCCCACATACAATATATATCATCTTTTATAAGAATATCCAAATACTACATTCTGATGTTAGAATTTCTAATTTTTATGCAGTTAATTCAACATTGGATGTTTGTACAAAATTGTTAAATCTATTGAATCCACAGTTTATTATGAAAATCAGCTTGGAGCTAGCCGTTCAAACAATATAATGCTAAATCTGATGAAAGCAGCTATGGAATATGGAATATGGTTCTAGATGCAACATGAGAAAGTTTGCATGATAAAAGGATTTGTAACTTTACAGTTACTCTGTGATGATTTGGTTTCTTTGGTAGATCCTAGAAACAGTCCTTCTCCTTCTTTTTGTTTTGTTTTGTTTTTTTAAATCTCCAGGTGTGTTAATGTTCATTTTCTACTACTTTGCTTTTATTACTTGCATATAGCTTAATGAAAGCCTAAGCAACAATGTGACAATAGATACCTCCTCAAGGTGCACCAGATGGTCTTTTAGTAAAATTAGTTCTAAAAATAGAAATACATCACCTAAAAATGAAATGGTTAGGCAATATCAATATGCTGATGATACCCAGTTGCATATCTCTACCTTTGGCTATACTGGATATGGTATAGGGGTCCTCACTTACTACCCAGGGATCATAAGGGATTGGAGAGGACAAAACCAGATCAGACTGAATTCCAACAATAACTTCCCACCTAATACATGGATGGCCTTCTGTCTCCTAACCTTTAGTGTGGTAATGAAGGCCATAGTTTTCCACCATGTTTTTGAGGTCTAATATCTTTGCTGACTTTTGTTTTATTGTGGGTTTTTAAAATGTGTTTAGTTAATTGTAATGGTACTGTTTACTAACACTATATTCATTATGGCTTTATAATTGTTACCATGAGTATTTTTATCTGGTGAGTTATATGAACAAACAATAAATAAGTCTAGAGCATCAGTTTTATTTACAAAAATGCCTCTGGACCAGCCAGATGTCCCACAGAAGCCTGCAGCCCACTACTTTCTTTGCATTGTAACCCACATGCCCCTTCCCCCCCCCAAGACAAAGATTAACTGGAGTGGTAGGAAGAACATTGCAGGGGGAATTCAACCATCCCGAATTTAATTCACCACTATTTTTATCTTCTGGTTCACTCTCCTAGACATTGTTTCTCTACCTTGGCTGGCTAAGGAATTCTGGGAGTCGAAATCCACACATCTTAAAGATTTCAAGCTTGAGAAATACTGCTGAAAGCAATTTTCATAAAACCTGCAATTTGCAGACCTTTGGATTAATGTGAAACTTTAAAAAGAAGGGTAGATCTTGTCCCTCACACTGTCTTTAGTGCAGTTTATCTACTGAAGGAGGAAGGAGTTAAACATTACTATATACTTCATCAAGATACAGTGGTGGGATTCAGCCAGTTTGCACTGGTTTGACAGAACCAATACTTAATTTTTGTTGAGTTCGGCAAACCAGTTATGATAAATCTGAGTCTCCACTCCTGGCCTTCCCGTCTCTGGTTTTTCCAAGTTTTTTTCAATCCGATGCTGAGATTTTCTCTCTTGGCTCCTCCCTTCAGCCATTGAGGTCTTGCTGCTCTCATGCTTCTCAGGGTGATGGAGGAGGTTCTCCAAAGCATCGACTGCAGCTGACGCCCTGTTCCATGCCCAAGGGAAACCTCCTCCATCAACATGCAAGCGGAGGCAGAGGGGGGAAAGGCAGGGGATCAGGACGTGCTGAACCGCAGCAGCAAGCAGAGGCAGGCACCTGTCTCTGCTTGCTGCCACCGTGCAGCACATCCAAATTGCCTGTATTCCTCCCCCCCCCCCGTCTCCACTTGCAGGGTGATGGAGGAGCTCTCCATTGGGCATGGAACAGGGCATCAGCTTCAGTCGATGCTTGCAGGGGACGGAGGAGATCTCCCTTGGATTTCTTCCACTTTCTACTTCTTCCTCCTCCTTTGAAGAGTCCTTCCCTCCCGTTGCTGCTTTTTCAGTCCAGATCTTGGTTTCTCTGGAGCCTGTGCAGAGAGTCTTTGGAAACAAAGCCCCACAGCGATTGGGTCGGGTGGGAATGATTCCCTTCACTTTGATGCATTCTGCATCAAGTAAACTTTAAAGAAAGTTAAACAGTATGGCAGCGAAAATCCAGCATGGGGGGAAAAAAGCCGTGTTTTTTTTTGAGATGCCAGACTAGAATGCATTCATGTGCCTCCAATTCCCTTGTTTGCTGCAAAGCCAGATTGGAGTCCTCTGGCTGCTTCTTCCAGCCCATTTCGGAGCCGGTCCAATGGTTCCCACCCCACCCGATCGCTGCGGGGCTTTGTTTCCAAAGACCCTCTGCACAGGCTCTGGACAAAACTCTAGGACGGAAAAAGCAGCAACGGGAGTGAAGGGCTGTTCAAAGGAGGAGGAAGAAGGAGAAAGTGGGAGAAGTCACTATCGAACAGGTGAGGCATGACAGGTGCCTGACTGCGGGGCCCTTCGGCACGGTAAGTGGTTGCGAGGTGCATGGGGCAGCTCCCCCTCCCCTACCTACCTTGTGGCAGCAGCCCCCCGCCTCCCCCCTGCAGAGAACCGGTTGTTATATGCAGTGAGTGCTTCGTTTAATTGAAAGTGGTAAAAAACCTGCCCTTGTCATTTTGCCATTTGTAAATCATAATTACATATTTGAGACTTTGCAGCTTTCAGATACACAGAGTGACTGAGCAAATGCTCAGTTCTCCTGTTTTTATGTGAGTGCTTTGGCACTTTAACATGTTTCCAGTATTAAATGGATGCATGAGGTAAGAGCCTTTGTAAGTACAAATTGATGCATGTGGCAGAGGTTCAATTATGAACATAATCTTATTAAAAATGAATTTAACTTAGAAAACTGAGTCATTTGGAATGTAATCTTTACAAAACATTTGCTGAACTGTGGGATGTCTTTATTGTGGTGTTACCTTGTGTTTAGGGAACATAGAATAACCATTTTTCAATAAATTGGGGTATAGAGATAGCTTCCCTCCCAAAATAATATATGGTAACAAGGATATTGATGTTTGTGTAAATTGTACTATTAGAACAGTAATAATGAAAACATTTTCTTATTCAGGAATAATTAATCATGTTTTCAAGGTAGATAAGGGCACTAATTTGGTCTTATTCTGTATTTTAAAAAATATGATTATTCTTACAGTGTACTGCTTTTCATATGTTTGGTTAATTATTCTTAATATGTTGTGGGTGCATTGACAATGATAAAATAGATTTTCCACCGCCTAAATTCAGAAGGAGAACAGAACTTCCTGTAATCTGACTGAATACCTGTGGACAATTGTGTAAGAATTAGCTGCATGGTAAAGTTTGCATATCAATACAGAGTTATGACTGAGATATAATAGCAAAAGTAGAGTTTTTCCAGCACTTTGTCCACTTCCTTCTTTTTTCAATCACAAACAGGAGCCAAACTACTACCCTCTTTATATAGCCATGGTTTCCAGCATTTATTAGCTGATGAGCACATTTGATAGTTTGAGAATATTGCATAAACATTTCACCAAATGGCTATTGAGGAGATTACCTGTATGTAAAATAGCTGTCACGGGCAATATGATCAAGTATAGATTATCAGTTAATTACAATATTAACTATATTCCACCATTCCTATAGAGTGTTCTTTTTCATTTAAAAAAATATGGAAACAATTGGAAGACATAAATATTTTTAGAATGAAATTGATGCTGGAAGGTGACAGCATCTCCCACTTTTTAAAATTAAAAGCATATAAAATATTAAAAGGTGCATGAGAGAAGGATTGTGAAGAAGATGTCTGCAGGCACATTGGCCCTCTAGGCATCACATTGGGAAGTTCAGTTATAAACATACATGATAGATACGGTGAACTCATGAAAACACCATTGAAATAAATGGAGAATGTTCCCTAACTGTGCTCCTTACCAAGAGACTATCACAAGATAGATCTGTCATAGAATAGAATAGAGCTGGAAAGGACCTTGGAGGTCTTCTAGTCCAGCCCCCTGCTCAAGCAGGAAAATCTATACCATCTCAGACAAGTGACTGTCTAGCCTCTTTTAAAAAATCTCCAGTGATAGAGCACCCATGATTTCTGGGGGCAAGCTAGTCCACTGGTTAATTATCCTCACTGTCAGGAAGTTTCTCCTTAATTCCAGGTTTCTTCTCTCTTTGATCAGTTTCCAACCATTGTTTCTCGTCTTTCCCTCTGATGCTCTCAGATACTGGAATATTGCTATCATGTCTCCTCTATTTCTTCTTTTCTTTAGACTAGCCAAATCCAAGTCCTGCAGCTGTTCTTCATATGTTTTAGTCTCCAGGCCTTTGATCATCTTAGTTGCTCTTCTCTGAATTTTTTCCAAACTCTCAACATCTTTTTTGTGATATGGTGACCAAAATTGGCTGCAGTATTCCAGGTGTGGTCTTACTAGGATTTTATAAACCGGTACTAATACCTTGCGTGATCTTGATTCTATGCCTCTGTTTATACAACCCAGGATTGTATTAGCTTTTTTGGCTGCTGCTGCACACTGCTGGCTCATGGTTAAGTGATCGTCCACTAGGAGTCCAAGGTCCCTCTCACAGTTACTGTTTTTAAACTAGGTCTTGCCCAATCTATACTTGTACCTTTGATTTTTCCGACCTAAATGTAAAACTTTGCTTTACTCCACATTGAAACTCATGGTTATGATGGATTAGTTTGATAATGTTGTGATTCCGTGCCAGCCTGTGATCCCGGTAGTTGAGTCTGGGGAATCAGAGGAGGAGGAGGAGGGACCTGGAGAGCCATCAGAGTCGGAGGGAGGCTCTGATGAGCTGCAGGACTTACAAACTAATGAAGAGGCTGGTCCTTCCACTCGTGATCAAGCTGAGAGCCAGCTGTGCTGGGAAGCTGAGTTGGACTCAGAGGAAGCACAGCTGGAAGGCCTCAGAGACGCTCGTAAACATAGACAGGTCACACGAGTAGGACAGAGGGAGGCAATGGGGCGTCTCCAGGGTAGGAGGAGAAACCAGTGAGAAGCCACGCCTTGGGGGCTGCGTAACAAAAAGGGAATGTGTGGGCAGGGCTGGTTGCTGGAGGCAACTGTTTGCAAAGAACTTCAGTGTCAAGAGATCATGGTCTGTTTATTTTGCTTGTGAGTTATTTCCTGTTTGACTCGTGCTCCGTTTTGCTTTTGGATAAGGTCTCAGTTGGAAAAGTGTTCTGTAGCTTTTGTTTTTCTGGGACAATTATCAGGTCTGTAACTCAAATAAAAAGGGTTTATTTTCCAGTCTACTGTTAAAAGAGCGGTTGTCTTTGTGAAGTAACAAGTATGTGCATAGGCTGGGACAGAACAGGTAATCTCAGAAGTTGTTATTCCATCCCACATACAGTTAGATGTACAGTTTTGGAGAGCACCAGTTTGTGTGTTAATAAACCATTCTGCTCTACTCGTCTGCATACAATGAAATAGATTCTGGAAGGTTTAAAAGGCACTTTTGCATAAATAAGTTGACTGCATCCCATGCAATTGCTTGAAGCATTGCCATCAAAGAAGATTTGAAAGGCATCACAAAAAATAATAACCTTTCAATAGTATATACAAAGACATGCCATAAGTCAATAGATGTTGTTAGTCGATGCACAATTTATTACAGGTAATTGCAAAATAAACTGTAGACAGCTGCAAAACTGATGATATTAAAATATTTTGTGATGGTGAGAAGATCAAATTAGTAAGCAAATGCATATTATAATTTGCTTTGTACCTTGATAGATCTTCTTTCAATTTTCCCTACCCTCCATGGAGCTAAATATTAGAAAAGGTAAGAACAATTTATAAAGGGGAATTAGAAATTTGGGAGGTTTATATAAATCATGAAGCAACCCCACCCCCCTGAAAACTTATCTTGGTACATTTTATCTATACAAGATGGAAAATATGGAGTCATAATGTTTTTTTATTTGAGGTTCATGTATCTGTAATAAGAAATAAGAACCTTGATGACATCTCTTAACAATTTTTTAAACAATTGAGCGTGATCATGATATAAAAGCTTCTGAGATCATTCTTCCAGAAGGAGACAGAATCACGTAACTCTGCCTACTAAATGCAGTCCAAACAAATGGATTCATTACTAAAAGCCAGCATGGGTTTGTCAAAAACAGATCATGCCAGACAAATCTTATTGCATTCTTTGACCAAATGACAAAATTAGTGGATCAGAGGAATGCTGTGGATATAATTTACTTGGACTTCAGTAAGGCATTTGATACAGTAGATCACAACCTACTACTTGATAAGATAGAAAAATGTGGGTTAGACAGCATCACCACCAGATGGATCCGTAGCTGGCTGACCGGCCGTACTCAGCGTGTGGTCCTCAATGAAACCGCATCTACATGGAGGGAAGTGTGTAGTGGGGTGCCCCAGGGCTCTGTTCTGGGCCCAGTGCTCTTCAACATCTTCATCAACGATTTGGACGAGGGGATAGATGGGGAAATCAACAAATTTGCAGACGACACCAAGCTGGCAGGAATAGCCAACACTCCAGAAGACAGGCTTAAGGTACAGGAGGATCTGGACAGACTTGAACACTGGGCACTATCTAACAAAATGAAATTCAATGGTGAAAAAAGCAAGGTTCTACATTTAGGCAAGAAAAACCAAATGTACAGGTATAGTATAGGGGTACCTTGCTCAATAGCAGTAACTGTGAGAGGGACCTCGGAGTCCTAGTGGACAATCACTTAAATATGAGCCAGCAGTGTGCTGCAGCTGCCAAAAAGGCCAACACAGTGCTAGGCTGCGTTAACAGAATCAAGATCACGTGAAGTATTAATACCACTTTACAATGCCTTGGTAAGGCCACACTTGGAATACTGCATCCAGTTTTGGTCACCACGATGTAAAAAAGATGTTGAGACTCTAGAAAGAGTACAGAGAAGAGCAGCAAAGATGATTAGGGGACTGGAGGCTAAAAGCATATAAGGACGGTTGCTGGAATTGGGTATGTCTAGTTTAATGAAGAGAAGGACTAGGGGGGACATGATAGCAGTGTTCCAGTATCTCAGGGGCTGCCACAAGAAGAGGAGTCAAGCTATTTTCCAAGCGCCTGGGCAGGAACCAATGGAAACTAATCAAGGAGAGAAGCAACCTAGAACTAAGGAGAAACTTCCTGACAGTTAGAACAATTAACCAGTGGAACAACCTGCCTCCAGAAGCAGTGAATGCTCCAACACTGGAAGTTTTTAAGAAGATACTGGACAGCCATTTGTCCGAAATGGTATAGGGTTTCCTGCCTGAGCAGGGGGTTGGACTAGATGACCTCCAAGGTCCCTTCCAACTTTAGTAGTAGTAGTAGTAGTAGTAGCAGTAGTAGTGGAACTACAAACAACAGCAATGAAATCCATTGAGGAATCCACAAAATCCAATAAAACTATGTATCTTTCTCCATATATTGCTAAACATTGTCTTCACCAGGGTGGCTAGGACTATGTCTGTCCTAAAGTTAAACTTGAAATCAAATTGGGTGGATCTCAGTGATTACAATCATCCAACAGTGCCTAGATTTCAGAAAGCACCACACATTCATTCCTGGCTTCATATCTCAATTCAAGGGAACACTGTAAACCATAGATACCTTATACAACAGCAAAATTTGGTTGATTCTCATATTAATGTAAGTTGATATAAATTAATTCCTAATTTCCAATTTAATATGGGAATTGGAATGCAATTAAACCTCAGTTTGTTACTTGTCAAATTGTTGAGATGTATCTTAAGCACTTATAAAAATGCATATATCGGGAAATTGTGCATGAATTTATCTCCATCAAAATGCTTGTGAATTTTTGTGTACACTTATGTAAAACCCATAACCTAATGCAGACATGTCAAACACAAGGCCCGTGGGCCAGATCTGGCCCGCAAAGGGCCCAGATTTGGCCTCTGGGGCTGTCCCAGAAATGACAAGGGACCGGCCCCCGCTGTCCCAGCCCCAGCCCTGGCCCACCCCAACCTGGCTGGGCACACACCCCCAGCGTACGCACAGGAAATGGCGAGCACTCTGGAGCTGGTGGTGCACAGCAGCAGCTGGAGCTCA
The DNA here is from genome assembly GCA_023970755.1 of Azemiops feae. Taxonomy (NCBI): domain Eukaryota; kingdom Metazoa; phylum Chordata; class Lepidosauria; order Squamata; family Viperidae; genus Azemiops; species Azemiops feae. Next base: position 1,084,148 of record JALGBA010004225.1, read on the forward strand.
TTTGCCTCACCCCGCCCAACCCCTCCCGGCCTCATCCCGTCACGCCCGGCCATGTCCCACTTTGCTGGGCTTCTACTCATCCAGCTCTGCTTTGCTGGGCCACAGCTCACCATGCCCGGCCCCACTTTGCTGGGCTTCTCCTCTCCCTGCTTGGGCCATGGAGTTCTGTAAGCCTAGCATCCTAGGGCATGCCCAGCCTGTGGGATGAAAGGTGGGGAGATGGGAGCGTGCGGTGCCACCACATGCTCCCATCTCCCCACCTTTCATCCCACAGGCTGGACAGCGGGTGGGCTGGGCCTCCTCTTTCTGTCCCCCTCCAGGGCGGCCATACAACTCTAAAACTGACCACATTCTGGATGGCTGACACGAAGTTTAGATTAGCGCCACTCCCACCACCAGCGCCTCCATGGCCCGCTCACCTGCCCGGCCTCGCAGCCTGAGAGCGCTTCTTTTTCCTCGCCCCCACGTGGGAAAGCCACAGCCACCAGCAGCGAAGAGAAGCAAGATGACAAGACTAGATGCCAGGCAGTTTGCAGAAGGCCAGCAGGAAGGTGAGGCCATTTGGGGGTTCAGGTTAGTTGTGTTGCAATTCCCAGAAAAGTAAGAGTCCCGAAAGAATATATGTAATTATCTGCAAAGGACTTCTGGGGAAATGGCTTGGAGCTGCGTGCTGCATTGGGGAGGTGGTGTGCAGGCAGGCAAGAGAGCAAACTCGCAGATTGGCTTCGTGGACTATTCTTTCCATCTCCCCTCCCTAAAATCTAGCTGATTATAGAACTCTTTGGATTGAATGGGAAGTTAAGAGGAATTGGCGTGAGTTGAAATTTAATATAATTTAATCCAGCCTTACCCAAACTAATGTCTTTTGAGTGTCATGAGAAAGGTCATACATTTTTATCTCTTTAACAATAGGAAGGGCATGGAAAATTCATTTTTATACTCCAGCTATCACTTTTCATGTCATAAGTATGTAGTTCAAAAGAATATTGGCATCAAAAATACTGTACTCCATTTCTAACAGATTTTGGTCAGGAAACAATACATTGTCGTTCAGGCAGTCATCAAGAGTCAACACTGACTTGAAGACACACACACATACACACACACACAAACACACAAACATACACACAAGTATTCAGACTTGTAATAGAGTGGGAACCTGCTAGAACAAGGCCCATAATGGGTTTGGTTTGCCTTGTAATTATAGGGAAAGGTAATTTTATTCAGTTCATCCTAATCCAATGTCCTTTTTGTGTTATATGTGACTGAACCCTGAAATTAAACCTGGAAATTTCTTTCATTTGGGAACATTGTTCTGTGCATAAGAATCCAAAGGCATTAGAGCAAAACACTGATAAGGGGTGAGGAGATAGCTCATTTATTTCTTACTTGTTACTATATGTGAGAACAAAAAAAGTGACAAATCACACTCTTAAGCTTACTTTTTTCATTATATAGTCAATTAAGAAATAATATTTAGCTGTAAAAGGAAAATGATCCAAACTGAACTTGGTGAAGAAATGCTTCTGGGCAAAATAACTGTCTCTACAAAAGTCAAATGGAGCTGGATTTATTTAAGCAAAATCAAAAATTGGCTTTCTAGAGAGGAAACACATTCCTTTTTTCATCAGAAAGTATTACTTTAAAAAATGGAATGGGGAGATGAAACAATTATATTAAAATATATCAAATGCAGTGATACAAATGTCTAAATAAAAAACTTCCATAGCAGAAGCCATTTTGCCCATTCCTAGTTTTATCAAATGGCCCTAATGAAGTTTGCACTTCTAATTCGAAGGCAATTAATTGCATGAATTTCTATTATCTGTTAGTATTATTAAACTTGGCCATTGCACACCTAGAAAGACTCAGTATCCAACATTCCATATTTACAAATGTTTCTGTCTGAGTACATACAATAATATTATCCTTGATCAATAGGCATTAAAGAAAGTCAGAGCCATCAAACTCAATAGAAACTGCTGTATTAACTTACAGAATAAAGAATAACAGAGTTGCAAGGGATCTTCAAGGTCTTCTAGTCCAACCCCCTGCTCAAGCTTGGAAACTCTATACCATTCCAAACAAATGGTTGTCCAATCTCTTTTTAAAAACCTCCAGTAATGGAGCATCCACAACTTCTGGAGGCAAGATGTTCCACTGGTTAATTGTTCTCACTGTCAAGAATTTTCTCCTTAGTTCTAGGTTGCTTCTCTCCTTGATAAATTTCCATCCATTACTTCTTGTCCTGCCCTCAGATGCTTTGGACAGTTGGCTGACTCTCTCTTGTGTGTGACAACTCTTCAAATATTGGAAGCGTGCTATCATGAAGTTATATGCTAACTTCAGTAAGATACATAGGCTATTCATTTACAAACTAGATGGTGGGACATACATATAGGAGATATTATATCATTAGATTATTTGAATTATACGCCGATGGAAGTTCTCAAACATCCAGGTCAAGGTTGTCCCAAAGGTGCTTTTTCAAGAGGCAACTGGACTTTTTTGGTTTTTCCTTGAAGATATTTCGCTTATCATCCAAGAAGCTTCTTCAGTTCTGTTGCCTGAAAAACACCTTTGGAACATTTGAATTGTATATAACTTTTTTCTGCTCCCTGCACTTGAAAATGATAGTACAGGAAACTTTTATAGCAGGGCTTTTCAACCAGTGGTACGGGTACCACCTGTGGTACATTGGCACCTGGCAGGTGGTACGCGACCATCCTAGAAAAGTGATAGCGGGGGAGGAGAATGAGCTGAACCGGTGGCAGCACCGCACAAGCCTGAGCAAGAGATGGCTGGAGCTGCAGGGCTCAGCAGAAGCACCAGGATCAGCGCTTCTTGGGGACTGTCAGGGCTCAGCGGAAGTGCCAGGATCAGCGCCAGGCTCCAGCTGGAGCTCGGCGCTGATCCTGGCGCTTCTGCTGAGCCCAGAAGAAGCGCCGATCAGCTGGAATGTTGCAGCATCTCCAGGGTCTTGTGATTTACATTCAGATGCTTGGCAACTTATTCATATTTATGATGGTCACAGTGTCCCAGGGTCATGTGAAGTGACCAAAACCTGCTGCAACCACCCAGCAGACGGGGGAAATAAAAACCAAACAACCCCCCCACCCCACTCCCGCTGCCAATCCTCAACAGAAATGCTCACAACAATGAAAACCTCAGACAGGAGGAAGAGCGCCGCTGGGCGGGCAGGCAGGTGTCTTGCTTGGCTGTGGCTTGGGGAGCACTTTTTTCAGTGCCATTGTAACTTTGAACACTAAGCGAACTGTTGTAAGTTGAGGGCTACCTGTACTTTATCACTTTTTTCTTTTCTTTTTTTTGGTCATCAAGTTTTTGACACCTTGCTAGGTGACTGGTGGTACTCAGATATTGCCATATCCTAAAAGTGGTACAATGGGTGAAAAGGTTGAAAAGCCCTGTTTTATAGGATATTGATGTGGTGTGTTTAAATATATACAATGCATATTCATATTCAACATCTGTTAGTTATTTTGGAGGTGACTGTTTCTTTTGAATAAATCATCAAAATGAAATGGTACCCCAAAGTGAGTTTCTAGTTCTGTTTGCTTTGCTTTTCAGACCAGATGGATGTGGGAGGAAAGAAACATACTTTGTCTTGATGTTCTTTTTCTGTTTCTAAGGAAATAGCATTTTATCTAGAAATCTTTCCAAGTAGAATTGTTTCTCTGTTCGTTTACAGTTTAGTGAATCAGACATGTGAAGAACTCTGTTTTGCTTTGCAGTCCAGATACGGTGGCTTTGGTTCTGCATGCAGTTCCCATTTTTAGTTTTTTTTTATTGTCTAAAGTCTTTGGTAATTAAATCAGGTCTCATTTTTGAGTTCTTGAATCATGTAATAAACTTGATTGAAATTTCAACTATAAATGTTGCTCAATTTCTCAATCTTGTTAAAATTTCATCCATTTTTAAAATCATTTTTAGATGTCCACAGATAGCTGTCAGGAGTGTTGTGAGCCTCTGTGGGTGCAGTGTTTCTGATCAATGCAACAGTGTTAACCTGTTCATTCAATTTGCACACCATGTAGATTGCAATTAATCTAAAATGGAAGTCTGTTTTTTGGAACAAAGAGAGATAACCTGAGCCAAGATAAACTAAACTTGTTCTATCACTAAATCAGATTACTCAAACTGATGCTATGTTATATTACACCATCCAGAATTCCTACTTCACATGGGAAATGGCCATGGTGGTGGAGTATTCTAGGAATGTTACTCCCAGTGCATTTGGAGTGTATTAGATTGAAGAAAACTGCATTAAACAATAACTGATAGCAAAGTAGCCCATTGCCTCTTCAGATCTACAATCCTCACTAATCCCGTTCATTACAGTTTGGATTTAAATTTCTTTTCTCTTAAATTCAAAACATTAATCACTGTAATGCATATGCTTTAAATAATTCTGAGATTCAGAGGCAATCCTTAGGAAAAATGAACGAACATCCAGGTTTCTAAAGGTAGTTTCTAACATTAAAAGCTACTTCAGAAATTAATCAGCTATATATAGTTTGTTTCTACTGCTCCTGGACAAATGGTACCAAGGTGGATAGTCCTCACAGTCCTCACATTTTCACACACCCCCCCCCCCCCCCAAAAAAGCAACCTGAGATCATGTCACCAAATTTTAAAGTAGGATATCAATGAAACAATGTTTGGCTTAACATGGAAAATAAGGGTCTAAATGTTTTTTGTTTTTTGTCATGAAAAGAACCATGATCAGGAAAGAGCAGTAAAATCTGTAGTGTGGTGTAAAAATGTTGTGGAGTCTATGACTGGAAAAGCCAATGGCTATGTGGGAGAAGTCTCAGGCAAAAGACTCTCCAAAGAAAAATGACTCCCCCTCCCCCCTTATGAAAAGATCATTATATAAAGAAAAAATATTTCTTTCAGGTGAATGTAGTGATTCTGGGGAAAGAATGCAAACACAACCAGAGTGGCTTTTAGGTGAATTATTCAGAACAGAAAATCAGCAGATACTTTTTAAAGCATTCCTTGGTTTGCTTTAAACACCTTAAAGATAAACAAATTGTTCACTACAACCACTTTTATTTTGTATTATATGTTGTTTTGTTTACTGTTATGTGGTGGGGTTTTTTTCTTTTTATTTATTGTTTGCTTTTTATGCTGCATACTGTCCAGAGTCACATTGGATAGCCTTATGAATCTTACAAGCAAGCAAGTTAAATATTATAGTCCCCATAACTCCCAAAACCCCAAGAGTAAAATTCAAAGCAGGACATTTGGAAGGTTAAATAAAACAATTTTAGTGAGATTACAGTGACTTGAATTTTGGATCATGCAAAATATGGAGGTTGACTTACAACCACAATTGAGCCCCAAATTTATTTTGCTAAGCAAAACAGTTCAGTGAGTTATACCCCATTTTATGACCTTTTTTGCTACAGTGTTAAGTGAATCACTGCCCTTATTAAGTAAATTGTGCGGTTGTTAAGCAAATCTGGCTCCCCCCATTGACTTTGTTTGTCACAAGCCAGCAGGGAAGATTACAAATGGTGATCACATGACCCAAGGACAGTGCAACTATCATAAGTACATGGCAGCTGCCAAACACTCAAATTTTGATCATACAACCATGGGGATGCTACCACGGTCGTAAGTGTGAAAAACAGTCATAAATCACTATTTCAGTTGTATTGTAACTTTGAATGGTCACTAAATAAATGGTTGTAAGTCAAGGACTACTTGTATTTAAGTTTCCATGGGTAGGGAATACTATAATAATAATAATAATAAAGTTGGAAGGGACCTTGGAGGTCATCGAGTCCAACCCCCTGCTCAGGCAAGAAACCCTACACCATTTCGGACAAATGGCTGTCCAGTCTCTTCTTAAAAACTTCCAGTGTTGGAGCATTCACCGCTTCTGGAGGCAGGTTGTTCCACTGGTTAATTTTCTAACTGTCAGGAAGTTTCTCCTCAGTTCCAGGTTGCTTCTCTCCTTGACTAGTTTCCATCTATTGCTTCTTGTCCTGCCCTCAGGCACCTTAGAGAATAGCTTGACTCCCTCTTCTTTGTGGCAACCCCTGAGATATTGGAATACTGCTATCATGTCACCCCTAGTCCTTCTTTTCATTAAACTAGACATACCCAATTCCAGCAACCGTTCCTTATATGTTTTAGCCTCCAGTCCCCTAATCATCTTTGTTGCCCTTCTCTGCACTCTTTCTAGAGTCTCAACATCTTTTTTACATCGTGGTGACCAAAACTGGATGCAGTATTCCAAGTGTGGCCTTACCAAGGCATTGTAAAGTGGTATTAATACTTCACGTGATCTTGATTCTATCCCTCTGTTAATGCAGCCCAGCACTGTGTTGGCTTTTTTGGCAACTGCAGCACACTGCTGGCTCATATTTAAGTGATTGTCCACTAGGACTCCGAGATCCCTCTCACAGTTACTACTATTGAGCAAGGTATCCCCTATACTATACCTGTACATTTGGTTTTTCTTGCCTAAATGTAGAACCTTACTTTTTTCACCATTGAATTTCATTTTGTTAGATAGCGCCCAGTGTTCAAGTCTGTCCAGGTCCTCCTGTATCTTAAGCCTGTCTTCGGGAGTGTTGGCTATTCCTGCCAGCTTGGTGTCATCCACAAATTTGATGAGTTCCCCATCTATCCCCTCGTCCAAATCATTGATGAAGATGTTGAAGAGCACTGGGCCCAGAACAGAGCCCTGGGGCACCCCACTACACACTTCCCTCCATGTACTGATAAAGTTAATGTTCTCTCTCTCTCTTTTTTTCAATGGCCCAAATGATAACTAGCAGAAAGAAGGCATGAAGAGCCGATCTTCTGGGCAGGAGACTATACAATTTTAGTACATGGGGGAAAAAAATAGTAATTTATTATAATAACAATATAATCTTCATTCCTCCTTAGAAAGTAATCATTTCTGTTTTTCTTTTTTTTAATGAATAAAATGTAAGACTTGATAAAAGAAACCAAGGATCAAATTTCCAGGAAGATTCTGGAATGCATGTTGGAGATAAAGTGATGTTGATATGAGATCAAATCACAATATCCATTCCACTGATATATATGTGTATTAACATGCATAAATTTTCTTACTTTAATATTGTCAGTTGAGGTAGTATTTCAAAATGTGTCAGGTATACATTAACCATTTCTCAAAATGCTGGAAGGATAAAGGAACAGTAGATAGAATATAAATGTGTTGAAATATACTTGATTTTATACCAAAGTAGCTAAATATGGTTACGGATTCTGGGATTTACTAAGCAGATAACTTGATAGTGTTTCATGTGGCCTAGTAGCTAAGATGTTGGATTAGTAGACAGGAGACCCATAAAAGCTCACTTGTGACCTTGAATCAGTCACTCTCTTAAACCCAACTGACTTCACAGGGTTGTTATAGGGGAAAATAGGGAAAGGAAATACCTTCAACACTTGATTAAAAGATATGGTATAAATTAAAAAACAAAATAAAATCTTGATAGCAGAATAATTTGGAGATCTGAATGAACAGGATATTGAGAAAATTATCTTTCCTCAACTAGGGAGAGCAAACAGAGATACAGACGATAGGAAACATTTTAAACCAAATGCCTGCCTAAATATCTTCTCTTTCTATAATCAGCAAATAGGCATCTTTGTAGGAGTGTCTACTTCTGCTCTTCCTTAACATGCTTAGGAAATGTAAAATTTTGCAAATTCCAATATGAAAATATTATCCCACCGCCATTGTTCAGATTAACATGAATCAAAACCAGATTACCCACTAGAATTGATACATCTTCTGATGGTACGGTGCTATTACTGGCAGTTTAAATGGATCAGAATAGCTTTATAAAAGTTAGGTGAAAATACACATTTAAATATGGATTTAGAAAGCAAATCTAACTAGTGCAAACCTGTAATTTCTTATCTTCTTGAAAAGTAGAGGATATGTTTCAACAGTGCAGAAGCCTTTTTTCCAAGGGAAAAACTGTCAAGCAGTAACATGAGATTAATGTTGTTGTGTTTGGTTTAGTTTTATTGTATATAAAAAACATTATAAGCAAGAGGAAAAGAAAGCTGAAGAATGGGATTGATTAATGTGACATATCTGAGGGTTTTTTCCCCTTTCTTTCTTTCTACTACAAGTCTCAGCAGCCAGTCAGAAAGATCAGCTTCACACTCAGTAAATTAAATTTAAATTACACAGTCTTGGTGAGAAAATTGCTCAGTTAATCTAGCCTCCTGAAATGAAATTTTTTTTCCACATGAACTCCATCCTAATTTTTCATACCCTGTTGTTTTCTGCTAGAAATCCAATCGTTTTATGTTACTTTATTTTTTTTCTCTTTCTTTTCTTTTCTTTTTTTAAAAAACAGATATTAGTTTTCAGCAAATTTATCTTATGGCTCAGGAATGTAATGTGTTCAGAATGGAAGAAAAAGTGATGGCTAAATAGCCGCTGTTATTTTATTACAAGGAGGGGATTGGAAAAGCACTAAAAATACAAACATTTGAAATATTATCCATGTATTTTGCTACTTTAAAATACTGCAGGAAGTTTAAACAATGCACTATTTATAAACAATATTGTAAATAAGTAAATATACAATAAACTGTTTTTTATTTACAAAGTGTAGTTAATGGGAAGATGTAATATGCTAAATAATAGTATTGCAAGAATTAATACTGCTGACTGTTTGTTTCATGGTTGCAGTATTGGACTAGGTAGGAAATGACCAATAATCACATCCTTAAATTGCCTTTAATCTCTGTTAGCAATTTTGATTATCCCAAAGATCAGCTATCCAGTCTTTGTTTAAAAACCACCAATATTGGAACACCCACAATTACATGAGGCAGGTGACTATTCTACTTCTAAATAATTCTCATAGTCAAAAGGTTTTGACTGGCTTTGTCCTACTCTCAGAGAGTACAAAGAATAATCACAGGACATCACAGGAAGTGACAGTTCTGTTCTATACTGCCTTGGTCAGACTATACCTGGAATATTGTGCCCAGTTTTGGTTGCCACAATACGAGAAAGATATTGAGGTACCAGAAAGAGCATGGAGAAAAGCAGAGAAATGGTGGAAGGCTTGGAGGATACATCCTATGAAGAACATTTAAAAGAAGTGGATATGTTTAGTCTAAAGGAAAGAATACTAAAGGGAGTCATGATAGCAATCATTTAATATTTCAACAAATGTCACATGGAACAGTGTGAATTTATTCTTTGTACTCTCTGAGAGTAGGACAAAGCCAGTGGATGAAAGCTTTACAGAGAGAGATACAAGCTCAAGACCAGGAGTAACCTTTTGACTATGAGAATTATTTAGAAGTAGAATAGCCACCCGCCTCATGTAATTGTGGGTGTTCCAATATTGGTGGTTTTTAAACAAAGACTGGATAGCTGATCTTTGGGATAATCTGAGGGTTTCTGTCCTGGTTAGAGGTATGGACTAAAAGACTTCCAAGGTCGCTTCCAACCCTATGATTCTAAAATATCCTTTCCCCATTATATATTGTATTTAAAAAAATAATAACTCATGCCTTTATATCAGTACACTTGTGCTATACCACTGGAAGTGCTCCACTTGGGCCTGCCACTGAAGACCAGCTAGAAACTGTAATTGGTGCAGAAAGCACTGGTCCATTTATTAGTTGGTGCACATTACCAGGAGCACATTATAGCTCCTGATTGGCTTTCCAGAGTTTTTCAGGTACAAAGTGCTGGTTTTAATCTGTAAAACCCTCTGGGACTTATCACTTATTTACTTACATGCTGCCTTATTTATTTAACAAGAGTATATAGCCACCCAGTTACCAACAGAACTCTGGGCACAAAGCTAAAATATAACTTGGCATGTAAATCAATGAATAGAACCAGGTTGATGCCACTGTAAAAACACCTTACTAACATATCTCTGTGGATGCAGCACAAGATTTGCATTGGCTCTTTTGACAGCTGCAGTACACATCTAGGATTCTTGTATGTAGGGTTCCTGCAAGGAAAGATTGGTTGTAAATAATTTAAAAACATGTAATTTTTAATTACTGCAAAATTCTATTGTGTTGTGATATCTAAATTAGGCCAATGTGTTCTATATTAGACCACACAGGAAAACAGTTGAAATAATTTTGACACACCTGCCTCCTTTTTACCATCTAAAAGAAAAATAAATCTAATTGAATTAGAGAACAATACTAGATAATGTTGATTATTCAGCCAAGAGATACCTTAATTTATGGATGTATCACTGTGATTCTGTCAATCTGTAGGTCATTCCACTACACAGAGCTGGAAAGGAGAGAGCTTTGAAATCTGCTTTTAATGAAAGCTCTCTGAGCAGCTGCCCTGCAAATTATGGGTGTTTATCATGGTTACTACTACTAATGACTAGCATTCATTTTTGCCAAAGAGATCTTTCATCCATCTTTCATCTTCCAATTAAAGAGGACAAAATTGAAGCCCTAGCAAATGCTACTCTGTGCTACATCATGAAGCTGAATAGTGTTCATTTTGTTTTTCTGTGGTGACTAGAAAGGTAGAACAGGAATCAGATATATCTGCAACTTCTTTTTATACCATGGATGAAACTGATATAAAACAGCCTTGTACTTAATTAAATTGTTGGTTCATTTTGTCTTGGATTATCACTATCTTGTTGAATAGCAATTCTCAGCAGCCTCGTTATCTCCTCTTTGCTTCTAAGGTCCTGCAGGTTATGAATGTTGACAATGCAGAGCAACTATTCCTGATCTCTTGTGTAGATAACTAACTACATACACATGCACATACTGCATATGTTAGGGATATATATATCCTAGACAAATATATAAGGCATATTTTGGACCTTAGTGTATTGCCTAATGAAAATAATAATACTTTAAAAAAAAAGAAACCGAAAAGGAATAATTTGGGGAGATGTCAATTGTAACAAACTCTCCTATCAGCAAATTCCTGGTCAGAGGTGAAGAACAATTAAAATAATGTCCGAGCAAACCAGATAGTCATGTAAGTGAGATTTGATTAAAATGCTTCAGAGGGCTGTTGAGTAGTGAACGTTTTCCAGCTGTTGTAAACAAAGGAAACAAAGCAAATTAAATGGTGCAGAGAAGAGAGAAACAAGAATAAGATGTTGTCATGGTCAGAGAGGTAAAGAGCAACACAATGTCTCAGTGGATTTGTGACATAATCTTTTGTTAGCTCTAAAATAAAAAAAGAATCTTACATCACCATTAAAAAAATCTTACAGAATGTTATGAGTTTCCTAGGATCTGTTACAATTGTGCCTGCAGAATCTTGACAGAGGTGAGGACTGACTTGATTGATCCAATGGATTCTCTTATTTATTTGCAGACCACAGATGACATCTTGGTGGCCTCAGCTGAATGCCCCAGCGATGATGAGGACATTGATCCCTGTGAGACGAGCTCAGGTGGGTTAGGTTAGTCAACTTTTTTATTACTTCCTTTTTATTTTTATTCTTTGCATGTAGCAGTGATGAAAGAACCTTTTATTTCAGTCTGTATTGATGATGAAGCAAAATTCATTCTCTTGGGTCCCAGATAGGAATTGCCAATATAATTCTCTGAGTATATATGTATCTGTTTTGTATGAGAGAAAGAAAGAGAGATAAAGACTCCTACTAAAGGCTACTTAGTTGGCTATTTAGGTTCTTCTATTATTTTTATTAAACTATCTTCAAAAACAACTAATTAATTATATGACAGTGGGCTATTTTAATCAATATGTTTAATAAAGATCCTGTAGAAGAGATATTTAAAAAGCAGAGATTTTAGGATTTAAGATTTGAGCCGTCCAAAAGGAAAAAATACATCTATGACTGACAAGATTTGCTGATTGCCTGGAACTGTATATATTTCTGCTGAGCAGAAGGCATTTTGCCATGGCAGGCTTCATAGATGTGAAACTGAAGATATATTAGATTTGCAACCACACTATGAAATCTCTATAAGGAAAGTATTATTTGTTTATGAACATTAAGAGATCTCTGTATATGTAGGTAGATAATGAAGCATACCTTGTAATCTGGTAAACAGTTCAGCCAATATTCAAATTACAGCTGACCATCTCTGCTTCTTTTAGGAGGAGGGTAAGGGGAGGTTGAAATGCATCTCTGACAAAACTGATAAGCACAAACACCCATTCATGCAATGAGTGACTGAAGACAACTTCTAAGATATACAGTTGCTTCCATTGTTAAGATTTTATCGTGCAGCTTCTTTTTAAAAGGACAGTTCTGTTATCTGCAACAAAAGATAAGAAGATAAAGAAATAAGACAAGAAAGGGGTTGAATTGGGATTTGAATTGTTTTTTTCTGTGGAGAGATGTTTTTTCTGTGGACATCCCTGTGGAGATAAGATTGGCCTCCATTTTGACACACTTTCGCAAAGACCTGAAGATGTGGTTCTGCCAATGGGGACCCCAGAGTGATATAGAGGACCCCAAAGTGGATACCAGAGTGATACAGAGCCCATAAAGTGGCTGAACTGATTCTTGTCAGCAAAGAGTGGAGGTTTATTGGGTTTTGTACAGGGGTTTTATCTTTGTGAACCACCTAGAGTCACCATGAATGAATTGGGCAGCCATATAAATTTTCTAAATAAATATTTTCATTTTTCTCCGTAATCACAATGGCTATAAAAATTTTAAAGTTCCAGGATCTTTGGTATGCTACACTTGGTGACACCTAAATCTGCCTTATAGTCAGGATCTAGATCTCTTAGGCAGTTCCCCAGAGCTTCAGATGAAGGATTTTTCCATCATCTAATTGGTCCTCTAGCAATTCATGGGTTGAATCTGAGACCATTCATTCACTGAACTGATTGCTTCCCCACATTCTTCATTAGATTTATTTTATAAAGACCAAGAAATATATTACAACTTACTTAAAAGAATTCAGAGTGCTGTTACCTTCCCATCAAAGTGGCATCTATTTATCTACTCACATTTGCATGCTTTTGAACTGCTAGGTTGGCAGGAGCTGAGGCGAGGACAGGAACTCACCCCATCACGTGACACTCAGGTCTTGAACCTGGCTGCCGGCTTTCCAGCCAACAAGCCCAGTGTTTTTAATCACTGAGCCACCATGCTGCCCTATTGGAGGACAGTAGAAAGTCAATTTTGACTCCTTTTGATCTAGATGCAACAGTGCAAATTTTGGGAAGATTATGGAAGTGTTTTGTCCCTACCTTCTTCCAAGATGGTTTTAATTTTCTGGTCCACTTTATTGTTGATATGTAATGTTTCAGCAATTAAGCCAACTCTGAAATCATTATTTCCTACATTTTTTTCTAGGAAACACAGATATTTATAAATATTTGTACATTAATAAATTTCCTGCTAGGATTGTTTTTCATGATTCATGAGGCCATTTCAAGTTCTGGCAATCAAACGTACAAACACATCTAATTTATAATACTTCAGTAGATTCCATGTATTGAAACAGCAAGAGTATATTTATTAGATATATTCATATAAGCAAATAACTACCACGATCCATATTTCACATTTATTTATATTAGAGTTATCAGGGCCAGAAAGCACCTCAGTGCTATTTGTATTTTGTTTTTTATCCAATGTTTCAAAGGACATAGAATCAAATGCAGGTTTACAATTTGTATTTCTGGAAGTAAAAGCTACATTTATTAACACATTCACAACTTCATGCACATTTTTGTAACTCATAATCTGACTTGCCAGGTTAGGTTGAGTTCTAGGAAAAGCTAGGTTAGATGCTTGTTCAGTGTATTGGCTCCCAAGTACCACTATTCCTGTACAGTTTTATACCTTCGAACAAGTTTTGACTAGTCCATCGAAGCTGGGCCAGTCAGCCATACCTTGGCATTTTAGCCACACCCTTTTCCTATTGAATGCAATTGCCTTTGTTCTGTTATTTTAGGGACAACTTTTCTGCCTCCACAGCTTGCTTTATGTGGGCCTCATGTACTTAGAATTTTATATATGTCCATTCACACAAACACAGGGTACTATGCTGCACATTATCACAATATAATAGCATTATGTAATGATTGACATAGTATTAATATACTACTATATGATTTATTAGTTAATGTAGCTACACGTGGTTTATAGAATCCTAAAAATAGATGTTAAGAATTGTGAAATCTCAGTCTTCTACAAGTTAAGATTTGCTTATCCTTCTGTGTTGGACTAATTCATTTACCTATTTTGGAACAGCACTTTGTTTGTGAGTTAAAGTTTATGAACTCTATAAGCTGCAATGGTTTCCTCCAAAGGTTTAAACAACATCCCAAATCATTATTTCCTTCTGTATTAGAATAACTTGCTTCATCCCTCCTTTCCTCCCTCCCTCTTTCTTTTTCCATCTCTTCGCACATAACTCACTCTCCTTGTTGTCTCCTGAGAAAGTATCTCCTGAGAGGAGACAACATTTCTAGTGTTGTTGTGCATTGCTTTGAAAAGATATTTCAGCTCTGATATTTTGCCTCTGTGAGGGCGTTTGAATACTAGAAGATTAGACACAATACAATCCTGCTCATGTGCCTTTCATTATAAGAAAACTGGCTGGCATATAGATACATTTAGAGGATATAAAATCATGTACCTTTCCTATACAGTCATGGATATAGAATTGGTGACAAAGAAATCACTGCACATTCATAGTGAGAGAGACAAGATTTTACACTTATAGGCACACTGCTTTAGAGCAGCAGCTGGGGTGAGAGTGGGGGACATGTCTCTTCTTCTTTTTGTTGTCATCACAAGCAGTATTCGTTTTTGTAAGTTGTTATAGATGCAGAGATAATAATGGCACATCAGATGTGAATGCTTATGGATAAGTGTTTTTGATGTATAGTAAAAACTTAAGTCAACATAAAGGTCCGCATCTATATCTCTGTAGTTGCTGATTTATAGTTTGATATAAATTGTGCTGATTTATTAATTTTTGATTTATTTAGAAAGTAAGGCATAGTATCATTCCCTGGGAGGAATAGCCTATCAGGATTGTCACTGCCAGCAAGTCCCTGTCTTATCATCTCTGATTTTGCTTGCTGTGCACCTGCGTTTCAATAAATAATGAATGCAAAGATGTGACTTGCAAGAAATATAGGAAATGAAAATGTAATGGAGTCAGCAGCCTGCTAATCAAACAGTGCATGAAACATTGAATAAAAATAAAACCAGAATAAAAGTGACCAAACCATATAAAATACAGTTTACAATGGAATATCACACAAAGATATCACACAAACAGTATTTATGGAGAGAAAAATCCAATCATATGTCTTGCCCATTCTTTGCTCTTACATTACAACCTTTCCATTCCTGTCTGCATGTACTCTATATAAAGAGTACAAATCTGTAGTGCCTGCTTCTTGAGCACATCTCCTCAAGTATGGGTTTGAATAATAAGGATATATTCCGTTATTTGAGGATGGAAAGTAGTTAAGATAAATCAGTAGACTAGAAATAATTTATCTTATCTACAACCAAAGTCATCCCATGGAGATAATTCTCAGTTCCTCTTCCTGATCCTGATATGATTGAGACGCTGCTGTCATTTTTATATCATTGTAGTCTTTTCCATTACAGATTTATTTCTTACATGTTCAGTTTTCGTATTTGATAGGCATAATAGAACCAGACTGATATGTGTACATTTTTGCTTCCTTCATGAATTGAATTCATTATGCATTCAACAGTGACCTTTTAATCCCAGCTGAATATTTGTAAAGATAATTATTAGAAGATCTTCAAAAATATTTTGTGAATCTCAGATTCCTGGTGGCACAGTGTTTAGAATGCAGTATTACAGGTTGACTCTGCCCATAGCCAGGGGTTCAATCCTGACGGGGCTCAAGGTTGACTCAGCCTTCCATCCTTCTGAGGTCAGTAAAATGAGGACCCACATTGTTGAGTGCAATATGCTGACATTGTAAACTACTCAAAGTGTTGTAAAGTACTATGGAGCACTATATAAGTCTAAGTGCTATTGCTATTGCTAATACCAAATTATTCATGTATAGATATTCAATCTGATATTGATAGGTGGAATTCTCAAAGATATTCCAAATGTATACCAGCTTCTTCCCCATAGATAGCATCAAACCTGCATATAATAAAATATATTTTAGATCAGATTATTAATCTATCTAGTCAAGATTGTTTAAGCAACAGTAGCAAGAAATTATTTCCAATTTCTAGAATCATAGAATTGGAAAGGCCTTTGATACCAACTCCAGTTCAGTTCAAGGAATCCAGTTAAGGCATCATTGACAGGTTCTATGAATTCTCTTCTTAAACACCTCCAAAAAGGAGAAACATCCACCTCCATAAATAATTTCGCTACAAAATACTCTTCCTATACATTAAAATGAACACTCATCTGGAATCTGCCCCTCTGTAAATTAATTACATTATACCATGTTTGACATTCTGGGACAATTTCTTATCACATACTTGAAGCTTGCTTATATTGCCCCTCAAATCAGAGTCCTTTCAGTTCCAACAGTTCTTCTAGGAGAGTTTCTTGTTCATAATAATCCACATTACACTTCTTTGTATATGTGTCAATGTATATAAAACCTTGTATCCATCTGAGATGAAGCTTGACCAATGTCAAATAGCGGAATTATACTTCCCATGATTTTATCATAATCATACTTCTGTTGATATAGCCTTTTCACATGTCCTCTTGCCAGGCTCGGTAATTAACCCCCCCCCCCTTGTAGGTATGCATTTGATTTATTTTTCTTAGGTAAAAATAATCAAGGTTGAACCTAGGAGTTAAAATGTGTATAAAACTACCACACTGCCGCAAACATGTTCCCAGAAAGGACCTTCATCTTAAAATCAATGAACGTGGAAAGCTATAGAAAGACATGGGTGCACAAGTTTCTACCTGCAGTGAAATCCATGCATGAGGCCGAAGATGTGCTTATGGAAAATACTACTTTCAAAATTCTGCTTTTGAGAATTTCAGATTCCTTTCCCCCTCTCTCTCCACTTCGCTGTATTGTACAGTATGCCAATTTTTGATAGGATCTACTTTACAGCCAACCAGACCATGATTGTAGACCAATTTTGTAGCCTTTGTTCTGACTGATAGCAGCTGCTTTCCAAATTTTCAGGCAGGAATCTTTCCCAGTTAAGGTTAGGAGATTAAATCTCAAAAATTCTGCATTCAAAAATGACAATTTATTATTGCTATTTCCAATGCTTCCACTTGCTCACACAATCATAAAATTATAAAGCAACTTGCAAATAAATTCTTATTTAGGGTAAAAGAAAGTACGGCTATTTTTTTTAAAGAAATGGTGCAGTTTTAGAACATGGGAATACAACAACTTCATTTGGGTTTTTATAACCTCATGGGATTTTGTTTACCATTATGCAATTGATGGGCAAACAGTTTAATTTGCATTGCAGCTTTTATAAAGGATATTAAGTTGGTTATTAAATTTTGTAAGATTTACAGCCCACTTCAGACAAGGACGTAGGGTAAATTACATACATATTTACAGTCCAGTCTAATTTAATCTCTTCAGTAAGAATTGGGTGATAGGCTGACAATGGAGTAGAGATACTCATGTTATTATTGCCAAACATTATGTTTAGGATCTTGGCTTCTTACATCCTACAGTCTGAGCAGAGCAAGATGTTCTGAATCATTCTGTTTCTCAAAGTGGCAACCCACTCTGTTATCACTCCTGTCACAATAGCCCACCTCCATAAGGAGATGCTTTTTTAGCCCTCACTGGCTAGCTGACATGAACTAATGAAAAGATCCAGCTTCAGGTAGTTCATTGATTCTCTTCCTGGCCTTGGTTGTCTTTATTACCCTCCTTGAGTAGCTGGGTATACAGATAAATGCATATTAGAATGAGCATATGCCATGCACATATGTGCTATAAGAATCAAGTTATGTATATACCTTATGAAAAATGATGAACTCTTAGGATTGTGATTGTGCCCTTACAGGATGTAGTTGAGAACAACAAGTAAACGTATTCTCTCTTTTTAAATCTCTCTGCCCATGAGAAAATTCTAGCCTAACTTTCTCCCTACTCTGAGTTTCCTAAATTCTAAAGGGAATTTTTAATTCCTACACTGGAAAGATTGCATTGCTTTTTCTTCTTGAAAAATTGTTGTTAATCCTGTTTTCCTTTCCTTCTTTCAGTGACAGTTTTTGAGGGTGATCATAGCTTCTATATCAGGGGTGTCAAACTCGCAATGTCACGTGACGTGTCACGTCGTATTGTGACTTTTTTTCTATTGCCGGCAATGAGGTGGGCACGGTTTCGCCATGACGCATCCAGCCCATGGGCCGGCAGTTTGACACCCCTGTTTTATATGATTCAGATTCTGCAAAATTTTAATTCTTGCTTATTTAGGTCTAAAGTAAGCAGAAAAAGGTTGCAACCTGACATCATAATCCATTTGGCAAACATTTCAAAACTGTACCCCAAATTACTTTGTTTGGCTACGTGTTAGTAATTTCCAAAGTAAACACTATGTAGTCTTTAAGATATTTCTTTTATTAGGAATCCAACAGAAGGCTTAATTTCTTAGGAATATCAATCAAGCATCTTGTCTACTCCTATAATTTCTGGTTGATTGGCCAGTACCTGGCTGTCTATCTGTATCTGAAAGCCCCACAGATCATAGCACTGTTACTCTCACTGACCTTCTTTGAAATCTCCCATCTGGACTTGGGATAGCCTAGCCCGTACACTATACAGATGTTCCTGTAGACAATGCCAACTATTTGGTTGTGCTGCTCAGGGTATGCTGTTCCTGACTACTTCTTACACTCTGCCACTGTATGTGGAACTGTCTCTGAGGCCTCTCTGCATAATCTCTACCTTGTGTCCTGTCTGTAGTAGTATGGTAGACTCTTGCTCCTATCTGGTGCTTAGTGCCTGTTAGTACCTCTAATAATAATAATAATAATAATAATAATAATAATAATAATAATAATAATAATAATAATAATAATAATAATAATAATAATAATAATAAAGTTGGAAGGGACCTTGTAGGTCATCTAGTGCAACACCCTGCTCAGGCAGGAAACCCTGTACCATTTCAGACAAATGGCTGTCCAGTCTCTTCTTGAAAACTTCCAGTGTTGGAGCATTCACCGCTTCTGGAGGCAGGCTGTTCCACTGGTTAATTGTTCTAACTGTCAGGAAGTTTCTCCTTAGTTCTAGGTTGCTTCTCTCCTTGATTAGTTTCCATCCGTTGCTTTTAGTCTAGCTCTTTCCAGCATTACCCATATATATATCAGCAACCAATCATCACTTATGTTCCCTGCTTCAAAATGCTAATTTTCAGAATCAGAAATACTGATAAGAGTGGGGGGGGGGAGATTTTGTAGCTCCTAATTTTTTTATTTTTTTTTAAGATAAGGAGTAATTCCCTCTCATAAGATTTAAATTTTTCCCCAACTCCATTTAAAGATTTCAGTAACAGTATAAAGGCACAATCTTCGGAGGATATATACTGTAGATGTGTAATGCCAAGAAGTCCTGGAGTATAAATGTCCCAATGAAATGAAGTTTAGATAAGGTGATCCATTTCAGAGAGCTTTTTGGTTTTCAACTGCTCCCAGATTGAAAGCCTACCAGAGAGTATACTAATAAGCAATTCAACTCATACCCCCATGTAAAAGTTGATGAGTAAATAGGCAGAGAAAATGTATGTAATCTTGTGAATAATTTTCTAATCCTCCTATTTCCATTTGATATATGCAAAGGCATGAATATGAACCAAGAGAAGGTCTTAAACTGTATTTTTGTTAATAAAAGCTTTTGCTAATCTCAATTTTCAAACACTCCAGGAATCTGCAATTCCATTTTCTTTTCACAGCATTAATGAACAATGGACATTGGCAATAGTCTTTTTTTTTCTTTCTCCTGAAAGAACTGCCAAGAATTATAATAAGCCTGTGATATGTAGTGGAGGAGTCTAAACAAGTGTGACTGTTCTGCACAAGTTATTTCATGGCTGCAGAAATGCAAACAGGAATATAAAAATTTATCCCACCCAATAGGGTATATAATATAATTCAGAAGGTTGCATAACAGTGGTGAGTGGAGAGAAAAAACTGAATGAAACCAAGTGCAGCATACCCATCTCACTTATCATATGCAAAATAGCCCAGAGTAGACAGAATGCCCAACATTTTCATTCCACTCTCAGGAATTATATTGTATGACTTTCCACTCACCCTCAGCCAAACTATCCACATAGCCATACAAATAGCTTTGGTATTTGCAGGTGTTTCTTTCTATCACAGTCACAAGAGATTTTTTCCAATCTATTCATTTTATGGTCTTAAATCTATAGAACTGGACTAATTACCAGTTTTTCATCTGCCATTGCTTGGACAATAAAGTAAGGTACTGATATTAAGTTGGTTTCTTTTCAACATTCAATAATGCAATCGTAATTTTTTTTCAGAGTAATAAAGATATGTTGGCAGACACTGTTCAGTATTCATTGAATTGCTGTCAGGAACTTGGTTAGCAACAATCCTTTTAAGGAATACAAAGTTTTCATGGCCTGAAAATATATTTGTAATATAAACAAAAAAAATTATTATCAAAGCAGCCCTCCCTCAAAGGAACTCAGGAAACTATGATAATTATTTTGCAAACATCTCGTATCAGAAAATAATTATAAATTACAATTCTTTACATTTCTAATGAAAAGCTGTAACAGTTAAATTGATAACCATACCCCTAGTAGACTGCTGTTTTTAAACGAATATTCTGTGAGTATCCTATGAGCAAATTTAAGTAAAGTCTGATTCATACTTGCTTTTCAGTTTAATGGCTGCAACAAGGTTCATATCATTTAAGTTACAATGCTTTTGTTGAACTTAAAAATCCAGGTACATATATAAAAGGACAATACCTATGGGTTAGATAATAAAAGTGTAGACTTACTGTAGCATTGGAATAGCTCTAACGTCATAGAACACCTTCTCAGGAATGTTGTAAAACTGATGTAAAAAAACATTTACAGTTTATTTCAGAGACATAAAGAAAAACTCCAAGTGGCATAACTGACACTAAAAAGATTAGTTCCTTTTGTAGTACAATGTATCTTATTATTTATGACAAGTATATTTTCCCATCTTTTCAGTAAAAACTTATATTCAAGTAGGGGCATCTGTAGGTGCTCTGCCCCTTTTGAAATGGCGTACATTGTCACGATACAGTATATGTATAGAAAAGGGAGGGTTCTTATCACAATGATGCAATGTTCTTTTCAAATACTGACTGGTTTGACCATAACCAGTCCCCCCATCTGGGCATGGCTATTCCCAAGATTGTTTACAAAAACTTAAAAATTAAAATTTTTAATTCTCTTTAAAATTTGTTTTGATTCTGTAGATATGAATAGAACATCATGGGAATATCTTCCTCAAGAATATCAGGATAGAGTGATACCAAACCGCAGGATATATACATCTATGCCTTGAAAGATCAGGAGATTCCAGTTATTCTTTTAAGCATTTGGCCAGAAATACAATCAGAGGCTTGAACAGTTCTCCCTTTAAAATTTAGAAGTTTAGAAATTTTAAAATGTTTTATATTCCCTCCGAGAGTAATGTTTGTAGACCTAAGTAACTTTTCTTACTTCTGAAAAATGTCCAGTCCATTGTTATAGTCATATAGTATTTCTGGTGCATACTTTATATTAGATATGTTGTTGTGAAAAACAACCAATATTGATAATATTGGAAAAAGGTGGGGGGGGGGGTTAATTAAAGCAATGAAGAAAACAAAACTGTGTCTTCATTGCAGTTTCCACCTCATTTCCACAGCCAATATTAGAAGCTGTTACTCTGACAATGCCAGGAACAGCTTCAAGTTAATTAAGTGGTTCTGTCTTCTTGAAACAGATGGAGTGAGATGATTGTGAAACGTTGTTTAAAGTGAAACAATGCCAGCAGTTTCAGATTATTTTTAAGAAAAATTAATTTTTTTCAGTATTATATCTTTATACCTGGTATTCAGTGGAACATTTTACTGTAAAAGAAGTTTGAAAGTTGTTTTTTTACTGCCAATTAATCGAAATCTAATTGACAGCATTTGCTTAAAATGCCTACATTCAAAGATGATATTTAGCCTGTCAGGTAGCATCATCTCTTTTCAGCATGTTACATTCTTCCTTGAACAGAAAGTAATTTCCAGAATCACATTCAGCACGATAAATCTCCTATTTTCATTTTCTATAGCTGTTCCTATAGAGTTATCCTGTCACAGTGAATTATAAAACAGTTGTTGACATATCCAGCTCAGATGAATTTCAACATAACATTGGGCATAGAATAAAGAATTAAATTAAAAGAAAGATGTTGTGGTCTCTAACCACCCTAGTTCATCCTAACCTTAGAAATGGAAGCTTAGAGTTTGCTGGCTAGAAAATCCTAGAAGAGAAAACCTGAGAAAAATCTATATAGACTTAAGGTAGATAATCACCTAAGCATGTTGTTGGAAAACTTACTAAGCTGAAATGGATGTTATACTGCTTCAGCCATAATTATCTTGACTCCTTGTTGGGGATCCACAAAAGGCATCTCCAAAAAAGTATCATCTGGAGGGTCCTGTCACTTGTCACTATCCTACTGGGTATTGGAAGAAGCTTTAAATAAGACTCGTGGATGTCTTCTGGAGAAGGCAGGGGGCAGGCCAAAACACAGGTGCAATGCAAAGTGCATATCATAGCCAAATGTTTATTAGACTGGAAAGAAATACCTTTAATACCCATGTTCATTAAGTATCTAAAGCAAAGAAGAACAGAGAACAAGAGAGTTTTTGAGACTTAGAATAGTGGCTATTCTTCATGCTGAATATTTGAGAGGATGGAAGAAGGGAGGAGAAAGAGGAGAAACAGATAGTGATGGTGGTAGCAAAGTAGATGCAGTTGTCTACTGCTGCTGCTGCTGTTGCTTTCCTCAGAGCAGAAACTAATAATTGGGAGTTTCCTCATGCAGTTCACCTTCTTCTAAATTCTAAAATTGCCTCCTTTGGCCCCATATTTATTGGGCTTACTTGCTTATTTCTTAGCATTGGTCCCTCTTCTTCCTCCCCCATATGCACTGCTGTGCTTTTCTTTTCTTCTCTTATACTTTTCTTCTTTGACTGAACCCCTTTTCTTCACCTGAAATGCTTTGGTTGGGTCTGCCCTTTCTTTCAAGGGTTTCATGTCTCTTTTCCTCCCTAAAATGTGTAGTTAACACTCTTCTTTATCATCTTTTCACCTTTTCCAGTCCATTTTTACTTTTTTCTTGCCCCTATCCACTTTCATTTCTTAGTTTTCTTATGTTTTTTTAAAAAGAATGTGTGTGTGTGTCTGTGTGTGTGTCTGTGTGTATGTACATTATATTCAAAATTCCTGTTCAGTTTCTCTTTCTAATACAATTATACTGTTCATCTATTCCCCCCCCCCCCAAGGATACTAACAAAGGCTATCAATACAACAACACATTAAACCGTAACAAAAGGGCGGACTACTCTTCATAACATGTAGAAAAGGAATATGAGAAATATATCAAAAATTTACATTTTGTTTCGTACACCAGTTTATTCACGGGTTTAATCTACCCAGATATACCTAGAACCTGTGTTGGCTAAGTGGATGCTGTGGTAGAATATTTATTCCTCATGTGTTATTTTTCCATCAGTAATAAATGCTTTACATATAAAAGCATTCATATGTTGTTGGTTATTTTACTGATTTCAAGATAAATGTCAGCAGATCATATGCAATAGAATTGCAGAATCTAATATTTGTTCTCTCCTAGTATAATGAAATTGTACACAAGAAAGACTTTTCTAAACAGATTAGAAGGTTTTGGGCTGTCAGATCAGCATAATATAAAGTTGATTCTCTGTACCAGATAGTTCCTTGGGGAATGGTGGGGTATGGAGCAGAGAGAAACTGATTTGCCCAACATTCCTGGATTGATTCCAGAATCCTAAAGTGAAACCAGCTTTCCAAAGCAATAGTGTTACAGTTAGACAATGGCTAGGTGATTTTCTACTTTGCATTACATAAATGTTTTTTTTTCTTCATCATCTGCTTACAGCAAGTCCCACCAAACCAGGACGGGGAGGATACCCAAGTTCTGAAGAGGTGGTTCGGGAATCCAGCAGCACGACTGGCATGGTGGTTGGGATCGTAGCAGCAGCTGCTCTGTGCATTCTCATCCTCCTCTACGCTATGTACAAGTACAGGAACCGAGATGAAGGCTCCTATCATGTTGATGAGAGTCGAAACTACATCAGTAACTCAGCACAGTCCAACGGGGCTGTGATTAAGGAAAAGCAACCCAACAGCTCTAAAAGCTCCAGCAAAAATAAGAAAAACAAGGATAAGGAGTACTATGTCTGATCCCAACTGGAAAGAACAATTGTATAGAAATAGTCTTCATTTTATCTGAGACATAAAACAAAACTTATTTACTTTACTTTTTATGAAGCACATACAAAGTTTAAAAAATGGGGAAAGGAATACGGGGAATGCAATTAGAAAGGAAAGACTTTTTAACAAAATAAGGAATGACAAAATGAAATAAGCATTTCATACTCTGGTTTCTCTGAAACGGGAGTCAGTAAACCCCCTTACGTTCACAGTGTTTTCATTTACTCTGCCATCTTTCTGTTGCTGGAATGTTTCTGAAGAAGATGTTGGTACTACTGCACACTCATAAGGCAAAGAGTATTACTCCAAAACATCACCCAGCACAACACAAATTGTGACAAACTGAAACAAACAAAAGATGAAATAATGCACACACCCACAGTAAAGAAGCTACCTATCAGTCTGGATTTAGCCAAAGTGCTAGCACTTTTCTGAGGAGTAAGTCAATCTGATTACCTGACAAGACTTCACCATTCGACACAAGCCCTCAAGAAGCAAAGGTTGAAACTGAGCTTGCCATCTGGTGCAACGAAACAATGATTGGAGCTTGGGTTTGAAGTAAAGTGCTGGCTTTTCTGAATAAACCACATTTAAAACAGAAGAAAACATTTTTGAAAAAAGCCCCTTTCTGGTTGTGAGGAAAAAAATATAGCGGCCTTATTTTCAAAAATAACAATAAACAAAGAAACAAAATATAAGGCTTATTTTCACACACCGTTACCAACAAATCCTAAACTGAGGGCATAGATGCGATCATTGGAATAAAAAAATCATGCACGCTTAGTATGTTATTACCTATGTTTATATTAAAAACACATCTATATGTGCTTTCTGGACTGTGATAAGTGATGTTTTCTAGCCTGTTGTATAGAAAATGCAAACTATATCTGCTCTTCAACCATTTTTGGTAAACTCAATGTTCTAAGTGTTGCTAGGTATAGAATGTTTTATGACATCTGGAGCAACCAACATTTCTGTTTACTTTTACAGCCATGAGAAACTGCCACACTTTTTATTCCCCTCTTGTCTTCCTTCCTCCCTCCCTCCCTCCCTTCCTTCTTCCCTTCTTTCCTGGGTTTGATTTTAATTTACAGTGTAGTAAATATACTAAACAGGATGTGTATGAATGTATATAAGAGTCAGCTAATTTTCTTCTTAACTTGTACAGCCTCTCTTCTTTTGCAGTTCAGTTTTAGTAGTTTGTATGAAAGAAGTGGACTTTAGAAAGCAAATATATATAGATATAAACTTCATAATTTTCTTCACCAATTGTCTATCCTCTCCTATGATACATTAGCAAGATCGATCACAATTATGTGATTTCAGCTCCTTTTTCTTCCTACCCATTAAACCCAACAACTGCTGATTTAAGTGACCTTTACACTCTAGTTCAACTTTCTGGCTACTTGTCAAGGAATTGAGAAAAAGGTTGAATTCCATGATATCTTTCATCTAAACCTTTATTATCATTTGCTTTTTATTTATAGTACATCATTAGAGAGTTGGTTGGTAAAGAAATTCAGAAATCTGCCCTTTAAAGTACTCTAGCTCCTCTCACTAAAGCCACCCCAAGTTAGGAAAAATACTAATGTTCTCGACATAAACTGTACAAAACAAGAACAAAAGTTGCACCTTTTGTCAAATGAGGAATGATTCTCCTTTTAACTTTTTTTTTTAGTTACCCAGCTCTTACCCTGAGCTTGAACAGAATTTCTTCTTCTAAGGTAATGAGTACAGTGGTTTGGTAAAAAAAACATTTAAGATTCTCTGCAAAGATATATGTCTAAACATTACAAACATTCTGGTTTATATACATGCTTATGTTACAAATTTGCAAGTTTGTTTTTTTAACAACAACAAAGTGACTGCTGCACTGGGTTCCCAATGATATGTCATTCTGTAGCATCTTACTTAGAGAGATACAAATACATTACATGGAAAGATAGTTCAGTAGAAAATCTGCCTTATCCTAGAAGGACTCCTGGGAGGAGTAGAATTGTTCACACTTACAGACAGGAAAAAAGGAATTTAAAATTAGCTTTAATCAACAAGGCACTGTATTTTCTTGTATGCTGTTTGCTACTATTAAGGCAAAATACTGGGAACTGGTGTTCAACAGAGCAATACTTTAGAAATACAGTAGAACACTGCTAAATGATTTGTATAATATGCTTTGTATAAAGGGCTTGTGAGAAAAGAAAGGATGATGCATGTGACTATCTGAAGGCTACTTTGTGCTCAAGATAATCTGAAATTGTTCGGCCAATTGTCCTTGTATCTACCACCTTTTGCTGAGGGGAGGGCAGGAATAGGTTCATCCTGCATTATAACCATGACAGAAACCTGGCAAGCCATCAGTGAAGAATGGATATTCATAACCGGGAGAGAGAGTTTAACCTTTGTTATTCACCTATGGCAAGGTTCATATGTGACTTCATATACTCGCTTTGTTACCCAACTTTTTCCCCAAGCAATTTAACATGCTTACTTTAAGGGGTAAGTGGTGGGAGATTGCTACTTCTAGCAAAGATATTTCAAGTTGATTTTTGAGGAGTTACTCCTGTTCTTCCTTGTTGATTTTGTGATTTAATAATGAGCAAAAGTGTTTGCATTTATCAAATGTTTGCAGTAGCTATATTAAAACACTGTTCTTTTTTTTTCAAAATTGCATAACAAATTCATTAATACCATATCTATAATAATCTAATTTGTTTGACTAACGCTGCAATCCTATGCATAATTAAGGGGGAAGGGATCAGTCCCATTTAAGTCATTGGGACTACTTCTGGATAAACATGCCTAGGATTCTGCTGGGATGAGATGGCTATGGGTTGTTTTTTTTATTACTGTATTGTGTTGTCTTTTTTTTTTTTTTAACAAAACACTAAAAGAATATGTGAAATTATTCATTCCCAAAATATTAAAAAAGGTCAGAAGCCCTTAACCTTATAGTGCTTTCTGTGATAGATATTTACAATTTTTTTTAATTGTTGCAAGGCCAATTTATCCATTATTGGAAATGCTAAGCAAGTGGAATTTACCGTTTTGTTAATAAAATGTTTCTTAATACAATTGGTGGCTCATTATTTTTCAGCTCTTTGCACTGTAAGTCTGTTATCATCTTACTCATCATTCCAGAGAGTGAGGTCAAAAAAGTTGAGGCTGTGGCCACAAGTGTGTGATCAAGGCATCACCTCTTTTTATGTGTGCCATTGGATGTAATTGGATGGATCAAACACATGAAAAAGGAGCAGGGCTTCAATTGTCCAAACCACAGAAAAATACATGTTTGACCCTCTATGGGGATACTCCCTGAAATTTGTGTAGTCCCCAAATCAGTTTCAATTCTCCCAAATTTTCCTCTTAATTATTATGTATGAAGCAGACCCACACAAGCTCATTCATATTAAAAGAGCAGGTGCCCACAATTGAATATTAAGGGAGACCGTATTAGACATATCTTAGTTTGTTCTTAATAGAGGGTTTTGATCTGATTCACACATTGCTATGTTCACAGTTTACAAAATAAAATACAATTTATTGAGTTTGCTGAATAACACTAAGTCATAAATTACAGTTTAAAAAGTACTATGGCTGGAGCCATAGAATGCACTGAAGCATAATCAAACGAGGAACTTTATAACTTATTAAGGTGTCTGAACTCAATTTTTGTATTAGGAGTGATTAATCATAGCCTGTGCTGACTGATGGGCTGATTACATGGACTGGAATTAATGTGGATCAAGATGCAGGCAGAAAAGAAAATGTTCTTCAAAACTGCCCTCAGAAAAAAGAGAAAGCTGATCTCTTATCTCATAAAATAAAAAAACTAATAATGACTAATTTCAATTATAGGAACAGAAAAGTCTTATTACAACAAATGGAAATTTGGATGGTAAAACTGTATAATTGTGTCTACAGATAATTCAGACTTTTTACTGATGGTCATCTTTAAGCACAAGCCATTTCTAGCCTTAGATCCCTGCATCAGGCAAGGAAATGAACTAAACAGCCTTGGTGGTACAGTGGTTAGAATGCAGTACTGCAGGCTAACTGCCCACAGCCAGAAGTTCAATCCTGACAGGGCTCGAGGTTGACTCAGTATTCCATCCTTCTGAGGTTGGTAAAATGAAAACCCAGATGATGACATTGTACACTGCTCAGAGAGTTCTGTAAAGCACGATGTAACAGTTTATAAGTCTAAGTGCTATTGCTAAGTGCTAAATGTCTTTAATCCCTTCTAAATTCTATGATTCTATAAAGACGAAGTGACTCCTATGTTTGCAATAGTTGGGGACAGTACTGTAACTATAGAACGTATTGTTAACTCCTAGTTTATTCCTTTTTTGTCATGCAATTCCAATGTTAGAGCTGCTCATTGTACATAAATCCTAGCTATGTACCAGCAAGAACTCTGAAATCTGGGCTGAAACATCCCTAGTAAAACCATTATGCAGATTTGTATTTAATGTGATTTATGAAGGAACTGTTTATGCTACAATTTGCCAAATCAGACACAATTCACAGTCAAGTACAGAGACTGGCAGTTCTTTAGAAATATGAGAAAGATATTGAACTCTAAATGGCTGTCATGTATGACTCATCTTGGTGCCAATACAAAATTTCCAAACAAGAGTTTGTTTCAATCAAAGGGCACATACTGGAAATGAATGTGATTTGTTGCTGTGTTTACAAGCAGTTATAGGTCATTCCTAACTACCAATACATAGAGCTTTCAAATGAGTTTAGACTTCAAATGGATATGATTTGGAAACAAATGTCAAACTTTCTTTTTTGCTATTTTGATTGGAAATGTTTATTCTCAGAAATGGGAAAGTTAGAGCTCTGATTTTTAGAATGTGTTAGAAGAAAATTTAAGTTCACCATACAGGAATTCCAGTACATACAATCTACAGGTAGTCCTTGACTTACAACAGTTCATGAAGTGACTGTTTTAAGTTGCAACAGCATTGGAAAAAGTGACTTATGGTAATCAAGATTCAGATACTTGGCAACTGACTCATATTTATGATCGTTGCAATGTCCTGGGGTCATGTGATCACCTTTTGCGACCTTTGGACAAGCAAAGTCAATGGGGAAGCCAGATTCACTTAACAACTCTGTTACTAACTTAACAACTGCAGTGATTCACTTAACAACTGTGGCAAGAAAGGCCATAAAATGGGGCAAAATTCACTTAACTGTCTCAATAACAGAAATTTTGGGCTCAATTGTGGTCATAAATTGAGGACTACCTATATTCAATTGAGAAACCTATTTATAAGGACATTCCTGTCCATTTTCCTTGCACTCTCGTGAAGGTGGAACAGTATACATCTCTATATTGTAACTGTTTTCACTTACTCTCACATGAACCATTAGCAGTGAAATGCATTGGCTAAATGAGCTGGCACAATTCTAAAATATGTCAATACAATATAGTTCTATATAATAAAATGTAATTGCACTATTCTGATTTTATCTGTCCTCATCTGGATTTCTGTCTAATTGTGAAAACTAGAAAATTATCAATTAATTTGAACATTTTGGTCCCAGCGATCTTCAATTATTTTCATAAACTTCTTAGATGAAAGAATGCTCATCAGATCAAAATTCAAAAGGATCTTAACAAACGTCAGCATTGGGTTCTATCCAAGAAGATGCAGTTCAGTGGTGAAAAAAGTAAGGTCCTGGACTTAGGAAGGAAAAACCAAATGAATAGGTATAGAATAGGCAGTGCCTGGTTCAACAGTAGTGTCTTGTGAGAGAGATCTTGGTGTCCTGGTGGATCACCATTTAATTGTGAGTCAGCAATATGCTTCAGCTGCCAAAATAGCCCACACAGTCCTAGACTGTATCAACAAGAAAAATAGCATCAAGATTATGGAAAGTGATAGTACTGCTCTATACTGCACTATTGATACTGGTTCAGTTCTGGTCACCATGATACAAAAAAAAGTGCTGATGCCCTAGAAAGAGTTCAGAGAAGAGCAGCAAAGATGATAAGGGGTCCACATTATGTTTAGAAGAGAAGACTCGGGGGACACATGATGGTAGTCTTCCAATAACTGAAGTTTCAACATAGGGAAGAGGATGTTGATTTATTCTCCATTCATTTGCTGTAATATTTGTAACCACATCCCATTCTTCTCAATAAAGTGTGCTACACAGAGCTCTGTAAGAATTTTGTTTGTAAAAGAATCATGTTTGGTTTTAGGCAGCTGCCGAAGAGCCTGTGTCTACATAGGCACAGATTCCATTAAGACAGGACTAAACTTTCAAAAGTTTTCTTACTTGAAACAAGCACCTTGAAAATCACAGGTCACTTTAGAGGTTGTAATACTCCTATATAACATGTTCTTATTGATGTAGTGCATTACATTAAGAACCTTCCTTATTTCTTAGAACGTACTTATCAACATGAAGGCAGATATGCTTAAATGCATCTTATTGATTCATATAATCTAATTAATTATAAATAGAAAATGTTCATGCATATTGTTAATACAGATGGGCACTATAATATGCTTTAGATGAGCACAGTATTTTATAATATTCATTGACATTGATTCATTTGCTTTATGTTAGAGACTCAAAGGACAGTTTTATAATCAGTCGACATGAAACTGGGGCATTATGAGTTCTAGTGCTGCCTTTGGGATGAAGCCAGCTGGGCGATTTTGACCCAATTATACACATACTCTCTCAGCCCTAAGAAGAAGGCAGTGGCAAACCACTTCTTAAAAAGTTGTTGCAGGAACCAACACAGGCAATCACCCTGTGTAATGTGTATATGGGAATGATCTTGGCAGACTGGTCCCAGAGATGCTGCCTAGGGAATGGTCAGATAAGAGGCATCATAGTCTGCAGCTGGATAGTGGGTGGGAGCAAAAGGCTCAGAGGAGACCCTCCTCAATTTCTCAGGGTATAAAGGAGATAGGGAGAATTGCAGAATTGCAAAATTATGTTAATATAGTCTTACAATAAAGTAGAATTAGCTCATCTGGTCGTGTTTCATGTCTGGTCTACCTGATAAGGCTATCTTGCAAGTCAAAGAGACAAAGATAGCAGTGGACTATAACTAGTTTGTTAGCAGCAGATGTTCAGGGCAAGTGTATCTTATGGGCATTGGGCATCATACCAGCGACCTCCACGTGCATATGGCCCATAACCCTCCACAGATTCATTTCTGAATTAAACCATCACCTTATGATGGAATTCAAATGACATGCTTATCTAAAGAGCCTGAGTAATAGAATTGGATCTATAAAGCTAATTGCATTGTGTAAACCTGAAAAAGCCATCATTACCCACTGGCATGAACAGGAATTTGAATCAAGTAATTATTTGGATATCTTCCTGATTATTTCTGCCTGCCCTCTCAAGTCTGCCAGACGAGGCGTGCTCTGGGTCCCATCTGCTAAGGCAGAAAAAGTTTGTCTCATGGATCCTGTCAAATGTGGCCCCTGCTCTGTGCTCATCCCCCCTGACGTGAGATTTGCCCCCTTTGACATCCTGCTGGAAGTCACTTAAAACTTAGTGGTTATCACAGAGATGAGGATTTAATGAGGTGTCGACATTGAGTATAACATCTGTGGTCTTCCTACCCTTTTTAGTATTTTTGTAATAATAATGTTTATGTTTTAGAGTATTTTTGTAACATTTTACAAGTTGTTTAAAATGCAATGATACATTTTATTATATGCTGTCCAGATTCAATTTCTTTGAAATGGGTGATGTGTAAATATGATAAATAAAATAAAGCAGGCTTGGTTCCAATTTCCAGATTTTGCATACCAGTATTGACAGACGCTTTGGGTTTACCTAACATGTATAATGTTACTTAAGGTTATCTGTTAACAGTATCTAAGATGAACATATTATGGAAATACTGTTTATGACTGGGAAGACCACCAGAGAGAAAACAGAAACCATATTCATTGGTACTTAAAATTTGTGAACCCTTTGAGTTTTCAGAATAAAATCATTATCAAATATAACTTCCTGACAGTTAGAACAATTAATCAGTGGAACAACCTGCCTCCAGAAGCAGTGAACGCTCCAACCCTGGAAGTTTTTAAGAAGAGACTGGACAGCCATTTGTCCGAAATGGTATAGGGTTTCCTGCCTGAGCAGGGGGTTGGACTAGATGACCTCCAAGATCCCTTCCAACTTTATATTATTATTATTATTATTATTATTATTATTATTATTATTATTATTATTATTATTATTATTATTATTATTATTATTATTATTATTATTATTATTATTATTATTATTATTATTATTATTACATTTTGACTCATTTGTTTAATTGGGTTCCCTTTATGTAGTTTTGGGATATGTGGAGAACAGATCAAGTTTTAGAACAAATGTATGCGGAAATGTTGAAAATTCAGAAGAGTTTTACAGACTTTTAAGTACTACTGTATTTAAAAGAAAAAAGTTATAAATGTAACAAAAGGTATTCAGAAAAAGATAGGTATTGATATATTTGATTAACCCCAAAAGGATATTGACCCCAAAAGGATGACAAATGTTCCATTTGGTCCGAAAGTCTTTGAAACAGCCGATTCTCTGAAATACATCAAGGATGCCTGACTTCTTTCTTTCCGCTCTTTCCGCTTTCCGCTCTATTGTCAATTCCATTTGTAGAGTTTGCAGGCATACAGCACTTAGACTTATATACCACTTCATAGTTCTCTATTCTCTAAGTGGTTTACAAAGTTAGCATATTGCCCTCAACAATCATTTTATCAACCTCAGAGGGATGGAAGGCTGAGTCAACCTCGAGCTGGTCAGGATCGAACTCCTGGTAGTGGGCAGTCAGCTTCCAATACTGCATTCTAACCTCTGCACCACCACAGCTTTTTAAAAAAGCACAGGGGTTTCATAGAC